>OX419729.1:11430000-12055000 GCA_948477245.1 Thumatha senex | reverse complement strand
TGCCATTTGGAGCTGGAACCAAGGGAAATCTCAAGAAAGAAAAGGTCATTGACTTAGATCCTGCTTTATTAAAAAAAGGTGAAATTAACAAAGAAATAATTCATCCACAATCTAGCAATGAAATAATTGAAACATCAACAGTATCGTCTGAAAAGGCGGAGCAAATAAAGAACCAAAAAGAAGAAAAGCTTAAAAGACATAAATTTTATTTAAGCCAACAAAAAGTTTTTGATGATAATGGTGATATCATTTATGAGAGACTAAAAGACAATGATGCTAAAGTAAGGTAAGGGCATATTTACTGACATAATCAAAAGTGATGGTCTTGTATCGATAATCTGCTTAATTAGAGAAGAAGTTTGAAGGAAGTGTGTGTGAGTGTATAGTCATCCCTCACCTCTCCTAGGCTCGGGATGTGTATTGTTTTATACTACTGTCCGATTATTATAAGGCCGTTAAGTGAGAAATAATTTTAGTATTTAACTAACTAACTAACTATCTTCACGCTGTATCCCTGACGGGGTAGTCAGAGAGGACAGATCGCCAGGCTTCGCGATCCATGCATACTTCTTTCGCTTCTTCGAGATTCATCAATCGCTTCATACACGCACGTCTGGGTATCCGAGTACTTTTGACCTTTCCGTTTTTGAGCAATCTGCTCACGTGGTCTTCATATGTAAGTCTCGGCCTACCCTGACTCCTTCTACCCTCTACTTTTGAACAATATATATTCTTCGTCAATCGTTCCTCACTCATTCGTTGGACGTGTCCAAACCAACGGAGCACGCCCTTTTCCAGCTTAACGCTGACACTTTCATTCAAACCTGCCAAATTGCGTATCACTTCGTTACGTATTCGGCCAGCCAAGGTAACGCCGCACAACTTTCGAAGTGATCGCATCTCCACAGCATTCAATTTACTTTCATGCATCTGCTGACTTACCCAGGTTTCACTACCGTAAAGCAAAGTTGGCACTAGCACTGCATTATGAATCGCCAGTCAAAGCAAAATGTTCTTTGTATTTAAATGTGGGTTAACTATTTTTATCATTTGGAAAATGTGGAACATGATTTACTTAGCTGTACACATGGTCTTGCTATCACAGAAAGTAATAATCATAGGAAACCCAGACTGAAAGATAGAGAAAAGAATCCTACATTTAGTAGGCTAGACAAAATGTCACAGGTTTTTAACCATTGGACTGCAGTATAACACTTTTGTTGAAAGATTTTATGATATCTGAATTGTTTAAAAATAACCTCAAAGATGACAAACAGAATCTAAGACACAACCCCAATTTAATGCCAGCAGTCAATTTCACTTTAACTATGTTAAAAAAAAGTTATGGACACCTGTAGGGTTTAGTTAAAGCCTACTAGTGGGACAAGCAATCTTATAGACCATTCTCTACTGTAAAACACCTATAAATAAGATGTTCTGCTAATACAGCCAATTTTAAAATTCATTTCATTATCCTGGAGCATTCAGCTCTTACTTTATGCAATGACAACACTAGCCACATAGAGTTTTTATGTTCTACAGATATTACCCATTTTGTGACAATAGAGTATATAATACCCTAAACCCTTCTGTTGGTGTGGTGAAAGGAGACTAAGGTAACACTTTTGCTCTATCACCAATAGCATATAAAACTAAAACTTAAATTAAAAGGCTATACCAACCAGTCTGCTATCATAGTAAATATAACCGAAAATCCCACTCCCCAAAAATGGAATATTTGATCCTGGGGTGAAGCCTGTGTCTCTTTGCATTTGATGTCAATCACCTGAGATTTTAAATAATGTCTATCTCTAATTTATTGTTTTATTTTCTCAGCTCTCTACTGGTAAAGTTGAAGTCTAAAAAGGACAGGTTACGATCAGGTCAAGTTTTTGTGGAAGGTTGGAGATTGATTGTAGATGGTCTAGAAGCAAAATGTTCTTTGAACTATGTTTTATTTAGTAGAACAGCTGATCTTGACAAACTCAGGCCATTCTTACCCAAGACAGGAATAAAGTTTTATAAAATACCATATAAAGAACTCCAATTGTGGTCTGATGTTGAGACTAGTCCTGGTATTATTGGTGAGCTATGTCTTTATATTATGAATTATTTTATATTGCTAAAATATAAGTAGTACATGGCAATAGGCTCTCCGCCTGTTACGTGGGACAAAAATGCATACGGTGAAATGTGGGTGTATAGTATGCCTCTGCCACCCCTTAGGGGATAAGGCGTGATAGATAAATAGACAGTATATTGCTACATATTCTTCTTAGAATCAGATCCTAGTTGCCTTTAAAGCTTTACTCTGAGGCCTATGATCAGTTATATGCCCTGTACTGACTGTTTTGGTGTTGTTGCAATTGACATTGTAAGAATTCTTAAACAATAAAAAAATAAGGCCAACTCTGCTTTTCAATCCTTAGTTCTGTTCCAACAAAATTAATAATTTTTCTATTATTAGTGTTGAATAATTATTGTTTATTTATTTATTTTAGGAGTCTTCCAAATGCCGACTGTACAAAATGTTAATCCTGAATATAAGCCACTGCCAATACAACTTATATGTGACAACATTCGGGTGCCTGGGAACCTTGGGGCTATTCTCCGAGTAGCTGTGGGTGCAGGTTGTGATAAAATTTTGCTTACAAAAGGTATGATTTTCAATATGTTAACTTTTTAAAATTAATTGTCTTGTATGATGTCTTGAGAACACATTAGATTCTAAAAATAATTACTTTGGTATCCCAGCAAAACAAGGTACCTATGCAGCAAAACCTGACATAAAAGCAGTGTTTTATAGCCCTGATCTGTCTTTAGCTCTTTAATACTGTGCAAAAGTTTATTAGGATAGGTAGTCTCCAAAGCAGCTAGTACCTTCAAGTCCCATTTCTCTTGGGTTAAATCAAATCTTTGGTAAATTCAATAGGTTGATTAATGAATGCAATAGTATACTTAATCCACTGCTGGGTGTAAAGTATACTTATTACTAATATCCATTTGTATCATTTCCAGGATGTGTTGACGTTTGGGATTCCAAAGTTATAAGGAGCGCTGCTGGAGCTCACTTCAGACTTCCCATTCATCATTCAATGAAATGGAGTGAAATTGAGAGTAATTTACACCACAATACTTCAGTATTCATAGCTGATAGCAACAGTTATGTAGAAAATGCATCAAACCAAAGTGATATAACAAAGCTAAATGATATGCCAGTGATACCTTACTACAGTGTCGATTTTTCATCTTTGAAACACACAACATTGATATTGGGAGGAGAAACTGAGGGAATAAGTGACGAAAGTTATGCGTAAGTGTGTGTGTGTGATTCAAGTTTAGAATTGTTTCAATATATAATAAAAAATAGGGTTACCATCCTTTAAGGTTTCTCCAAATTGGGCTTCGTCTAGAGGGTGCCTGGGATGCGCCTTGTTGAGAATTGATCTTGCATAAAGATTTAGGATTTGGTACAATGGGGTCCTAATTATAGCTTCGGGACTCGAGCCAGCCTCATCTGTGAGCGGTGGACCTGCCGACTAACGGACGAAGTCATGGTGAAAAAGAAAAAAGAAAAAGAAAAGGAAAAATCGAATCAAAACCCTATACCAACCCGTCTGGCAAGCATGGTAAGTAAGGCGTAGTAACCCTCCCAATACCACAAAATATGACCTACAAAAGGTTGCAGGGAGGGACTGGATGCAGAAGCCGCAGGACCGTGTGTTGTTGCTTAAATTGGGAGTCCTTACGTCCAGCGGTGGACTGCTATAGGCTGATTTTATTGATAAAAGATTTAGAATCTACCATAACAAGCATGACAATATTTTCACTAATAAAATACACAACAGTTAGTGCACACTTAGTTATGTATTGTGAGTTCAATACAGAAGAATACTTGTCTTGTTACTACTTATGATAGACCATAGCTGTTAAACAGCAGTACAGTTCCTGTGTAGGTGGTAGGTTTTGGATAGGCTGTATCTCTACAGCGGTAATCTTTCTTGTTGTGTCACTGTATACGTCAGTTTGGCCCATAAGTCTCTGTTGTTGCTCCATTCATATTGAGTCTGTCAGTGTGTGAAGCACCGTGTCTTCAAGGCAGCCCGAGTAGTAGTAGCTGAATAAGAAATTCTGTCGCGAACTTTATAATTAAAATGATTAGCACGTGGATGCGCGAACCAAAGACATCAGTTAAAAAAAGTCTTTCATAGACACATAGACACATCTTGAACAAAAACACTTGTACTGTTCCACTTATTTATTATCTTAAACCTGAACAGTTTCGCCTTACGGCATTTTCAAAGGTTAGCACGTATTTTATGTATAATAGTAAATATAACATTTAAAAAAGGCGTGTTACACCATTTGTAACTTGAGAATGGGAAGGCCGATTTTTATGATTTATTGAATCGTCGAATTGTCTCTACCCAGAATAGCAGAATTAGTAAGAAAAAAAACACAAAATCACAATAAAATAAAACATTTATTAAATTTTTCAATTTTAATTTAATTATTTTTCTATACTTTTGATGATAACTATCTTTACGCTGTATCCCTGACGGGGTAGTTCAGTACATTTGATGATACTGTTATAAATTCTGATCTAAAACGATCTCTGTCAAAACCACAAAAAAACTAATTGCTTATAATTTTACCTAGACTTGTGTAGTACCTACTATATTTATTCTATGCTAAACCATTGATTTGTTTTTCAGGTTAGCGGCTAGCAAAAGCGGGTTACGGTTAAATATCCCCCTACAAAAAGGTGTGGATAGCTTAAATACTGGTATGGCGATAGCGGTGATCGCTTTTGAGGTAAGGAAACAACTAATTCAAGCATTGAGGAAACAGAAGATGGAAAACTTAATGCTTCAAGCTACCTAGTTAGTACTTATGTAGATAGTTTTGCAGTTGATTGTTAATGTAAACTATTATATAAATACAGTATATAAGGAAAATATTTGTATTTATTTATTATTATTTTATTTATAATCTATAGCCACTTGTTGAAAGTAGTCCTGTAGTAGCGGACATGAAAATGTTGTGATGTAATTTTTATCTGTAAGCACTTACATTTCGATGGATGAGAATGGGGAAGAAAACGCAAAACTTTTATGTAGAGGGCGCTGTGTGTTTGTTACACAGAAAACGTTAAGTTTCATAGCAAAAACTTTTATCTGCTTCGTCTTGCGTTTTGTTTTTGCTCTAAGTTTCTTTTTATTGGTGGAAAAAGGCATTACAACATGTATTCTACCTGGCGAGTCTTTGAATTAAAGGAAAAATTGAAAACAAGAAAAAAAAAAAGCTATATTTAAAAGCCACACAGCGACCCATTATTTAATAAAGAATTAAAAACGCGTATTTCTAACGAAATAGTAAGAAGATTGACAGTTGCTTTGTAACAAACATTTGACGCTCTCTACAATGAACATTTGACAGTTTTCTTCCCCATTGTCGCCCTGTACCGACGAGGTTTTAACAGCATCAGTAACCCTCTAGCAGAGTGAAGTAAAACTGCAGTCAAAGTATGACCAGTAAGCAGATGATGAGCAGTAACAGCAAAACAATTAATTATTTAACGCAATTTAATTTCTATTAACTTTTCTAAACATGAGAGCGAAGGTATTTATCATAAATTAAAACTGATTTATTAAACTTATAGTTAAAATTATAGTTGGATGTGCTGTGACCACCTGCACAATTTTCCTTCTTCCTTTGCAAAAGGTCCCATGGCAGTCCCAGGGGTAAATGGGTTTATAATGCTTTCGAACAGGTGTCCGGGGTGCTCGGCGTTAGACAGATAGGTAAGAACCGTGTGTTTACGTGTTTATTTCCACAAGTAAATAATGCATAGATTAGTAATGACTACAAAATGCTACCCTGTGGTAGCCATGGTGTGTCTCCGCCGCAAGTATGACTTGCTCGCAGAAAGATGCAGCGGCGTACCACTTGTTCTTGCAGGAGCCAACCCTCACCATAGTCTCCAGTGTTGTCGAATGTCCAAGAAGCGCATGAGAAGCACCCTTGCCTCGTGAGTATCTGTGAGGCTTCCATGTTGCTTCTTTATCCACTCCTGCATTGACCGACTTCACCGCCTCAATATTGGTGTACATCAGGTTCTTCGGCCCATACGGGAGCTACACATAAGACTCCGCATGACCCGCATGGTAGAGTCTCCTGCAGGGAGCGTCGGGTCCCTTTTTATTGGGCAACATTCGCGAGAGTGCAGCCGCAGTCGTCCTCAGTGTCTCTATCCAGCTGCAAAAAACTTGCAGTTCTTGACGTTTTTGCTGGTGAAAATGAATGAGGAATTATTAATAGAGACGTTATAGTTATAGGAAAACGTTACTAGGAGATCTTAAATACTTTTTTAAAGAAATTTTAATTGCATTCATCGATTTTGGAAAAATTATACTATTATATTAGCAAATACTATTACTATTATATTAATAATAATATTATTATAATTTATGAATAATAATGAGTGAGGAACGATTGACGAAGAATATATTATATTGTGCAAAAGTGGAGGTTCTACCCTCAACTTGGGATACCGTGTAGGCCGAGACTTGCATATGGAGACCACGTCCGACCACAGATAACTAAGGGAAAGCCTCGGTCTGTTCACGGCACTGTCACGGCACAGACAGCATTCGATGAGCTCGTGGCTCCGCGGACTCAGTGATCGTCGCAACTTTCACTATGGCTGGTGCTCGGATGGGTGACCACTTTGTGGCATTTACATTTGCGAGCGTTTCCCTGCTTCGGAAGGCACGTTAAGCCGTTGGTCCAGGTTGCCAGTAACATGGCGTCGTTACGTCAAGTTGAAGGCCTAAAAATTTCAACAGCAGGCAGCCACAACAAACAGTACAACCTGCGTCTGTCTATTTCAACACGGCAATGGACTCACCACCTATTTCGTGGGACAGGAATACACATGGTGAAAAGTGGGCATACATTATGTATGCCTGTGCCACCCTTTCGGAGATAAGTCGTGTTAGATAAATAAATCAAAGGGTTTAGGCAGCGTTTTCGTTGAAGGCTCCCAGACGGCTTATTTTTTCCGACATCCCCAACAAATATTGTTATAATTTAGTCATATTACACATTTTATGTATACAAAAACTTAACCAATTATACATAAAAACCTTCCTTATCATCACTCTAACTATTAAAAAAAACCGCATCGTAATGCGTTGCGTAATTTTAAAGAACTAAGCATACATAGGGACAGTCAGCTAAAAGCAACTTTGTTTTATAATATGTAGTGAGTTACAAACACGAAGTATGTTTTGTTACGGTGGTCTATATGTTTGTATGCCAAACAGTAGAAAAAAAAAATTCAGATTTTATCTATCTAATACACGCCTACATGGTGGACAAATCGATAGTTTAATGTCTAAATATAGATAAGAGACTAGAACAGAGATTTAAGATGTCTTTCCATCTTACTCCTTGTCCTGACCTTTTCCTACTCGCAGTTACCAGAGATTAATCTTTAACTAAACTAACTATCTTCACGCGGTATCCGTCGCGGGGTACTCAGAGAGGAGAGATCGCGAGGCTATACGATCCATGCATACTTCTTTCGCTTCTTGCAGATTCATGAATCGCTTCATACATGCGCGATAGATAGATAAATATTTTTTCTTGCGTAATCTTTCATTACCTACTTATTTCGCCTATAATTCTTATTCCTCAATAAAATAAACCTAGAAATGGAGATAGCCTTGAAGTTAAATCAAAAACACTATTTTGGCTACATATAACAAATGTAGGTACTTTATTACGGCTGGATGAACTGGGTGGCATAAACTGGCATAATATTGGATACAGTTAACGATCACTGCGTTAAGGAGCTTTCGCTAGTAGCTAGTCAAGGATGGGTAACCGCTTTGTGGCATTTCCATTTACGAGTATTTTTATACTTCGGAAGGCACGCTAAGCCGTTGGCCCCGGTTGCCATTAAAATGGCAGTCGTAATGACAAGTTGAAGGCGGCTTAAAAAGATTTCAACAGTAGGTCGCCAACACCTATGCTTGTCCATTTCAACACGGGCAGTTGGCCCACCACTTGTTACGTGGATCAAAAATGCACACGGTGAAAAATGGGCGTATGATATTGTCTCTGTCGCTTCTTCGGAGACAAAGGCGTGATCGATAAACATTATAACTTAAGCGATTAAATTTACGTAATATTGCCCTGAGCTGTTCCCATATAAATTCAATGTGTTCAGTCATGAAAAGTGCTCGTCAATTTTCATTTCTAGATAGTTTTACATACTATACTTATTCCATTGATTTGTCTAGAGTCTGATAAAGATACTTTTTCGTGGATTCTATGATTACAAATTTTGTCTGAATTTTACGGTATGACGATGTAGTGTACCTATTTGAAGACGGCATCTTAATAAGAGTATATCCTGCTGTAGTAGTCGAAATGTTTGATTGTTTTTGTTGAAAACCATTTTACAAAAGCTATTTTCATGCTTTAGATAACATATAGGACTGTGTTCGGATCACTGTGGAACACTACATTGAACATCTTTAAGTTCTAAGCTCTTAGCTACCGCGAACTGACATAGTTTCCAGACTATTCATTCAGAGTTTTTTCCACTCCACGCTCCTTTATTGCCTGTAGTAATGTGACGACCGTTGCAATATTAACACAAGAACTGTGCAATATTTACAAAATTATATCATAGTACCTAGGACGACATGTCCTAGCGTGGTACTTATAATATTTATATTGCAGGTTTTTAACTAAGGTGCCTATAAATGTTGCGGTGCCAATAATTATAAGTTGCGGTGCCAATAATTATAACTTGTGTCGACATCTATGTAGGTACAGATTAAACGAAATGCTCAAATCTAATGTGTAAGCAACTGGGAATTGATTGAGTCTAGGTTTGAAAAGGTCACCGCGATAAGCTTACTTTATAGATTGTGGCTTATGTCATTCTCGAGTGCCTATATATCTAGTTACTTCATTCTGCGGGCCTATTCGATGCCAGCTTTTTGACGTCATATATTGTGTATATAGGTTGCAGTCCAACTAGGTTGTCGCCGACTAGAATAGGTTATTGACATATTCACTACTCTTTGACTGGGTATTTTTTTTACTTTTTGAACAGATGGGTTAATGAATTTTATTAAACTTAACTATCTTCACGCTGTATCCCCAAGGGAGTAGTCAGAGAGGATTGATCGCCAGGCTACACCACCCATGCATACTTCTTTCACTTTGTGCAGATTCATTAATCGCAAGAAATATTTTCTATTCACACAGTTTTAAGCCTAATACATATTATTTTATCTGTGCTATTACCCTTTTTTTTAATATTTCAGTGTTCATTTTGTTACTGATCATTTTGTTATCCACTAGGTCTTTTACCATAAAACCTAGTAGATCACATAGAGCTAGGTAGAGCACTGTTTCTGTAGTAGAGAATTTATAGATATTTGAATCATTGTGACAGAAAATGTATGTACCTACCTACTACCTATGTACTTAACAATGTTTGGAGTAAGCTAATGCCTACAATTAGCTTACTCTAAACATTGTTCAAAAGAATTTGCTAAACAGGTGTACATTCTGTAATGATGCGCTCATTATTTTATACCTGAGTAATTTATGATTACATAAAGTTTTGTCCTATTTTATTATA
Source organism: Thumatha senex (assembly GCA_948477245.1). Classification (NCBI taxonomy): domain Eukaryota; kingdom Metazoa; phylum Arthropoda; class Insecta; order Lepidoptera; family Erebidae; genus Thumatha; species Thumatha senex. Next base: position 12,045,333 of record OX419729.1, on the reverse strand, counting down.
TTATTTATCTAAAAATGTTATACAGGTTTTACTAAAAATAAACTGTAATGTCTCATTATATTTATTTATTTAAACAATTTAAAAAATATTAGTTATATAAAGGGGGTAAGGAAATTTTTCGGAGAGACCACAAATGTTTAACGGCGATTCTATTATGTCATTGTTTATGTCTCCGGTCTTAGAAAATATATCGCCTTTCTCAATTTCTCAAACCTATTAAAATTGTCGCTCCCTTAAGGATTCGATCTCGATTATAATTCAAACTTTATAGCTGTAAACATTAAGGTGTTCTTATTTTATGAAACACAGCCGTGTTCTATCTCAATCAGAGGGATGGCATTAGGGGATTTTTCAAAGGAGAATTCGTAGTACCTAGTTAAGGATGTGAAATGTAGGAAGGAGGCGTCGTCGGTCAATACTGAAGGTGGTGCGGTGAGGCGCGGTGCGCAGGCGTGGTCCCCCGGACCCCGCCGCAGCCGGCCCACTCACGCAACTCGCGAGTCAGCCGCCGAGCGCTGAGATCGCGCGCGCCTGAGCTTTCGTTACCGCTCTGGCCATGTGTAATGAAAACATCACAGAAGGGATCGTCGTCTAACTTCCTTACCCTGTATTTTTCAACATGCATGAGTAAATCTTTCGAAAACAGAGGTTATCGCGGGACAGTTCAGTTTGTTACTCAGGTGGACAGCTTTCGCTAAGTGTCTAGTTTTTCTCGTAGTAAGCTCGTAGCCGTTGACACTGCAGCGTGCTGATCCCGCAGTGCGCGAGTGTGTGGTTAATTTGCTAACATAATAGACGAGGACATCAGCTGAGTCGCGTAAACATTGAATAGTTGACCTGACGGGATGGCTTCAGCAGCTACACAGGCGTAAACGCATCACACTGTACCTGCAAGCATTTCGTCATGCGGCACCTACTCCTGCTGTTCCTCGTAACAGGTAAGTCAACTGCCTGCCCTACGTTCTTGTTTTTATTCAAACCTATCGTATTTTTTATATCACAACTGGGTACGTTGCTCTCAAACAGGTTTTCTTTGCAAATGTTTCTTATAAATTCTTTGAATTCTTTTGGGTTTATTCTGATTCTGCCAGTTGCATGTTCTGCATCACAAACCTCTTTAATATTGTCGAGAAGCGGAAGATTTATCTTAATTTAAACATTGCGTAATTTAGCACACAGTTAAATTGTATAATTTACCTACACAGTTAAGATATTGTCACACTCACATATACTTCATAAGTTACTGTTCCGTTACATTAATTGCAACAAAAATATTTAAATGTACCTAACGAGTAATCTCACTCAAAAGCACCATGTGTGCTCCTTCATTTAGCCTCAAGTAAAAATAAGCCATAATTCAATGTATGGGACTCCGCTCCGAGCCATTCAGGGAACAAATGATTCTGTCTGTGTAGATCACTTTTTGCGATCCCTTGCCGTATTTCTCGAAACAATTACTAAGATCAGTTTATGAGTAACATTCTTTTAGGATTACTTTTCCTTATAATTAATTTTAACCTTTAATCGCAACATACTTTCCGGCTTTGAATTATGTTTATCTTTGTATTTTCTAATTTGAATCAAAGAATGTCTTCACCGTTGCGGCTCGACGGAGAGATCGGTGGATCGGCTTTATATTGAATACAATCTATTGTTACATAGACATCTGCCGGTATCATCCATGGTACAGGCTTATTATTCGGTGAATTTGATCATGATACAGCATATAGAATATCCATGATTAAAATAGTTATGTTACTACATGTAGCGATCAGTTCCTCTATAAACTAAGGAGACCTATAAGAGTAAGTAAGTTCAATAATGACTGAACTCATGCTTAGGTACTTACCTACAACTCTTATTAGTAACTGACAATTATAGAAACCTAACGAAAAAAAATTAATTCCTCTCTGATTGTGCAATAAGGTACTTCATGCCTGTAGTAATTGATAAATAAAACTGGCAAAACCGAAGAACGTGCAACTCCAACCCTGCATCTCCAAATCACATTTTCGAAGAGTGGTACTTATCTACGACGAATAATACGTTTTTTGAATGGCAGCATGCCATAAAAAAAATGCAGCATGTAAAATGTTGTAGTTGAGAATTGGAATGGAAAAACTTACATTCGTTGTGGACATTCTTGAAATAGTCTCTAATTGGCGTTACATAATTAATAAGTAGGACTATTATATATAATTATGCATTACCTATTCAAATTATTATTGCAATTCAACACAGAGCTACCAGAACCGAAAAGGGATCTATACATTACAACAGCGACAGGTGTTCAATGCAGGTAGACAGCGAAGTTCGGTCGGCCGATGGGTCTGCCTTACTTAAAATCACTCAATGGCCAGCTTTAAAATATTTGCAACAAGGACGTTTTAGTGCAGTGCAAGTTTGTTTTTTTTTAATCAATGAAAGTACTATCACTAGAATTGACCATGTGTTTTTAATTGTATGAGAGTCTTCTCTGTATTAATCTTTTTTTTTAATTTGCTTCATTTTTTATTCTCAAACATCTCAAGACTTGAAATCCTACTCATTTGTGTAGCAAGTTACCTATTATTGCATCTATAACTTTTGGTAAAGGAGATTTGCAAAACGAAAGAAATTCTCTGATTGTGCAATAAGGTACTTCGCGTCGGTAGTACTCATAGTTGATAATGGGGACTGGCAAAACGAAAGAACTTATACATATATCCAATCCTGCATATTCAAATAATATTTTCGAAGAGTGGTACATATCTACGACGACTGAGAAAATATGTAACCAACCAACGCTTCCTATAAGCAAAGATAATACAATAGTTCTAAGTACATCTTATAGGAAGAGTTACGTAAGTCTTATATTAGACTAGAAAATAGGGCTAGTCCCTACAGTACAATATTAGTCGTCGCCAAGTAAGCGCCTGGTCCATAAAATTAAAACTGAAGATTTATTATGTAACAGGAGACGTACCTAATAGGCTAGGACGATTTAACCAAATTGTCTTAATTCTTAGGTCGTAGATCGTCTTAGCTAACAGGTATCCACCAAAAGATCGTATCAGCTCCGATTGACATTGAGTCTTGTTCAATACAAGACTTCAATCATTGAAATGTGTGTTTGTTTCCACCATTACACATGACTGAGTTTCTACGAATAGAGTGTACGAGTATATGCGCGGTGTTGATATTCCCTGCGAGGCTTCATTTCAGAAGAGGTCGGCATTTCCATTTGCGTACGAAATCATTGAAAAGTTTTTCTCTCAAGCAATTTATTGCCAAACTACATTGGAATAGAAGAATATGATAAATTGAAAAAATCATTTCTTGCAAGAAATAGGGAAAGTTGGAAAAACTTGGGTCCCTTACTCATCAATTTACTGTTTGCTACTTTGAAACCACTTTAAGACATTGACACGCTCGCCTTATGAAAAATATCGCCCTTTTTCTAGAGAAAATTAGAATCTAACTTTTAAAATTATATTTTCCTAGAAATCTCAAGTTGCTCCTTGCGCCATTTTATTTGAGTCAAAGGCCGTCGATGGTCCTACAGTTCGTCTATTCTTAAGCTGCTAGCAAAGTTTACTACTATCCGCTAAAGTCATATAATATTTAATTCCTGCAACCCAGTGGGAACCGTTATAGGTAATTTAAATAGAAAAAAGTAATGGTGTTATTATATATCTCGAAGAGCAGCCATTCCTTTTCTCAATACTAACGGATATGGAGTGCACCTGGCCGCCGCCGCCGTTTCTTTTTTCAATGCTCTTAGAGTGAAGAATTTTTTTTTTTGATATGTGAAAAAACACGTCTATCGTTTCCTGTTTGGAATGATGCTGTTAATTAAAATGATAGTAATATTAATATTCTAAACTAGCAATATGATAAATCGAGTTAGGCACAAGTACCTATCTAGATCAACTTATTTTAAATTTTCTCTAATTGAGATAAAATAGTCTTGATTGATGCTATTGTTTTCGATTGGTAGCGGATGTTGTCTAAGACTTCTAATTTATTAGCTGAATTTGGAAATTTCCCCGATTAATTAGGATAGGTATATACTGTTTTTAGAATCGCATTTTTTTTAAAAATTGTAGAGAATTAAAGTCAAACTATATGCCTAATACGATACGAGGGCGGCCCTGAAAATTTCGCGAATCAAGGAAGTGACACAACATTACTATTTAAAAATGTATTTATTGCTTTTTGAAGTATTCTCCGCGAAATTTGACACATTTTTCCATACGATGGAACCAATCATTGAAGCAACCATTCCATTCGGAAGTTGGGGTATCGAAAATGGCCGTTTTGTAGGCGTCCACAGCTTCTTCAGGTGATGAAAATCTCTGACCACGCAATTTATTCTTTATTTTAGGGAAAGTATAGAAATCATTAGGGCTTGGGTCGGGGCTGTACGGCGGATGGTCTAATAATTCTATGTTTTCTTGCTCTAAAAACTCTTTTGTTCTGTGCGCGGTGTGGGAACTCGCTTTGTCGTGATGGAGGATGATGCGGCGGTTGCAGTTCTCTTTACAGAGTCCAGAAACGACCTGTGGCAAACAAATGCTAGCATACCATTCTGCATTAACCGTTCTTTGTCCCTCAAGAGGAATAGTCGCAACATGGCCGGTTTTGGAGAAAAACGTGGCCACCATTTTTTTTGCAACACTGTGAACGAACAATTTTTGTTGTCTTTAACTCATTTTCGAACACCCAAACTCGTGACTGGTTTTTTGTTTCGGGTTCGTACGCGTATATCCAGGATTCGCCACCTGATACGATGTTGTATACATCATTTGAGGATCCTGCGTGGAATCTTTCGAGAGTTCTGACGCACCAAGTAACGCGAGCCGCTTTTTGCTCTTCACAGAGCGAATGCGGTATCCATCGGGAAAACAACTTTTTTACACCTAATTGTTCATGCAAGATTATTTGTATTTGACTCATGCCAATGTCTAAAGTTGCCAGAATTTCGCGGTATGTCACATGTCGATCTTCCTCAATCAGCTTACGCACAGCATCAACGTTTTCTTGGGTGACTGCAGTTTTTGGACGACCTTGACGGGGATCATCACTGAGCTTGACACGTCCACTTTGTAATTCAGCAAACCAGCGATAAATTGTGGTTTTGGATGGGGCTTCATCACCAAATGCAGAAATCATCCGGTCAACACACTGCTTTTGTGTTAAATCACTTCGAAAGTCATAATAAATCATTGCTCTTGAATTTTTCGAGTCAATTCCATTTTGTCAACGACTAAACAAGTGTGACAAAACTTTGTGACAAGACCGAGAATCTTTTTTTAAAATAAATAAATGGTATTCGATTTTTAAAACAAAGGTGTTTTCAATTAAAAAGATTTTAATATGACAGGAACAGTGGAAATGTTCCATTCCCGATACTTTTAGTGCAGCCCTCGTAATATCAAAATTGTTTATTACTATAAATATTTTGTATAAAATAAATAGCTTAGGTAATAACAATGACCCATCTTAAAGGTAACTCCATAATGTTATGTCACATTCTCCATAGCAACGTGAGAAGGTAACTATCATCTCATGTTATGCCCCTTTCAAACACACAAACTTTCTACAGTGTCTCCCGAATATATTCTATTATAACGGATAGAAATTTGGTATTCCTGTGGACTCAAAGGTCAAAATGACTTGACACAAGGTGTAAATCACCTGCACAGTAAATTTATTGACACGATGAATGAAGAAGTACTTCAAGCATCTTTTAGACTTTGTCATGTTTTTTTATGGAATTTCAGTCCTTATTCGTCCTCTACTAAATTTTTCCATATACGTAGTACTATTATAATATCTTTGATTCTATGCCAAGTATGTATGGTTTATTCAAATGTAATTTTAGGTCATAGCCACAAATAGTAAATAATACTCTTTATCGGTCAGTTTTTTCTTAACATTCCCGAGCCCGACTATATGCGGCTTTTATTTATGTTTATACCTATTTTAGGGTGTTGACAGAGCAGGCATAATCAAACGGGTGCAGTCGATAAGTGGGCAGCGCCGGCTTTCATCTCCGATTTCAGTGGTGTGTGTGTTTACACTCATGTACCTACTGCGTCGAGCCGGCATCTGCGGCTTGTGTCTGCGCCCGCGCATATTGGTAGTTGTAACTTTATGGAAGCGTGTGAATTGAATTTATGTTAGTACTTTCTCATATTCATAACATTGTATCTTGTGTAATGTATTTTTTGTATTATAAGTAATAGATTTAAGGGTTATAGAGTTCACTCTACAATCTAAAAATCCGATTTCATGGATAAAGAGTTTATATTCAAATTCATTGTTGGATTGTCTCTCAAATATAACATCGAAATAATTAATAAAAATTAAAGTAATGGTAATAAAATATATTTTTTAATACTAAGGCTTTTCTCATTTTGTTAATATTTATAACTACGATATCACAGAACTAGATATTAAATCTCTGCAATCTGGGCTATCAACCAAATTATTGTTGGTACCTAGTTCATTATCATTAACTGAGATAAATTATATTTGCGTATTATGCGTTTTTGAGCAATCGCCTTTGAAGCGAGAGTTTCGAATGAGCTTAGAACTTCTGGATTGACCTGACTAAATATCTGTGCCATAATCTTAACCTGTTAACCCGTTTTTGAGATATGAAAGATCATCAACAGATACAACTAATTCTCAATACTTAATAGGTACTACGAGTATATTGCACTTCACAATGTAGTACAGATAATATGAAACAATAATTGGTTACAATCATTGTTTCATATCAGCATTCTCAATAATTTTGCTTATCTTTGTGCTTTAGTGTGTACCGGTCTTGTTTGTTTTCTCGTGTTGTATAGTGCTCCGGATATTTACGAACAAATTTACTAATTTCCAGGATGTAAATGCATGGTACTGAAAAAACTTTTAAGTTTCTGAAGTGGGGTTTGCATGTATATGTTTGTTCGACATTCACCAATATCCTCACTAACTTCTTGTCTAATTCATAGTCTGCTTGCCTTCTGCAAGCAATACAATAACTCCAGAGTTAAGAACCATTTATTGTAGACTGAGTATAAGTCGATCACTACATTAGGTACCGCTTTAATTCTCCTTTGACATTTTCAAAGAGCAAGCTTATATTTATTACTGTTGTCCAGGGGAACTTTCTACCACTTTAGAACCCAGTTACAAAAAAAAATGTTTTTTTCTTATTCTGCTATTCGGGGTAGAGAATCCAATAAATCAAAATATCCCAATAATTGATGCAGCCGTTGCTGACATATCATGGTGTAACCAAAACGATTTTTCTACCTTTATATAGATTAATTTGTATACTTATTCATGACTTTCTACACATTATATCAAAAATGTCACACGAAATGCAATTCAGAAAAGTTATAAATTATTATGTTGATTTGCATTTGTATTGATGTGTGTAATATATAATAATTTTAGTATGATATATTCAATGTGCCATTACAAGTCATTTTGACTATGTTACTAAGAAGCTTGCCATAGATATGTTATACGGTATTAATAGATATTATATCGAAGAGGTACAACGGTCAAACAGTTTGATATGATGCCCACGGCTACCTTCTATCATCGCACCGTTCGCCATAGACAGGATGTTGACTATCACACTTTGCGTCAGTTGTAAGCCGTGCGGGCGGCGTCTGTCCCTAAGTATGCTTAGATCTTTAAAACTACGCAACGAATTACGATGCGGTTTTTTTTAATAGTTAGAGTGATTCATAAGGAAGGTTTTTATCTATAATTTGTTAAGTTATTGTATACATTGACTAAATTATAACGATATTTGTGGGGGGTGTTGAAAAAATATAAGCCGTCTGGGAGCTTTCAACGAAAACGCTGCCTAAACCCTTTGAGATATAACAAAATAATGTAAAGTGGAATTGTGTATCTAAAGTCTACAAAAACGTCCGCGACGGTATATGTCTATCTCTATAGGATAACATACTATAACCATTTAAATATTTAAAAAAACCAGCAATTATTAAGCGATAATTTGAAGGCTATTTACACTAATACGTTATTAATCCTTATCATTTTTAATGTGTTAGTTGGCTTCAGCATTTCATGAAGATTATTTTGTCCCTTTACACCTTGCAAATTAAATAAATATCTTAGATGATATGTCAAAATCAAAAAAATGCGCAAAAAAAATAAATATAATTTAGTGTAACCATAATTCGACCGGGCCGTGCGGGCGTAGGTACTGGAGAGCGAAAAAGTAATCAACTAATTTGGAAAATGGTCATACATTATTGTGAAATTAATGAACGACGGAGTTAAATGGGTGCCATGGGGTTCGAAGTATGACACTAGCGAAGCCGGGCGGGTCAGCTAGTAAATAATAAATACAATTCCTTCACTAATTAATCGAAAGCAACTTCGTTCCATCCGGGTGTCCCTTGACACCTCTCAAGTTTTTTATTTGTCAGTATGTATAATTGTAAACTATGATTGAGTACAGTGAAAAGAAGATAAGTAGGTAACATGCAGGGCCGCTCTATAAGGATCGATTTTTTTCAGAAAATCCTGTACCTATATATTTTTAGGAGATTTTGTATGATTACACAATATTGCTCAAAATAATCATAGCAAATGACATAATAATACATTAAAAACTCAGAAAAATATCTGTTCTCCGCACTGTGACTATTTTTATCCTATATAAAGGTTCCATTAACATAACCCTGCCTACACCTTTCCTAAGTATTAGTCTCAGCGGTGAGTACATATTATCAGACTTTAATCTATTCTAGTAAATTCAGTTTCGCTTAGTAAGTATATATCTTTCTATTGACTTTTGACATGTCTTATACGAGTACATTTAAACCTAGGTCGAATGGTTAAAAGGTCAAAAGACTTGTAACCTTTATCTTAATTTCTAGGTCGCCACGAAAGGTTACTTAGAGGTCTTTATGTTAAATTAGCCTTTTAAAATGCTGATTTAGCATTAGTTTTACATATATATATATTTTTTATACTTCTTCAATACTGCCTCTCTGCCTGAGTTTTCCTAGCCTGTACAGTATGGGGTTCGTCAAAAAGGGTCTTAGAAGTTTTTTTAGGGTAGGCAGCGCGAGTGCTGATGGTTTAAACTAACGCCAAGTGACACCATAGATTGACAAACGATGTTTGTCAAAGGACTTACAATTTTATTCTAATTTTCTGTTTTGTGCCCTAGCATTATCCAATCTGTACCAGATACAGCGAGATTGTCACACGCCCTCGTGTGTCAGGGACGACATCAAGTTGGATTGTTCGAGGACATTCACTTATTCCTATCCGGGTTCATACAGCACGTTTGACCCGTCCAATCCCACTTGAGCTTTGCAGGAAACCCAGTATGCTATTTCGACTGAGCCTTAATGAGTTATCAAGTGATGGGATGTGACGATCAATGTTTGTGCACTGAACCATATGTACAAATATATTTCATCAATTTCCTACAGTTTACACATCAATATTCGGTAGTGTAGTTGCCTAAAAATAATTGTCAACGCCACTGCAGTGGTTTCGTTTATAATACGCACGCATACTTTCAAGGTTTGTTATATTGTGCTAAAGCATACTATAGGGACTGTTCCAAGTTTAAAACATTCCCATATGTATTTAGACTGAGCAGCGTAATTTCCCTGGTGTTTGTTTCGGTAGATGTAAATTTCCCAGATGAGCACGCGGCGCAAATCTCTAATATAAATAAACTTATTAAAAAAACTTTCCTCATTTACGGGTTATGCTAAGACGGAGCACATTAGAACATCTGTATAAACTTTAGCTTAAATTTGCTTTTCCTAATACCGAGACGTTGGAACGAGGGAATGCGTCGCGGTAGCTTATAATTCCTAATCCCTCTAATAAAATTACCTACTACTAACATTGTAATTTATATAATTTAGTATTATACAAGTAGATGATTTATTAATTTCTTTGCTTTGAGGAAACACTATTGAACTATGATGCACTCGTAATATATGTATAACTAGCTGACCCGCCCGGCTTCGCCTGTGACATACTTCGTACCCCGTGCCACCCATTTAATCCCGTGGTTTATTCATTTTACAATAATGTATGAACATTTTCTAAATTCGTTAAATAATTCTCCGCTCTCCAGTACGCCTGCACGCCCCGTTCGAATTATGGATACACGAAATTATTTCTTTGCAAATTATTTTGATTTTGATGTATCTCCTAAGATATTCATTTAATTTGCAAGGTGTAAAGGGACAAAATAATCTTCAAAAAATGGTTAAGCCAACTAACGTATTAAAAATGATAAGGATAAATAACATATTTATGCAAATAGCCTTCAAATTAACGCTTTATAAAACTAGTTTTTGTAAGTATTAAAATAGATATAGTATGTCACGAGGCATGCCTTTTAAGTTTTGTCGTTTGAAGGAAAAAACACAACTAGAACCTTATAGTAGGTACTTTTTATTGTTTTTCAAAGTATTCACCACGTAGCCTAATTTTTTTTCTATTCGCTCTCTATTGTATGTTATCCTTAAGAGATAGACATATACCGTCGCGGACTTTTTTGTAGACCTATATTACATTCACAATTCCAACATACATTATTTTGTTATATCTCAAAGGGCAGCATTTTCGTTAAAAGCTCCCAGACGGCTTATATTTTCCGACACCCCCACAAATGTCGTTATAATTTAGTCAATGTAAACAAAACTTAACCAATTATACATAAAAACCTTCCATTTGATTCGCTCTATCTATTAAAAGGAAACCGTATCGTAATTCGTTGCGTAGTTTTAAAGATCTAAGCATACATAGGGACAGACAGCGGGAAGCGCCTTTGTTTTATAATATGTAGTGATGGCAAGTTTTTATTCTGGCAACTCGTTACATTACCCCTGGCCGCTCTGGAACAAGAAATTACACTAAATCAAACACAAACAGAATAATAGTTTCTACTCCATTCTATGACTCGAGGGAGTAAGCAGAGGTATAATTTTGATACTGCGTAACTAGCCGAGTATTTTACTATTGTATATATATATATATATATATATATATATATACTATGTATTATAAATAATAGTTACGCAGTATCAAAATTATACTTCTGCTTACTCCCTCGAGTCATAGAATGGAGTAGAATCTATTATTCTGTTTGTGTTTGATTTAGTGTAATTTCTTGTTCCAGAGCGGCCAGGGGTAATGTAATATACCGTCGCGGACTTTTTTGTAGACCTATATTACATTCACAATTCCAAAATTCATTCTCCCAGACGGCTTATATTTTCCGACAAGATATCTCTGAAGGCAATATCAATAAAGGTAGGTAAGGTAGCCTTTCTGCTGACAAAGGCGTGGCACACAGTGCCTACCCTATCAAGTGGTGGATAAGAAATAAAAAAAGACATGTAAAGAGTGTAATTGAAAATGCAAATATATAAGATCATCTGCCTGTGCTTGATTATGATAATTGTAGAAAGAACATAAATTTAAAGTTATGTGCCTTATTTTAATATATTTAGAATTATATACTTATTATAATAATCTGTCATAATAAAAATACAAATTTAAAAACTTTAAACATATTGAAATACAGGTTATGTACCAATGCCTATTCGCAATGTGTACGAACCTCAGAATCCAATAGTCCACTTACTTAAAGATAAAATAATAATTACTCGCAAAGAGGGTTGTTGTAGCACAAAAGACTATGCAGGCTATAATTATCGACCTTGAGAAGTTTGGGGGTGCTGCTGGCATGGCGGCACGTGCGCCAAGTAAAAAGATAATGATAGAGTGGCCTGGGGGAGGCATAATCAACTGAATGACTAATTCAAGTCATTGCGCTTTAGTTTATATAATAGACCTTTTTGTGGCACCCTTTGGACTCCCTGCCTACTTAAGTATTGAGGGTCATATGTGAAGGATGTTTTTGTAAAAATATTTTGAAGGAACTAAGTACTAAGCATTATTTATTTTATAAACATTTAGCACTCAAAGTTTTACTACGGCAAATATTGTTGTGAGAATTCGAGAGCAGTCTAGTCTATTAAAATAAGAAAATGTGTATTGTGGCAATTTTAAATTTGAATATAAGTACAAGGAACGTTTTTTCATGCAGTCGCTACGCCGAGTTGAAGGCCTTATGGGCGGCTTAAAAATGTCAACAGCAAGTCGCCACAATCTGCGCTTCTTCATTTCAACACGACAATGGAATCACAGCCAGTTTTGGGACAAAATGCACATGATCAAATGTCATATAATATGCCACTGCCACCACTCCGGGGGGCCGAGTTTATTATTGACAAGCCGTAAAATACAACCAGAATCGCTGTTTTTAGCTGTCAAAATGTTAGTAGACTATCAAAAATGCAACTAACTAGCAGCCACTGGCGCGGTACGTGTTAGTAAAATTCTATCAGCTTACCGATAGAAGTCAAATTGGAATGGATTGTAATACTCTACTAGGAAAGGCTGTCAAAATTAAAATTGTACCGGTGACTTTTATTGAGCGACGATTTCGATTCTATTGCGGCACGATTGAAATAGCAGACTCGGTCTACGGGTATAAAGGCATGAGCATGACAGATACAAGGAACGTTAAAAGAAACTTGTTGAAACTTGGATGCGAAACAGTAGTAAAATGTTATTTCATCCAACCAATACAATAGTAATTTTAAATAACATGTTACATTTTGCAACAAGCAATTGCAAACAGAAAAGAAATTCAATGCAAATATTTATAATATCGATGAACTATCGATCGAATAACAGTCATCATCATCCGAGCGTCTGTCCCAGTTGCGTCTCGCGACGCCCGGGGTCCGCTTTCCTACATTTTCTCCTCCACTTCGCTCGGTCGTCGGCATCCCCTGTAGTGAGACCATTGGCACGCATGTCATCCCTTACGACGTCTTACCGGGACCCGGCGGGGCTGACATGGCCGACGGTGATGGGGAAGGGTTTCGTGTCGCCAACAGCAGTCCGAACCATTGAATCGGAGTCACAGTACATGTCCCGGATAGTGTCAATATAGACATCAGGAACCCCTTTGCGACAACCCTCAGGGCAAAAACAGGGTCCGTGGTCCCATGACCAGGGCGAAACCCATATTGACACTCCGAGAGAGTACACTCCTGCCGGATCCGAGAGTCTATAATCCTCTCGAAGATCTTCATGGTGTGGGACATCAACTTTATACCGCGGTAGCTCCCGCACTCCTTCACTGACCCCTTACCTTTGAAGACTGGAGTAATAATACTCAGTCTCCATTGGTTTGGAATCTACCCGCTGAGGAGTATGCGGTTAAAAAGGTTTACTAAGTGGGCATCTTAGTAAACCTTTTTAACCGCGAGGACCCATCGCCTTCCAGGCTTCGATGGGGACTCCATCGGGTCCGACAGCTTTCCGATTCTTTATGCGGCGAAGCGAAGTCAGGACTTCTCCAGGCGTTACCGAGGAGGCTGCACCTCTTTGTGCTGTTTATTAAGCAGCTCGTGGAAGTACGAGCGCCATCTCTCCGCGCCGCGAGGTCTTCGCTTAACAGGTTGCCCTCAGCGTCTTTTGCACAGCGACACTTGGATATATCCTGTGCCGCTTTGACCCGGGAGCGCGCCAGCTTCTGCCTTTCAGACGATTCCAGCTTTTCATACAGAGGTTGTAAGTGGTCTCGTCTGGCTCTGGCTACAGCTCTCTTTGTGGCGCGCTTGGCAGCCCTGTACGCGTAGCGGTCTTCGGGAGATCCGGTCGCTTGCCACTTTTTAAAGAGGGCTTTCTTCTCCGTCTCGTCCGTTTCGTCTCCCTCAGGACTGCGTCGTTCCACCACCAAGTTTCCTTGTCACATTTGCGTCTACCCTTAGACTCACCGAGCACCACCTTCGCCGCTCCAAGGATGGCCGCCTGAACTTTGTCCCAGTAATCTTGAACTGGTTCGCCTTCAGTGTCGGTGCACTTGTCACCGACAGCTGAGACGAACTCCTGGGACCTAGTTTCATCAAGCAGCCACCATCTGATGCGGCACTGGCACCGCTCGATGCGTTTGCCTTTAGGCTTCACGCAGAGGTCCATGACAAGGAGACGGTGTTGTGCAGTAAGACTCTCACCGGGTATGACCTTGCAGTTGGCCACCTTGCCGATGCTGTGTCGCCTAGTGAGGAGGAAATCGATCTGAGTTGTACGCCTTCCGCTCTTGTAGGTGATGAGATGTTCGGATTTCTTTTTGAAATACGTGTTCACAATGGCCAGATCGGCAGCCGCACATGTTCTGAGGATAGTTTCTCCTTTAGCGTTGCGGGTGCCGTATCCAAAACCACCATGAACACGCTCAAACTCCTCACACCTCTCACCCACATGACCGTTTAGGTCGCCGCCCAAAACGATTCCCTGTGACAACGGAATGCTCCGAAGCACTCCCTCGAGTTGGCCCCAAAACGACATCTTATCGGCGTCGCTACAACCGGCCTGTGGCGCGTAGGCACTTATCAGGTGGGTAATAATCCCATCGATAAGCACCCTCACGATCATAAGCCGGTCGCTACAGCGTTTCACCTCCAAGATGCCGCTCTACAGCCCTTCGGAGAGCACCACGGCCACCCCGTTCTCCCCACCAGGCGCACCCGTGTAGTACAGCTTGTAGCCGTTCTGCAAGGGCCGGGCTCTGTTGCCCTTCCACCGAGTCTCCTGCAGCAACGCCACGTCCACCTTCCGCCTGGAGAGTACTTCGGCCAACTCTACCGCACGCCCAGTTAGCGTGCCAATGTTCTACGATGCGAAGTATATACTATAATACGGGTTGGGGCTAACTTCTTTGCCTTCTGGCTAACTTCTGGGCAGCCCTAACCCACTTGCCACAGGAGTAGGGCAGGGCTCCTGCGCGCGGTTTTGCGGCGGCGCCCTATCCCTAGCTGCAATCCTTTTGTCCCGTCCATTTTTGTTTCGGCGGGTGGCTTTTATGGGAGCGACGCCCTCAGACCTCCCAACCCCAGAGGGGAAAGCCAGCGCCAGAGTCTCGTCCGTTAATCAGCAGGTGCACGCACTAGCACGGGAGGTTGACTTGGGCCCCGAAGATCTTGGTGGGGCCCCTTACATCCTACACCCTATATCGATACCCCTTACACCCTATATCGATCGAACAACAGTATGAACTTATAAATTACAATATTGCAGGGAAGTGGAGCATTAAATAAATGCTCCTTGAAAACGAATTAATTCATAACTCAACACTTTTAACAATCTTTGTTCTTTACAAGACAGCACTTTAAAAAAATATCAACAATATGTACGTCTACTTACGTAATAAATGTGTATAAGTAAATGCAAGGGCGCAACCCCACATATATTTTGCAGTATTCAAGTTCATGGTCATTTTGATGTAATAATATTATATAAATTAAGAATTTATACATGAAGAGACCGAAATATGTGATGAAAAATCTAATATATTTTGCGTAATTGGGTCAGAGAGGTAAAGGGTGGGTTCATGTTGCGTTGGAGTGAGGGTCGGGATGTGTAACCGTTATTCCACGTTGCGTACGAATGGCTATATTATTGCCTTTTATATTACAACACCACATTCCATTTGGAAGTTTTATGGTAATGTTTCTCACGACCCCTTTGGCTAAGAAAACTTGGCTTTTGATTTTGCATCTACTTTGTATTAAGCGTAATTATGTATAGGGGCAGCAAATTTTTTCGTGTAGGCGACATAGTGAACTACTAATCGATAATGTAAACGTTGTACGCAAGGACGGTATTATAGCAGTAAGGGGTCGTAGACGGTAATAAAATTTGATTAGAGTTTGATCATAAATCTATTTTTTTTTCATTATCTGTGCTGGCGTCGTTGAGCCATCGGCGCAGGGCGACACTGCGTCCCAATCCCCTATGTTTTGACATACATACCCGCTGTATTTGTGACATACTAAGCTTCGACCGCTCTGACATGAGATTGTAAGTCCACATGTGTGCTTTGGAGATTGAAATGCTTTTTACGCAATGGGAATTCACATTTTACGTTTCAAAACCAGCTTTAGTGTTGTGTAATCCTATTGTACTGACATCGATAGCTTATAGAAATGACATTGATATACTTTGAGATGAATACCGATTTGATTTTGTAGTTTCTATTGAGGCAAAAAATACTGTTTAACTTAGAAGTTATTTAAAATAATTTTGATTTCCTTAGCAAGTATTATACCTAAACTAAAGACTGAGAAATTACGGTAATTTTTAATGCGGTAACTTACTCATTTTTATTGCGGAACTTCCGAAGAAACTATGTACACAAATTCGCATAAACTTGGTTTCTTCCAGTGAAACTAGGGTATAATCAAAGTAAACGCACCTATTTTTGTTGAAGGTTAGACTTGTCAAACTTTGCACTCAGTGCCTAATATACGGACTGCTGACGATAGTAATGACATCAATATTACTGACATTTCTTTTTCTCTGGTATAGGTAATCCCTTCCAACAGTAAGCGCCTTTTTAAAGTCTAGTAGCTTGAATTCAGATTTTAATACATTATGTTACAAATAATGCTGTATGACGTCATCGTTTCTAATAAAATGGTGCATATTATAGGGTTAGGAGAGGGTGTAAAGTTTTTGTTGCATCCATTACTCGCATCGTTCCAAAAATAACGGACCCCGCACCCGCGTCTCTATAAAATCAGCCTGTGACTTACTTAAAGTGACATGTGTAAGTCATGACTTATCTTTGGGGGATCCATTAGTTACAATTTGCCGACTCACGCTCTCTTTTTGGGGGCGCCTTATATGCTGCCATTCGCTGAATGACTTTACAATATTTTTTGCTAAAGATGTTTTTATTTGCTTTGATATATTTGCGCAACAATATTGCCTTTTGTTTGAGATTTATTGTAATAAGGAATATAGTTATACCTAAGCACATTTACATAACATAACATACTTTCACGCCTTTATCCCCGAATGGGTAGGCAGAGGCGTAATATACGCCCACGTTTTACCGTATGCTTTTGCTTTTTGTCCCACGTAACAGGTGGTGAGCCCATTGCTGTGTTGAAATGGACACGTGCAGGTTGTGGCGACCTGTTGTAGAAATTTTCCAAGCCGCCCATAAGGCATTCAACTGGCTTAACGACTGCCCTGTTACTGGCACTGGGACCAACGGCTTAACGTGCCTTCCGAAGCACGGAAACGCTCGCAAATATAAATGCTACAAAGTGGTCACCCATCCGAGGACCAGCCATAGTGAACGGTGCTTAACTCAGTGATCGATTACAGAACACTACGCTTCAAGCACATTTAGTGTTGATATTTTATTAGCATGGTCTGGAATGTTCTCCGTCAATGTCATCATCATCATCATCATCCGAGCGTCTGACCCAGTAGCGTCTCACGGAGCCCCCGTGGTCCGCTTTCCTACCTTTTCTCCTTCACTTCACACGATCATTGGCACCTCCTGTAGTGAGACCATTGGCACGCATGTCATCCCTTAAGACGTCAAGCCAGCACTTCTTGGGTCTTCCCCTCTTACCGGGACCCGGCGGACCCAACATAGCCAGACGTTTGTTCCCCACTTAACCCGATGGTTGCCGGTTGACATGACAATACCGGCGAAGGCGACACTCTTGTACCTACTTATCTGCAGTGTCACAGACACGAACGCCGCCCATTTTGCATCAATGTACTTACTTACATATACTGTAGAGTGATCACCATATTACTTCAGTAATTATATATTCATATATGTGGAATAACAGAAACTAATGTGTAGAAGAGTTAGGCCCATAACAATTAAACTCACTTAACACGTTTTAGCATCAAGAAGTAACTATGAAAGTCGTTACTAACCCAAATTGATGAACTACCCAAAACTTTCGTAAAGTTGAGCCTATGAAGTTACAAGTGAAATTAATGGCTCTTTGACAGACCGATTATTTATTTACATGAAAGTTAAAATATTTGAAGGCTGATAAGATTTAGTGAACCGATTAGATTCCCGTATCTTACTTCCGGACCGAGTGCGGGTAGTGTCGGTCACCACCGGATGACGAGAAACATGGAAAGCATTTTAAGCGGTGGCTCTATCGTGCGGCCAGACTATTGTTACACTTTATTTTAAGAACTTTAGTCTAGTCCAACGTATTATTTATTTGTTTTTTATTTTTTA
Organism: Thumatha senex; assembly: GCA_948477245.1. Classification (NCBI taxonomy): domain Eukaryota; kingdom Metazoa; phylum Arthropoda; class Insecta; order Lepidoptera; family Erebidae; genus Thumatha; species Thumatha senex. The sequence continues at coordinate 12,027,191 of OX419729.1, read as the reverse complement.
TGTCCACCTATTGTCATCTGTTAAATGCTTGGCATTTGATTGAAAGAAGTCTTGCGTAGATTGTTAGGGATCATAAAGAGATAAGGGTACCTACTAAATTTTGACAATTTATTCTCCATTTGAAGATGTCGAAGTATATTGTGAAGTCTGGGTGTGGATTCCAATATCGCGATCGAGTCACCAGAATATCCTTTTAATATGTATGCCAAGTTCAAGAAAACTTATTTAATAGAAATACCTATTTCTTGTTGTAGTTACCCGCAACTTGAACATTTTTTTAAATCTGTATTTATTTTGGGGTTTTATACTTTAATTTGAAAATTTTAACATTTATACAAGTCGAACCTATACGCTTCTTCAGGCTTGTAATATTTAAAAGATCAAGAAAATAATTAAAATGCGTATTCTATTATTCTTATGACAAACTTTACCGGTGCCGATAATTCTGCCAAACATATTGAGAATTCAATATTTTACAGATTAACACATAACGGGCCGGAAGGTTTGAAACGTTCCGTGGAAATGCGTGTACCGATTAGGTTAGGGATTATGATATTAGGATAGGTATATTAGGGATTAATTTCCATTACACATCTGACATTCGCAGGGCCGTCTTCGGTGATATATGTTGTATCGTAGCTATATATCAGAGGAATTCTAAACCGAATTCAAAATCGCCTTTGCAACGTATTCATCGTGTCCTGAATCGAATATAGCAAACCGTTTGTCTCTATCTCATAAGGTTTCTGAGAAATAGATGCGTATAGACGGACGGATAGAACCCAGTTTTATAAGACTTTTCTAAACTTTAGTTTTTAGATGAATAAAATTAAATTGAAGTATAAAAAATAAGATGCCAACTACAGTAGCATCACAGTATTTTATAATTTTTATATAACGGCAACTATTTATAGAATCTCTCAGTTACACAACAAGCAAAATAAAGATTTCTTAGATATAGGTATATCGTGTAACAAAATATTACCAGCACTAAAATACAAAAGGTATTTTATTCCAGCAGATTTATGATTCGCTTATAAATTGGTGTAAATATATTCCCAGAGAGGCGTACTGTCGCTACTGAGGTAGATGTACGGTGAACAGCCTGCGGCCAGTACGAAGCCACACAATGCGTCACCTACGTAACGGATTGGCCATTCGATACGCTTGAAATCGAATGAAACATGAAACTCCTCAGCGTTCAGCTTCCTCATGTACAAATTTTCCATAATTTTACTACGATAGGTCTTAGATTTTGCAGACTATTTTGATACAGAATTGAAAAAAAATCATAATTTTCATTTTTTATTTTCAAAGCGTTTTGATGTGCCATTGAGGTCATGTCAAGTATCAATAATATCATTTATTGGCACTGTGGCGCCACTCGGCGGATTAGTCTTGTATCATGGCTGACATCCCCTCCATTGAGTGAACCAATTATGTAAACATTAGATTAAAAATATAATGTGACAATTTTTTTTTTAACTTTTTATAGTTTCAGTGAAGGCGACTGAGCCGTTAAATTTATTTGGGTATTTTCCTATCTATTTATGCAGGTACAGTTTTCCCATCATGTGTGTTGTAAAACAATTATTTTGAAAAAAGTCAACTTGGTTGAACCGGGCCTTGAAATCTGTAACCTGCGCCTATCAAAGACTGACCAAAACATCTAAACTGTCTGAATTTATCTTCTTTCATAATATATATTACACTGTATTTGTTTTTGCGAGCAAAGAAAGGAAAAGGAGAACGTTACTATGAAACCCATATTATCATTACGCATATTTTCAAATTATCTTATTAGTTATCTACTTACAAAACATAAAAACGTAATATGCCTCTGCCACCCCTTTGGGGATAAGACGTGAAGGATAAATAGACTTACAAAACAATAAGCTTAGATGATGATAATACATTCGGCGAAGACTTGTCACTGGCTGGTATCTATTGTTTAAATTGTCTACTGGGTTAAGGAAGCTATTTATGACGAGTATAAGTACAATATTATAAATAACATTATGCTATGAATTTCATCGAACTTATCTATACTAATATTATAAAGCTGAAGAGTTTGTTTGTTTGTTTGGTTGAACGCGCTAATCTCAGGAACTACTGGTCGGATTTGAAAAATTCTTTTTGTGTTAAATAGCCCATTTATCAAGGAAGGCTATAGGCTATAGGTCATTACGCTACTACACTGTGGAGCAGAGCAGTAGTCATAAATGTCGACAAATCGGGCAAATTTTTATGCATCATTGTAGAATTTATAAGCGACGGGATTCAATAGGTGCGACGGGAGGTCGAAATATACCACGGGCGAAGCTGTGGGGGTCATCTAGTCTTTAAATATATTCTCAGTAGTTTCTTTGAAAGTTTTCGAGACGAAATACTACTATTGGAATGTTAATTTGCAGTTAAATGTTTTTTTCAGAAATTTTTTTTGTTTTTTTTTTCAGAAGCCGACCTACAGGCATTAGTCACTAATATGAAAGAGGGGTGTGAAAGTAAGGGTCTCCGCATGAATGCAAGTAAAACTAAGGTTCTAGTATTTGAAAGAGGTGACGTAAGAACTAAATGCGAGATTAGGGTAAACCAGGAACGTCTAGAGCAAGTGAATGAAATTGTGTATTTAGGAAGTATGTTTAGCGCGGATGGAAGATGTGATTCGGATGTAGAACGGCGAGTAGCTGCCGGAAACAAAGTTAACGGTGCTTTGTCCCAGTTAGTAAAGCGACAAAGCATCGTAAAAGAAGCACGAATGGCGATTCATAACGCAGTGCTAGTGCCAACTTTGCTTTACGGTAGTGAAACCTGGGTATGTCAGCAGATGCATAAAAGTAAATTGAATGCTGTGGAGATGCGATCACTTCGAAAATTGTGCGGCGTTACCTTGGCCGACCGAATACGTAACGAAGTGATACGCAATATGGCAGGTTTGAATGAAAGTGTCAGCGTTAAGCTGGAAAAGGGCGTGCTCCGTTGGTTTGGACACGTCCAACGAATGAGTGAGGAACGATTGACGAAGAATATATATTGTTCAAAAGTAGAGGGTAGAAGGAGTCAGGGAAGGCCGAGACTTACATATGAAGACCACGTGAGCAGATTGCTCAAAAACGGAAAGGTCAAAAGTACTCGGATACCCAGACGTGCGTGTATGAAGCGATTGATGAATCTCGAAGAAGCGAAAGAAGTATGCATGGATCGCGAAGCCTGGCGATCTGTCCTCTCTGACTACCCCGTCAGGGATACAGCGTGAAGATAGTTAGTTTTTAGTTTTTTTTTTGTTTTGATTTGACTTATGATAATTAATACCAGGAAATCTGCGGCTTCGCACGCATCATATTTCGGTAACACATTTCACTCCCTTTGTGGAATTTGAAAAACCCTTCTCTCACCCACTGCCTTCTTTATAGGAGTAATTTACCTTAAAAAAATCAACTTTCTTGGTGTAACTGTTTCAGCCAGGCGTTGATAGACGAGTGCGTCACCCGATGGCTGTCATTAATATTTATTTACAATATAAATTTTAGAATTTTAATAGTAAAGGTATAATCGTTCTTTATCACTAAAACAAGTAGCCTATTTAAATTCCCCTCGGTGAGCACAATTTCTTCTAAATCAGCACGACAAATCCCCAAAATTGTCCCAGAATGTTCCATAAGTATGTATGCGAATCCCGCTATCCACCCTAACTTGTCGCATCGGAGCCAGATTAAACCGTCTAAGTATCGTAATGTCGCCCTCCATGTATGGGCATCTGTGTCCTCAAGAATACAAGGGTCGCTGCCCCACCCAAACTTGTTTATCGGAATATCGATTCTACCGACGTCATTGCGAACTTATTTAATTTGTGAATCGTAAGCTAAACTTTTGGACGAACACCACTAAATACTTTGCTATGTTATTCCTACTATGTTTTAGCTCAGCCTAAGTCCCCGTTGCATTCTAAATCGTCTTTAGTATAGCCTTGGCAGGTTTTTATCAGACATAACCGTCGCCATCGGTCTTGAAAAGTTTTCTATGGGTGCCGCGCTTGTCATCTGGCGGTAAATTTCTTTGTTAATTATGTAATTAATTGACAGCATAATAACGTCACTGTTTTACATTTATCAACGTCTTATCATCAATGAACTGTTCTACCCTTTAACTATGTTATCTGCGATCCGTGACATAACTGACCTTATTTTGTACACTACTTGGAATCTGCTTTACTTTATTTATGTGGATAATATAACCCTCTATCCAATCGGTAATTAAGACTTTAGAAGTCTTTATTGAATGTGACGATAATAACGTGTTCATCAAGTAAAATTACAGAAAAGGGACAACATTGTAACTTAACACGATGTGTTTGTTGAGTTGTAATATATATAAGTTCTTGTATGTAGATACTGATAATGTTATGTAGGTACTGTTAAAAGTTATCCTTGATTTAAGCAAGGCCCCGTTGCTTGCACTTAATATTTAGACAACAATAGCCTCATTTGCAAGCTGCAACACCTGAACAACGGCTCTAGCCCTAGTGCCTTCTTTTTCGGAGATCGGCGGTTTGATACACGAGATGTCAGTCAAGTCAAGTGATCGTGTGGAGTAAGCCATCATGTTTTTGTTATTGCAGGCCAACTGTAGGAGAGTAGCCTGCTCTATTACAGTAACCGTTTTTAGAAGAGTAACTAACTGCAGCAAGTGCTAATGGGGTAGATGCAAGAAGTCATGGTATGGAGGATGCACTGCACATGTATATTAATAGTACTAAGTACTATGGAGCCCTAAGACCGAGCTAATTATATATATGAAATTTTGAGACATTATACGCTTACTTAAAAAACTGATCAGGCCATGAGTACCTAATTGATGTAGTCACATCAATTCGGAGACAGAACCAAACTCGAATAGCCGTAACAGAAGCGCCAAGTACAATATATTTTTGAATAATAAGGTTAGTAACCAGAATTATCACTGTGATTACAACAACAACGGTCTCGTGTAGCGCCGCACATAAAATGGCGGCAAGTAAATACAAAACATCAATTTATATTAATTGATGTCACTAGGCAAGAATCCATTCATAACGAATAAATTAGCAGATAATAATTAAATGTGCACATCAACACAAATGACTAGCAAAGTTATATTGCTAGTGCCTTTACATCAAAATTTTAATTAACAACGATAATAATTACATGTTTACTGCAAAGAGTTGATGTTTATATTGCATATAATGTTATAAGTATTAATATAATCAGTATATTAAGAGCGTCCATTATCTTTTTAAGATATCATTGCTGAAAATATACCTAAGTATGATGAAAGTGGTTGTAATAAGGAAAACGTTACAGAATTAGGTTATGGGCCCAGCCCGTGTTCCGTCACATATCCTTACAACCTCTAATGATCTTAGGCGACTCATTTTGTTTATCATATGGTCTAGAATTGGGCGAAAATGATGTAAATAATAATTCTTCATTCAAAGAATGAGAATTAAAAAATATTTGCAGCCTAATACTTATACCATGCAATGACACTGTGCTGTTATAAATTTTATTTGATATCCATTCATTACTGCCATTTTTGTGATTTATTGACGTTAATTATGTTAGTAACTACATAAGCTAATCCAAGTTTAATAATAATATGATAGTTGGTAGATTGCTGTTCGTTTTTGTGTCGTGCATAAAATAACTGTACGTTGATTAACCTTCACATCCAGTTTATCTTTCCTTTGGCAGATCAAATTCTATTCTTATATCGTTTGATCTCAAGAATTTCTCAGAAGTCCCTCTGTATTTTCCCGTCCCACAAGTTATTTGCCCTCAGTGGCAAAGTAAAACTTCCTTGTGGACTTTTCCGTATCTGAAACTTTATTTAGCTGGTAAAATTAATGGGGCGTGACAAAACTATTCAACTGTTAACACTGAAAAATATACCTTACTGGTATAAATATAAGATTCTTTCGTGAGGTACAGTTGGGTATTCATAGACAAAAATGAGTAAATACAGCATTATTTTTTTCCACAGAGTCGATTGCTTTTAGAAAAACATTCTGTTAGGAATATGAATGCGTGTGATCGCAGGTATATTTTGAAAGTATACTTATGAGTAATTTATTTATTTAACTTTTATCTATAGATACATGCATAGACAAATAAATTACAAATATTGAGGCGAAGAGTAAAATGGCACTGCTTATTTCTAAAAAAAATGGAAAATACAAGTAATGCTAATAATTTCTGATATTTCATCGGCCTGACATTAGACGCACTAGACTTCATATGACATAGACGCACGACACTTCTGTAGATTTCCTGTCAGCTAGTTTTTATTGCATGTCGATCAGACTACTACGAGTATACTAGCGGCACGCTATGATGGCCGTTTTTACGTTTGTCCTTTCATGAAGTTTCGTATTAATTTTAACTATTAACTATTTGAAGAATTAGGTGAATAGTCGACCACATTAGAGGGTATTTATACTACGGTAGAAAACAGAGTACTTATATACAACAAGTAAAATATCATCACTATTGTAATATGTCAAAACGGCCATCATAGCGTGCCGCTAGTATAGTTTTTGAGTTATCCTATCGACCAACTTACAAATGAAGGATTTATTACTTAAGGGGTGAATTCATTCGCTTACTCACTCAAGTCGGTCATTCAATCTGAAATTAGGTCTTTTGTTGGTTTTGCCAGCAGTACTATTCATCACAAAAGCTATTGTTGATACCTAATCTTAAATCAATTTTTTTTGAAATTGTATGGCTTAATTTCTCTTTACAATGTTCGTATAAAGTAGGTATTATTTTGTTGAAGTGAAAACTTCTTTTAGCGCGGTACGCATATTTTTAGATGAGATAAAATGTCTGGATTCGCGACACTGTTACGAGTCGCGGCTATAGTGTGTGCCTATACATCACACATAATACAATACGACAATAATACCACTACCTATTACGTGAACAAAAATACACCTGATGAAATAATGTAGGCGTATAGTACACCCATAGAAATCAGTACACCTCTGCCTACCACTTCGGGTAAAACGCGTTACTGTATGTATTTATGAAACTCTTTAAATTTAAGTTCTTAGGATAATGTTTATGCATTATCTCTCCTTAGACTTATAAAAAAAATGTTGGTGGGCGTAAATAGTAATGTGTCCAGTGAGGGAATAACTGATGGTAATTTTATCCCTATTTTTTGTAATTCAACTGGGTCAACATGATACGTCTAAGAATGGACGCTGCTTTTAATTCCAGCTTGAAAGCATTCACACGGTTAAGTGATGCTAAGTAAACTAAATTTCACTGCCTGCCTTTGATTTCAACCGTGTGCTTTCGTTACACAGCTGCGCTATGCAATTTTAAGCCCATTAATTTCTTGCAAGCTGTTTAAGGTGCCTTCTTACTAGCGTGCTCATAATATTCAGTAATTTATTTTATAAGTTTGCAATTTTAAAGAACTAATTTTATCCACCAAATACAGATGGTGAAAAGTGGGCATACAATATGTATGCCTCTGCCACCCATTCGGGGATAAGGCGTGATAGATAAATAAATTTTATTCATACAATACAACATTTATTCTACAATAAATATTAGTAGGTATTGTACGTAACCAAGAATTATCATCTATCATTATACTCTGTAATTATTATAGAAGTAGATTTATTTTTGCGGGAATAAACGCAGTAATGTTTAATACTTTTTTGTTGACTGACGTATAGAACAGGGTTCCACCGGGTGGTCCACGTTTGGTCCAGGTGGTGCTCTCATGCTAATGGGCTAGTTACCCCGTGTAATAATTACATAGAGTTGGCGACTGTTACTTGACCTCAGGTTCGAATTCCTTTTGAACCATTTTTTTTAAAGTATTTATAAATCAATTTCATACCTTGAACTCTAATCTGTCCTCTCTGACTACCCCGTCAGGGATACAGCGTGAAGATAGTTAAGTTTTTTTTATTTACAATTATTTGTAAATCCGTTTTAACTCCACTGGTACGGGAAAAATGCAGAACTAAAACATAAATGGAATTTTTTTTTAAATGTTATAAAAAAAAATTCTCCGAAGTCCACGTACGTACGTACGTACGTTCACAGAACCACTAGTTAAGTAGGTTAATCATTTGTTTAGATGCTATAGTGCAAGTTGATACTAGTTGATTTGAGCTAGAAGTGTAAAAATGTCCCATAATATTTTTTGTTTTGTTTATTTTGTTACATAACCCAACATGACATGATTGACGGTTTAATTATTCACCTTTAGTTAATTACTAAAACTAATATGCCATGTAGATACATATGAAAAGTTTATGCACATACACACCTACACCCACACCAACACATCCACGTATTCAATCACAATCAAATCAGTCGTTAGTACGTAATCGCTAGTACAAATATTAATACATATTATTATATTACATACCACACTGTTCAGCGTCACTGTACCGGAAATACCATGCGTAGTTTAACTATGCATTATGCAAGTATCCGTGGTACAGTCGCACTCATGAATAACAACTTTAAGCATTTATTGGTCATAAAAGTGTATGCATAATACATTTATTTGAAATATTCGTCCATTCACACATTTATGAAGGCGACAGACACAGTGTCAATAAAAAGTGATAAATAAAGTTCATGCTACTAAGTTAGAAGAAGCTAGAGAGCTTATTCGGTGACAAGCGGTGACCGGTTTTTATTATCATACGCATTATTGGAGATGTGATGGTATGTTAGGTATCGATATTATACCTACCACAAGTTCAGGGGGCCAAGTCTACTAATTCTATCGCATTAGAAGATAATAGGAATCATCGCTCAATAGAGAGCCGACAGAAAAAAATTACAGTTTTCGTAGTCCACTATTATAAATGCGCTCCAATAAATTTCTACTTTCGGTTGAAATACTCGTAATTTTATTTACACGTGTCACGCCAGTAGCCGCTCGTAATTTGCATATTTGGTAGTCTATATAATTATTTTGACATACTTCTTCTTCTTTATCAATCGCAATGGAATCGATATACTTAGAATATAAATATAACGGTTATACATTGTCAAATAGTAGACTTGGCCCTCAGGTCGTAGAGAGGATTTCTATGTTTTCCGGGTCTGATATGAGTATTAGAAATGAAAATAAAATAAATGTATTTAGGAATAAAATTAAAAGCATACTATTAGAAAGGTGCTATTATTCAGTAAACGAATATTTAACGGACATATGCATAGCGCCTCCCTTAAGTAATAACTGAGAGATAAAATTCAAATTGGTAAAAATAATGAACTAATGAATAATGGATATTGTTTGCTTTCTTTTGTTCTTGACTGTTACTAACACTAAGATTAAGTTATGTTGTATTCGACGTCTAGTATTAAGTTAAAATTTTTTTGCTGTGCCCGACAGGGTTTACAATGGCCATATAATATTATAATACTACCACCTAAGAAACACATTGTAAAATGCAAATAAAGAATATGAAGAATATGAAGAATATGAAGAATGCGGATTCCGACGTACTAATATTATATAGGCGATAGTTTGTAAGTGTAGGTACAGGTACGTTTGTCCTACACGCTCTAACGGCTGGTCCAATTTGGATAACAGAGGATTAACAATTTCTCTCCTCACTATTTATAGAAAATCACCTCAAATTGGAAATTATGGTCATTTCTGTAAATGTATCTTACTGTGGAGGTAGCTGACAGCCTGGATTAATTAATTATTAGGCTTTATATCCTGGGAGCCGGTTCCCGTGGGAAACGGGTACTTACGGAAAGGAGGGAGGGTAACCGCGTGCGTTCGTTAGCGAGCAATAAACGCCACTAAAGGTCAAGAAGGAGTGTTCAATGAGATTGTGTGTAATTTCTAAGTAAGTACCTACCAGTACATGTGGTATGACTAGCTCACGTAATACCCGCTATCCATGGAACCCTGACCAGAAATATAATGAAGGTTCCTGAAAGAATAATTCGTCAAATAGAAAGACTGAAAGTTTTTATCAAGCACTAAATAACTTGTGTCTATTGGTGTTAATTATGTTCTAGCAATAATCATAGTCAAACCTCCCGTTTCTTAGCGTGTGAAAATGAAAATCCCCACGAATGTCATGCCGGACTCGAATCGCCTAAAATCATACGGTTTCTACCTATCCATCTAGCACCGGACGCCCCAGATAACTCCTCGGAAGAATGACCCATAAAGATAGATTGTTTGTTGCCTAGTGAATGTCTACACCCAGCTGTGAGTATAAATCGACTGAGATGATTACGAAAATGTTAATCATAAGGATCATGTACTGATTGTTATTGGTCTAATAATGTAAGTAAGTTTCGGTCGACTGGGCAATTAAATTCCCTTTGATATTTCTTTGAAGCGTCAGTTGTTAGTGGGAGCCTAACGGACGCCAATAAAGCTGGCCATTGAAGAGATTTATAACCACGCCAAAGTTAACGACTCGTCCGCCATTCAAGCCACGCGCTGTTGCTAACTTGTTTCCAGACGAAAAATGAAGCTTAAACGCTTCGGAGAACATCAGACTTGTAATGCTACCGAAAACGTGATGCTACTGGTGCATGAAATAGAAATTTATTTGAACCAAAGTGATACCAAAGGATGATATATAGACGTCACTGGGGAAGACTTTGACCCATAGAACAATAATATGGGGTCCCTACATTTTTAACGTGCAATATCCTTGTGGCCTTCAAAATAAATTTAAAAAAACACTGGAAAATACACAAGTTTAGAAAAAAAATATAACGAAATGCCGACAGCTTCCTTCGCTGTTCCCGCTAAATATCATTCAGTTTGGGTTAGAGACTACCATATTACTGCTAGATTACTAGCCAGGGGGCCAAGTCTACTAATTCAACGCGTCAGAAAAGAAAAGAAATCGTTGCTCAATAGAAAGCCACCGGTACAATTTTGACAGTTATTCGTTGTCTACTATTACAATCGTACTTCGTACTTCTAAGACTTCTATCGGTCGGTCGATAGAATTCTACTAACACGTACTGCGCCAGTGGCCGCTAGTCAGTTGCATTTTTGATAATCTATTAACATTTTGACAGCTATACACAGCTATTCTAGTTCTATTCTACGGCTTGTCAATAGTAGACTCGGTCCCCAGGACCATTGACGTAATGTGCTTTTACCCATATCAGGCGTAGTGACCATTTACAGGACATCGAGCGCCGAAGATAAAAAAAAACATAAAAAAAATCAATAATTAACGATTTTAATTTACTTAATTCATAATTAAGTAAATTAAAATCGTTCTTCTGCACGGCAAATGTTGTAAGTTACAGCTAAAACTTATACTCTGTTGGGAAAGTTGAAGTTTATTTGTGTAAAGTTTCATTCCAAAAGCTAGTACCTATATTAAGGTAATGAAAAAATGTAGAGCTTATACTAATCTATACTATTATATAGCTAAAGAGGTTTTTTGGTCTTGTTGTATAGATAGCCCATTCACCAAAGAAGGCTATAGACCAATTATCACGTTACTACCCAGAAGAAGGAGCATATTAAATGGATTCCAAGGCGGACGCCGTGTGGCATAGTTAGTCTCATATTAAAATCTCATGTGACGGCGTTGGTACTTGGATATAGCTACTATCGATAGATATGACATTTTTCACCCTTCAACCTACCCAATTTTAAATCGCGGTTTTAGTAAGTACTTTGTTTACTTAAATAATATCCCAATATTTTGAACCGCCATTCTCTGTCTTGAAGTGATGAACTTAAACTTTATTTTTACGAGGAACTTCAAGTAGAATAACATTTTCTAAAACAAAAATCTTTTCAGAACCTTTAAATATTAAAAGCTCGATCCCTAGATAGCATTTACAACCGTTGCTGATTACCTTTCTTTTAGAATTCCGTACTGCATTATCAATTAGAAATCAGGCAACACAAGCACGAGAAAATTAATTAATTCGCTCACCAGATAAATGTTGATGTTGGAACATTTTCCAGTTTAGTTCAATACTAAAACATCTTCAGAATGCCTGCAGTGCTCGTGTGTGCTTCGCTTCGTACGTGCCTCAATTACTTCATAAATTTCAACCGAGCTTACCTTTGAAACAAAAGCACTCTGGTGTTATAGCGTCAAACTGACTAAGTACCTATTCCTATGTATTTTCGTCATAATATTCTCAACATAAAATAAAGTACTTTGCCGAGTCTTTCTGTCTGTCTGTTCGCGATAAACTCAAAAACTACTGCATCAATTTTTCTGCTGTTTTTACCAATGGATAGAGTAGTTCTCGAGGATTGTTTTAATCTGTTAGATTTTTGTATAAATTGGCTAAAATAACTATATTTGTTATGCAGTCGCTATGTTTTTTAAACATAACAATGTTTAAAAAACATAGCGACTGGGAGCTTTCAAAGAAAACGCTGCCTAAGCCTTTCGAGATGTAACAAAATAATGTATGGTGGAATTGTGAATCTTATGTAGGTCTACAGAAAAGTCCGCGATGGCATATATCCGCTTCCATTTCGTGGTCCCATTGATGGGACTACGAAAAAATTCATTTAACCGTTTGTAACGCTTTGGCTAATGGAACCACGGAAATCAAGATGACCTGTAGTATCACTATTCCATACTTCTAGACTTTTGTCAACTTGTTAGAGAATGCAACTTTATCTCTTAAGGATGACATACTAACTTACTAGGACACTGGGGAAATGGGTACGGGAAAACTTCACCACGCGGGCGAAGCTGTGGGCATCATCTAGTTTAATATATTTTAAATTTAACTACATAATAGTTACTTAATGTAACTCTACCTGATGTTTATGACGATGTGGTCAAAAAGCCGCTGTAATTTAATGTGAGACTTGTACTAATCAATTCTACTATTAATATACTGTAAATCTTTTATAAATTATATAACTAATAATAACTAACCATCTATCTTCACGCTGTATCCCAGGGCTGTATGACAGGGTTGTCAGATAGGACAGTCTTTCGCTGCCTGCAGGTTCGTTTCATACTTGTACGTCTGGGTATCCGAGTACTTTTAACCTTTCCGTTTTTGAGCAAACTGGTCACATTGTCCTTGTATGATGACGTGTCCAAACCAACATTTAAAAATGTGTAAGTTATTTTCAATTATTATTAAGTTTGCGTAAAACTTGAAAATTAATTTAACCAATCCTATCCAAAACTAGGTGACATCGAGTTAACTGAAAATGTTATGTGACTTTGGCTGCAAATAATGGTTTGACCTTACGATAAAGAAGAAGGTTAATTTGCACGATTTTTTTTCATGATTTATGTCCGTCGCTTGTATCTTTAAATTTATCTACTTTACGTATAACATCGATGATACGTACCTTAATTCTGGCAAGTTAATCTAAGATTTATTAAATCAAATTACACGCTTCTCAATGTCACGTATCATGTGCGAGTCTAATACTGAGGATTTAACAGCGACCGTGAAATAAAACCACAATTAAACTGTGTCTAATGCTAGCAGTTCGTGCCGTAACATAAAACAGTTCCTTTTGTTTGTAAAAAGTAGAGCGATTGAACGGCATGCCTCCCATTGTGACCGCAACTTATATAAAGGTGGGCTATGTTGCCTGCAAAACCGAGACAGGGTTGAGTAGAGAAGTGTTGGTGGCCCCGCAGTGTGTAACAAATCACTGTAAGTATATATTTTTTAGGCATTATCTGCTTAACTTTACCATTGATTGTGCGTTAGTACAAGTAAAAGGTACAGCGGTCAAACGTAGAGCGATTGAACGGCACGCCACACATTGTGACCGCAACTTATATAACGGTGAGATATGTTGCCTGCAAAACCGAGATAGTGTTGAGTAGAAGTGTTGGCGGCCCCGCAGTGTGTAACAAATTACAGTAAGTATATTTTTTTAGCCATTACCTGCTTAACTGTACCATTGATTGTGCGTTAGTACAAGATAAGAATTATATTATATTATCTGTGGTACAAGTAAAAGGTACAATGAGCAAAGGATATAAGTATACAATCCTTATATATTTTTATGACATTTTCTATGGTTATTAAATCATAACGTAATATTTTACGCAGTTTTTATGGAAGGGAGGAAGCGCCATGGTACCTATAGCACAGGTTTCCAATAGGATCAGGGTGTCTCTATGTATAATGCTGTAATGTATATTAATGAAAATATTAATGAAATATTGTAAGGTGTACTTAAGCGAAAGAAGTATGCATGGATCGTGAAGCCTGGCGATCTGTCCTCTCTGGCTACCCCGTCAGGGATACAGCGTGAAGATAGTTAAGTTTAAGGTTTAGTTTAGTTAGTTATATACTTAAGTTAGACGTATTAAATAAATATGAAATGAGTGTAATTGTGTTACCATACGTTCTGTATGGTAACACAATTACACTGATTGTGCGTTAGTACAAGATAAGAATTATATTATATTATCTGTGGTACAAGTAAAAGGTACAATGAGCAAAGGATATAAGTATACAATCTTTATATATTTTTATGACATTTTCTATGGTTATTAAATCATAACGTAATATTTTACGCAGTTTTTATGGAAGGGAGGAAGCGCCATGGTACCTATAGCACAGGTTTCCAATAGGATCAGGGTGTCTCTATGTATAATGCTGTAATGTATATTAATGAAAATATTAATGAAATATTGTAAGGTGTACTTAAGCGAAAGAAGTAGCATGGATCGTGAAGCCTGGCGATCTGTCCTCTCTGGCTACCCCGTCAGGGATACAGCGTGAAGATAGTTAAGTTTAAGGTTTAGTTTAGTTAGTTATATACTTAAGTTAGACGTATTAAATAAATATGAAATGAGTGTAATTGTGTTACCATACGTTCTGTATGGTAACACAATTACACTGATTGTGCGTTAGTACAAGATAAGAATTATATTATATTATCTGTGGTACAAGTAAAAGGTACAATGAGCAAAGGATATAAGTATACAATCTTTATATATTTTTATGACATTTTCTATGGTTATTAAATCATAACGTAATATTTTACGCAGTTTTTATGGAAGGGAGGAAGCGCCATGGTACCTATAGCACAGGTTTCCAATAGGATCAGGGTGTCTTTATGTATAATGCTGTAATGTATATTAATGAAAATATTAATGAAATATTGTAAGGTGTACTTAAGCGAAAGAAGTATGCATGGATCGTGAAGCCTGGCGATCTGTCCTCTCTGGCTACCCCGTCAGGGATACAGCGTGAAGATAGTTAAGTTTAAGATTTAGTTTAGTTAGTTATATACTTAAGTTAGACGTATTAAATAAATATGAAATGAGTGTAATTGTGTTACCATACAGAACCTTTGTCCACTGTTTCTAAATATAACTACTCGGTCCACTTTGGGTCTCGGGATTCTTTTTTATTCAGTGCATATATATACCTACTGCTGCAAGAAATTATTATGTGTGTATAACCCTCGCTTGGAATAGTACCTTGTCCGTTGATCGGCAGCATACCAGTGAGGTAGGTTTGACTGCACAGCTGCTGATTACGCCCCCATCGTCACAGTGAAGCTACTAGTTTTCAAAAAGAACTCAAACAAGGATTAGTAATGATAGAAAAATGACTTCCACAAAATGTTACCCACTAACCTGTAACCAGGAGTAACATAACGGCTGGCTGCGGTCTGTTTCACAGTTCCTATAGGAGGTGAACTTTGAGTAAGCATATTTTATGAGGGGTAGCATCATTTTGAAGAGCTTATTATAAAAAAAGGTCCTAATCCTTACAAAAAAGGGGTTACATTTTATTAAAGTTGACCTCAAAAATGTTATGAGGTCGCTAATACCGGACACAAACAAAGGCAATAATGAAACATAATTCCCTTTTCAATGCATAAAAAATGAACAAATTCTTCACTTAATTCAGGTTTACATAATTCCTTATTATTTGTTTGGCGCGTCCGAGTAAAAATGGCTTTACTTATCTGAACGTTCTTAACGGGCACTCTACATTAATTCCTATCACGGTGTCACTATGTGGCCAATCAATCACCGTGACTTCATCATCATCATCCGAGCGTATGTCCCAGTTGCGTCTTGCGGTCGCGACGCCCGTGGTTCGCTAACTAATTAATCCCCGTGAATTGAAACGTTCAATTATTGATAATCTACATAATAAACTAAATTCCATAAAACACAAAGGAATGGCAAGAATTTTAAAAAAGAAACCACATGATCATTGTTACGTAACGATAACAATAAAAGAATCTCAAAAACAATTTCCACAATACAAAATCAGAATTAATTACATGTGAATGCACACGAATTCCGTAGACGCAAGTTAATGCGGTTTCATTATGGTGCACTCTACCGCACAGATAATGGATGTCGTGTCAGCCGATGTATAGAACGCTCAATCTGGCCCTGTTATTTGCCGTTTGTTACGCAGCAGAAACAGCGATTGTGGTCGGTGAATTGTTTGTTAGCTATACAGTGATAACAATAGAAAGTAAAAGGACACAAGGATTTTGAAAATGGAATTTCGACAGTAAAGGGGTACAGATAAAACAAAATAGTGTTGAAATAGCTGCCTGTATTTTTTTTAAATTAACTTTAAACAGCATAATCTTTTTTTATGTTAATGGTTTTCATGGGATAAAATTTTGATCTACGAGCTCTATCTCGTATGTTTATGATAACGTACTTAATATTATAAGTATTTTTTCATTAAATTTTATTTAGAAGGTAGACTACCTGAATCCATGACTAAAGCATAGCCTCACAGATGAAATATTCCAACTAACTTACGCTACTCGAACCACACCGAAACCAATTGTATTATAAATGTATACGGACTCTGATTTTATTATGGAATGTATATATATGTTTATACAATCTTTCTAATATTATAAACACGAAAGTTTGTAATTAGGATGGATGTTTGTTACTCTATAACGCAAAATCTACTGAATGGATTTTGATAAAACTACAATAATATAGCTTACATATCAGAATAACACATAGGCTACTTTTTATTCCGGGAACAAGTTCTTATGGGAAAGGGAAACGGGATAACTTCACCACTTCACGATTGGTACATTGATATTTTTATTTTGTTACCTGTACCATCATCATCATCATCGGAGCGTATATCCCAGTTGCGTCTCGCGACGCCCGGGGTCCGCTTTCCTACATTTTCTCCTCCACTTCGCACGGTCGTCGGCATCCCCTGTAGTGAGACCATTGGCACGCATGTCATCCCTTACGACGTCAAGCCAGCACCTCTTGGGTCTTCCCCTCTTACCGGGACCCGGCGGGGCTGACATGGCCAGACATTTGTTACCTACGTAGCCCGGCGGTTGCCGCAAGACGTGACCATACCAACGAAGGCGACACTCTTGCAACTTGTCTACAATGTCACGGACGTGAAGGCTGCCGCGGATGCGAGAGTTCCTCACGCGGTCCATCCGCGTGACTCCACACATCCACCGCAGCATGTTCATTTCCGTGACACGCAGCTCCTGCTTGTGTCGCTCCAATATCGGCCACGTCTCACTGCCATGTAAAAGGACAGGTCTAATAATGGTTTTGTAGACCTGTCCCTTCAACCGGATCGGCATTTTAGGGTCACAAATGACATCGGTCATCTCCCGCCATTTGGCCCACGCGGCAGCAATGCGTGACTTGACATCGCAATCGATGTCACTGGACGTGTGAAAAACAGATCCCAGGTATTTAACCTGGTCCGTGCACTCGACCAAATCACCGCCTATGCTCGGTCTTCGCCACATTTAGTTTCAGACCGCCGTTCTCAAGCGTCTCCTTCCACGCCTTTACACGTCGCACCAATCTGCCCCTGTCCGCGTCTGCCAGCGCAATATCGTCGCATAGCAGCATACATGAGCAACCATGGAGGCTGCTCATGCGAGTTCCTGATGCTGTCCGACAATTCGTCTAATATAACACTGAACAGAAGCGGACTAAGGACCGAACCCTGGTGTACCCCGACGGTGATGGGGAAGGGTTTCGTGTCGCCAACAGCAGTCCGAATCATTGAATCGGAGTCACAGTACATGTCCCGGATAGTGTCAATATAGACCTCTGGAACCCCTTTGGACCGCAGTACCCACCAGATCATCGCACGAGGAACACAGTCGAAGGCCTTTTGCATGTCTAGAAACAAACAGTGCAGAGGCGTGTTCTTCGACCTGTATTTCTCTGCACAAAACAATTTCGTTACCTGTACCAATTACTCATAATTAGCGTATCAGCTCAGAATGCCAACTTCTCAAAATACCAACCGCTCGCAAATAGTCAACTTCTCACATTGCCAATTTCGCAAAATGCCAATTTCTTACATTGCCAACTTCGCAAAATGCCCACTTCTCATAATGCCAACTTCGCAAAATGCCAACTTCGCAAAAAGCCAACTTCGCATAAGCCAACTTCACAAAATACCAACTTCGCAAAATGCCATTTTCGCTTAATGCCAATTTCTTATAATGACAACTTAAAAACTATAGGTAGTATATCGATAGGGAATATTGTTTGCAATATTATTCTCAATGTAGATAACGTTTTATAGACTATATGTATCGAAAAATGTAGTTGGGTGACAGCCATTTAATTTAATAAACAAACATTTAATAAATTTTGCAATGGCAATATCAGACATATTTTTTTTTATCTCAAATAATTACAGACCAATAATGTACAAAGTTATTATTTAATAATTCTGTATTTAAATTCAGTTAAAGTTTTTCAACAATAGCTGCATCACTAGAGAATAAACAAAATTAGTAGTAAGGTGTTTATTTTAAAGTATTTTTCGCTTAAGCAATTTGCGATGAAGACTAAGAATTTCTATCTAGGCATAAACATATTGGCATATAACGAATATGAAACAATGTTGACAGCTTATTATGAGAAAATTTACGCTGACAGTGCAGAACATTAAAATGCCAGTTCCGTGTTGAAATAATACTGAATAATAAACTTTGGCTGAATTCGCAACTGAAATTAGCTTCGTTTCGTGTCAATATGATACGCTCACGTTTTCCGGGAAATTTTGCTTTCACGGGAAATTGAAAGCCTTGTCAAACAGTTCATCATTATATCTTATATGTAGTCACTACATTTTTTTAATTGCATATCACAGTAGGTAATGATAGTATAATTACGAAATATTTTTTTGTATCTGACTGTGAAGGCGAGCGAAGCGAGCCGACGAAAGTCTCCGTTTAAGTCAACTGGTATGGGGAAAATGCTATCGATGTCCGACTGTTCGTCCGTCCATTCAGTCTACAGATCGCATTTTTCATCGGATTTGCACGGTATGCAACTTGGCATGGACAATCCTTGATATAACCGAAAACTTTTAGCGAGGGGTTTTTTCGATCGGAAGGGAAATGGAGGCAGGGGAAGGGAAATGCCTTTTTCCTCAATTTACTTCGAAGTCTACGGTTCACAGAACCACTAGTAGGTAGGTAGGCAGGTATAATGGTATGCGTCTACCCAAGGTACTGATTTTTTTGAATTGCACTGGGATGAGAAATAATAGGTAATAATGAACCTAAATGCAATATCGAAACTGAATTCTAGTTCTGAATGCTTTTTAAGGAAATTGCGAAAAGGTTAGTCGACATCACAGGAGACCGAAGAGCTGGCAGCTACCTCGAACAAAGAATTAGTCTAGCTATTCAAAGGGGGAACGCTGCCAGTATTTCAGTAATAGTTCGGAACCTTGCCTAAAGGGACCTCTTTTAATAATATATTTTAGTTATGTATCATATTTTTAAGGTTATATTTAATGTTAATATTAAGTTAAGTTAAGTTAAGTTGTTATTTATTAATATTGTATTATTAATTAAATACTTTTTCTAAGTTCTGAATGTGTCAGTATAATGTAGATGAACGGTGTTATAAATGTATTGATTTTTATCTTTCGTAGTCATGACACAAACATAAAATACTGTGTGGCACATATAACGATCTGTGTGTACAGCAAAAAAAGAATCTTAACATTCCTTGTTCCGCAAGTCATTGTGAATGTTTGCCAGCAAGCGTAGGTATATTTAATCAGTAATATAGCATCTGGCGAACCATCCTACGAGAAATGATTTCATAACTTGTATCATCAAAATCACATTTACTCCAAGATTAAACGTACTCCAATATTAGGTACTAGGAATGATTGACACTTGATTTCACTTAACTTTCGAAGGCTGTCGTATATATACTCGTATATGTACAGATCCTGTATGTGACACCGCAGACTAGCAATTTTGAGACTATCGATTTATTTAGCTTCTAAAAAGCTACAAAATCAAAAGTTTACGGATACTAAAAGTTAATATAGTCTGTGGTGGCCCTTAGAAGTCGTGTAAACATTTTCGAAAAAGCGTTGCTTAGTATGTTATGTACCTATCGAACAAGCATCACTCATATTCTAAAGACTGAGGTTTGTTACGAAAAGACAACAGTGTATGCGGAGGATGCATTTTGGAACTAAGGGGACACGCCGTCTAGCCGCTCGATGCCTACAACGACGACGCGACGCCATTCTGTCGAGACTATGAGTAGGGAGGGTAGTCGTAACATGCACGCAATCATGGTGCGTGTGAATTTAGAGGGATTTCCCGAATATGATCGTGACCAAACAGTTATAAAATTGTCTTGGTACAAATTGGAGAAGTGGAAAGCTATTTTCAAGGTTTTCTTTAAACTCATGTATGTAGTTTGTTGTTTAAAATTGTCTTGATGAATTTTTACGTAACAGTAGGCCTCTGAGAGAGAATAACGTCAATCTTCATAATGTAGGCGAGTACATAGGCGTTTATTCAGTACGAGTACGAGAACTAATTTAGCAAATACATTTTTGTAATTGTCGGGCAAAACTGTTACGTAAAAATTACCTGCATGTTTCATTGACCGAGGGATATGATATATTACACAATCGCTTCGGTGCTACACCAGGCCTGGAATGAAGCATTCAGTTCCGGGTCTTTCTGACGTGACCTTTTGTGTTACCAAATTCCCTTTTCGGACGGTATGGTTAATCAAGATTGACTCCGCATGACTTGCTTAGGCCCACTTGCATGAATACTGGGGTTAAATAAATAATTATTGAGTTAGTTAACTCGGAATTAAGTAAATAACTTTTTAACCCTAATCTTGTCTTGCACCATGGTAAAATAACATCGGGTGTTTTATGTCACTCTATGTCATCCAACCAAACATTAATGATTGAACAAAGAATGAAACAGGTATGTCTATCTCTTTTACACTACAGTTTGCCACATAAGACTTTTTCTTACACGAATTAATGTAGCATGACAGCCGAGTGCATTTTATTTTTATCGTATTATATGTGCGCGGCGTGTCATTTTGAGGAGTCCGTGTACGCATGTGTCAGGTGCCACTTCATTGTCTGTCAGCTGCTAACCCAACGTTTAACGAATTAACCCTCAGAAATCGGTGTCACCACCCTTAACTCGGGGTAATGCTAGATATATACATGATAGATCGCGCAAGTGGGCCTTACTTGTATGCCTTATACATATAAGTGCTGCACATGTTATTTCTTCAATGTTCGTACATTATTGCTGTCTACACTAAGTGATAATCGTCTTTTCAAGCTCCATGCTATTTTTAAGAACATTGTGCTCTTGTATTTCTCCTCCTTTTTAATAAGACAATTACACTGTTTATATTGTTGATATATGACATCTTGAATGATAATAATAAAAGTAAATAAGAGGAATACTACAAGTGTGTAGTATTCCTCTTATTTACTTTTTAACCTGACCGGTTTCGCCTAACGGAATATGTGTCAACCTTTGAAAATGCCGTACGGCGAAACCGGTCAAGTTAAAAGTAAATAATGTGGAATAGTACCAAGGCATAAGGGGCGGCTTGAAAAATTTCAACAGCAGAGTGGCTTACCTGCATCTGTCTATTTCAACACGGCAATGGACTCACCACCTATTACGTGGGACAGGAATACACATGGTGAAAAGTGGGCATATAATATGTATCTTCCACCCCTTCGGGGATAAGACGTGGTAGATAAATAAAAAATAAATTTAAGAATACACGTTGATTTTACGATTGAATACCACAATTTTTAAAAACTGTATGTGTACAATTGTGATAGTCAAAAACATTGTCTATGTTTGAATGTAAAATTTGAATGACGTTGTTTGTTTTGTATCGTTAATCTCAATAAAATAAATTGAGTGGGTGTTTTATTACTGAGTGTATGATAAAATGTCGAATACACTTTAATTGCCGTTTAATTATCCCTCATATTAGAGAACGTAACTATGTAACGCTATTCACGGTTACAAAATCATCTCGCTTTAGATTTGATAAACATAAAAGAAGTCCAACCTCAAACAAGTTCTGAAGAAGAAAATTCTTTTTTTATATTTGGAGTTATTGCACGCCTCATACGCGAAGCGTTGAGGTGGGTACTACTGTCACTTCGCGCAAACCATCTGATTTTTCAAACTTAAACTGTCTCTATTTATCGTATATTGCACTTGTAAAATAATATATACACACATATATCAAGAAAAAACACTATTTTTAACACTCATGATATTTTTGATGGCATTTTTGTTTTTTAAACTAGTTAAAAAATCTGTTTAAAAAAGTTCCGTCTTGGACGTCCCTGTGTCTGTATGTTACGGATTATTTTCTTGTTAACAGGATAACGACCGAAATACTTGACAAATCGAGTCTTTTTTTTTTCTCTTACGCTTCAGTATAATTAGCAATAGAACCCTTTCACTTTTCACGGCCTGATTCGATGTGGTTTAATTGTTATTTTCTTTACTTTATTTCTAAAGTTTGTAAGCTTGTAATTCATTTTAAAATAAAATAAAAGCGTGTGAGGCGTGCACTTTTGGGTTTTTCAATTTTTTTTAGATTATCTAGCACTTATTGATCCATATTAGCTTATGCCACTGGCTCTAGTTAAGTGAAAAACATACTATTAAATATATAGGCATCTTATAGATAAATTACATCCAAACACAGAACAAATCGATTTGCTCATCACATAAAGGGTGGAAACGGAACCCACGACCACGACCGAGTCAAGTAGATCTGTAGTAGGTACTCTGACCAGCACTAAAGTCAAACCTCAGACCAGCAGTTAGTCTGTTTAGTAGCCTTAGGCGAGACCCATAAGCATTTGGTGTTGTTTTACGACCGACAACATTGTACCTAAGTTTTTGCCAGCGAGCGAATTCCAACAATAAATCGAGGCAATTCCAATAAAAGTTTACAAAATACCACAGTCTGTACCTAGTTGAAAATTCGAGACCTCAGTAAATCTCACGTGAAATATTCATAAAAACTATATTGCCAAACAAATTTTATGGGCAGTAAAGAATGTGCTATAATTTATCAACGGCGCTCATCAAATTTTACTACAAACTATAATTTAAAACACCGGATTTCCTTATAAAGGCATAATATGCCTGAGTATTAAAATTTGTTGTACCTCCTTGTGCAGTTAAAATTTACTTAGTTCTAGATGTCTAGAGGGAACATTTCAGAGATGACTTCAAGTTTTGAACTCGAACTGGCGTGGTACTAAAACTTTTGACACTATTTACAGCTAACTTCACATTTGATTAAGTTTCTTCAAGTCCAATTCAGACAATATATTACGTGACTATTAAAGTGAATTTGATCTATTTGTATTTTGTTTCTTTCGAATTAAATTATGGGCTTCAAATTTTATAGACAACTTATGTTTTCTAAGAGATTCAATAAATGGAGTAGGTACCGTGTCTGTTTTCGCAATACAAAACTGTGAGACTTACTTCTGATTGCCTATTCGACCTTTTACAGATCCCTACAAAGTTTAGACGTTAACTTATATTGTTTTGTTCACCCTTACCCCCGCGTCTTTTGTTTTCAAACAATCTACGTTCCCTTCAAAGTAACTGAAATATTTTCTTTTTTTAAACAGTTAAGCTATTGGCAATTCCCCCTATTTTATAGTTTGCAATTTGGTAACAGGTGCGGTGTAGAGAGGCTCGGTAAGGGTTTGAGATTCTGACCCTAATGATTGTTCTATTACACTGACATACTCGCCATCTTTTTTATATTCCATCAGGCTCGAAGGGACCAGCAATGATGTCATCAAAGTAGTGAGAAATTTTGCATCTGGTTTTATAGTTACTTTATAGTGTAGATAAGTATGATGGAATTTTATAGAGAGACAGTTTGAAGGAAGGGACATAGGCTCCGTATCTATCAATATATCACATAGGTAGTGCCACGGACAAAAAAAAGTTACTATCAAATGTGAAGCATGTTAAGGTCATAACACAGGAGCAACATATCAGAATAATAAGTTAATATACCGTGTAACCGTGATTAAGCGGATCAGTTCAATGGGTGTTCAATCAAACGGAACTAATTCCTACAGGAGTTAACAGAAGCCGCTTGCACGAATCACGGCATTCATTAATAGTTCTTAATTAATAGTAATGGTTGGCTAAACATTTTTCAATTTTATCTATTTTCAAGTAAACTCGCCTTTTGGAGTGGTTCTCCAATTTCCGTCTTCATCTTAGTATATTTACAATTGCTTCCAAATTCTACCTCGATTTTGGTCAGGCACCAAAATCCAGGTTCACCTTTATTTGGCTGTTTGGAGCGGTTATCCTTTGGATTTTGACTTTCGGCATTGTTGGAAGCAACTACCGTTTGACCTGCCAACCCCATAGCTGCCTCGTCCGTATATCAGCAGGTTTATCACTATCAGGTGAATTCGTTTAGGTCTTACACCTACACGATTTTTTGTAAAACTTAAATGCTTTTTGTACCACCTAAATGTGAAAAAAAATTCAATTATATTATATTGGAATAATTTTTTACCACCCAAATGTGAAAAAAAATTCAATTATATTATATAGAAAAAATTCGAAATGCGTAATAATAAATATTATATTCTACAAAATGATCCAAGGCACCTAAAGGGTAGCCACCATATTCCGGCTAAACTTTCTTTATTAAGGTTTACATACACACCTACTCTACTACGTTGTACACTCGTACCACGTCCTGATATCGCCGAGCGAAGGCTCGCAGTAAAAAGTTGAAAACTTGTTAGTCTTGGATTAATATTTCCTAGCGAGACTTGTGTAAACTCGTGCCACAGGCTTGTCTTTGTAAAATACTAATCCTTACAAGCTTGAAAACAGGAACATCTTTGTTGTAACATCTTTAGTATTAAAATTGAGACCCTTGTTGAAATTACAAGTTTGTTAATCTCGTATCTTAGTGAATTCTTTAGGATTTTTTTTGTATGTGTACATATTTGTATGTGTAGTTTTTGTAAGTCAAGTCGTACTTGTACAAATATAAAATGAATTTCAATCTCAGCTATATATATTGTTAAATGGAGTCAACTACTTTGTGCGGTACAGAGAGAGAGAGAGAGAGAGAGAGAGAGAGATCGAGAGGGGGAAGAGAAAGAGCTCACTTTCAGTAACATTAAAAATTTTCCATCATTTGTAGTCTATTTTTGACAGCAATTATTTTTTATATATTGAAAATTTTATTTTACTTTTTAACTATAATTACTTAACTAAACATTTGGTATGTATTCATTTGTTTATTGCGAGGTAGCCACTAATCTTGAACCAAACGGAGGTCCTCTTTCAAGCAGACGTCATAACAGGTCGGCATGTGCCGTCTCACTAAACTTTTACACTTTACTTATCTCTTTCTTTGGAGTTAAGTGTATATTAATTAATTAAGAGTCCTAACAACACAAAGGCCTGACGCCATTAACACACGAACGATTCGTAACATAAGGTGCTTCCATTATGAGAACTGGTCATAATGGAGCCGCGACCTAATTACTTGGAGAGCTCTTCAGGTAAAGCCCTCTTTAACGTGATATTAATAATGGAGCCCTTTAACTTTTATAGCCCCATATGCTCGGTGTTGTCTTTTAAAACATTCATGGCGTTCCACTAATTAAATGTGTGTGTACCACTTGCGTAAATATACTGAATTGCTGAAGCAAACAACAAAAACAAGTTTAATATTGTTAGACTGATGTTTACAACAGCTATATATTAACTGCAATTGGACTGCAATTTTGTAAGTGGCATGCAGTTCGAGTGTCAAGGTTTTAAATTTTTGGGATAAGTCCTAAAGATACACGTTTTGATGTACGTTTTGCATTGATTGAAGCTATAGTTCTTTTGGTGCGTTAGGTAAAAATTATGAGGTTAAATTTTTACGATGCGCACGCACACCCTTACAAAAAAACCTACACCCTGAAGTTAGCTGCTAAGTGTTTCAATGACAACTTATAACTACATTCAAAGTAGTTTTCAAAAGCCCTGAAGTTAGCTGTAGTCATCATTTTAGTTTTCTCTACTAACGTAGGATAAGGCGAAAGATAAAATTGTTAAACAGAATCTTGTTATGCCAAAGAAGTATAACTTCTAACGCGTGTACATAACTACATACACACTTTTTTTATTCAGAATTCCTTCCAAAAAGTGGGTTAAATATAGGTTTAAAGATTCCATGACGTATTTAGACACCAAAAGACAAAGTAACAATAACTTTTATGTATTTTATCAAGGCAATAACAAAAAACATTTTAAGTATTTAATTTCAGGAATAGATGACAATGACCCGTACCAAATCAAGTAGCGTTTAGATAGAATTTAAATATCAATGTCCAGCTATGTACCATTGCGTATGTAATGTGTGAATCCGAATGAAAAGTCTATAGACTGGATGTGTATGAGTAGTTGCACTGACATTTATCCACAGCATTCGGAGTCGTAAGTGCATTGACCTCGTTGACATTTAACTAAATCGACTGCATTTCTGACTGACCATTTCGCGCTGAACTAGTTACAAATATTTGTTACCATATAATTGAGGATATTAAAGTAAATAAACTCTGAATAAAGACTACAGAGTACTAAATAGGTTTTTTTTCTGATATCTAACTAGCAAAGCACCTCAATCAGTAAACCCAAGAAGTGTAGTGGTGGCGCGATCTCTTGAGGGAATGTTTACAAATTATATAGGGTATACTTAAGTCATCTCCGGACCCAAGTAAATGTCAGATGTAGCTGTAGCCGTCGACAGCGTCATCTCTGGTACTGCACCAAGACCTTGACGTCGATGCGTCCACCGTGCCAGAATAAAGCTAGATATACCCTTCTACCGAAATGGCACAACAGTGAGCCCTATGAATATTTCGTTTGCCCGTGTGGATGGATCCGCCTATTATTACTTATTATACTTATTATAGAACTATAAAAGTGGGCTTGAGTGTAGTTCGCATATTGCGTTTAGATTCAAAAATG
This sequence comes from Thumatha senex, assembly GCA_948477245.1. Lineage (NCBI taxonomy): Eukaryota > Metazoa > Arthropoda > Insecta > Lepidoptera > Erebidae > Thumatha > Thumatha senex. Next base: position 11,999,864 of record OX419729.1, on the reverse strand, counting down.
GACACGCAATACACATCGTTGACTTCAAAACATGCTGTTCCTTGCTATCAAGATGACGCGTCATTCTGCCGCCCCATAATATCAGCAGTCAGACGTCTGGCTTTGTGGTCATTAATTTCGCTGTCCGCATATTGTTTCGTTACGTCATTCTTAGATACATGCCTACCTACTGATCCTGCCAGATCTCCATTTCATGAGCGCGCCACACACCAGTTATTATGCAGAAATTAACCTTTTAATCTCTGTAATTATTAGTCGATGGGCTAGTAACTTTCGTAATGGTTTTTGTTTAACTTTTTATAACATTTTCAAACTTCGTTACCAGGTAACGGAATATAAATATAGCCTCAACGGACGGCTTATTATGGATTTGATTTATTGTATTTTTGACGAAAATAATTTAGCTATAACTGTGCTGCGTCGATTCTTTATTCATTTACGGGGTTTTACTTATTATGCGAACTTTCCATTTTTATAAGGTACGCTGTAGTAGTAGGTAAAAAAATTAAAAAATAATATACTGGGTGATTACTAACACTGATCTTCTGATATTCTTTTTTGGGCTTCAAACAAACGTCCCACCTGATAGAAAGAATCACGTTGAATTTTTTTTTATATTCAGTTCGCCGAAATGACGCTGCTCCAACTAGGAATTCAGGAGGTTCACTCTTATAGTCCTTTTTGCTTTTTAGAGTGGCGCTCAAGTTCACGGTCCAATGATGTGGTTCTTTACACCCCGCTTAAAGAATCCAGGTTTGAAAAAGGATGGAAATACTTTGTGCGCTGGCAGAGTGTTTCTACGATTCAATAGAGAAATTATCTGTTCAATCATGATTATTCTACTAAATTAAGTTCTACTTAGCTGAAGCTAGTGTGTTTTGGCACAAAATTGTACAATATAGCTTAATCGTTCGATTAAAATGCTGGTCACAAAGCTGAAACTAATTTATTGGTAACATATCTACATGTTTTAGTAAGCATTTGGCACCACGCAACTCCGTGTTACCGTTCCAAATAGGCCAACATAATTATTTCGTAAAACAAACAATACATTTAGAAGACATCATATTTCATTCTGTGTAATTATATTTCGACTGAGTGTTCAATATTTTAAAAATTCAATTAAACTAAATTGAATTCTCTGTTAGTAATTTCAAATTTATTGTTTTCAGTAAATACATTTTAGTTACGGTATTTACTAACATAAAAAATCAATTTTTATTTTTTTTCTCTGTCTATCTATTAAAATAATGATATTTGTGTAATCCGCAAATGTTTGTTTCAAAGTTTGGGTGTTTCCTATGTATATTATGTATATTTAAAATATATTTAATATAAATATATTTAAAAATATATACGTATGTATAACAGTTGTCTAAATCACATAGTACAAGCTTAGCTTACTTTTGGGCTAGATGGCGCTGTGTAAAAAGTGTCTCACTATTTAGGCTACATTTTACACGGTAATAGCCACTACGTGGGTGAAACCGCGGAGCGTCCTCTAATGTTTATATATGTAGGCACTTGTAAGTTTGTTGTTCTCTCTGCGGTAAAATAAGTACCAAACGGTTGTTTACGCAATGTTGACGGCACGATATTGTTAGGGAATGTGTTACTGACATATGGTGCGTACTCCATTGCCTTCGACTGTTTGGTGCGGTTAATTGGGCAACACGGCTGTTGGTTTTAGATTAGATAATTGGTTGGTCTTGAGAAGGTTTCGGTCCGTTAGTCTTTAGATAGGTTCTTCAACCGAAACTATTTCTATCGCAAAATGGCTTATGAACTGAAATTTATAACGAGAATCGATGCATTTATCCTGTTTTGAAAGCCAATTGACAGCGACTGATTTTTTAATGAGAATTTCTTCTGTTTGAAGAACTAAGTTTCTCTCTGATTTATAATTTGTTTCTTTCTTGACTAGTTCTCATAATACATATCTCATAATACTATTTAGCTTATATTAATAAATATTAATTAAATTTCTTTCTTTTTCAGGTAACTACACAATTCAAGACACGACGCGATAATAATTGGTAAAACAGTAGGTATAGAAATTCCTTACAGGATAAAAAAGTGGGTTAAAGTAGAGTTGAAGAAACCGTCTTCTGCACTATATGGCTACGGTGACCACTGTCAATCATGTTGATGGAATGTATGCTTTTCTGACACCTTAGTAGTAAATATAAACTATCATAACTTTCCGGGGACATCTCTTGGCAGAGTCAGTCAGTCAGTCATGCGGAAAGTCAAAAGTACACAGGCGTACATGTATGAAACGACTAATGAATCTGCAGGAAGCGAAAGAAGCAAAGTCTGGCTATCGTCCTCTGTAACTAGCCTGTCAGGGATACAGCGTGATGATGGATAGAGAGATAGATAGATAAAGCACACGCTAAGCTTCGCAATCGACATGAGTACATTGCACCGTATCCTTACCGTGTCGGTAAGGATACGGTGCTGTCAGATAGTGGTAGGTACTCACATTGGCCTGTAGACAATCTGTAGTTGTTAGTAATGTTCGGAAAATACACACAATAATAAAGTTCAGAAGTATGGATCCATGTGATCAAGCGTACAAAAAGCAGACGCATTCTCGGCGATCGGGTGCGCGGGCGTGCAGGGTCAACGGTCGCCGTCGGCTTGCGCATGAGAACCGACAATAAATATTAGAATTTCAACACTTGATGCCTGGCAAATTGATTACATATTATGTAGCTTTAGCTGAAAAGGGATATTCCTTTATAAGGGATATTCCTTTATAAGAGCGGTGATACGAGAGTTTGGAGCTTTCCACTACCTAAAAAGTAATTTGTATAAGATACCTAGTTAATCGGTGTTCAGGGTTCCATTAAATTCTACGCTTTCAAGTCAAAATAGTTCAGCAATGTTATAGCGTAATATTAAATAAAGGTAGTAGCTTTTAATACCAATTTCCAAATAGCAACTTAATTTGAATATCCGAATCAATTCAAATCCATTATCCTTTTAACACCTTAGATAGGTGTTTGATGTTTTGTATTTTTTTATAATGGGGTACAATATTCTGTAATATTTCAATGTTTACAATATTATATCCTAGATACTATATACTCTACTATACCATGTACACTTTTATGAGCAGTCAGAACGTGTCTGAGAAGGCAAGCCTGGCTGCTGTGCATAGAGGAGTACTTGTTCCTACACTTATGTATGGCAGTGAAAGTTGGGTATGGCAGAAGAAGCATAGAAGTAAAATTAATGCAGTGGAAATGAAAAGTCTGCGGAGTATAGCTGGTGTGAAATTGATGGACAAAGAAAGGAACAGTGTGATAAGGGAACATTGCGGTATAGTAGAAGATGTAGTGACTAAGATAGAAAAAGGTATGCTTAGATGGTTCGGACACTTGAAGAGGATGGATGAAAGTAGACTAACGGAACAAATTTATCAGAAGAGAGTGAATGGGCAAACTGGTAAGGGCGACCTCGACGTACATATGTCAATCAAATAGAAGACATTTTAGAAAAAGATCAGATCAAGAGTACCCTTAACCGGCGTGTGTGTATGAAAACACTTAAGTGGAAGAAGCGAAAGTTGTATGCCAGGATCCTAGCAAGTGGAAAACCATAGTCTCTGTCTACCCCGATGGGAGACAGCCGTGACGATACATATGTATGTATGTACTATACTCGTACTAGATGCTAAAATTATAATACATATTTTTGTAAAAATTGTATATGATAGGAGTGACGTAAAAGGGCTAATACTCCTTAAATAAAGAAAAAAATATCTCATTCAAAATTTATAAAATCCGATACAGCAGCCTGAAAACATAACTAAAATACAACCTACGAAATTCACTGTCGCTTTTATAGTCCTTTTCCATCATAATGTTAGTAATTATTAACAGCGGCAAACCAACTCAATGGTAGGAACTCTTATACCTTAAAAAAATGACATGTCTCGTTAAGTACTTAGTATTATAGTTTCAATATCAATTTATCACACCTGTTCCCATTGAAAGGGTGCAATTGAAACCAATCGAGGACAAGTTTATTGATAGATACTAGATACCGTAGTACGTACTTGATTATAGACATTATAATGGTGTAAAATCACAATGTTATAGAGATCTATTCCGCCCATAAGTATAGGAACGATTTTATTCAGTGACTAGCCGATAGCGAGTTCAACATTCGAAGTATCTGCTTCGGAAAGTTTGTCAAATAAGTCCAGAAATTTGGAAAGCAACCTTAGCTTTCTTTTGACGTCACTATTTCGGTACCCTCGCTTCGGAGCCCAGGTTCCTTCTACTACCTCTTTCACTGCTCTTCGCAAAGTTTTCAACATACGTAGTATTGCCACTAATCGGCATATCATCATTGATCACGTTAAGGAATTCCTTGATACTACTCTCAAACTGGGATATAGTAGAGATATACACGAATACGTGTCAGCTTAATTATTATTTAAACTTTATTAGCTATTATTGTAGCCTATCTTCAGAGGTCTCTTTAGATTTGCAATATTAGGTCGGTGAACTTATTTTGACTTACTTGTACATCACATCTAATTCCCTAATAAGATTAAATAGTTTTTTAAATTTATTCTAAATAGTCCGGTCAATCTAGACATTCGAAGTTACATAAATTTACTAATCTGAAAAAAAAAAAAACTTTACTCCTCATTTTTGGTCTAATTTGACCGGACTAAACACTAAGTTTTTTTCATGCTCATGCTAATATAACCTGAGGGAAAGCCATGGTGACATATAAAGTTTCATGGATTTTATTACCGTGTAAAAATGACCGATAATATAATATTTAATACTCGATGGCTCAACTTATGGTCGAAATTATAGACTGACCTGTTACATGCTGCTGTTCGACTTAAAACTCATATTAAATATTAATAATAGTTACTCTGATTATAAGTTTGTCAAGTTTTTATAAATAAATTTAATGGATACCATGTCGCTTCATTTGTTCAGATTTCAACATTCCAATCTATAATGATACGAACGTATTCTATCTTTTTATTCAAGCGAATGAAATATAATAAGCGTGGTCGTTTTAAAAGGATATTGAATGAGGCGTATCGGTGATACTCGGCCAGTCAAAATATATTTTTAATGATAATGTTCCAGTCATAAATATTAATGAAACATGTCCCGAACACAAACTCGATTTACGGGATACGATGTCGGGTCAACATCACAAGGCCTTGTAAGGCGTCGAAGCATAATAATTTTAATGAATAAAAAAACTACAGTTTTGATGATAAAAGTGAATTTATTAAATTGCGTGCATCGTGTGCTTTGAGCTCGCGTGTTTCAGTGGGGCTAGTTTACCTTACCAAGGAACCAATTTATCATTATTTGACATTTAAAATTACGTAAATAATATGGCAGTAAAACGTAAGTTTTTTTCTTTCATTATAACCAAAATACTAGTATATCCTTGAAATAAATGAGGTTATACTTTAATTAAATAAATGAGTTACAGTTTCAGAAAAATAATTCCTTACATGACCCAACATAAAATAACACTAATACATTCGGAAAGTGTACCGTTAACCTTCCTTTGATATCTCTTTCTGCATTATGCGGAAATATACCCTATGAAATAATAACCTATAAAAGTCGACATTTAAGCGAAAATTATTGGTGCTTTTTAATACAATGTCATTACAAAAAGACTTAGTTCAGATTCATGTCGCAATCTATATATATAAAAATGAAACCCGTTTTCCGTTGTCACGACATAGCATGAAAACGGCTTGACCGATTTGAAAAAATCTTTTTGTATTGGATAGCCCATTTATTGAGGAAGGTTCTTAGCTGTATATCATCACGCTACTACACAGGAGAGCGGAGCAGTAATCATAAATATCAACAAATCGGGGAAACTCTCATACGTTTTTAGAAAAGTAATAAGCGACGGGATTAAATGGGTGCCACGGGGTTGGAAGTATGTCTCGGACGAAGCCGGGCAGGTCAGCTAGTTCTCAATAAAATTGTGGTTTTGGGTCAAGAGTCGTCGCTGTTTTATTTAAAAAAAAACTGCCTGATTTTTCGTATTCACTCGATATTACAGTCTTCTTATTGAATTCCTTGCGACTTAACCTTAGCTGTTTTTTTAGATACTGAATAAAATGACCCGTGTAGAGAGATCACACACATCTGGGACATGAAAAGTTATATCTACGTAATACAACCACTGAGTATATTTATTGCACGCCTCATAAGCGAAGCGTTGAGGTGGGTACTACTGTCACTTCGCGCATAACATCTGATTTTCCAAACTTAAAATGTCCCTATTTATCATATATTGCACTTGTAAAATAATATATACACACACATATTAAGAAAAAACACTATTTTTAACACTCATGATATTTATGATGCCATTTTTGTTATTGAAACTAGTTAAAAAACTGTTTAAAAAAGTTCTGTCTTGGACGTCCGTTTGTCTGTATGCATCGGCTATTTTCTTGTTAACACTTTAACAAGAAAATAGCCGTTTTGAAATACTTTACTAATCGAGTCTTTTTTTTCTCTTACGCTTCAGTATAATTAGGAATAGAACCCTTTCAATTTCCACTGTCTGATTCGATGTGGTTTAAATGTTATTATCTTTACTTTATTTATTTCATAACCCCTACGCGATAATTCATAGCAAAGTTTGTAAGCTTGCAATGCAATTTTTTTTTATAATATTATAAAAGCGTGTGAGGCGTGCACTTTTGGGTTTTCCAATTTTTTTTGTTTTCCTGCCATTGGCTATTATGTAGTATAGTTAGTTAATTAGGATTGTCCAAGAAAAAGAACATTTCATTTTTAATCAGATCCATGATGAGTCGTTTCGGGACTTAGCAATAAAATGTTCTCTTATCTAACTTGAACGAATATATGTAAATTTGAAAATATCATACAAATTAACTCTACAAATAAAGATAATGAATTTCTAAAGATTGAAATGATTGTGTTTATACAAATGTTGTGTTTAACGCTCAAAAAGTTATTCGTTATCAAATGTTACAAATAAATTTTGGTTTAATAATCTTGTTAATGACGTCTTTTATAGAAAAACTATTTGCATTTTAAATTGGTACACATATCAAGATGAAAATTTATGGAAATAAAAAGGAAGGTTCATAGAAAAATTTACGTCTTTAATCATGGCGAAATGGAAAAAAATATTTAAGTAGCTATTCTCTGAACTTCTCTACTTCAATAAATTAGTGTAGTAGTAAGTTCAATAAACTTCCTGTCACTATTAACGGCACAATATTGAGCAGCCAGACCTTAAATTAGTTTAAATTTTAGTTTGTTCATCTTTTTGTTTGTCAATAAATAACTCTTCAAATTACTACAATTAACGGGATATTTACCATGTTGTATTATATTGTTGAGTTTCCGATATTTCGGCATTGTTGTGTGTCGGGATCGTGATCGAGTTCGAGGTGGCACAGTGAACAGTGGTAGTGTTAATGTGTTGTGTAATAAACGAGTCAGAAAGAGGGTAGATCGCTACGGTCTGCCAACAAACAACTAGCTCGCAACTCTTCAGTACATCTGTGATCATGGCGCTTGCAACAGTGCCGAAATATCGGAAACTCAACAATATAATAGAACATGGTGAATATCCCGTTAATTGTAGTAATTTGAATAGTAATGACCATGTAAGTTTAATAAATAACTGTTTTGTCCCGCCATATCCACTCATCTGTCTGTCTGTCCGCAATCTAGTTCAGAGACCTTTAGTACTAGAAAGTATAAAATTACATAGATTTAGATATTAGCAGATATTAGTCATACCGCTAAAGTGGTGAAATAATTACAAAAAAAATACAGTGCCTAGCTTACTTACACGTAAATTAGGAATATCTTTTTAATTTTGTCTCGTTGTTTGTTTTCAACAACATTGAAGGTTTGCTAAAACGATTTCTTCATTAAAGTATCCGTTTTTGGCAATAACGTTTAAAATTCTGCAAATTTAAAAATCCCTGATTTTTAGTCGACCGTCTGAGAAAATTACTTTTTGAAGGAAATTTTTAATTTGCAATTACAGCACCCTAAATTTCCCTTGAGTTCAATACACACTTGGCGGGTTTTTATTACTTTTTTGGTGTTCCAAACCTGAAACTAATGTTGCGTTTTTCTGATAATATATAGGGAGGAGACGAAACTGTCAGCTTAGTAGAATGGCACCGCTAAGTCGTTTATCAAACGGCATAAATCTTATTACAAAAAGAATAGCAGCAAAGAAAAGTGTTAATACATACTGCTAATGATAGAACCGAGATTACATTGAACAGTGCTCCTCCAAATTACGTCCCTGCTCAAAAGTAGAGCTTTACATTCGAAACGAGCATCTTTAACTAAGTAATATTAGGATCGTCTACATTGTAACATTGTATCCTTAATAGGGTATTGTCATGGAATGAACAAGGAAAGCAATTTTGACCGCGCACGTACGCAGTAATTTCTTCGTGCGTTTGGAATGTAATAAAACTTGGACATTTTTGGAACGGAAATGTCTATCTATTCTATGCGAAACGAACATTGCTCGATCTATTTAGATTACTGGAATAGTGTTACTTTGCATAAAACGGCTGAATAAACTGTATTTTTAGAACATGTAGGTACGGTACGGCAACAATCTTTAAGCTAAAGAGTTTGTTTGTGGTAAAACAGGGTAAGATAACTGCCCTCAATTAATGAGCAGTACGGACTGCTCATTAATTGAGGGCGGTTATATATCATCACGCTACTACCCAAGAGAGTGAAGCAGTAATCATAAATATAAAAAAGTGTGTGTGTACATATAGTACCTACACGCGTAACAACATAACTTAACATAACGTAACAATATAATAATAACTTAACTTAACTTAACTATCTTCACGCTGTATCCCTGACGGGGTAGTCATAGAGGACAGATCGCCAGGCTTCGCGATCCATGCATACTTCTTTCGCTTCTTCGAGATTCATCAATCGTTTCATACAAGCACGTCTGGGTATCCGAGTACTTTTGACATTTCCGTTTTTGAGCAATCTGCTCACGTGGTCTTCATATGTAAGTCTCGGCCTACCCTGACCTCTTCTACCCTCTGCTTTCGCACAATATATATTCTTCGTCAATCGTTCCTTACTCATTCGTTGGACGTGTCCAAACCAACGGAGCACGCCCTTTACCAGCTTAACGCTGACACTTTCATTCAAACATGCCATATTGCGTATCACTTCGTTACGTATTCGGTCGGCAAAGGTAACGCCGCACAATTTTCGAAGTGATCGCATCTCTACAGCATTCAATTTACTTTCATGCATCTGCTGACATACCCAGGTTTCGCTACCGTAAAGCAAAGTTGGCACTAGCACTGCGTTATGAATCGCCAGTCGTGCTTCTTTTACGATGCTTTGTTGCTTTACTAATTGGGACAAAGCACCGTTAACTCTGTTTCCGGCAGCTACTCGCCGTTCTACATCCGAATCACATCTTCCATCCGCGCTAAACATACTCCCTAAATACACAATTTCATTCACTTGCTCTAGACGTTCCTGGTTTACCCTAATCTCGCATTTAGTTCTTACGTCATCTCTTTCAAATACTAGAACCTTAGTCTTACTTGCATTCATGCGAAGACCCTTACTTTCACACTCCTCTTTCATATTAGTGACTAATGCCTGTAGGTCGGCTTCTGATGAGGCCATGAGCACCGCATCATCAGCGTACAGCAGACAGTTTACTGAAAAGTCACCCAAATTCACACCCATATCACAATCTTTCAACTTCTGCAGACAACTGTCCAGATACACTATGAACAGCCAGGCGGACATGACACAACCCTGTTTGACGCCTGTACAGACATCAAAAAGAGGTGTCACTTCCCCCCCCTACTCGCACGGAAGCCTTACAGTCCTTATAAAGCGACTGTATTGCCCGCAGCAACGAGCCGTCCACACCATATCCGGGCAGCAAATCCCACAGAGTTTCCCTCACAACGTTATCAAATGCTTTCTCCAGATACACAAAAGCGCAGAAAACCCTCTGGCTAATAGCCAGAAACTTCTCCGCGATCATGCGGAGAGAAAACACTTGATCTATGCAACCTCTTCCACGTCGGAATCCGTATTGAGCCTCCCATAAATACCTTTCAGACTTTTCTTGCATTCTTGCCGTTATAATCTTTGCATACACCTTACTAGCTAAGCTGACCAAGCTGATCGCCCTGTAGCTGGAGCAGTTTAGCCGCGAGCCTTTCCCTTTGTAGATAGGTACTACAACTGCTATTCGCCAGTCATCTGGGACCTCACCCGTCCGCCAGCACAAGTTGCATAACAGACATAGAGTGTACTTGATCATCTCAGCAGTAACTCTGTCTTTTCCCTCAGCCTTACCACATTTCATACTTCTTATCGCTTGTTCAATTTCTTTCATACTAATGACTTCAATGACATCGGGATCCGGAGCATCGAAGTGAGCTCCACTTCCCGATGTGGCATCTCTGTCTTTTCTTGCATACATCTTTCCATAATATTCATTCCATCTCTGCAGGACGTCAGAATATAATAATAATAAATAATAATAAATTTTATTAAATCAGATTACAAGGATCCATTATTTGTTAGTAAAATTGAGAATTTAAAATTTTGTTAGTATTTATTATTACATTAATGTCGCTTAATAATACAATTAACAACACAAAATAAAAGGATAAAATAAAATGAATAAATTAATCAAAATCATACCAATTAAATATCAAATACAAATTTCAATTAACATTACAATAATTTATCAATTAATACATTCATTTAATGGCACCAATTATTAATTTCACCCAGTATGCCTGGATTGGACAGTCGAAGAAATCAACAAACTTTTTTAGAATGGTGCTACCGCTACCACGCAGTCTGCATATAAAAATCTTTTAAAAAAAATTATCGTTTGCCTTATCCTACGTTTGTAGAAAAAACTAACTTCAGGGTGTTTGAAAACTACTTTGAATGTAGTTATAAGAAGTCATGGAAACACTTATCAGCTAAGTTCAGTGTGTCGGTTTTTCGGGAAGGTATGCACGCGCATCGTAAAAATTTACTCTCATCATTTTTCCCTAATGCGCCAAAAGACTAAATTCAAAAATCTGGTCAAGTTCCATACATTTATTGTAATACAATTAAATTGCGGGATGTTGGAGTTCAATGGGTACCACAGGGGTTCGAAGTATGTCACGGGCGTAGACGCGGGGTACAGCTAGTATTGTTTACACGTGCCTATGGGTAACTGTTTAGTGACGATATTTTCGATGTTAAGGCATAGTGAATGTTCTATGTAGTTACAATATTTTGAGGATGATGACCGTGACCTTATTTATGAAAATCACGGTTTATTTCTATGGAATAATAACGACATGATACATCTGGATATTTATTGTTACTCTAAAGCAAACTTATTGTAAGTAGAGGTGCCTAATTACCGTTAAAATCGGGCCGGGAGCCCGAAGCTTGACCATCAACATTATCACGTTTGCAAAAAAAAAAAATGCTTCAGATAAACAGTTACAACACTAACAAAGACTTGTGCTTCCCAGTGATAATTGATTACGATACTTCATAAGTTACGGCAATTTCGATCAGGTATCGAGAAGGCTGACTCATCGACAGAAAAAAATTATACACGTTAATTCTTTTTGTCGTCTTGTCACACTCCTATTCCCAACACACGTCTTACAAGTTGAAGTAGTAGGGAAGAGATTTAGAGAAAAGAAGGGTAGAGATTTAGAGAACTATCATTATTATTAACTATTATTATATTTGACTGCCTCTGTGGCGCGGTGGGAGTGCATCCGACTGCTACGCAAGAGGTCGTGGGTTCGATTCCCACCCAGGATAAAACTTTGTGTGATGAGCATGATGGTTTATTCTGTGTCTGGGTGTTATCTATACTAATAAAGCTGAAGAGTTTGTTTGTTTATTTGATTGAACGCGCTAATCTCAGGAACTACTGGTCAGATTTAAAAAAAACTTTTTGTGTCAGATAGCCATTTATCGAGGAAGGCTAAATGCTATATATCATTACGCTACTACACTGGGGAGCAGAGCAGTAGTCATAAATGTCGACAAATCGGACAATTTTTTATGCATCATTGTAGAATTTATAAGCGACGGAATTAAATAGGTGCGACGGGAGGTCTAAATATTCCACGGGCGAAGTTGTTGGGGTCATCTAGTTTATCTAAAATATGTATGTATTTAGAAATATATAAGTATGTTTATCAGTTACCTGGTTACCATAGTACTAACTCTGCTTAGTTTGGAATCAGATGGCGTTGTGTGAGTTGTCCCAACGAGATTTATTTATTTATTATAACGCTGTATCTTTGACTGTATCCTTTGACACACACACACCGGACAGTTTTTACACGACTGTCCAAACAAAGTGTAATGTTTTTCATATTGTGTGACGTCAGTGTCATAATAATTACTACCCTAAAAAAAGTCTTTATTTTGCATAGACCATTTCAAGAGCGCTTACAAAATGTCATACACTAAAACTAAAGAAAAAAAAATATTCCTTTCATTTTAAATCCTGTGCTGTACCTCAATGTGATTTTGCTTGTGATAATATCATTGTAAAAGAGATCGCTAATAACCTCCTCGTTTAAATTGTATATTTAAAGTGACCACCGGTTCGGAACGCTGACCACCTGAGAAGAACCGGCAAGAAACTTAGGAAGGCTTTTTTTTTGATGGCCTATTTACAATTTAATATATTATGACTATAATATTTTATTTGCCAGCAGATCATTTCCAGGCATCCCTGCCCTGTAAATAGTCTTGAATAGAGTAATAACCTTTTTCACAAAGCATTCTTTTAATAAACTTTTAAATTTATTTAATGGTAAATTTCTCAGGTTACAGGGAAGCTTGTTGTAAAAGCGTATACAGTTACCCTTAAGCTACAAGTAAGCACAAGTTCTTAAGAAAATACATATAATAAAGCACCTACATTTTTTTACAAGGCCGTTAAGCATACCACCCTCCTGATAGAAAGTAGTCAAAAAAATCTCCTAAAAACCTTTTTAAAGAACTACTATAGATGTTCGAGAAAACCGAGGCAGAGAGTTCATTCCAAAATCCAGGCGTATGTGGTTGGAAACCTCTATGTCACTAGAAATCAATATCATTCGCGCTCTACTTGTGTTACGACATCACTATTTTATCTCTTTATTCCAAATTCAAATTTTCCCGCTTTTAGAAAATTCAAACTCCGCGCGCAATAAACTTCATTAAATCATTGCGCGCGAACAAAATAAGATGTCAAATTTAACGTATGCATTTGTTCTATTCTACGGTCAAGAATTTCAAGGATTGGGTGCACCTAGATAAGTATCAAATCACTATCACAGCGGTAAGTCCATTTTTTCTTAATTCTGCAATAGCGATAGTCAACAGACAGGTCTATCTACTGTATTTCCTAGGGTTTATAGGACAGAACCTAAAGAAGCAAAATATGTTGCTAAACGCTAAACTCAGGAACTACAGGTCGGAATTGAAAAAATATTTTTGTGTTGGATAGCCCATTTATCGAGAAAGGTTATAAGCTATATAGGTATCATCACGCTGCGACCCAGGAGAATGGAGCTGTAATCATAAATGTCAACAACTCTGGTAAACATTCATAATTTTTTGTAGAAGTAATAAGCGTCGGGATTAAATGGGTGTGAAGGGTGTTAGAAGTGTGTCACGGGCAAAGCCGCGGGGGTCAGCTAGTTTCGTATATAATCTACTTCATTTATTAATAAAAAATGGACTCTTAGGTCCGTATTCTAGAACGTTTCTCAATACTCGATCAACGCTTGAGACTAGATATTTCCATATAAAATCTACTCTTAAGTGTTTTTTGAGTGTTGATAAACGTTCTGGAATACGGCCCTTAGAGAGCGTACTGACATTAAATAATGATGTAAATAGAGTACCCTGAAACTCTTAATGTGCAAAGGAACTAGAGGTAATTCTCATTGAAAGTTCACATGACATATAAAGACATTACCCATATTGACCCGCAGCCTTCAGTCACCGTTTTAACCTCATTCACTCACCTCAACATTCGGCATAAGTTTATTTCTAGCTATATAATACAAAAAGAGATACGGCAATTGCAATAAATTGTATTGATACCCTTTGTCTTCAAAATATTTTTTCCGGGTAAAAAAATGCTGTGCAAACAACGTTATAATTTATATGAAGATGTATTCGCCTATACCTACTATACGCAAACGCCCACAATTCTTTATCCCACGTAATAGGTGGTGAGCCTATTGTCAAAATGGAAAGGGGCAGATTAAGACCCACTGTTGAATTTTTACGGAAACGCCCGTAAATGGATTTTTTTTTATATATTCTTCTATTACACCTTATCTCCGAAGAGGTAGTAGAGGCATACATATTGTATGCCCACTTTTCACCATGTGTATTCCTGTCCCACGTAATAGGTGGTGAACCCATTGCCGTTTTGAAATAGACAGATGCAGGTTGTGGCTACCTGCTGTTGAAATTTTTTAAGCCACCCATAAGGCATTCAACTTGATTTAACGACTGCCATGTCACTGGCAACCGAGACCAACAGCTTAACGTGGCAAAGCACGGACACGCTCGCAAATGTAAATGCCACAAAGTGGTCACCCATCCGAGGACCAGCCATAATATAAGTAGCGTAACTCAGTGATCGTTTACACTGAGTCCGCGGGGCCACGAGCGTTTAGAATCAATAATTTTTAATTATTTAATTTTGGGAAGACCATAAGCTAATTATATGACAGTACAAGACAAAGTAGCTACACAATGCCATTAATAAGTCTCCACAGATAGAAGTAAAATAATAAAAATATCCATCACGCCTTATCCCCGAAGGGGTGGCAGAGGCATATTATATGCCCACTTTTCACCGTGTGGATTCCTGTCCCACGTAATAGGTGGTGAGCCCATTGCCGTGTTGAAATAGACAGACGCAGGTTGTGGCTACCTGCTGTTGAAATTTTTAAGCCGCCCATAAGGCCTTCAACCAGGCTTAACGACTGCCATTTTACTGGCAACCGGGACCAACAGCTTAACGTGCCTTCCGAAGCACGGAAACGCTCGCAAATGTAAATGCCACAAAGTGGTCACCCATCCGAGTACCAGCCATAGTGAAAGTTGCGTAACTCAGTGATCGTTTACAGAATACTGAGACCGCGGGGCTTCGCTCGTGGCCCCGCGGTCTAAAATAATAACATGAGTTTTTTTAGTCCGAAATTTACATAGATAATACTAAAAGGTACTAATACTAATTAACAACAATTAAATTGTAATATTGATTGTAATATCACCTGCCACTCCCTGTCATTCATTTATAATCTGAATATATATTCATAATTTTATATACTAAAGTCTACCATAAGATTAACAGCTTCTGATAGAGATAGTCGAAGTTCTGGCAATGGCAGAGATGACAGATAAAAATACTGCTACTGATAAAAGCGTAATGTTACATCTTTGATCTAATTTACAGTAGCGCACATTCCTATTACGTTCCATTTCCTTGTCGCAAAACAATTTTCATACTAAATTTTTTTCCATTATTAAATATCACTATCCGTTTTATGGTTGAGAATATATTCTGGTAAAGAAAAAGTAGCATTATATTTGAACAAATATTATTTCTAACTGTAAATGCTTCTGATTCTTCTTTGACTGAGACAGCCGGTTTATAAAACGTTACCTTTTGTGAGTTTATGGCATGTTTAGTTGTAAGAATTCCTTCTTACAACTAAACCCCCAGTATGCCTTCGGCTCTTTCTTTGAGGATTACGTAGAATGTAATTTTAACCAATGTGCAAAAAAGGCAAAAGCGACCTTTAAAATAAGTAAAATCTTCTGTTAGTAATTACCTAAAGATTTTAATGGATGTTTTTCAAAACCTCCGAATTGTGTTTCTATTATTTAAAATTTTACCAGAATTAGGTCAACAGCCTACGGTCGGTATACAAACATATTATCACGCCTGTTTCCCATCGGGGTAGGCAGAGACTATGACTTTCCATTTGCTACGATCCTGACATACAACTTGTGCTTCTTCTACTTTCATGAGTGTTTTCATACACGCTTGCCGGTTATAGGTACTCTTGACCTGGCCTTTCTCCAAAAGTTCGTCGATTTGATTGACATACTTACGCCGAGGTCGACCCCTACCTGTTTGCCCATTCACTCTCGCCACATATATCTGCTTCGTCAGTCTATTTTCATCCATTATCTCCACGTGTCCAAACCATCTAAGCATCTCTTTTTCTATCTTAGTCACTACTTCTTCTGTCATACCGCAATGTTCCCTTGTCGCGCCAGTCGATATAGTTATGATATTAAATATCGAATCTCTTAATCTAAAATTTGTTTAATGGACAAGGACTTATTTACATAGTTTTTTTCTTATTTTAAATTAACCTTTAATCTTCAAAGTTTCGTTTGGTTTGTCCTGAGTCAACATGTAATTTTTTTCCTTTGATCAGATTTGCTACATTAAGTGAAGCTTGGACACTAAAGTGATATCTATCAGACTTGGTGGCGATGAATGGCAATTTCGTTAGAGAATTCAATGATCACCAACTCGGCCCGGAGCACTATCTACTAATATAACTTCTCGCGCTTAATGTTAGCTTTGTGGGAGAAAATCAGTTTAAACTTGTTAGTACCTCCGTCGTTTTACTTTTTTGTGTTGATGCTATAAAATTGGTATGCAATCAAATCAATCAAATCTCTTCAGGTATTACTGCAAGTCATACAAAAGTGTGTATGTACTTGTGTACACGCGTTAGAAGTTACTATATAATACTGTTTAAATAATATAATACTGCTTTAGTGTAATAAGATTTCATCATATATACCACAACACAATTGTTTGTAACAGGAATGATAAATTAGTAAGAAAAAAAACATAAAAAGAAAAAAAACTACTTTGAACGTAAGTTGTCATGGAAACATTTATCAGCTAACTTCATGGTGTCGGTTTTTCGTGACTGTCTATGCGCGCATCGTCAAAAATTACTGTCAATTTTCGCTAACGCGCCAAAAGATGTATAACTACAAAATAGGCACAAATACTGCAAATAGTGCGGTGCGCTCCATCTGTGTGAAATATCGGTTTTGTAAATTATTAATCAGAATAACCTATTTGATTAAAATTACCGGGTTACGCCCAGGCGAAATACTTACAAAAGTTTCTGCAAGGGTACGACACTCTTATCATAGTAGGCGCCATTTTAGAATATTTTCTAGGGATTTGAAGGTTTTAGCGTTATTAATGCGGAATGAGTTTCCTTACACTCTAAAAAGTCCTTCAATTGTTTTGGAAATTCCAACTCTAAGGGTTGAAATAACGGGTTTAAGTCTTATTGATTTAAACCCGTTATTTAACCCCCTTAGAGTACGATTTTGGAAATTCACAAAGTTGTATTTTGCTTAAAGCTGTTACAGTCATAGAACAATACATGAGCATTGTATGCTACATTCTGAAAAAGTACGTACATTATTTTGCATATGCATAGTCTATATATCATCACGCTGCTACCCAAAGGAGAGAAGCAGTTGGTAAATGTCAACAAGCCCAGGAGACTTCTTACTAAATTTAATAAGTTGAAAATGTCAGTTACGATTATCAATCCTTATTGATTATCGTAACTGACATTTTCGAAAACATAATAGCATAAAGCACCCTTGACATAGAATTAACAAGTAACAACCTAGCCTCTAAATTGATCATTAAAACGATATTTCAATAAATACATAATTGGTCCTCCCATGACACACAAAGTTTTGTTTTGAAAACAAATAATAGCCACACCTGGACCACACATAACTCAACCCAAACCACTTAAACATAATGAAATTCAAATTACACCATCAAAATTATTTGATTTGTGTACCGGTGAAGTGTAGAGCTAACATTGACAGAAGCAAAGCTTCTTCCATCTCACTCTATCCTAAGTTTCAATAACATGATAGTACAGTATGCATAAGTTTCATCAGGCGAGTAATGCTAATGCCTTTTGAAGCACCACTCGTCTACATGGTTGCACTCGGCTGCGCAGGCGATGGTCCGTGTTTCAATAACTTACATTAATGTAAGTTATGGAACTTAATTCATGTTGTATTTTATTGTGAACTCGACTTTTACGGTACCTGATGTACATGAGATGTCTTCGGTATTCCTTTTTATGCTTTGTACTTGTAGAAATGTTACCACTTTTGGACTTGAGGGTTTTCTATACAGAACACAAATATAGTAATCCAAATGGTAGTGTCCTTTATGTAATGGCTTTTTGTCCTTTGAAAATCTACTTAAAACTTCTATTATTGGTCAGTTATCATTTATACTCACATTAGTCACTTTTCATTGCAAAGGGACACTAAGCAGACGCGATGCTTACTGTATTTGTGTTTCAAAAAACTCTTTGGTTGCGATATTCTGCATGGCGCACAGAGATTTCCTTACACTACGATATGATTACTTCATTGGATTGGATAAAGTAGTCATCAGTAACATCTGCTTGTCAGGAAAACCAGTGGGGATCCTGAGAATATGATTTTTCTTCGGTCAAAGGTTACAGGTCAAAAGCCGCTAACTTATTACTATGACGCGTGTGAACTGGATCCTGTATCATGTACATTACGCGAATATTACCAATACACATGTACCTACAAATTTCATTAAATTTTATATACAATTTTCAACAAATCTTCCCCACATTTGCTATGTTTATTGAAGTTCAAATGACTATACCCGGGAGTGGAGGAAATGGAATCCAAAGTTGTTCCCAAATTGTCGAACGAAATTGGCTAAAGTTCTCGACGCTACCTATCAATTTCACTAGACGTTTTCAATTAAACTTTGTTTCGCCCTTTTGCTTACAATCTTTGATTCCTGTTCTGTTCGATTAAAATATTCTAACATTTGCCTGTACCAATATTATCATATACAAGATTATGGTGAATTTTATATGTATATAGGTTACTTTGTATTTAAATTTCATTTGAAAGAAATGTAGGCAAATGTATGATAATACAAGTCCCTGATGATGTACCCTGAAACTTTTTAAAACATTTTCTAAATTGGTTGAATTTCTTTACTAATCAAGAAAATATTTATACGAAATTATATCCCTCCTCTTTTTACAGTTGAGGTATTTTTTGGTAATCAAGCTACTCTTAATTAAATTTGTATGAAATTTATTTTTTTACCTTTTAGTTAGATTTTCTATAATAGTGTGTGTTTTATTGTTAGAATCTACGCACTTTCTAATAATAAATAGTATATTTAGTTCCATACAAAACACAATTATTCCATTTAGTACACTTCAACATTACTGACGTTTAATCTATATATGCCTGGTATACAGAAATGTTTATTTACGCCGAATTAGTCATGCCCAACATAGAACTAGCTTTTAATTAATACGTTCGTTACTATAGAAGATAGAGCACGTACAGTGGTACAGGCCTGTTCGTTAGTTCAGGAATGAGTAGGCTCTGCGGCGCTCTCAATAACGAGTGATCGACTCAACTCCGGCTACTAATCCTTTAATTGACTAATGGAGATAAGTAGTAACAATTTAAACCAAGTTTATCGAGTTGTTATGCTAATCTTCATTCTCATTAATAGTTCTAGCAGAATTATGTACGAGTATATCTACTGAGTAAGCCTTTCTTTGAAATTTAGAAAGGAGGACAATTTAAGAAATTATATCTTGCATCTAGCAAGGCATAGTATTATACTAAATAGTATTATCAGTTAATGGTGTCGAAATGCCTGGAAAAAACACCAGGTCATATGATTTTGTACAGTATGTGGGGTCAAGTTTTTTTATACCACTGAGGTAGCAGTCAAGCATACGGCCCACCTGATGGAAAGTGATCACTGTAACTTATGGACAAGTGAAATAAAATTTAGCCTAATCACGTTAGGTGATTAGGCTTAATTTTTTCAATTCAATTTCGAAATTCAATACAGGATCAAGCCAATTAGATCAGATCAGACCAATAGCAAGGGGATAACCTTGACTGGAGGCAGGCGTGGTGATATGTACTGGTGTGTATGTTAACAAGACTAAACCATTTATTACTTACAAACTCCTCTTGAATTTGGAGTAAAAAAGTGTAACAGAAGTTTTCATTTATTGACTATCAGGAGCAATAGTTAGAATTTGGCTTTCTCCACTTCTCTAAAGATTTAAATGAGACCCGAATACAGCTTTCTGTATGTGTGTTTATGTATTAATTTGATGCAAAAAGAAATCGTGCAAACTCCAACATGTATACAGCAAACAGTATCTTTAAACCATAAAAGTTAAATCTCGTTGCAGGCTGATAAAAATACTCAAATGAAGTACGTAGAGAGGGCGAACGATGCGGAGAAAACTTCACTAGCGCTCCGAGCGTGTGAAATGTTTACCTTTATAAGTATAATATGCAGGCAGCAGACTAAGAATGGCTTTATTTCACATAAATTCTAGAATTCTACACAGTAGCGTAATGTGGTAAAATGGTAGATTGCGGCTTTTTGCGTCCTTGGCATTGCTTAAGACCATGAGCGGTGATTATCACCTACTATAAGGTGGGCCCCTGGGTCCCCTGCAACCTTTGACAATAGATATAAGAAAATGACATTTATAATATAAATATTTTGTATGTGTGTAGCTGTACTTTTTTTCTCGTTAAAATACAAAATGTATGAATAGAAACCACTTTATTGTAGAAGTGTCGATTCGCAAATTAATAAATAAATTAAATAAATATTGTGGGTAATTTTTTACACGCGCTGTCTAGCTAATATAGGTAATATAAGCTTTATAAAAGCTAAGCTAATATAAGCTTGCAATAAGTATGGGATCTACACAATTAAATTGATAAACAAAAATAAACAAAAACAAATAAAAATTGATAAACTTACTTATATATTTTTGTCCAAATAAATACATATAGGTATCACTCAAATAATCAATTAAGTTCGATCAAATTTACCATTAAAATATATTATTTTATTATTTAAAACGATAGTTTCGCACAATGTTCGCGAACGAATTTGTACGAATCGGCCAATAATCCTTTTTATGGCATACCAATATAATTTGAAATTAATATCAATTCATTTCCGTGCCTAACGCTTACGTGCGTTCAGCTCTTGGTCCCGGTTGCCAGTAACATGGTAGTCGTTAAATCAAGTTGAAGGCCTAATGGGGGACGGTTTGAAAAATTTCATCATCACGTAGTCACAACCTGCGTCTGTCTATTTATACACGGCACTGGGCTCACCAACTGTTACATGGGACAGGAATGCACCCGATGAAAAGTGGTCATGAAATATGCCTCTGCCACCCCTTCGGGGATAAGGCTTGATTGATAATCGATAAAAGTCCTAAATAACAACCTTTTTACACCAAAAGCACTAAAGAATAAAAAATTAACTAAAATCTTAAACATTTAGGAAGGGTTAGAGGTTCCCATATCTTTTGCCTGTTTCAGCTGCCTCATTTGAATATGGTTATAAAGTCACTTTTTTTCTCGGTTTTCTAATTAGTCTGGCCTGTACGCGTTGGCAGCTTATCCATCCAATTAGCATAGCTAACGAAAGAGCCTTACGATGCCGGTACTCGTTGTGGTTTCGCATTTGGCCTTGGTATATAATGGCTTGAATTATAGAGTGTGGTCTGCACAGATGGTGCATTAAATCTCTGACGCCACAGCATATGATTTAGATCAGAGACGGTACCGGCGACTGTCAGAGCGATTCGAAAAGTTATGTAAAACTTTTTCCTTTTAATTTGAAGACTATATTTTCTCAGTCCCAGTAGACAATTTGGTACTCGTAGACTTCTAAAAATACTTCGTCATTTTTATTCTTCTACTTTCTATCACGAATTTTTATTGGTTATATCAATAACCAATGAATTTTGTTACATATCTGGTAGCGAAGGTGAAGTAGAACTGACAAAAATTTTCAATTTAAAGTTAATTAGTAAAGCTTAATATTTTACAAATGGATTCCCTAATCTAAAAATATTTACAGGAACCTTACAATACTTTTGATAGACCTGTCCAAGGACCACTGTCATGGGTGTAGACGAGAAAAAAAACATTGAGAGAGATACACCTTTTTTTTAATAAATTTGTTTATCCTTTTTATGTCGGGATTATCCATGCTAAATAACAGCTTTCTAGTAGTGTCTCTGAAATAGTCTGTAGACTAGAGAGACAGATTGATTAGTGGTAATTGTTTGCAACGTAACTCTAAAAATTTGGCCATTTTAATTTACTTTCTTGGCTCAAAATACAGTATTAGTGCCTCAATTCTTCCATTGATACCAATTATGGACTAGTCGTAAATCACAGGTCACTAAAGAACTACTTCATAAAGCTTTCAGTACCGGTCACCTGAATTCATCACTTTCAGTAATTGCGCCGAATCGTCCGCTACACTTTTTTATAATTTGCAGGCCTCATGGGGATTCATTTATTGTCACTAAACTTTATTACGTCATCACAAAGGTGATGGCCGAAGTTAATTAGATTTGTTTTCTGTTTCACGATTCGTCTCTCCGTCCTTGACTCAAGTTTATTGTAGCCAATAGCTGAAATTGATTTCCTTTAGATTAACCAGATTAATGGGACCTCTTACGGTGATAAAGAAAGATAATACTAGCTGATGCTTGCAACTTCATATAAAAATAGTACTTTTCTGTAGACCTATATAAATGTATATCAACGTTGTAATGTATAAAGATATATCACGGCAATGGGCTCACCACCTGTTACATGGGACAAAAGTGACTACGGTGAAATGTGGGCGTATAGTATGCCTATGCCTACCCCTTCTGGGATAAAGGCGTGGCAAAATGTATGTATCAACCTTGTACATTGTTTTGTTACATCTCTCCGGGTTTAGGTAGCGTTCTCGATGAAACCCCTCATCATTTTTTTCGGCATCTTTAATTTCTATTTATAACACATATATTAACAAATATACTATAACACAAATAGAATATCATCCGTATAAACCCTATCGCATGATAAAATCCGTTGCATAGTATAAAAAACACCTCAGTTACCTAAGTACATAATAGGTACCACAGACAGCGCGGCGCGAGAAGCGACTTATCCGTGCTTCGGAAAGGACGTTAAGCTGTTGGTCCCGGCTACACAGTAGGTAGTCATTAAGCCAAGTTAGAGAAAATATGAGGGTTAGAAAAAATAACTTACAGAAGGTAGTCATAACCTGTCCATTTCACGGAAATAGGCTAATCACTGCTTAGGACAAAATACAACTGTTGAAATGTGGGCGGATAATAAAGTCTTTGCCTACGCTTTGGGTAAAATATACGGGTGTGTATTTTAAAGCTTTGCTTTATTAACCCCCGACGTAAACCGAGCGGTAAGTTTGACGCCAATGTCGTTGTGAGTGTCTGTCTGTGGCATCTTAGCTCTCAAAAGGATGAACTGATTTCGATGTGGTTTTTTTTATATGATGACCATTTTCCTTGCGGTGGTTCTATCTATGTTTGGTTAATATCGATCCAGCAGTTTAAGAGTATCAGATCTCTTCCAAAATAATGTAAGGCATTTATTGCGTATGATTACTCGTTTAAATTCTTAAACTAGTGCCAGTATAATCGCTAACTAACGATTAATTAAAAAAAATTGACCTGATGCTGCAATTACTTAGAATGGTCTTCAGAGAAGCTAACTTTTCGAAAACTCACAGCAGTCAAAGCGTATTTGGGTTCAATACTAAGTTTTAAGGGTTGTTCCTTAAACTATTATGTATTTTTGGTGAAGACCTTACAAATTTTTTAATTTAATTTTGTCTGAAAACTGAAATTCGAAATTCAGGAAGGTTTTTACATAGTCATAATTGCATAGTCAGAGGAACTAAAAATTCAAATGCAAGTATAATTTGGTAATTTGACATACATAAAAAGCTAACTAACTATCTTCACGCTGTATCCCTGACGGGGTGATCAAAAAGGACAGATCGCCAGGCTTCGCGATCCATGCATACTTCTTTCGCTTCTTGCAGATTCATCAATCGCTTCATCCATGCACGTCTGGGTATCCGTGTACTTTTGACTTTTCCGTTTTTGAGCAATCTGCTCACGTGGTATTCATATGTAAGTCTCGGCCTACCCTCTACTTTTTCATTCTTCGTCAATCGTTCCTGACTCATTCGTTGGACGTGTCCAAACCAAATACATACATAATAAGTACATACATCTGTAGACAAAATCGGTATCTGTATTATTAATAGAAAATTCAATAGTCATATCTTTTGAAAGTTAACTGTTAGTTAACTACTAAAAGCTACTAAAAACTTAAAGTTACTAAAAAGAGTATTTTCAAATATTAACACAAATGCCGACTTTTCGGTTGCTTTACAAAAAACACGGTTGCGAGAGTCTCCCCGTAATGTATATAGGTACGTCTTCAATGGGCACCTCTGTGAAGTGTTTCCTTATTTACTTTTAACGCCTTGGTGAGTCATCTCTCAATACAAAATACTATGCTTCACCTTTATATTGTAACGCTATTTAGATATAAGCACTTCAAATATTTTTATACAGTTTTCTAAGTAACTAAACTAATTTACTTATAACACGCATTATATTTCACAAGAGTCACATCGCTACATATTCTATTTTACGTTTTATAAAGACAAGTTTTCTTAGAGCTGAAGGGAAACTCTTTAGCAAACTATATTTTTTTTTTATAAATCAAATAAAGTACCTAATTGCAGTCATTACGCTAAAAATTAAATAAAAAAGGAATCTCGTGAATGTGTATTCAACTAATACCTATATAGATTGTTTTGCTTTCAAAAGACTTTATTCTATAGAAGGCTAGAGCAATAAGACACTATTAGCTTCTAGTTAATAGAGACTTTAAACTACTAAGCTTATGCGTTAACGTAGAGCAGCTATGTCGTAAAAATGTAATGACGACATTAACTTTATGTAAGTGCAGTGCAAATTTTAAAACCCGTTTATTCGATTACAAGTTAATTAGTATTTCGAAACTATCTCGCCGGAATCAATAACTTAATGTGTAATATCCTGCGCTAGATACTTGCGTGACGCAATTCAAGGTTACGCAAGTTATGTATCATTTAAGGGTTCTTCGACATCCCTAGAAGTCAAACTATTAACACTCATTTCGTCCTCAGACCAGGACTTATTGCGTATACTTGACTGTAAAGGGCCACCGCAAACTAGCTACTTTTAGTATCCGCAACCGACGATTTTGACAATGTATCGATATATATAGTTAATATAAATAAAATCTAGTCACTAGGCAATGGGCTCACCGACTGTTACGTGGGGCGCAAAAAATGCATACGGTGAAGTGTGGGCGTGTAGTGTGCCTGTGCCTGAAACTTTGGGGATAAAAAAAGCGTAACAATATGTATGTATGTAAAAAGCTAGTCTGCGAAGGCCGTATGGCGAGGCATGTCTCGATCGATCTAGGTGACATTCTCAAAACGTAAAGGGGAAACACATACGGAAATTGTCTGTCTCTCTGACGGGGTATGGACTGATTGCCAGGCTTCGTAATCCTTGCACGTCTGTGTATTCGAGTACTATTGACCTTTCCGTTTTTCAATGTTCGACTCATATGGGTATCCTGATTACATTATGGGCACTGAACGAATATAAATCAAAGTATGAATTTTTCAATTTTTCTTCATATATATATTTTTTTTATTTGTCATATAACAAACGATTTCGGTAAAATTTAAATAGAACTATCTGGGAAGTAATATACTCATTGAAACAAAAACAAAAGCGCGTTAAACAATAGAATACTCGTGAAGATTTACCCTATTATACCCGCTCCTTATTACAAAATTCGTAATAAATACTTTATCAGGTTGATTTCGAGTTTCGCAAAAGTATTCAGAATCAAATTTCGCTCAAATGATCGTAACAAGGGTTGCTATCCTCCGGGAGTAACCCCTGTAAACTATTTTATTTGCTTTCCACTGCCAAGTGAAGTCTCTGGACTCTAGAGAATAGTAGTTTCGATAATCTAAACAAAATGCTTGAGAAAATATCCGTAATTAGTTCGCTGCTACATATTGCACACAAAGAAACTATTTAAGTTACTAATAACTTTATGACTGAATTAATAATAAAGATTGAAAAATGAGAACATCTGCCCTTTTGTAAACACCCGCACAAGGGTTGTCGTACCTACTAACTTTACCGTTGTAAATTGAAACTTCCCACTGTAAATTAAAAATTATTCCTAAATACGTACTGAATTATTGTTGTTAAGCCATCGCGAATATTACTTTGTAGATATGAGAAGGTACATTATAAATCTAATATGACTTAGAACTTCAATGGTTTGTAGAGCGCTATTCATAAGTATTTCGCCCATTTTTATATTACATAGTCCATTTTTGTCTGCTTGATGGCACTTGTAGCGCTTTGAAGGGGTAGGCAGAGGCATAATATACGCCCAAATTTCACAGTATGCACTTTTGTCACACGTAAAAGGCGGTAAGCCCATTGCTGTGTCGAAATGGACCAGCGCAGGTTTTGGCGACATTTTTTTTTTTGGATGGTGTATCTTGCGATCGGTTTGATAACCATTAGCAGATTTCTTGAAGGATAGTAATGGCAGGTGAGGTTCATTCTTCCAGTGAAGACTCTACCCCGTTTGGTACACATTTACTTTGTCACTGCAAAGTCCCATATATGACAACGCTTGAGCCTTTTCTTCTCAGGTGGTATGCTTAGAGCTGAGGCTAAGCTGTTCTCATGTGCCTGAACTCGATACTTGTAATTCGTTATTCTGTGTTCTATCTCTTCTTTTACAGTCCTAATGTTGAGATATTCATGTAATTCCGAGCTTTTGATAAACCAC
Organism: Thumatha senex; assembly: GCA_948477245.1. Taxonomy (NCBI): domain Eukaryota; kingdom Metazoa; phylum Arthropoda; class Insecta; order Lepidoptera; family Erebidae; genus Thumatha; species Thumatha senex. The sequence goes on along the minus strand of OX419729.1, from coordinate 11,972,931 downwards.
GGCGCACTTGTGATGATTTTTAGAGCCTTATTTTGAAATCGTTGTAGGATTTCCACATTTGAGTTCTTCGCGGAGCCCCACAGTTCAACACCGTACGCCCAAATAAGCTTCAATACTGCAATATATGAGTAATTTGTTTTCAAGGGACACTCGCGATGTTCCTCCCAAGAGCCATTAAAATTTTCGGAGTTGGAGGTTAAGTTCGTCACGCTTTTTCACTATGTGATATCTCCATGTCTGTTTCCTGTCCAGATGTATACCTAGGTATTTTGCTGTCGTAGCATGTGGAAGTGGGTCTGTCCCTAGTGTAACAGGCGGACAGTCCTCTTTTCTCAATGAGAACGTCACATGTGTCGATTTGTTGGCACTAGCTTTTATTTTCCATGTTTACATCCACATATCTACCTTAGTAAGATGTTTCTGTAGTGATGTTGAGGCTCTAAGGGGATCCCTGTCATTACATAAGGCAGCTGTGTCATCAGCAAAAGTGGCAGAGAGTACCCCTTCTGTGGTCGGTAGATCAGACCTGTATATTAGGTAGAGAGTTGGTCCCAGGATTGAACCTTGGGGTACTCCAGCCTTAATATCGTAGAATTTAGAGTATGAATCGTTTGATTTCACTCTAAAGAATCTGTTTTCTATGTATGACTTCAGGAGGCCGTACATGTTATGTGACAGAAGCCTTTTTATCTTATACAACAAGCCCTGATGCCAGACCCTGTCGAATGCCTGTTGGACATCTAGGAATACAGCCGAGCAATATTCTTTACTTTCGAGTGCCTTTCGTATTTTATTAACCACTCTATGAACTTGTTCTACAGTTGAGTGTCCCACTCTGAACCCAAACTGATGTTGTGGTATAATGTTGCCGTCACTGAGTAAAGTGTTCAGTCGACGTGAGACAACTTTCTCAAAAACCTTTGACATTACAGGCAGGAGGCTTATTGGTCTGTATGATGACACTAAATTTGGTGGTTTTCCAGGCTTCGGGATCATGATAATTTCTGAGACCTTCCATATGCATGGAAAATGACCGGTTCTCAGAATTCCATTAAAAAGCTGTGTCATAAAAATTATGGCTTTCTTGGGTAGTTGTCGCAGGATTTCGGCCGTAATCAAACAATATCCAGGGGATTTGTTCAGTTCCAGGCTCCGTATAATTTTCCAAATCTCGGATGGCGAACAGCACAGCAAAGGCATACTAAGTTGTAAATCCGTTTCTAGATAACTACGAACTTCGGTTTCATTGTGTGTGTCTCCAGCGTTAGGAGTAAATATCTCGGCCAGAAAGGATCCAAAGGCTTGAACACGTTCTTCGTCTGTTCTAGCCCATTTGTGATTGTCTAGTTTTAGAGGGTGCTGTGGTGTTTGTGGCCCATTTTTGCTGAATTTTACAGTGTTCCGGAGGGAGTATTCATTCTTGGCTGTTGTATTAAGATTCTCCAACCGATGCTTCAGGGTTTCATTTTCTATCTTTTTTATGTATAGTTTCAGATCTGCTGCAGCTTTATTAAAGTCTCGTTTATCAGAGGGATGACGACTGTTATGCCACACTCTTCTAAGTCTTCTCTTTTCTAGAACCATAAGTCTTATTTTATTGGTGATATATTTCCTTGTTGGTTTTCCAGGTGTTGGTGTACACAGCCATGCTGCAGATTGAACGAGATTAGTAAGACTAAAAGCAGCCTCATCAATATCCTCGTCTGACTTTAGTGCTACTTTTAGGTTCAGGTTAGTCTCGAGGTGCTGTCTAAATGCTTCCCAATCCGTTCCCCTGTTGTACAGTTTTTACTTTGGTGACTTTCTTAGTATTAGAGTGCTTTTATCACTGGGGTGTGGTCTGAACTGCCATCTAGGCAATTTTCAATATCCATGTACATATTGGAGAAACCCTTATAAACAAAGAAGTCTAATAAATCTGGACGTTTATTACAGTTTGTTGGCCAGGATGTGGGTTTTCCTGTACTCAAAAAGTAGAGTTTGTTTTTGTCTAGACTCTTTTTCAGTTGTTTGCCTCTGGGTGATATCAGTCGTAAGCCCCAGCAGTCGTGTTTAGCGTTCCAGTCCCCTCCACAGATAAATCTCTGACCGAGTGTCCTGAAGAAGCTCGTAAAATTATCTTCTTTTGGGATGTGTCTCGGTGGGCAGTATACGGCGACCTACTGTTAAAAATTTTTCAGCCCATATGGCCTTCCACTGAGCTTAACTACTGCTATGTTACTGGCAAGCGGGACCAACGGCTTAACGCGCCTTCCGAAGCACAGAAACGCTCGCAAATGTTAATGTCACAAAGTTTTAACCCATCCAAGGACCAGTCATAGTGAAAGTTGCTTAACGCAGTGATCGTTTACAGAACACTGAGCTCGCGGGGCCACGAGCGCTTCTACGCAAAACATTTTCTTAGAGATAGGGTATTTCCGATGTATACGAGTACATATTATGTATTAGAAATATATAAGTATGTTGATGCCTATTCACATCCCATAACACAAGTTAGGGCTAAAATATATGTAAAGTAAAGTCTCACAATGTGCCACAATTTTGTAGCCGTCGTCGTAAGTTTTAAAACGATTTATTTTAGGTATCTACTTAAACTACGAAATGTTTTAACCTGAGGTGATGTTGCGGTGCCGGCTCCGTGTGTGGTTTCTGGATTACAAAAGTTAACAAAAATACTCCTATAATCGGTTTAAATAACATTTTTATTTCATCAGTACCGTTTGCACCTTTCTTTATTACTTCGTTCACGTAGAATTAAAGGAATGTCTATAACAAACTTGACTATCTACGGCATTAGCTAACTTTTAACGACGCCATAAAAAAAATCAGTTCCCAAGAAAACATCTATATTTGGTGCAAGGCATTCGCCGCATGAAACTGTTCAATTCGATAGTAAATGATGTGATAAAAATCTGCTTTCCCGGTTCAGTATCGATTGTGGCAAAGTATATTAGCGCGATAGTATCAAAACATGCGACGGCTCATGTCATCACTCTACGTGGAGTACCAACAGCCACACCCTAGAGACTACACAGCAAGCACACGTTTACTACACATAGTACATGATTGCCCTAATGATCAATATTAACCACTACTTGTATAAACATTCAACCAATTCATCATTATTTTTAATGTTTGTATCACGTTTTCACCAAATATCGTATGTAATTGGTTTATTGTTACTTTTTGGTGTTATAAAATAAGGCAAAAACATCCCTAATAGTAGGTGTAAAATGCAGCCAAACAAACTATGCAATAAACAACTGGAATACCTGGCGTTAAATTCCCAACGTTATTCGGTTAGTGCTTTTATTGGAATAAATTTTGACCGCACACGTAATTTAAATGGGATAAACCATTTTGAATTGCTTACAAATCTGGACCTATTAACGCTTAAAGTGACAGATTTTATTATTATCATTCTCATTTCCCGTTGCCGTGATCGTAGTTGCAACTGCATCCTATCGTCTGCTAGTCAGATTCTATGAATAGACTGGCTAAATGGGTATGCCGCGCGCTAGAGCCTCCATTTGCATAATGAACGTAGACAACGCCCTTCCTACAAAATTTCGACAAATCGAATGTTCAACTTCGTGTGAAAAGAGAAGCGTTTTCTGAAACTATTTTAACATTTTTCAAACAATGTTACTAACCGTAATGAAAGGTCTACTGAAAGTCATGAACTTTGTTGAGTCACGCGACGACTGTTTGAGTGATTTTGGATTAACCTACTTTTAAAAGCTCACATCACTGTTTATGTAATTCATTGAAATATTTTACTCGGACTGGATGTAATTATATGGTGGTAATAAATTTATAAATTTGTACGAAATAAATATAAATAAATATTGTGGGACACTTTTCACACAGCGCCATCTAGTCCAAAGTAAGCTAATATTAGGTTGTGTTATGGGATCTATATAACTGATAAACATACTTACATATTTCAAAATACATACATATTATACATAGGAAACACCCAAACTCCGAAACACACATTTGTGGATCACACAAATATTTATTCCGACCCGGGATTCGAACCCGGGACCTCTTGCGTAGCAGTCGGATACACTCCCACCGCGCCATAGAGGCAGTTAAATCAATCGAGGTGCTCCATTGTTATTTAGTAATATATTTTTTAATTTGGTGGACACAGATAACGATCCAGAGAATAAATGACATTAAAATTTGTGCAGAATTAGAAACAAAACTCTGAAGCCTTAAAAGTTTTATGTTCGTTTTCATCTCAATCTATTTTTGTACGTAATATTAAAATTTTTTTTCACCGAAGAATTTCTTAATGAAACGATAAATTCCGGAGCTGATCAAAGTGAGGTGTAAGGTGAAAGATTTATTGAATTCAATGATTATATACTTACCTACAAAACACATAAACTTCAATGATTCTTTTTTAAATATTTGTATTCGGTTTAGGTTAATGAAAATTGATTGATACGTACTAAAAATACGTCTCTTAACTTATTTATTTGTATGTTTCAGGTAAAATAGTCCAGCAATGGAAGATGTTTGTTAAAGAAATGACCACTACACAGGTTTGAGCACACCTACGCGACAATATGGCGCGATTTACACAAACGTTTTCTTTGTAGACGCCAATCAAATTTCACGCTTGTATCGGTCTCTTCCCCACATAACATTTCTTTGTCGTTCAACGCTACGTAGACCATCCACAGTTTTTATCGTGTTGCCTCGAGCTCCTGTCATTTGCGAAGCCCTTAAGCGGCCTGGTGTCGACAATGGACTTTTTATCGACGGAACGCCTTTACTGTCGCGAACATACGCGTCGTTTGACAGTCATAAAGTTTCTTGTTGGTTTGTCTAACGAGCCTTAGATTTTTGCTTCTTTCGTAATGTTCTTGGGGTCGTTCACTTGCGACACCGCATATCATTTTGGAATTTTACTTAATATAATATTTATTTACTACTCCGTTTCTAAAAGACAAAGAAAATTAAACTGATTATGAATTAATTAAATATTAATGAAACAAAATAATCAGGACAGGAATAACTATGTACCATCAAACAATTACAAAATTTTTCTACATGATCAAAATATATAATACAATTTAAAAACTTAATATTCATTACTAAAGAGTAATTTAAAAACAAAACAATAAAATTAGAAAACTAAGACTAAAACAAATAAATAAAAATAAAAATCGCATAATTAATATCCTATTTATATTATAATCGCGAAAGTTTGTAAGTATGGATGGATGTTTGTTACTCTTTCACGGAAAATCTACTGAATGGATGTTTACGTTAAAGTATACAATAATAATACGTTAAAGTATACAATAACACATCAGAATAACACATAGGCTACTTTTTTTCCGGGGAACAAGTTCCTCCGGGAAACGGGAACGATAAAACTAAAACTACTTACCAGACCCTTCTTTGTCTTAAAAAAAGTTAAAACAGGATCTTATGCAAATATTAGATTTACTTCATAATCTATGAAAAGGTTCTAGTTCTTTTATATCAGCAAAAATATAAGAATTATATATACTAGTTGACGCCCGCGGCTTCGCCCGCGTAGATAAGTTTCCCGTTCCCGTTTCCCACAGGAACTTGTTCCCGGGATAAAAAGTAGCCTATGTGTTATTCTGATGTATAAGCTATTATTTATAAGCTATTATTATTGTAAAGTTTCATTAAAATCCATTCAGTAGTTTTTACGTGAAAGAGTAACAAAAATCCATACAAACTTTCGCATTTATAATATTATTAAGATTATCTGTGGTAAAAGTAAACTTAAGTATAACCGCTTTTAAAAAAAAAGGTGAACTGTTATATTCTTATTTTCAGACCACTTTCAAATGACGATTGTTTTGGTGTACACATTGGATACAAAACGTACTGTTCTCCAATCAGAGTATTTAAAAATTTCTTCAAACAAAGTATTTACTCCATTCTTTACTCATTTCCTTTCTTCTTGCTTTGAAACGTACCCTCAAACCTCAGATAAGTGCAAGTACTTGTGCAAGTCGAAGATAAAAAATAATTTAGTAGTCACGTCCTGGAAAGCGTTATCTTTGGCGGGCGGCATGCTCGGTTGCGTGTGTTTACCCGCTCGCCCTCACAAAGCAACGCAATATATCACGATGTCGTTTCGACTTTACTTGTAAACCACAATATCTTGGTACACGAGCCCCCTGTTTGTCGAACCATACACCGTAATAGCTCTCTTTATACTGTGGTAATAGTATTGTTCTCAAGAATAACATGTAACAAAAGCTAAACAAAAGAAATTACAACAAAGCACATGTTCAATATTAATTAACGTAAAAAGCGTTTACGTGGCTTCTATCAAATTGTGTAGTCGTTTGCAATTTTGCTTCCAGGCATTCAGTTAAAATGGAAATGAAATAAAAGTGCACAAAATCACGCGTGAAATTGAGTTCGATACGCCACCAATCCTGAATTATTGTTCGCTTCGAAAACTCTATGAACGAATATCGGTGGACGAATGCTGAGTCTAAAATTCTGAGTAGGTATAGGTTTTAAAGATAATAAAGCAAAAACATTTTATAAAATTACATAATAACTAAAACTTTATTGAAAAATGGAATTATGGAATTGCAAATCAAGAATAGTAATACGTTCAGAAACGTCAGAGTTTCAGTGTCACGGAATAGCATAGTGTATAAAATCTTGAAAGGATATATACCTACATAATTCAACCGTGAGATTTCTGTAGTCGTTGGCGGGTGGTCGGTATTATGTCACGTAGCAAAGTTTCATGTTTTCAGTGCGGTCTGTGCCCTCAAGGTTCATTTATCTACTAACACCAGGGGAAAAGATAATTAATTGTTGTAACACTGCCAACTTTAAGTAAATTGCACGCTCTTTAGAATCAAAATGTTCAAGCTCCAGGTATGTGAAGCTCTTGAGAGCTTATGTGCGTTCTTTGAGATATTTTTACTATACATATTGTTATACCTATAGTATGTACCTAAATGGCTACTATCTTTCAGACTCAGTGAAAAGGTGCGGTTTAAGAATGGTTTGAAGTGACATATTTCAATATAAGCACATACATTACATTAGCATCAAATACGTTGGATTCTTGTTATAAATCGAGGCAATATCAAAATAGTAGCGGGTCGTAGTGCAGTGGTTCTTCCTCGAAGGCGCCGGGGTCATTTCCATATTATTCGTTTCACGTCCGGTTATGTAAATGGGTCCCGCGGCGATCACCGAGCACGCCCGTTTGCCTTCTCTTTCTACCAAGACGGAATATGTTCAATCCACCTGTCACATTTTCATAGCTATATATTGTGAAAATTCTTTTAGAAGCTTTATTTTGTAAGTTCTACCTAATGCATTAAGGGTTGAGATACGAAAGGAATAATAGCTTCTGATTGAAGTATGACTAACATGAGACTCCAATGTCTAATGTATACACTTGGCTGGCTCTCATCCATACTGATATATATCTAGGTCTATCTACTCAAATATTTATAGGTCGACTGTGGACTCATCCGAAGCTAGTATCGATTACGGAAACTTTATCTAAATCTAAATCGAGATAGCTATTTGTACCTTTTATTACAAATAAATGATAATATATTATTCATCCACAAAAAGGCCAATTTGTCTAACCGTAATTAAAATAATATACTTAAATTATATAGTGTAATTATACTTCCGACGTTATAATTAAGTATAAACACGCATATAATTACTATCAATGAAGTTTTAATTATGTTATTAACTTTCGGTACAACTCTAAGCATTAGTAGGGGGGAGAGAGAGGCATGGAACAACGAAGTCGTGTTCATTCATAACGTGTAATATAATTTAAATAATGATACATCGTGGACACGCTCTAAATGTAGTTGTGTAGTTACAGTAGCAATGCGTGACAAATTTGTTAAATTTATATTAATTTTTATTTATTGTAGTGTACCTTAAACATAGAATTATTTTAATGGCCATTAGGTATCATGATGAGGGATCGGTAGAGAGCTCTCTTACCCGAGTTCCACAGTCTTCGTCCAAGACTACGTCCAGCCCCCATGAAGTAGGGCATATGGATGACGGGTGGGCTGCTGTAGCAGGAACTTAAGTTTATATAAAAAGGAAATCACGATTTCAGCAGATTGACACTACTAGGTACGTAAAATAATGATTATTGAATCGGGTAATACAGTTTCCTTCCATTACATTCGCAATTAGGAGCGAAGTGTACATTTTACACCGGTACTAAATTCTCTGGGCTTAGGAATTAGGATCAGTATTTCACCCGGGGCATAGGTAGAGCGTTGTTAAGAGCCGTGAAGAATAATATAAGTGCTTGAATCGAGAAGAATCTTTGAATGGAAATCCTCTAATTTTGGCCATTTGAAAAATCTTGAACGTAAATCTCTTACGTTCAAGATTTTTTTACACTGTATTTTGTGAAAGGTAATCCTGGTTGGACACTGAATTGTGTATTAGTTTTCTTAGCTTCGTATTAATAAGTACTCTATCATCCTATCGTGAAGGCCGGCTGCAAGTAACATCTCAGTTTAGGGTAAATTTGACCTCGAAAAAAGAAACCAAATCATCCTGAACAAACCATAAAGAGTTGGTCTTTATGGTTTGTTAATTAGAAGAGAAAATTTGTATATTAGAATAATTTTTTGTTGAGTTTTTTAAATTCTTCTATAACCGTGGTAGACAAATGCACTGATCCGATCGAAAGTACCTATGGCCGTTTGCAGTACAAAAAGTAAAACGCTGAATACCTGACGGGGTAGTCAGAGAGGACAGATCGCCAGGCTTCGCGATCCATGCATACTTCTTTCGCTTCCTGCAGAATTATCAATTGCTTTTACATGCACTTCTGGGTATCCGAGTACTTTTGACTTTACCGTTATTGAGCAATCTGCTCGCGTGACTTTTATATATAAGTCTCGGATTACCCTGACTCCTTTAACCCTCTACTTTCTCACAATATATATTCTTCGTCAATAGTTCCTTACACTTTCTTGGACTTGTCCAAACCAACGGAGCAGGCCCTTTACCAGCTTAACGATAATATTTCATTAATTAATAGATTAAATAATTTCCAAGGATTAGGAGAATAATAAGGACAGGAATACACATGGTGAAAAGTGGGCATACAATATGTATGCCTCGGCCACCCCTTCGGGGATAAGGCGTGATAGATAAATAAATAATTAATTAATAAAATTTTATTATCGCCAATAATCTAGCATATCCATTTAGACATGATTGAGTAACAAATATTTAAATATCCAAACATACAAACTATCTCATTTATAAGTAACACCTAGGTACCTACTAATTATTAAGCTTCTCGATTCCTTCAGTTTGTTAAAACGAGCTTATCTTTGAAGTTATTGGGTGAATTTAGTCCTAAGTATAAACATCTGGGACGTTTAATCTTATCTCTGCTTGTTACAATTTATTAGAGAAATTTGAAATTCAAAATTGTATTTTCATTACTTTAATTCGTTTTTAATTTCGAGATATTTTCTATTTTATTTAACATTATTTTTTATTCTGGTATGATCACTCAATAATAATATGATTAGAATATCTTTCCATAACTAAAACTAAAATAATGATGTCTTAGTGCTTTAAGTTAATACATTTTTATACATTAACAAACTTACAAAATGGATAAATTCGGTCTGAATATCGGACAGAAGTACCTTTTTGGTTTTAGTAACCTGCCGTTGCTAACGTGGTATAATCCCGGAGAAAAATCTTTGTCATTAAAGTTGACATAAAGAAAAGTAAAGGCGACTCTCCCGCAGCTTATCTGTACTGTAACATAACGGATATGAAAGTTTCTTAAACCATCAACTTACGTACTTCAACCGCAGCATGTTCATATTCGTGACAGGCAGCTCTGGCACCAGGCCAAATAGCCAGTTAATTGGAAATATTTCATTTTAAACTATCAATATTATTCCTTCAATATATTTAAAGTCTATTTAATAACAGAACGGTTTTAATAATTACAAGGCTTTGTACATGGTCTTATTATAAACTGTAGACATATGTACCTATTTAAAGTGTAAAATCGAAAATTGTGCGGTACGCAGTGTCCTGTCGTTACGTTTTAAATGAAATGAATTAAGTGGGTGTGAATTGCCGCCATTTAAAAGCAATTATCGGAAATTGTTTTTGTGCTAAATGAAATATAGTACTGTACCACCCAACGTCGCATGGTTATGTTGAAAGAGCTAATGGGCAAACTCAATTTAAGACTATTTAATCTTATACCTTTGCGATATAAAGGTGTTTAAGATTTTTTACGATATAAAGGTGTTTGTGCTGATGAGTCGTGTGTCTCGGGCGTAGTAAATAGAGAATGACTTCTTCTCTTAAATGCTGTAACGGATGACTTTCCTTTCTAGGCGCAGACGTTACACGAATGCCTCTAAAAGTTAAAAACAATTATTTGACGGCCAGAGCACATGTGTGCAATAACTAATAAAATTGTAAAGGTATTATATTAGATGAAACTAACAAACTAAATATCTTCACGCTGTATCTCTGACGGAGAAGTCAGCGAGGACTGATCGTCAGGCTTCGCGATAAATGCATACTTATTTCGTTACTGTAGATTCGTTAATCGCTTCATATATGCACGTCTGGGTATCCGAGGTATACTTTTCCTTTTATTAGATGAAACTTTTATTTTTGAACCACATAACGAAATTTTAATCAAACAGGTGCGTAAGTCAAAATTTACAAAAGGATGAGGCGCAAAGGTCGGTTAAGTGTATGAAAATGTTCTGTTTCAGAAGTATAATAAGCTATTACTACCAAGAATAAATTACATGTTAGTTTGTTTGTAAATTTAAGACACAAAGTATATCATTACATAAGTAAGTTACATAAACGCAGTTGGAGTTGTAGATCTCATTGAATAAATATCTATCTCATACTCTTAAAATGACGATTAAAATATGGTGCAGAATTTCAACTTGATTCGGTACGGTTCGGGTAGTTCAGGTGGCTAGAAAATTGCACTGGTTAGGCAAAGGTCACGGGTTCAATCCCCGTCTCGAATCGAATTGTTCTTTTTCCATTATATTAAAAAGAAATTGAATAAATTTTGTTAATTTCTTTATCGACGCTTAGAGAACTTTTATGGCTGTAAATAAAATGTCGTAAAGAATTTTCACTTCTTACCTGTGTAATCTGGTACATACATATTTTATTTTTTATTTTAACAAGTATAAGACCACCATTATCGTGCCAACAACTATGTAGGAGTGGAGTGGCTCCGATTGTTCAAATAAAAGTAGGTACCTACCAGTAGAGCGGTTTCGTTTACTTTCCCGGCGCTAACCAGTACTCACTTTAATTAAATTACTGGTAGTGGAATCCACAAGTGCACTGGAGCTTCTCAAAGAATTGCTGTTTCTGTAAATCAAGTCACGGACAGTCCCAGCTTCTCTTAAACTAATAGTTTTCAAACGGCTCTTTCCTTTGACCGTTCAGAAAGCGTTTAGCTCGGCTATTTTTAAATGGACTTGTATAAATTGTTCAAAAGACATCTATTTCAATTACTTAATTTTTAGTGTGGTTGTTTATAGCTTTGTTGAAGACTTATGATTAAATTTTTAATTATTATTATCTTGATAGTTAAATTGCGAACTTTTAATGTCGAGGCTTAAATAAATTCTTCGCTTTTGTAGATCAGAGGGAACAAAAAAGTTATGAAATACATTTTCGTTATATATGCGTTCATAGTCTTCTGGTTCACAGTTCTGTATTAGCTTACTATACGGTCAGTCCTGATGAGTGACTCTTAGATTGGATTTTACCACTTGCCACTAATGTGTAAAGACAACGTGAAGGACTAAAAACTTCAAGACCACCAGCCACAATATGTCCCTGTGCATACTACGCACAGGCTACGTGAAACAAAATACAACGTAAAAGCATATAGTGTACCTCTATTTCTTACGTCCTAAGGGGTAGCCCCCTTAGGAAGTAAGACTACGTTGTTCAAAGCTCCTAAATTCATTACCACTATGGTGATTTTTCCTTTTAATAAAAATTCGTTTCAATTGAATATTCTCTTAAATATTACTAGTAGTATTAATCTAATTAAGAAGATAAAATTAACTATTATAATTACCGCTATTCTATAGAAAATGTGTTTACGTAACGATTTCTTGATTAATGTCACACTTGTACTGATTACAGTTAAAGCTTCGAGAGACAGACTTTTAAGTCGATTACTTCAGGGAAACTGAATATAAGCTGATGGCAGTTTATAAACTTAATTAATTTTATGATGATTCGAAACATGAACGTCCAATGTACTTAGTTTTAAAATGAGCAAAATCTTCAATATACTTCATAAAAGGTTGATGTTGTCAAGTCGACTGTATTTTTTGTGTTTATTTTCTCACAAATATAAAACATTAGCTGATTTTGATTTTTTTTTGGAATTATCACTTTAAAAAAAAATTGTGGCCCCGCTAACTCAGTGTTCTGTTAACGATCACTGCGTTAAGCAACTTTCACTATGCCTGGTCCTATGATGGGTGATTACTTTGTGGCATTTACATTTGCGAGCGTTTCCATTCTTGGAAAGGCACGTTAAGCCGTTGGTTGTCAATAACATGGCTGTCGTTAAGCCCAGTTGAAGGCCTTATGGGCGGCTTGAATAATTTCAACCGCAGGTCGCCACAACCTGCGCCTGTCCATTTCAACACGGCAATGGGCTCACCACCTGTTATGTGAGACACAAATGCATGCGGTGAAATGTAGGCGTATAGTATGCCTCTGTCTACCCGTTCGGGTTAGACAGAGGCATACTATACGCGTGACAATCTGTATGTATGTTTTCACTCTTATTTGTCACTTTGTTTTACGAGTAATTCTCATCAAATGTAACCAACCGCCCATATTGTAGCAGTGCATTAAATACTGCTTAACGACTGCCTCTGTGGCGCGGTGGGAGTGTATCCGACTGCTACGCAAGAGGTCCCGGGTTCGATTCCCGGGTCGGAACAAATATTTTTGTGATCCACAAATGTGTGTTTCGGAGTTTGGGTGTTTCCTATGTATAAAATGTATGTATTTAGAAATATATAAGTATGTATATCAGTTATCTAGATCCCATAACACAAGCTAATATTAGCTTACTTTGGGCTAGATGGCGCTGTGTAAAAAGTGTCCCACAATATTTATTTATTAAATAGTTTACCGTCTTGGGTGTTTCACAATGTTAGATAGAACGACATCACACATATGGTCAGCTATTTGTAATTTACACTAAACGTGTATTACATACAAAATGTCAGTTCAATCGGTTGAAGATATCTCTTAAAAATGAAGTAGCAAGATTCCACCCGAACAAACATACATGATTACATATTATAAAACTAAGTCCTTCGCCGCGTCTGTCGGTCTGTATGTTCGCGATAATCTTAAAAACTATTGCACTAATTTAATGCTGTTTTCACAAATAGATAGAGTGATTCTCGAGGAATGTTTTAGTATTTAATTAGTTAAGTTTTTATATACATTGGTTTAAATATAACGATATTTGTTCGAGGTGTCGGAAAAATAAGCCCCTGGGAGCTTTTAACAAAAATGCTGTTTAAACCCTTTGATATACAAAAAATTATATGGGGGCGTTGTGTACCATATATATAGATTTACATAAAAGTCCGCAATGGCATATGTCTATCTCTTAGGGATAACACACTAGCTTACTATAACATCGAGAAAACGGGTGCGGGAAAACTTAACAACGAGGGCGAAGCCGTGGCCACCAGCTAGTACAAAAAAAAACTTACTAAATTGGTCAGCACAATGCATAAGATGACACAAGAAAAACAATTGGTTGATTGCATCAACATTCAATTGAAAACCAATATAACTCCGAACGGTTGTATGTGCTTTCAATTGGACCAATCACTGTAGAGCAATCAATCAATATATATGCCTCGTATTTGATATGCATTTGGTCTAGTGCCTCATACTGTATTTAATAGGTTCTATAAACAACTAGAGGACGCTCGCGGCTGGTGATGTTTTTCCATACCCATTCCCCACAGGAAACATAGGATTTTTATCCCGGTATACAGGTACCGGGATAAAAATCCTATGTTTCCCTTCAGAATATCAGCAATTTGCATATCAATTTTCAGTACAATCGACTCAATGGTTAGAGCGTGATTGAAGGACATACAAACAATAAACATTTACCGATTAGATAATATTAATATAATTAATGCCATTTTAATAAATAATCAGAACCTACCTACAGGCAATTGATAGCAATGTTCGAATACTAGAAATAATAAAAACAATTCAGTTGTTATATAAAGGAAGTTACAGAACCTATATTATAAGTCACGATATTGACAACCCTGCTAACTTTGAACCCGTTGCATACCGTAGTGAATAGATAGTACCTCTGCAATGATTTTATAAAGATGCACTGAAAACTTTGTTAGGAGAATTTATGTTAGGAGTGTGTAGCGCGTAATGTAAGGATTCGTAGCTACTAATTTGTACAAAATTCTTTCTTCAAAACCTTTTTTGTTTTAAAGTACATTTTTTTAGTCAGTCTACGAGTAGTCGTAGACTTTTAAAGCTTTATCGGTAATAGTATATTACTTTTCATTTCGTTATAACGAAATAAAATGAAAAAAAAATCACATTAGTGAGACTTATAAGTCTCACTAATGTGATTTTTTTTAATTTTCGATGTAACGAAATGAAATGAAAAAAAAATCACATTAGTGAGACTTATAAGTCTCACTCATCATTTGAAGTTTATCAAGTATATCACGAGCGAAGTCGAGGGGCACAGCTAGTTATTTATATTTACGTAATAAAATTTGTACACAGCAAAAAAATTGCTGAATAAAGGATGGATAGTTTTTTAGAACAATTAGTAATTTGTACCTATGTTTACACTTTATGCTTAGACTTATAAGTCTCACTAATGTGATTTTTTTTACATGTTTTTCGTAGCATGAAAGACCCTTCGGACTCTTCTCTCGGCCCTTGCTCACTCTCTCTCAATCGGTCTAAATCGCTTTCTCCCTCTTCTTCGACAAAAACGTTGCACATCTTCGTGACGCTACTTCCGTTTCATCCGTAAAAATTATACCCTCATGCGCCTAAAGAAGTTTCACTTTAAAAATGGGATGATCCCAACTTTACGTGTGGGGAATGTACCATATAATTATGTATGAATGATGGGGTTGGTCTGTTGAATGTACCTACACTAAGTTTTATTTTTTTATTTTGTTAGCAATACCTAGCACATGTTGCCGAATTACGGGTCTCTAGCACTAATTGACTACGAGTTGGAGTTGGACTAATTAGAAATAAACTGACAGAAGGACCATGGTCTAAAAGTATTCTTTGTTTTAATAACCCTAAAAAGTTGCAGGTGAGACCGCTGTTGGGTAACTTTAGGAACAAAACTAGTGTAGACATATGCAGTAACAATATCTTTAAAAGGAAAGAGAGTGCATCAGCATCTTGCTGGCGTTTCGCCCAACCTTAGTGTTTACGCCTGCTGCTAATGTATCAATCTTGCTGATGGCAAACTCACAAAGAGCTGCAGTTTCGAAATTACTCCATCCTCCATATGAGTTGCAAATCTAGCGGTAGTTCATCTGACTCACGGCGATGCGGCGATTAAAACATAGGTACAAATTACTAATTGTTCTAAAAAACTATCCATCCTTTATTCAGCAATTTTTTTGCTGTGTACAAATTTTATTACGTAAATATAAATAACTAGCTGTGCCCCTCGACTTCGCTCGTGATATACTTGATAAACTTCAAATGCTTTTCTTAGTAATACCTAGGTACTTTATATGGATAGTATTCTCTAAAAAAAATTAAGTTGCTTGGTCTAGGGTTTTGGTTGGGCGATGATAGGTGAGTGCATCACCCGGTCATTTTATTTATTTGAAGAAGTAGAGGACTCTCTCAACTCCACTCGAGGGAACACAAAAAATTGCTTCTGGAGGAGCTCTGACTATCCCAAACCTACATACAACTATATCCAATTCAAGTAACATGCTAATATTGGTTCCTTAACAAAGACTTAATTGTATACTCTGTGTTTGTTAAAACCGTTCAGGGTTCATTGAAATCACACGTTTGTTTTTTGAAATAAGTACCCGTTAGCGCTTGCTAATATAAATAGCTTTGTTTTCATAAGTCTGATGTAAATATTATTATTATTTACATACATTACACCCACGCCGTATATTGGCAAGAAGGTATATGTTACTTACATGACTAAATACCGGTCATTCTTACCTTTAGTCCCAGATAACAGGAAACGGGTCAATCATTATTGTTGTGGAAGTTTATTATGGTATAGCTTATTCTGCAATTTGATACAGAAATATACCTAATATGGTACATGTTGCTGTCTGAATTTACATTGCAATAGGTTAACAATATTCTTAGTTGACAGTAAAACTTCTAATATTTTTGTTTAATAATTTGAGACTGAGAGGGCTCCATGCAGTCCAGCAAAATAGTATAATAACCTAATAGTCGAAGACAATACAAAAATATGTTAGTGTACCAGAGTACAGAGGTAAGAAGTGAAACTTCTTTACGACATTTTTTACAGGTATAAAATTCTCTCAAAGTCGATTAAGAAGTTTCAATTTAAAAAAATCGGCTGTTTATCGCGTCATTTACTCTATGAGATATCATAATCAATACAGTGAAATATTACAAGACAAAGCACATTTGTTTTCAATGCAAAATTATCTTAAATAATAGTATTTGTCATAAGTCAAGTTGTTGCAGCGTCTCAGATGCCTATACCTATAGTGAAGCTTCCCTGCTGTGACGACTGACAGCGGTGTCGGCGCAGCGGGACACTGCTTTACTTACGGCAATAGGTCACGATTACAACTTCACTGATCGAATAAACCCTAATTTAAAATAATATACGTGATTTTTTATCACAGGAAAGTCATTTCTGTCAATTCAAATGACTGTCAAATGGTTATTCCTTTTATAAATTTCTCAACACCAACTAAGTACAAAAGGGTGAATAGAATGCTGTCACATATAATACAGTATGAAGCATTATACAAAATTAGAGTCATCTTCGTTGTAATATTAAATGACGATGTTGTCTAAAACCAATACCTCTGACCTCTTAACTCTGAAAGAAAAGCCTGTTATTGTTCTAATGCTGTCAAATTAAAAATACACCTATTGCATAGAGACCTTGTATAGCCCTTTCGAAATCGAATGAAAGACTTCTCCTTTTCCAAAGAACAGCTCGTGTTGTAGTTAAATAGAAGTAAATTGTACTCTTTTCTTATAACTGTTTCTTTATAAAATACGTGTGTACATAAACTGTTTAATAAATAATTAAATAAATCTTATAAAACCCTCAACAGATTTTGAAAGCCTGTATTTTATGATAATACAGGTTTTCAAGAACCGCGTAGGCAGCTGCATATCCTACATGTTTTACTTTGATATCGTAGAGGATAATATGTGTGTGAATGGTCTCAGTATGGAATTAGTTAAATATTAGGAAAAACGGGAATCCTATTAGGTTATAAGTGAGAGCTTCAGGTGCAAATTCGAATTTAAAGCTAGGAAGCACGTATTACGATGATTTGTTTATCAAGAACGTAGTAAGATATATGTTTCTTCGAGCTTGACCTATTTTTATGTATCTTAACAAAATATACGTATTGCAACACAGACGTATTTGTAAATATAAGACTGTGTTGATTCTAACACATTTTCAACACTGTTAATCTTATTTAAACGGAGTTTGAGTTTTATTAGTTGATAATTGTAGCTAGTGGAACGGGATTTCCGGTTCACATTTGAATCTAGTCGACTGTGATGGTCGCCATCTTTTCACAACTAATTACCATTTGCAACTAAATTTTACCTATTTGATATTTCTGGACTTAATAATATAGTCCTGCATAATTCCAACCTTAAGAATACTGTCAGAGCCTAAGTATTTGATGTCAGATTCTTTAGACCAAATACATCGTGTTTGCGATAAAGAAAAAAAAATGAGTTGATGTGGTTGAAAACGAGCAACTTTCCTTGTTCTGTGGTGTGTAATTAGGTTCATGATTGGTGGAGAGTATGATTTGAAACAAATAAAGAGCTACTTTTTAGAAGATTGTGGAGCATCGTTGAATAATCGGCACGATCAAAGACTACAATAGTATATGGTCGCGATTTCCTGCAGTATATGCTCGACTTTGCAGTAACACTATACATGTGTTGAAATAAGTCACTAATAATCGATGTGACCCCAATCACGCGATACCAATGGTCTGCACGCGGCCTTAGCAATCGAAATCGAATCCCTTGTTATAATTATAGAATTTATTTAGCAAAAGTCATTTTATAACGTACTCTATCCTGGGCTGGTTTGCCAGTTTGCCACTGAGGGCGTCGCCGCGTACATACAATGTACACTCCAAGTGGTAGAAATTGTTGTAACTCTTTGTGCAAGTGTAGTTACCAACTTAATTTACTTCCAAGAGACGTCTCAGTGAAGCAAGTCTTCAACACAATTTTACTAAGTAGTTGGAACTTTGTACCCACTCAGTAAAGTTTTGTCATACTGGAAAGTGTGACATAATTCAAACTAACTACTCGTAATATGAAAAACTGCTTTTAATCTCACTATGGACAACTATTTCTGGGTTTTGTTCGTCAGTCTGAACTTAAGAAACGAGAATTACAGATGGTTATACGAATAATGAGATAGTTATAAAAAGCTGTAATGAAACCAATGACTTTTTAATATTTAAGTATGAATTGTACAGTTACAACTACAATAATATAGTTATTATACTGCTGCAACCTGCACTAACTATGTGGTTTGCTTAGTTCATAATGGCCGAAGTTAAATTGGTTTACAAAGACACGTTGCAGAACTGAACGGAATACATGAATCCAGTTAGTGTTACTAATGAAGTAGTGACTTAAATGTACAATGCCTGAAAATGTATCGGCAAATTATATAATAAAATTCAGTAATATCCATACATTCAGTAGTATATTCAGTATATTCAGTAGTATATAACCAGGAACGTCTAGAGCAAGTGAATGAAATTGTGTATTTAGGAAGTATGTTTAGCGCGGATGGAAGATGTGATTCGGATGTGGAACGGCGAGTAGCTGCCGGAAACAAAGTTAACGGTGCTTTGTCCCAGTTAGTAAAGCGACAAAGCATCGTAAAAGAAGCACGACTGGCGATTCATAACGCAGTGCTAGTGCCAACTTTGCTTTACGGTAGTGAAACCTGGGTATGTCAGCAGATGCATGAAAGTAAATTGAATGCTGTGGAGATGCGATCACTTCGAAAGTTGTGCGGCGTTACCTTGGCTGGCCGAATACGTAACGAAGTGATACGCAATTTGGCAGGTTTGAATGAAAGTGTCAGCGTTAAGCTGGAAAAGGGCGTGCTCCGTTGGTTTGGACACGTCCAACGAATGAGTGAGGAACGATTGACGAAGAATATATATTGTTCAAAAGTAGAGGGTAGAAGGAGTCAGGGTAGGCCGAGACTTACATATGAAGACCACGTGAGCAGATTGCTCAAAAACGGAAAGGTCAAAAGTACTCGGATACCCAGACGTGCGTGTATGAAGCGATTGATGAATCTCGAAGAAGCGAAAGAAGTATGCATGGATCGCGAAGCCTGGCGATCTGTCCTCTCTGACTACCCCGTCAGGGATACAGCGTGAAGATAGTTAGTCAGTAATATATTCCATAAGGGTATTTCCACGTACGTGGCAAAAAAAGCGCACAAAAATTTTTGCTGGCTCAATGAAGTTCTCTTTCAATTTTTTTCTAAAGGCTCTGTGAAAAAATATCGCAACTGTAAACCACGATTGATCTGTTTTAAGAACAAAACATTTTCATTGACCCGAAATAAAATCACTTACAGTAAGTGCAAAAATAAATAAAAGCCCGAAATAAAATTTATCTAAGATTATTTTTTTGAATATCTTTCTGAAACAGAAAACAAGGAATGATTTATCTATAGCGACAGGGACAGGGATCATTGTCATTAACACAAATTAAAAAGTCAGTAAAAACTCGTTAAAGTAAAACCCCAATGACCACTCATCTTTTGCGTCTGCGGCTAAAATATTTTTAATATCGCCGATCCATCAAACCGTTGACAAATGAGGGATGAACACACAAGATCAAAGTATCCTCTACTATATTTGCATTTAGATAGACAAGTTACCGAGGAAAGCGGCGGAATGGGGATGGAGGCCCTTACCCCAGACTAATTACCATCAGTAATAGTAACCCGATGTAATTGCCAATTAAATGCAAAGGAGTTTACAATGTAAATGTCGGTTGGTAAACGATGGCGTCATCCTCGTCTATTAGTGCCCTTTATAGTTTTAGTGCCTTTAGTAACTTTTTAAAATTAATGTATGTTATTCTATATACTAGTTTATGCCTACAGTTTCGCCTGCGTGGAGAAGATTTAACGTACCCATTTCCCATGGGTATAGTAAAAGTTAGACATATGACACCGCAAAAATTTCTGTAGACCTATAAATATTTAAAAGGAATAATATCTATGTCATAGTTAAAATAAAATAAAATTTTAACCAGTTTTTTTGTTGTGTCATCTCTTCGACTTAATTTTTTCCGTCATCTTTTCTCATGAATCACTCAATCTTCTGGTGAAATTCGCATAATAATGGTAACTAGTTTTCAAATTATCACTTTAATCATTTTTATTCGACAATGCCGTAAATAATAATTTAAAGCTAAAGAGTATGCATGGACCGCGAAGCCTTGTGATCTGACCTCTCGTCCTCTCTGAATAACCTGTCAGGGTGAAGTGAGTTAAGTACAAAATCTATGGACGATACTATAGATATTGTTTTTGTCCCCAGAACTATAAACAATTATCAATTATTTTTTTACGGCCTGACCTTGATTAGTTCCCGAACTCGACACTGGCAGGAATGTTAAACTATTGCCATTAACAAAAATAATGCTTTGTGATGACATCATTGCAAATAATAAAATAAGTATATATTCGTAAGGTACCCTGTAATAATAGGGTCTCGTATATACTCGAAAGGATTGACCCTCTTAAGCGGCATTGGAGGGGTCACATTGCTCATAGAACTGAGACGGCCGATGGGTCTGAAAGGTTCTCGAGTGGTGACAGCAAGGTGGAGCCTGTTAGATGCAGGTGGCACAAGATCGAACGTTGTTGAGCTTCGGGAAAGGTCTATGCTCAATATTGGGTTACCTATGTTACTTCCAAAATATCCATCACGCCTTATCCCCGAAGGGGTGGCAGAGGCATATTATATGCCCACTTTTCACCGTGTGGATTCCTGTCCCACGTAATAGGTGGTGAGCCCATTGCCGTGTTGAAATAGACAGACGCAGGTTGTGGCTACCTGCTGTTGAAATTTTTTTAAGCCGCCTCTAAGGCCTTCAACCAGGCTTAACGACCGCCATTTTACTGGTAACCGGGACCAACGGCTTAACGTGCCTTCCGAAGCACGGAAACGCTCGCAAATGTAAATGCCACAAAGTGGTCACCCATCCGACGACCAGCCATAGTGAAAGTTGCGTACCTCAGTGATCGTTTACCGAACACTGAGACCGCGAGGCCACGAGCGCTTCAACTACTTCCTTAGTTACTTCCAAAAGGGGCTAAAGAGTTTTTGCAGTGCGAGTTGTTGCAAAATTCCATAGGTTATGATGACCATAACAGAACGTATCAGTACGGTATAATATGAATAATCAATAGGTAGTACTAAGATTGGTAGGTATACGATAAGTAGTACCCACCCGGTAATGCATACAAAACTTTCTTGAATGTTAATGAAACATAACAGCTTAGTTGTTACATCAGAACCGAAAGGTGGCTCGCAGTAAATTTCCGTCATCAAATACTCGATAAGGGTCTACCACTAGGTGACAAGTGTCTTCACGCAGCTACCTTCGACACCTTGCCTCGACTAAACGATCTATCATTGACATTTTCGTACAAGATTAGTGAACTCGATGTACCATAAATTGGAATTAGATTTCCCTTTAGCCTTTGAATTAGTAGCAGATAGATACCTACGGTGATATTAATACCCTGTCTATTCAATAATGAGAAGATTTTTTACTTGAAAAGGAAATAAAGCCTCGTTTATGAATAATTTTTAATTAAATTTAGAAATGGTTGAAATTCACGAAGTTATTTCGTATTAATTATTTATGCGATGCCATCTCTCGAAGGAATAATGGAATAATGCATATTCATTAGTGAATAAATTTTATTTAATAAATTGTAATTGATGATGAGGAAATGAAACATTTGGGTACATGAAACATTTAGCTACCTTTGAACTGAATATTTATGATAATAATTGCTTTGTGCATGTGTGACAGAATGTACAAGTTATGAATGTGTGTTGTACAAAACATGTATCCGTAATTATCGATGAGATGAGTTGTATTGCTACTATCTGTTATATTTGGTACTCATTTAAGACCGTACGTTATTCAATAATTATCTGCCATTCTAGGTGGGCTCTTAGTGTAGATTTGTACGTCTACACTAAAAACCTTAGTGATCGAAAAATGTTTGCTAGTACGAGCAATTACGGCCTTACTATCTTCTATCCGCTTTCAATTAATTTCATACACATACATACCTATTGTCACGCCTTTATCCCCCAAGGTGTATGCAGAGGCATACTATACGCCCACATTTCACCGTATACATTTTTGTCCCACGTAATAGGTACTGAATTAATTAATTTCATAATCTATTAATCAAATCATAATGTATTACGATGTGATTTCTATGAGCAAAATATTTTGCTTCTCTTTTTATAAGCTTAACCCCAGCATGAGCTTAATTATATCCAACATTAAGCACGAGGAAAAAATGTTTTAGGTACAAACCTTATACAGAACTGGCGTCTGATTCAGGAATGATTTGCGTTATTATACCGCAAACAAAGGAATATACTAATTCCATATGGCGTGCTATAAAATTTGGCTGGTCATCGTTCTTTGATGTATAAAACCTATAAATGCACTACCATAGCACAATCATTTCTCTCTCATAGGCCCTCCTCCTCCACTCCCCCGAGACTGATGGTAAACCAGGTCAAAGTCCTAGCTAAGTTATCTGATATGTCACTAGAGAAGTATAGACACCAACTAATTAATTCTTGACATTCTTTTATGTCGTATTCATCCATAGACGATATCATTTGTAGAACATAAGAATACGTAACCAAGTACAAGAGTTTGATGCCTTAAGAAATAAGGATTACATGAGAAGGTTCTTGTAATCATGTTTGTTTAAACATGGCGTGAAATAACATATCTCGAGTTTGCAACTTGAGAAACACTATTTTGCTAGCCATAAAAGTAGCCCTCAATCTCTGGACTATGATAATGGCTATGATTGGATGTTTTGAACAATGTACAATTTCTATTTTATTATAAGGAACAAGATGGATATTCTTTTTCATATGATATTTGGCAAAGGTATTAACCAACCTATGTCAATGCGAAATGGAACCAAAGGTAATATAATAGTACTACATAATAGAGCAAGGAAAATATTATCAAACTAAATGAAAATATTATCAAACTAATTTCTCAGGGCAGGATTGTTATACAACAAATAGCACTTTTTGTCGTTGCTCTTGAATTATGTAGTGGGACGTAAATTATCCTCAACGAATATTGCGCGTAGGTTTTCACAGAAGTACACTCGAATCTGTAGTACCACAGTACCGTAACAAGAGGCTCATGGTTCGACAAGTGGGTACATCGTCTATCACGGTTACAACCTTACAATACGAAGGTAGAGAGGGTTATTAAAAAAATAATATCACCACTACATATTTTACCTTTGGGCTAAAGAAGGGTTCGTGTATATGACGTTACTATGTTATGTTCGGATGTATTGACATTATATACCTACAGCAGATGAAATGAATATGTTTTATGGTGAATCTGTAGGAGTCCATTTTATTGCTATGTTTGGTGAATGTAATCAAATCAAATTTCGAAGAATGATATATTTATTATTTTTTTAATATAAAATTTAATGCTTACTCCTTTCATAGGATATTAATATAAATATCGTTGGGACAACTTACACAACGCCATCTAATTCCAAACTAAGCAGAGCTTGTACTATGGTAACCAGATAGCCAATAAACATACTTATATATTTCTAAATACATACATATTATAGATAAATAACACCCAAACACAGAATAAACCACCGTGCTCATCACACAAAGTTTTATCCTGGGTGAGAATCGAACCCACGACCTCTTGCGTAGCAGTCGGATACACTCCCGCCCCGCCACAGAGGCAGTCAATTATCATGATGTACCAACTTACATAATTTACTTCTTTCATATGAGTCTTTGTTAATTTTCATGCATGATTTTATAAATATAAACCAAAGATCACGGCGTGTATGCCTAAATGAGTCTCGTTCCATAACAGTATTCAAGTAAGCATTCAATACTACAATGTAAAATGCTTACAAAATCATTGGGTGGCGCCAGAATATTTTCAGGCGTAACTTCAATGTTATTTGTTGACAGAGAAATCAGCATAACTATACATTAAGTTCACATTCCAAAGATGAATATATTTTAGAAGTTATTAAATAGTCATTAGTACCATTTCGAGACTCAGACATTACATGTTCCGAGAATATCAGTTACAAGTTGCATTCTGCGTTTCCAAATAGCTTAAAGTGCACATTTGCACTGTCTCCGATGAACATTTCTGACGCAACTGTCGTATCTAGATTTTCACTATTCAATTTTACATTCAGTGTGAACTGAAAACGAAATCATTCGCGATCAACTTTGAAGATGGAATTTAATTTGAATACTTACACAAATTCATTGAAATATTTTCATCATAGTTTACTTGATGCTCTTCGTACTTACACTTCGTGCTCGTAGAACAACGCTAAAGGGTTTGACATTTATTTTCTTCTCTAGTTTGTGATTCACATTTCAGATCTTTGCCTAAGTTCATCATTATTCCTTTATTAGGCAGTGGGTATCATGGAATAACAGTGAATGGCTAGCTAAGTCTCCGTGCCTCGGAAAATGCTTTAATGTTTAAAACCAGAGAAAGCTTCAGGATCAAAAGAACATAGCACTTGATAGTGAGAATATAAAAATACTGAGACCCTAACAGCACCACTTTTGAATTCGTCACAGAAGACATTCGTACGACGAAAGTACCGAGAACAATAATTTGAATGACATTCTCTGTTTTGCTCACTGATCTTACTTTCTGATAATGCGGAGAACGTTAATGGTCTTAATTTCTGAAACTTCTTACTACTTACCTACTAAAACTTTTTCAAGAAGATTTTAAAGTTAGCTAACACGAAATAAGTTTCTATGTGAAAATAAACGCCAAGTAATCCATCAAACTCGCATAGAATTACGAACCAATATTATCCGAATACAAATTGTATAATAATACGTTATAGTATAGTTTTTTATGTGACACGTGTTTACTTATAAAACCGCATACATAGAACCCCT
This sequence comes from Thumatha senex, assembly GCA_948477245.1. Taxonomy (NCBI): domain Eukaryota; kingdom Metazoa; phylum Arthropoda; class Insecta; order Lepidoptera; family Erebidae; genus Thumatha; species Thumatha senex. Next base: position 11,947,351 of record OX419729.1, on the reverse strand, counting down.
GCATATAAACGATAAGTCTTTCAATTCAGTCGTAGGGTTATTGTCGTAGTCGTATAGCAAGCATTAACGCTTATTTTCCGTTCTTTATCTCTCGTAGTCTTAAGAAATACATCACTAAACAGGTTGGCTTACATTGTACACATATCGTTTAATGACTTATTTGGTTTTACCTTGTTTTCTTTTTTTGTTATGAAGCAGCATCCATTACTGTCACTGTAGTACGAATTTACGTGTACCGAATACAAAAGAAATATCGAATAATAAGGAATAACCATGAAAGAAACTCGAATAAATTAAATTGATATCTAAATAGAACACGCAAGAAAGTCTGATAAAATAATGATTTAGATATCAATTTAGATTTCAAGCTAATCATCAAAGTTTCTTTCTTGATGATTCCAAACGACGAGTCGGGATTAATACTTATAATAATTATGTACGGTATACATAAACCAATTCCAAGATACAATACTGCAGATTCACCCTGTAAAACTGAAAAAGGTCAAGAATTTATTAAACAGGGTAGACACCCTTACTCGTTCGTAGAGGGCGCGCCATTATTTTTTACGCGTTCTCCTTTCACCTCAATTTTTTCCAGTTTATTGTCGTTTTATACAAATTTGAAGACCTATTCGGTTCGGTTTTATTTAACGAATACTTATGTTATGATGAGATTCAAACCTAATATTCTGGATTCTAGTTTATTGTATTTATCATGATAAGAAGAAATCATGGTTGGACTGGTTGACTACAAAGGTCAATCAAAGAATGCAGAAGGCAACGGAAGAGGATGTAAAAATGACAAAGAATGAATATAAAAGGTATAAACGAGTTGCAAAAGAGGTTATAAAAAGAGAGAAGGAGAATGATAGGGATAAATTTAATAGCAGGTTATCTGATAATTTCCAGCAGAATATAAAATTATTTTGGATGTCTATAAAATCTGTGAGGGGTCAACAAACACCATCGAAACTCAGTAATATCAGAAACCAGGATGGCACTTTTCTAAAAGGAGAAGAATGTGTGCTAAAAAGATGGAAGGAATATTTTAAAAGCTTATTTGAGAAAGAGGATATGGATTTAATAGGATTTCTGTCGAGATGCTGAAAGCGGAACATGGCGTGTTAGCTTGCCAGCTGTACCGCCTTTTTAACCTTTGCTGGAAGAGTGGCAGCGTGCCAGGAGATTGGTGCAAGGCTGTTATCGTGCCGCTTTACAAAGGAAAAGGGTCACAGCAAGAGTGCAATAACTACCGCGGCATAAGCTTGCTCAGCATAGTCGGCAAATTGTATGCAAAAGTTTTGATAAAATAGAGTAATGAATGAAACTGAAGGGAAAATGTGGGATGTACAAGCAGGATTTGTCAAAGGAAGGGGATGCACGGATCAGGTCTTTTCCTTACGATGCATAGCCGAGAATTTTTTGGCGAAATGTCAATAGGTCTATTGCATATTTGTAGACTTGGAAAAGGCCTATGACCCAGTGGTGAGGCATGAACTATGGACAACACTGGCCAAGTATGGAGTAAGCAGTCACTTGATACGAGCACTGAAATCTCTCTATGAGGGCTCCAGTGTTTGTGTCAGGATCAACGGAGCTTGCACAGACTTGTTTTACATTGAAAAAGGTGTGAGATAGGGTTGTGCAGCGTCACCGGCGCTAGTTGTTTGAAAGAACTGCAAGAGAGTGCGTATGGTATAAAAATGAATGAACTAACTGTCAAATGACTCCTATACGCTGAAGATCAGGTAATATTGGCATCATCGGCGGAGGAGTTGCAGTTGATGGTTAACATTATGCATGATGCGCTGAAAAGCTAAGGAATGAAAGTGAATGTAAATAAGACAAGAGTAATGGTTTTTGAAAGAGAGCAAAGTATGACGGATTGTTCGATTTTTGTGGAAAGAAAACGAGTGGAACAGTTGAAGGAATTTGTATATTTAAGTTCAAAATGTGTGAGAGATGGAAAGTGTGATTGTGACATTGAGCGAAGAGTTTTGACTGGAAATCAAGTGACTGGAGCCATGTACACCTTTATGAGCAGTCAGAACGTGTCTGAGAAGGCAAGACTGGCTGTGCATAGAGGAGTACTTGTTCCTACACTTATGTATGGCAGTGAAAGTTGGGTGTGGCAGAAGAAGCATAGAAGTAAAATTAATGCAGTGGAAATGAGAAGTCTGCGGAGTATAGCTGGAGTGAAAATGATGGACAAAAAAAGGACCAGTGTGATAAGGGAACATTGCGGTATGGTAGAAGATGTAGTGACTAAGATAGAAAAAGGTATGCTTAGATGGTTCGGACACGTGGAGAGGATGGATGAAAGTAAACTAACGAAACAGATTTATCAGAAGAGAGTGAATGGGCAAACTGGTAAGGGGCGGACTCGACGTACATATGTCAATCAAATAGAAGACATTTTGGAAAAGGGTCCGGTCAAGAGTACCCTTAACCGACGTGTGTGTATGAAAACACTGATGAAAGTGAATTAAGCGAAAGTTGTATGCCAGGATCATAGCAAGTGGAAAGCCATAGTCTCTGCCTACCCCGATAGGAGACAGGCGTGATGATATGTATGTATGTATGTAAGAAAAGAGTTCTTAACTTTGTTTTCGGATTCCTATTTTTCGAGATATATCTTAATAATGACTTCTTTCTCCCTAATCAATACATATAAAATCTTCCAGGTCGTGGTAGTGGTCTACAAAATTTGGAATGTCGCTATGACTTTTCTTAGGTCATTCATTTCACATTAGGTCAGGATCATTTGACGAACTAAATATTTATAAAAACTAAGAATTATTAAATTAAGTCGATTTCACTATTAATTTAGTCTAGGAAATGAAAGACGATCCCATGATACAAAATTTGGTAGTATATGATAAAAGTAAATTCAATTTGTTTGCAGGATTTTCTCCAGTCTTGTTGAATGAACAGTTACGAAGTTAAATCAACGAAACGACACTCTTGGAGCCTGGAACGCACTTTTCCAATAACAGATTGGGTCATTGGGTCATGATATTACGGTGGTGACAAGGTGGCAATGAAGCTAGTCTAACCGTATTGCCAAATAGCATTATCTATTTTTTTATGCTTCAATTCTACAATCTTCTCGTAGGTTAAGCTGTTGATATGCGGTATATTCCTCTTGTATACTTAAAGCCACGTCCAAGCTTATAGAAAAGAGAAAACATAGTAATGCGAGATAAGAGAACTTTTGTCATTTGCCTAACTAAAAATAATAAGATCAAAACGAAATAATTCAGTAAGCATACTAAAAAAAGGACAAAAAGGAGCAAGTTTAAATAAAAATTTTGAAAGCTACTAAATTTAAAATCACACATAATATTACTGTATGGGTATGTGTAGATTTACAAGGGGCAAAGGAGATACTGGTAGTAAAGAGCCGTCCCGTATTTTTTTATTTATATTTTATTTATTCTTTATGAATTTTTATGATATTTGGTAACCATACCTTAATATTAAATGATTTTAATTGTATAACCATAAAAAACCTCATGAAAATATGTAAAATAAAATCTATCCTCATAAAAGGGCTCCACTGTACATAGCCGTGGATATTTTATTATTACATAAAATTTCGTTTCAAAAAGCACTTTAAGTATCATAATGTAATTATTGTCGCTCTTGATCCTCGAGACTGCTTTTTAACAAAATAAGATTACCTATTATTGTTAATTTTCCGTTATGTACCCTCGTAATGAAGTTCGTGATTTGGTTACAGATTTAAGGCGAAACTTGTTTCATTGCATAAATCATGCTCGGAAATGACATTTGTTTAGAAATGATAATTTAAACTTATTTCTTAGTCACTATTTAAAGCTGTCATTAGGTACTTGATACTAGTGAACTTAACTAAGAATAACTGAGACTAATCTTGTATAAGTTATAAGATACATGAAGACCAACTCTCTTCTTTTCTCTTTCTAATCTACAATTTCCATCTTCTTTCAAGTGATACCAGTGACTACAGTAATTTAAATCTTTGTAGCTTGGTCATAATTAAATTTATTATTATAATAAATCACTTCAGGAGGAAATGCTAAAGATCGTCAACTTCTTTGGATCTTTAATGAACATTACCTACTATATTACCTCGCCTCTTCTTCACCAACTTTATTCGAGTTAGTTCAACAATGTTCTTGCCACCTTTGAAGACAAAAGAAAATAAAACACACCAAGGAAAGTTTTGCAAAATTTGAGTACCTACATTAAATATGTTTGTGGAACTTTAGCGAATCTAGCTAATATTATAAAGCTGATATGACTTTGATGAGTTTTTTTTTGTTTAGAATCTCAGGATGTACCTACTGGTTCGACTTGATAAATTATAATAATAATCGAGGAATGCAGTTATTCTGGAGAGCGTAGCAGTAATCATAAATGTCAAGAAATGAGGCAAAGTTTCATGATACATTACTGTAAAATTAATAAATGATGGGATAAATTAAGTAACATGGAGGTTCGAAGTATGTCACGGGGGAAGTTGCTATATCAGATAAAGACATCTACGGAAAACTACAATAATGAAAGCAATCTCTAGCAAGAGAATGTATTGAATTTCCACACTCCTGGAACTGTACAGTACTTACTGTAGGTACAAAGCTAACGCAAATAAAAATCCAAACATAATTTCTTTAAAGAAAACAATCTCCTATGCAGATCACGTTACCTATTATTTTGTTCTGCGGAATATAAGTAATGGAACATAAAATGTGACTTAAGGACTTAATATTATCGACATACTATTTCCAATATATACATAATGTCTTCTTACAATTCAATAACCTGAACACATTGTAGTACATTCTATAATTGTGACAGTAATGGCACTAGAAGGTCTCGATAATAACTCTCTGCATCGATTATTATATTTGACGTGTCTGTGTCATAATTGCTCCGGAACGGATGGAGCGATTACAATAAAGTTTTTTTTTAGTATTAAAGGTGACTTATGTGCGAGTGTTCTTAGACATATTTGATGAAAATCCGTTGAGCCGTTTAAAGTTGTAAGCGGGGAAGAATAACTGAACGTCTGCAAAATATACTCGAGTGGGGTCTCAAATAAAAGTATTCGGAGTACAAAATAATATGTTCAATGAAAATCGTTTGAACAGTGAAAAGGCTCTGGGGGTAGATAGGTAGGATATAGGTAGATTTTGTCAAGTTGTAAATATGTATTTACAATTTGACAAAATCTACGTAATAATAAGTATGTTCCAATAAAAAAATTAAAAAAATATAAATCAAAAGAAGCACCAAAATTCCAAAAAAAGAGAGATTAATTGACTAGAAATTTAGCAAAATCACTGTTCAATAAAAAAAAATCGTTATTATAGATTACTTACCTACACATGTTTCAGAATTTCGTGATTTGAAATTTAGCAAAAGTACACTATTCAATAAAAATAACGTGATTATAGATACACATGTTTTAGAATTTCTTGACACAAGTGCCTTTATGGGGTTGGAAGGGCAGACGGAGTCGCTTTCAATCCCGAAAATTAAAAACCAAACGATAGCAGCTCCTCGCAGCCGATCGAAAGTGGACCCCAGGCTCCAAATCCAGGTAAGGTTTGGAAGAAACTGGGAAAACACTTAATAATAAGAAGTAGACCGAATAAGTATAAAAGTTATCATCAACCGAGAGTCAAACCTGGTTGCATGCAAGTTTGCGTAAACTATAGATATACTAGTTGACGCCCGCGGCTCCGCACGCGTGGTGGAGATTTCTCATTCCCGTTTACCACAGGAACTTGTTTCCGGGATAAAAAGTAGCCTATGTGTTATTCTAATGTGTAAGCTATATTATTGTAAAGTTTTGTCAAAATCCATTCAGTAGATTTTGCGTGAAAGAGTAATAAACATTCATACTTAAAAACTTCCGCGTTTAAAATATTAGTAGGATATTCGTTATTCTACTACCTACCACATTAGTAAAACATCGCAAAATCCCACAACCAACAAGATTCCATATTTAACTATGATATTATTAAATTCATAAATTTATTTCTTATTATCATAATTCCGTACCACGGTACTAAATTCTTGTCCTCTATAAAGTTGATACATAACTTAGCGAGTTGTTAGAGGACTAAAATGTTTTTTTACTGAGTTCCTGATACCGACATTAGCAATTTAGCATAATCATTACCATAACATTAGCTTAATTTCTTCTTACAAAATTTCAACACATAACCCAATTAAAATTTCGTTTAAAGCTTAATTTTGTACCGGTATTTTTAACGGAGACCTTTTCTAGATTGTTTGTTTAGGATTTCTGTTTGACTTATAAAAGCAATGAAATATTTGGGTAATTACGTTTTTATAAACAACACCCTTTTCCATTTTAATTGAGTAATTTAAGCAGGTGGTAATTTTTTCTTTTATAAAAATAACGCCGTTTATTATAATAACACAGTAAAATGTTCAGTAAAACACAGTTATTCTGCTCTGCATAAAATTAATCTTCAAAATTCTTCTCAAGTCAAGATTCTTATTGACTCTCCGACTTCATTTTAGAAGAAATTAGAATTTTTCTCATTCGACGGCACTTTTTTTTGTTTGTAATGGTGAGTCAAATTCCTGCAAAGTTCCTTATGAAAATACATAGAATTTGTGTGTTTTCAGCTAGCTTGCTTCTAAACCTGGGACTAACCTTTCGACCGGCCTAGTGACGAGGGTTACCCGTCATCACCAGGTTGATCGAAGGTTTACTACCTTCTCATTAGGAATACCTAATTATTGGCTTGCTAACCGATAGGTTCTAATGTCCTAAGAAGGAGTCCTTTAAAAAGTTTTAGTTATATTAGAAGTCCACTATCTAATTCAACTATTAACTGAGTTCTATTTAACGTATCGCTCTGAGCGTTGTTGAAACAGTGATAGAAACAATCTAGTGTTTGCAGATTTAATAAACGGTTAACTTATTCCAGGCACGGTTATAAAGTGTTTTGGCACGTCGTCCGGCCATTTGTAACTTTGCTGACCTTTTCAAGAGAAATAAATGGGTCTGCCCTTTTGTTTTCGGATATGTTAATTCATTCCCTGAGACGCTTGGCACTTTAACTTAACTCAAAGTTCATGTTATGGCAAAGGAGTGAAAAGTCGTTTTATTAGTCGCACGTTGTTTAACTTTGAATATTGTTGCTTTAATTCCGTTCGCATATAAAACCTTTATTTTCCGTGCAATCTAGTAGCTCTCTGGAAATATTCCAGAAATCGACCCTAGATGCTAAAACCTCAGTGCTAGAGGCGAGCCAAGATGCTACTAGCGTGTTTAACTTTTGTAAAAGTCAAGTTGCATCCACGTAATTAACAAGTAGGTACATAATAAAAATTAGAAGGATCGGCAGCGCGAGTGTTGCGCTGCACGTCTGGTATTCCAAACGTCCATAGGCTACGGTAACCACTTTCCATCAGGTGCTTGTCTGGCTTGTCTGCCACCTCAGTGGTATAAAAAAATAACGAAAAATAGTGAAAAATGTGGTACATTATGTAAAAGCTGCGGTTGCGATGACGTCAAAGTACCGGCCGGGAGACTATATACAATACTATAGACAGACTATAGACATAACACATGAACAAATATTTACCGTTAATGGAGTCCAACACATTAACCCGTCCGCTTTATTGCCTCTCCATTGAGGTTTTATCTAGAATACTTATTGTGACATATATCACGCGGACAGCAACGGTGGCTTAATTTTGAAAATATACGCTGTAATGGATTCGGAGAACGTTCTGTAATATGCTTGCATACATACATGCATTCTGTAATAGCTTTATTCAGCCTATTGTTAGACACAGCACGCAAAGCTCGCAAAGCAAGCACTGTTAAAGTGGCAATGGGTTGACCATTCAGCAAACGTAGGGTCGCAGGTAGGAATGCAGAAGATGAAGGTGTAAATCTCAAAAAATGCGCCACAATATAGACATGTAGTCATAAACATTTTTAGAGGCTTACATACGAGTACAGCAGTAAAATGCTATTGGCTGATTTAATTAATACGTAAAATACACGGGAGAATAATTAATATTTAATAGCAGGTTAAGTGTATTCGTAATTTGTTTGTATTATAAAGACAAACTCCTTCATGAAGTTTCCTTTCCATCAGTCGCTTGCCTTCGGTAAAATAGTAACCTGACCATATTCAAAATGATAAAAATTTGCTAAACAAGAATTTTTCTCTAGTGTGCCTACAGAAAAAAAATCACAATATTTTAAGGAGTCATAATGGAATAATAGAATGTAATCAGCTATGAACAGTATATGTGTATTGAAACAGTTTTCATGTATGAAAGGGTATGTTTATAACTTCATTCGTATAACTACTCGTCAGGACTTCCTTAGTCTAGCGAATTTACGCTCACGCTGCGATAGGTATTCCATTCTCTGTGTTTTTTTAGGGGATCAAGAGTTGGATTTGTATTACAATGTAAATTTACGATTTGGTAACGCTGAATCCAATGAAAGCGCCTTTATTCCAGCATAGATGCCATTACATGCAATGTAGACATTTACCCAGGTATATCAATAAAAAGATGTATCATTTCAATCATTTGATGTGTAATAAAATACATAGGTAGGAAAGATATATAGCCTGAATTCGGGTAGAAACGTAATATTAAAAATTAAATACATTTTTTACTATGGACATACGCTTTAAATTTCTACCTACTATGTTTTAATAATATCCCGCAAACTGAACCTATTTTTTTAATATAATAATTTTTAAATAATAGTTTCTTAAGATTCTCGCTATTCTATATAGCTTGTAAATCAAACTAATGTAATTACTGGCTGTTAAAAATGAGTGGCCATGAGTTTTATTGCCAGGTTATTTCTCAGGCTCTACCTATTGCTGTGTGAATCTGGCAGTAAATGTAGGAGCACTAATCTTGACTTTCATGCATAAAGATTTTTCATCTTTCATTTTCATATAATCCTTAATAATATAAGTATTATATGCCTACATGAACATTTAAAGAATATAGAACTTATACTCGTAGACACGAACGTTCCTACCACTGCGGTAAAGGCAGAGGTAGGCACGGTTAGCTCATATCTAAGGATTTAGTTGTGTGGCAGTTATTACCCCCATAAGGGGTCTCCGCCCACCCTCATCTGTTACCTACAATAGAGGGTGGGAGCAACGGTTGGAAACGCGATATCAATTCATGACTTTTTGCGTGGCCTCGTTTAAGCGTCGGAAATTAAAATGTTGCTATAGATGCGATTACGAAAAGCAACTAACAAAAACGTTTATTAACAAAAATTTACTACCGATGTCAAGCAAGTTTATAATCAGATTGTAGCTGCAGCATTGTTGATTGAAAATGAAATATATATTTCCTGTAAAATGGCCTTACGTTAAAATATTACTACCAAAGTATTACGTTATAACAAAAATTATAGAGCTTGGTGCCTATACTCGTATTTGAAATGTTAATATTGTTTTCTACAAGAACTAGGCGTCACGCAATTTAAAAATTATTGTTTTTATTAGTCGTTTCATAATCGAAAGGACTTCAAATGAATGATACAAATTTTTGTTTGATTACTCAGCAAATAATTAGTATAATATGTTACGATATAAGAGAAGATTATAAAAAATTGTGCGGTCGGAGGATGCCCGTCACGAACGTTACATGCATTCTTAAAAAATATATTAAAAAATAAGTCAATTTATTTTTAAAAAAATCTGTGTACTAAAGTAACACAGGTAAGAAGTGAAACTGCTTCACGACTTTTTTTACAGCTATAAAATTTCTCTCATACGTAGATAAAGCAGTTTCACTTATGATAAAGAAGTTTCAATTCAAAACAACATGGCGCGTAACAAAAAAAAACGTGACGATTTTTTATTTACAGGTATGAAATTTCTCTCCACGTCAATAAAGAAGTTTCACTTCAATAAAATAAATAACAAATCGAGAGAATAGTCAGTAAAATACTCCATGAAAAATGTTCTAGCGAAAAGTGGTCACCGTAGCCTATGGACGTTTGCAACACCAGAGGTGCAGAACTCGCGCTGCCGACCCTTTAAAAACCTTCTAAGACCCCTTTTGAAGAACCCCATACTGTAGACGTTCCCGTACGCTTAGGTTGTGGAGCTCATTCCACAACCTAAGCGTACGGGAAAAAAGCCTCCATCGGACCTAACCGTATGTGAGACTTAATTAGTGTAAGTGAAATAGTGAACATGTATCTACACTAAATAAAACACCTAGAGAATAACAATGGCTTGTAGTAGGCTCAATACACTCACACATACACACACCATTAGTGACGATTTCTACTAATTCGCACTCTCTAGTTCCAAAAACCCTAGTGTATTGTAATTTACATCCAATAACATTATATTGCATTTAGGTGTCATTTGCATATTATAAGCTTAGACACCAAAAATGTATTACCTACTTTCGCAGTTTTGTAGTTTCTGAGTATAGTGGAAACCTGGTGACCAATATTACAGGTAATTTATTATCTACTTCAGGCACCAGAGATCCACAACCAAATTATATTGTCTTTTATCATATAAAATGTTGATATCTATTTTTTTGGTTGTTGCTAAAAAACAAAGCATTATACTAGTTGACGCCCGCGGCTTTGCCCGCGTAGAGAAGTTTTCCCGTTTTCGTTTCCCACAGGAACTTGTTCCCGGGATAAAAAGTAGCCTATGTGTTATTCTAATGTATAAGTTATATTATTCTAAAGTTTCAGTAAAATTTTTCAGTAGTTTTCACGTGAAAGAGTATCAAACATCACACAAACTTTCGCATTTATAATATTATTTAGATTATTTATTATAATTTATAGTTACTGTTTAACATCCTCGGCCACTGAGCCTAGAGGGAAAAACTGAAAAATAGATATTTCTATACAAATTCAAAATACGGTTCAAACAATTTGTTACATTGTAGTGTGTGCTGAACAGATTTTAAGCCAGAAGTTTGCTGTGGGATTGTCTTTATTTTAACGGACGGTCACGTGTTGGAATATTTTATTATCCCACACCCTCACCCCCCTGTGAGCATGAGAATGTGCGTGTGGAAAATCGTGCATGTTTGCGAATGTAGCTTCTATTTTCTCAAACCAGAACTATCATATCATTTAAATATTGTAGGCAGCATTTTACCTTTCCCTTCTCTTTTCTTATACTGAACAACGGACGTGGGGGGTTGCATCAGTGCAGCGGTGTGATTGACTCACTGTGTGATGAATCTTATCCCAAATCTTATCTATATCTAAACAAATAAATGTTATTAGAAAGTCTGTTTGTAATTACAAATTACAAAAGATTTCCATCAAATACTATCAGTTTCATTTAATAATAAGAATTTTTAAATTCTTTTCTGTAGATCTTGAACTAAAACACTTGTACTATTCCACTTATTTATTACTTAAACCTGGCCGGTTTCGCCTTACGCCTTACCTTTGAAAATGCCGTAAGGCGAAACCGGTAAGGTTTAAGTAATAAATAAGTGGAATAGTACAAGTGTTTTAGTTCAAAATGTGTAACAAGTTCCACCAAGTGCCATCAATCACCAGTGTAAACAGTCTTTACTGTAGGCCTGTCTGTTTGTTCCGGATAATATCTCAAACGGCTGGACTGATTGTAACGGGATTTTCACAGTAATTCACAGAAATGTATGTTGTCAAAAATATTACCACTAAAACTTATTGAGTACATTATCAATGATGAGTTTTAAAAGAAAATTAATTATTATTGAGTACATTATCAATGATGAGTTTTAAAAGAAAATTTTAAAAATATATGGATCCTATATTTTTAATGTAATTTTCGGAACCTGGATCTAGTCCACGCAAACTTCTTAACAAGCCCCACAAAGTCACGACCAACATTCATCTTCAACATTGTGTTTATGGAACTTACAACAATTTAAATAGCGCCGAATAAAAACAAAAACTTGAGAGGTGTCAAGGGACACCCGGATGGAACGAAGTTTCTTTCGTTTAATTTGTGAAGGAATTGTATTTATTATTTACTAGCTGACCCGCCCGGCTTCGCTAGTGTTCGAACCCCGTGGCACCCATTTAACCCCGTGGCACCCATTTAACCTCGTCGTTCATTAATTTCACAATAACTGAATGACCATTATCCAAAAGAGTTGATTACTTTTCCGCTCTTCAGTACCTACGCCCGCACGGCCCGGTCGAATTATGGTTACACTAAATTAATTTTTTTTGCGCATTTTTTGTTTGTGCCATATCCTTCTTATAGGGCTAACACACGACCGGATTTGATCCGACCAGACCGCGGATTAGATTTGCCGCCCGACCAAATCTTACCGTCTGTAAAGCAGTCCGGCGGACATAATTATTATTAATTGAGTCCGCCTCGATCCGCATCGGATATGATCAATGTTGTCGTTCTAGCTACTTTGTCGTAAATTTCCCCAGATTTAATTTAATTTTTCTCCAAATAGACACTTTTTCATAATTTTTTTCCCAATGTTGCCATCTTAGTTAGTTTGTCAAAAATGTCCCCAGTACCGATTTTACCTTTCCCCAAAAATTACTTTTTCATACATTTTTTGCCAGAAAGAAAAAAGAGCTACATTAATACATAACGTAGTGTTTATTTACTGTATGTAGAGGAATACTATGCATACCAGTTATCTACATAGATAAGTAAAATTGAAATGTGTGTGTGTGTGTGTGTAATTTCAAATTTGCAGCTTTTCACTAAATGCATATAAAATAATATACTTTATTAGAAACTATTCATTTCCAAAAAAGTTACTTGAAAAAAATTTTACCCTAGAATAGGGAAAAAGCCCCTAATCTGAATACCCTGTCTGGTCGTCTGGTCGTCCGGTGCGGTCTGATCCGGTCGTCTGTTGCGACAACAGATTTGGTCGGCAGACTCGGCGGATCAAATCTGTCGAGGTCCGGCAGACCAAATTTGGTCGTGTGTTAGCTCTTTAAGATATTTATCTAATTTGCAAGGTGTAAAGGGACAAAATAATCTTCATGAAATGCTGAAGCCAACTAAAATATTGAAAATGATAAGGATTAATAACGTATTAGTGTCAAATTATCGCTTAAAAATTGCTGGTTTATTAAAATGGTTATAGTATGTTATCTTTAAGAGATAGACATATACCGTCGCGGACTATTTTGTAGACCTATATTTGATACACAATTCCACCATACATTATTTTGTTATATCTCAAAGGGTTTAGGCAGCGTTTTCGTTGAAAGCTCCCAGATGGCTATCCGATTATATATTTTTATCCGGCTTATATTTTTCCGACACCCCCCACAAATATCGTTATAATTTAGTCAATATTTACAATAACTTAACAAATAATAGATAAAAGCCTTCCTTATGAATCACTCTAACTATTAGAAAAAACAGCATCGTAATTCGTTGCGTAGTTTTAAAGATCTAAGCATACATAGGGACAGACGCCGCCCGCACGGGTTACAACTGTAGCAAAAAGTGTCGTTATAGTGTGGAGTGTGTAAAGTGTCGTCACAAATAAAACATTAGGTTAGAAACAAAACAACCCAATAACTCAATTACAATCGTAACAAAATATTTTATGTCTAAGAGACCAACCGCTGAGAATCATAAATAGGATACGTAATGAATTCCATGAAGAGCGCCCCTATGATGAACGTGACATAAATCCTGGCTCAATAAACGAGACGAGTGACGAGCGGGTGTTGCTGTCGGCGTGACTCGAGCATATCCTAAAACAAAAGCACACACTACTTATATCTAACCTGCTTTATATCTTATTTGTTTCTAAAACATTACTCATTGTTTACTGCATAACAATTTAATTATTGTAGGTATATCTATAATTAATAAATATAAATCATTATTCGAATAAATAGGATCACTCAAACCTCCACTCTATTTTATTATGCATCATCATAACATGAGCATTATCGATGTAAGACTATCGACGCGTGAAAGCATAAATTTCAAGCAAATGAAGTCCCGCTGCAGGACGCAGATAACTTGGCAGGACGCCAATGTTTTACTTCAACGCCCTTTTATTTCTCTTCAAAATACCAAAATAAAACACTTATTTAACATTTTACACATGTTACGCATTCTGGAATTGGTGACAAATATTTAATAGTGTCGTTTCTTTTCAGGGACGGTGCTAGCAGTCGAAGTTCATTTTGAAAATAAGGACAGCGGATTTTTTCTGAAGCATACAGCCAGATGGAGTGGGGCAGGTCTGCCTCCTGAACCTGAAAGTACAGTCTCACCCGGTGTTTTATTATCACTCGACCGGTTCACGGTCTTACAAGGTTCAGCTCCAGCGTCAGTTCGTGCTACTTATGGGCCTTTCTCAACTAAACAAACAGTGCCAGCGCGGTTCGCAGTTCCTGATCCTTTAGAACCGCCTAAGAGAAATGCGTCTTTAACAGAATTGCAAGATGCAACAGCCCACAGATTAGACGTATCAGCACATTTAGTTTTTCGTGAACTACCTCGTGACGCTCCAGTATTGCGAGTACTTTTTCATACCGGTGGAGAAGGTGGTGCAAGGCGTGCAGCTACTCGTCCACGTCGAGTATGTATCACGTTGCATGCAACTTATGGTTCAAAAACATTGACAGCAACATGTGGCCCAGAGGGAGAAGAGGGGGCTTGTTTAGCTGAGTTAACAGTGCCAGCAGCGTGGTGGCCCTCCGGTGGAAAGGGTAAAAGACCTCCAAGAACTGTGAGATTGGCCTATAGCGCAGCGGAAGCTGGCAGTGGAGAGACTGGAGAGAGTGCGTGCGGTCGAGTGTCTGTACAACCCGCATGGCCTCTAGGATTCGTGACGTTAGCTGGAGCCCGTGCAGGATATCGAGAAGCACGTGCGGGAGATTCAGCCCTTTTATTGCCCCGAGCGCCACTTTACCCTCATTCACGTCTTCATTTGCCCTTCGTGGTTCGACGAGATGCCAGCCATACAATTTCACACGTTGTTATCAAGTAAGTTTGAATCTTGATTACTAACTAAACGGTTTTACTCAGTGTAAATTTCGGGATAGCCCGATTTTTTTGTACCTCTGTTAGATCCAAAAGTAGTCGGTCTATCACGAAATTTATACTTACGTAAAACCACCATTTCGGGCTCGTAGCAAATATGCAGACATTTTAAAAACGGTGCAAAAATTTTTTTAAATTAAATGCTGAAGCTGAAGCTACCAAATTTTTGAGGTCTATTTTACTATATTACACACAAATATCTTGGTACAGCAGGATAAAAATTAACATATAGGAAAAATTACGTAAAGAAAATATTGGGCGTATATTTTATTTCTGATGTTCATGTAAATTGTGAATAAACTGCAGACCAAACGCGTTGCAGGGCGTAAACTTGTATGAAGACGATTCCACATTAAAAGCTATGTAAAAAATATCATTTTACGTGTTTACTACCTATGCGGTACTTTGCTGATATCTTGTGAAACAGACCCTAACCTCAGTTTACCGTTTTACATAGCGGTTTGTAATACCCACATCAGTAGTGTATCTGTACGTACGTACGTATGAGGCCCTCTAAGTTGAATGCGCGCCGGAGCAACTTACGCATCTCTGTGTTATGTCATGGTAAGTGACAAGCGACAAATATTTATTGGTATTCCACCCAACTGGACTGGTTTATTGCTTGTCATTAGAGAACTTCTATTTTGCGTGGGAAGGGACTGAATTCAAATAACTCATCCCGAGTTCTGGCGTTGTGTGGAATGCAAAGTGATTCTGTCAAACAAACTATTTATCGCCATTTGAAATTTGGCAAGTTTGACGTGTTTTGTGCAGTGGCTTGGAACGGAACCAATTGTCAATAAAGTGGTCAAATTTGGAATATATTCAAGTACTAGACAGCGGTGGAAACTTTATGACTTATTTTCAAACTACCTCTATAAGTACTCCAATTAAAATTTCGCCGCTCATTGCTGGCAAACACTGCAATTTATTTCATTGCACTCATTGCACTTTCCTTAATTTAATTAAAACTAAAAGAGGACATACAAATTCAAATCTAAATTATGCCCAAAGGGTTCCCAGTCTAGACAATTACAGAACTTTTAATGAGATTACAGAATAATATACGCAAATCTTGAAAACAACTTCTCTTCAGTAAGATTGTTTTGTCGAAGTCTGTTAAATTGATAATGTGTGTCATTATTCTGATTCTTATGAAATTTGAATAAATCTATATACATACAACATTTTACAAGAGCCTTGTTTATATTTTTTTTAACATGCGGAATCCTTATGAACTTCACATCGCCGCAAGTTATACTAACCTCTAGCTCGTACGAAATCTCACAGTGTCCTTAACTACTCTAAGGCCTAATTACTCCTATAAACGATGTCTCTCGGACTAACAGCTTTATGCCTAGGGCTCGTAGGTACGTAGTTCAAATAAGGCGCTACTCGTAAATCTGTATTTTTTCATGGATGTGATACTTTTCTCCAGTAATCTATCTTAGTGGAGTCCACGCTCCTCTTTGCAGGTACACATACTTACAATAAGAACTCATTATGATAAAGTATCTATTATCTTCATGATGTCTCTCCATAAATATAGTTTTAGTAGCAAAACTGTTTTGTAAATTACAATTTACTATCAATTATGTAATTAACCTTAGTCACAACTCAGATCACGCTTAAAGTACAACGTGAACTTGTACAATTTTCTAAACATTACAAACCTATTTATAATCTTTATGATGTCTCTCCATAAATATAGTTTTACTAGCAACACTGTTTTGTAAATTACAATTTACTATCAACTATGTAATTAACCTTAGTCACAACTCAGATCACGCTTAAAGTACAACGTGAACTTGTACAATTTTCTAAACATTACAAACCTATTTATAATCTTTATGATGTCTCTCCATAAATATAGTTTTACTAGCAACACTGTTTTGTAAATTACAATTTACTATCAATTATGTAATTAACCTTAGTCACAACTCAGATCACGCTTAAAGTACCTACAACGTGAACTCGTACCAATTTCTAAACTTTACTAACCCATTTCGAACATCTATCTATACAAACAAACGCTCAACAGCGCTTAACTAAGAGCCAATCTATCTTCACTAACCATAATTTCCCATCTCTGTTCTAATCTATTTCAAACGGAAATCACAAGTACCCACGTTCCCACGAATATTGATGAGTATATGATATAACATTAATTAGTTAAAATAGTATTACTTATGCTCGCTCGAGTACTTACACAATGTTTATTGATTTCAAACTACCTAATTCAAATTTTCAAAGGTTTTTTAAGTTTCAGTGTTTTTTTTAATGAAAGTATCACTTTAAATATATGTAAACAAATTTCGAATATTGTTTTTGTCCGATAGCGCTTTCGTAAATGATAATGGAAATTGGTTAAGTATTTAAGTTTAGTTATAGTGAAACTGAAATTCAATGTCGTCAATAGTCAAAAATAAATACAATAAATATTGAATTTAAAAAATTATGTTAATAAACGATGTGCCTTTTGTGTTTATAATATGGACATGTTTTACATGATACTGTCGATAATAATTTGAATAATTTATTGACCAGCCCCTTTGTGAAACCCGTTGGCGTGAGTGATATTATGAGTTTCTTTTGCGTCTTTACTGAGCCGACAAGTTCAGTCACTATGTTTCATAAATGTAGAATATTGAAGTAGTATAGTTTCTTATATATTATTCAATCGCATAATGGTATTTACCTTTAGTCTTTTTTTAATAGTCCAAATTGTTACTAATTACTTTAATTAGTAGACAATATTAAAGTTTCCATTTATTATCTAAATATTTGTAATAAAAAATCCTCAAGGACTTCAAATTTATATCGAAGCGAGATATCAGAGGGCCGAGTCTACTGTTAACAAGCCGTATAATAGAACCAGAATCGCTGTTTTTAACTGTCAAAATGTTAGCAGACTTTAAAAAATGCAACTGACTAGCGGCCACTGGCGCGGTACATGTTAGTAGAATTCTATCGGCCGACCGATTAAAGTCTATTGAAGTACGATTGTCAAAATTGTACTGGTGGCTGTCTATTGAGCGACGATTTCTATTCTATTTCGACACGATTGAAATAGCTTGGCCTCCTGGTAGGTAGATAGTGAGTATTACCGACGACACCGCACGTTTTTTTCTGCCTGTGTGTCCGAAGAACTCTCTGGAAAGGATTTAGCAAGGACTTCGAAAGCATGAACACTGGACCGTCCAAATTAAAATTAATAAAATAAATAAATATCCATCACGCCTTATCCCCGAAGGGGTGGCAGAGGCATATTATATGCCCACTTTTCACCGTGTGGATTCCTGTCCCACGTAATAGGTGGTGAGCCCATTGCCGTGTTGAAATAGACAGACGCAGGCTGTGGCTACCTGCTGTTGAATTTTTTTAAGCCGCCTATAAGGCCTTCAACCAGGCTTAACGACTGCCATTTTACTGGCAACCGGGACCAACGGCTTAACGTGCCTTCCGAAGCACGGAAACGCTCGCAAATGTAAATGCCACAAAGTGGTCACCCATCCGACGACCAGCCATAGTGAAAGATGCGTACCTCTGTGATCGTTTACCGAACACTGAGACCGCGGGGCCACGAGCGCTTCAAATTAAAATTTACTCATTGTAAAACTATGGCTTACAGCTATAGCACTCATCTCACTCCGTATGGACAAGTATTTACTTACCTAGTAATTAAGGCGTTGGTCCCTGCTATGGGGTTCTTCAAAAGGGATCTTAGAAGGTTTATAAAGGGTCGGCAGCGCCAGTGCTGCACCTCTGGTGTTGCAATCGTCCATACTCTGGTGAACACTTTCCATCAGGTGGGCCGTATACTTCTCTGCCACCTCAGTGGTATAAAAAAAAGCTGCGAGTAACATGGTAGTCGTTAAGCCAAGTTGAAGACCTTACGGGCGGCTTGAATACTTTCGACTACACTGAGTCATAAAGGGGTAGGGTCAGCAGAGCTAAGTGGTGGAGTGGGCTTTCTGCCACCTTAGTAGCGTAAAGAAATACCTACTTTCCAGATTCAACCTAACAAATTTACCTAAGAAGTACAATTTAACAGTACTCTATTAACAGGACTATAAGTTATCATACTGATAAGCTGAAGAACAGTTTATTTGTTGAACGCGCTAATCTCCGGAACTACTGGTTCAAATTTTAAAACCCTTTCGATTCTCGATAAACGGCTATCCAACACGAAAGACGTGTTAGATAGCCGTTAATCAAGAAAAGCTATCATTGGGCTACTACCCCAAAGAAAGCGTAAGAATCAGAGTACCTTATCATAAATATCTATAAATTGGGTAAACTTCTGTACATAGATACATTCCATACATAGATTGTATTATAAAATTAATTAACGTAGGATTAAATCGGTGCCACGGGATTCGAAGTATGTAACGGGTAAAACCGCTGGAATCAGCTAGTCGCATAATATTTTGTGGTTTTGACGTTCCGTCCTAAAATAATATTTGTGGGAAACGAAACCATGTGTTAATATCTGTGGGGTGCGTGATACATTTATAATTTTGTTAATCAATGTGATTGAACCCGGCTTAGTATAATATAATAATATATTTAATACTAGCTGTCCCTCCCGGCTTCGCCAGTGACATACTTCGAACTCCGTGGCACCCATTTAATCTCGTTGTTTGTTAACTTCACATTCACAATAATGTATGAACATTTTCCAAATTACTTCAATTAAGGTACTTCACCGCTCTCCAGTACCTACCTACGCCCGCACGGGCCAGTCGAATTATAGTTACACGAAATTATTTTTTTTGCACTTTATTTTGAATCTGTGATAACTCGTAAGATATTCATTTAATTAGCAAGGTGTTGAGGGACAAAATAATCTTCATGAAATGCTGAAGCCAACTAACGTAGTAAAAAAGTTTTTATTTGATGGTTTTATTAAAGTATAAAAATGGATATAGTATATTATTCTTATGAGATAGACATATATCGTCGCGGACTTTTTTTTAGAACTATATTGGATACACCATTGCACAATACATTATTTTGTTATATATCAAAGGCAGCGTTTTTGTTGAAAGCTCCCAGACGCTTTTTCCGACATCCCCAACAAATATCGTTATAGTTTGGTGAATGTATACAAAAGCTTAACAAATTATACATAAGAACCTTATATAAGAATCACACTAACTATTAAAAAAAACCACATCGTAATTCATTTCGTATTTTTAAAGATCTAAGCATACATAGATCTAAGCATACAGACAGCGAAAAGCGACTTTGTTTTATAATATGTAGTGATTATAATATATCTAAATAGCTAAAAAGAAAAAAAAAAAGAAAAATCATTAATATTTATAACTAACTAACTAACTATCTTCACGCTGTATCCCTGACGGGGTAGTCAGAGAGGACAGATCGCCAGGCTTCGCGATCCATGCATACTTCTTTCGCTTCTTCGAGATTCATCAATCGCTTCATACACGCACGTCTGGGTATCCGAGTACTTTTGATCTTTCCATTAATATTTATGGATCACAATAACAAATTCAAGAGTAATTTTTATTGTGTTCTTGTATATTGTCTAAATAGCTAAAAAGTATATATTGTCTTAATATGAATTAAGACTAGAATAATGTTTGTCTTACGATAAGTAACCTTTTCTTAAAATGCAAGAGTAATTTTTATTGTGTTCTTGTCTATACAGATATACATGCATAATCGCGGCATGAGACTGCCTACCCCTTAGACGTATATCTACTATAAACCCACATTTTTTTATGCAATGATGTTTATTTTCTTTTTGTTAGGTTCTTGTTAGATCATTTACAAAGTTTTCTTTTAAAAATGTAGTTTTGCTCAGTTTAAGAAGTAATTTTAGACTACAATATTCATATAATATTAAACGGACCCTCATTATTACCTAAATTAATTTCCCTTGGAACGCTTAAATTCTCAGCACCTAAAATACTGCAAAAGTTTAATCAAAGAAAATGCGAGTCTTCGCTACCAACTCTATATTTGTAAGTTAAGTTCTTAATTATTCAACTGTTTTTCTCAGAATTAAGAGTTTTAAATATTTTAATGGTATCTTCTTGTCCATAGGATGAAGGTAAAGTCAGGTTTAAGGCTGGTGAGTGTATCAGCTGCAAACTCTCGCTGGGCAGTTACGGCTGAAGTCAAACCTCGGGCGGCTACCGTCACGGCTACTAAACTTGAACAGCCTCTAAGGGACGAAGACGATTCTGATTTGTAAGTTTAAGATAATGTTTTATTTTATTTACCTCACCTCGTTTCCCTGCTTTGGAAGGCACTTAAAGCCGTTGGTCCCAGTTGCCAGACATGGCAGTCATTAGGTCCAGTTGAAGGCCTTATGGGCGGCTTGGAAAAACTCAACAGCGGGTTGCCACAACTTGCGCCTGTACATTTCAACACAGCAATAGGCTAACCACCTCTTACGTGGGACAAAAATTAACTATCTACCTCTACATCCAAATACTACAACTCCATGTTAATACGTGGAGTTAGAAGTAATCTTCGAAAGTACGTTAAGGAGCTTCCTTGTAAGGTATAAACGATTAAACAAGTACCATCCGCTGACGACCGGACAACACTAAATTACCCACTTTAATATTAATAGCCCTTATCATTAGCCCAACGCTAATCCTAGTTGCATTCAATGCAGAGTCGTCTTGGCGTAACATAATATGGACAGGACACTCGGTTACGAAAGTATTACCGGTTTTGAAAAAGTTTCTGTAAGATCTAATTGCTAAAGTACTTTTCTAACGTTTAACTCCGTTAGAAAAGTTGTTGCTAGCTGTGATAGTTTAAAGTTAATATATGGCATGATGTAAACATAATACCTTATAAAGAGAGCAAATAAATAAACGATTCATATTATAAACGCGAAAGTTTGTAAGTGTGGATGTTTGTTAATCTTTCAAGCAAAATCTACTGAATGGATTTTGATGAAGCTTACACATCAGAAAAACACATAGGCTACTTTTTATCCCTAGGGAAAACTTCTCTACGCGGGCGAAGCCGTGGACGTCAACTAGTATTTTATATTTTAGTTAAAACGTTTTCGTGCTTCGGAATTTCCCGGTTGGCAGTAACATGGCAATCCTTAGATCATGTTGAATGCCTAATTAAAAATTTCAACAGCGGGTAGCCATAACCTGCACACAAGCATATTTCAATAACTCTATGTAGGATGCTAGGTAATAATTTGATTCTAGTGATAATTCCATGGCACACAGTAGTAAAAGTGTATTTTACCATTTACATCGGACACAATATGGCTGCAATTTATTACGCGCTGTTAGTTAGACAATATTCGTCTGGCGAATTTTGTGAAATATATCCGAAAATGAAAACATTTTTTTGAATTCTTCTCATTTAACAGCAGAGAGTTTCCATATCTCATTTCTGTAACAAGATTTATTCACAGTCACAGTTACGTCCACGACTACTTTGCATTTGCACAACGATAAATTTAGTCTACGCTTTTCCGCTTAATGAAACTCGATGTCGCAGTTCGCAACAAACTTTTTATTGTTTAGATAAATTTGTGTTGCCAAAATGCGAAACAACAGCGTTTGATATTCTGTGTAATTTGACTTTACGCCTTAGTACGTCCGTCAGTGCAAAGTACCATCTTATAGTACTCATGGTAAAAGCTTACCTTTTATTCTTAATGGAAATATTTTCTGCTATATACGAGTACTCGTATATGGCTGGTCACGGATGAGTGACCACTTTGTGGAATTTACATTTGCGAGCGTTTCCGTGCTTCGGAAGGCACGTTAAGCTGTTGGTCCCGGTTGCCAGTAACATGGCAGTCGTTAAGTCAAGTTGAAGACGATAAGGGCGGTTTGAAAATTTTCAATAGCGGCTCACCACAGTACTATACACATGGTGCAAGGTGGGCATATAATATGCCTCTGCCACCCCTTAGGGGATAAGTTGTGATAGATAAATAATAACAGATAAATAATGTTTTCTACCTCATGCAGCCCTGGTAACTTAAGGTACCTGTTATGCAATTACCAGTGGTATGGGGTTCGATTCCCCCGTCTTAGTGGTTTTTTTCAGGGGTCGAGTGATTTCCTACACTCAGCTGTACTACCTTAGCGCTGTTTTAGACGAAACTGTGTCGCGGCACAGTACATACATGAGCGGTAAAGAAACTTCATACATACGTACGAAATGGTACCGAAGATCTTAGCCCTCTATTATTATGCTAGTACTATCCATCTCAGATAACGCGTAGTTAATTATATAAAAAAGTTCTCGATTTTATATAATATATATTATTTACAAACACAACCCTAACGCTTCAGGGGAGAATAGGTACATATTTTAGATTTAGGCTTAGTGACCTTACTGCTTTAGTTCATATATGTACTGTTGTCGCGGTGATTAAAGGAGAGAGAGAGAGGTTTATCTACAAACCTTTTACATAGTCCAAATAGGTTTCAATTATGGGCTATAAATTCAACCTTTTTAGAATCCCATAAACCACCTTTTAAATGGCATTATCTTATTAAGTTAAGTACCAACCTACTTGATTTCCAAATCAATGTAATAAATTTTGTTTCAGGGATGTTCAAGAAAGTAGTGGAGTAGGAGAACCTGGATGGGAAGAGATCCTTACTTGGTTAGTGGAAGTAGGCGCCGAAGGAGAAGGAGATGGTGAGGGTTCTGAAGGTGAATCGGGACGTGGTTCCGCTCGAATCAGCTGGTCAGCTAAGGTGTCATCTGCACCTACTACGGTATCGACCACTGAAGAGCCGCCTCATGAACATAGAGTTAGCACCCGACTTGACATTGAAAAAGATGATATACAAGCTGTGTTGCCCATTTCTAAGGTGAGTAACATTTTTAATGTTTTTGTTTAGAATACTTATTAGTTTTGATAACGAAGCCTGTACCTGCACCTGATGGACTAGGAAAACAAGAAAGCTAAGGTTATTTTTAAACTTTCGCGGTTTATACTCATATTTTGTTTCGCATGAAGTCCAGAGTAGTATATAAATCATGAACAAGAAAGCTATATGCGGAAGGATCCCTTATTTATTTAGGCTCAAAATAGCACTCGGTATGTAGCAAAAAAATTATTGCTGGCTTTTATAAAAGGTATTAACTTTCTTGCGTACTCGTATACTTAATAAACTTAAAGTCCAAACTTCTGTACTCGATTGGATAGTCTGAAGAATGCCAAAGTACCATACTAGTATACTTTTTATCCCGCAATATCATATTATTCCCTCGACAAACACTAGAATTAGTACATATTTTCATACATTATTTATGAAAGCCTTACTCAGGATTTTCCCAGGGCGTATGTATACATCTTCTTAATTAAAATATTAATATTAAGTACAGCAAACAAGAACAGACTTCCATACAGTACACAAATGGAGCTTTATATTAACTGAGAGACATTATAAGTATACAAGGTAATAAGTCACATTACGAACGCAATATTTTCTCGTATTTTCCTATTTATTTTTCCTTCTAATCGATGCAAATAATGATTACCATCACGAGAACCCACTCGTTTATTCGACTATTATTCGAACAGGTGCCTTAATCCAACAATTTATTGAGACATCAATTGTATCGATAAATTAACCGGAAAGTATTTTCTTTGTAATTAATGGATTCGAGACTAGGCCCTTTAATTACGATAACGGTATCTTTATTTGAAGATCAAAGCTGTTATTACAATGGTTTGTTGCAAAATAGAACTCAGTAAGAAAATATTACTGAAATTTAACACTTTGTTAAATCTTAGGTAGGTATGTATTACTACTTCCTGTCTTTTGATCGTATCCTTGCTTCTTCTAAATAGTATGTCGACTAATGATGAACCGTGATCATAATTATCAAAATGTATATTCGTATTTAATTAGACCTGATATTTTAATACAAGTTTTAGCCCATTTATATCAATTTTATATCCTTATAAATGTGGCAGTTATAAAGCTAAAAAGTTTGTTTGGTTAATCCCTTTACAGCTATAGTCGCATGTGTAGATAACTAACTCTATGCAAATTCAATTTTTTTTTTAAGTTCCAGAGGTCTCATTTGAAAAGTTTTATAAAATCTGTTTGCTACCTATATAGATTCGTAAAAATTATTTATTAACTGACTTAATTAGCTTAATTGACTTAATTGTAAAATGTTTTAAATTTTGGTAAGTCTGTGTAAGGCTAACAATTGTAACAAATTGCTGAGATTAACTTTTAATGGTGCACTCTTAGTTTGAATGAAGTGCTGTAATGGGTGCTTTATCGCGAGCTAATGGAGGCTACGCTTCGAACGGAAAGCAACCGCCCACAGCGGCAGCTGACGCCTTGTGTTGTTCGCCTTACAATTTTTGAACAAGTACTAGGTGCATTATTATTTTTTAGGGAAGTTTTTCTAAAGACAATACTGGTTATTGCATATATTTTTTACAATAACTTGTATAAAAGATAGCATAACTTGTGAAATAAAGAAATAATTTTCTATGCAAATTTTCCGAGGGTGGCGATTTATTATATTATCTACCGTCTTTGCAAATCTTACAATAACTAATCAATGGCTACGAAATTTACCACAAACGAAATAATTCTGAATTGTATTTTAATTAATCTTTAAAATGAATCATTTCATGCATTCTGCTGTTCAACAAAAATTTACGTTTATTTTTTTTGAGAAATTCTGACCAATAGTTCCAGGTTTGGAAATAGTAACTTAAGAACGTTACGTGTTGCCAGTACCAAAATTGTCGTAAAGCAGAGTTGAAGGACTTATGGGCTATCAACTCATTAGTACAAAAAATAAATAAATGGAAGTTCCTGAAATTCAATTAAATTCAATCATTTATTTGCGAATATGGGTTAACAGTTTGAAACACGATATAGGGCGTACCTTTATTCATATTATCGCGTGAATGAAGGGAAAAGTTTCCCACTCAGTGTGGCATCCAATCTGTATCAATTATGTCACAATTGGTCACGAATTGTCTTGTTTTGCGTGAGCTCACGAAACGCACGTCTATGCCCTTCCTACACGCAATATACAGAATTAGAGATCAATAAAAGTCTACATGAAATGCACTTTTGAATCTATACATAGGACAAAAAAACCGGAGAAGTACGAATCGGATTTGCCGACCAATTGCTCCGTAATACATTTTTAGCATCATAAACGACCATACATCTTTACCTTAACTTAGATGTTAGATTTTTACATAATTTCAAGAGTCCGTAGCCCTGGGTATGTAGTTTTAGTTTCAAATCGATACGCCTTTACGAGATAAAGGGACAGATGGACGGACAACAAGATGATCGAATAAGGCTTCCGTATTTTCCTTTTAAGGTACAGAATCCTAAAAACGGGCTAGTAGCATACACAAAACACTTTACGAGACATAGACAAACACAATATACTGTGTTCATTGTGTGTGGTCCCGTGTGCGGCATTTAAACGAAGTTACAGAGTAATATTTATAAAGCTATTAGTTTATCTCAATATTAGCGTGGAGCTATTAACTCCGGCCCGGGGCGTTCGTAGCTCAACATTCAACGTTCCATAGAGGGCACTTCATATCTGCCTATTGACGGATGTGCGGTCGCTCCTTGTGTGCCGCTCAACTTGATGATTAAAGCAATTAAACTACGGCATGAGTGATGAAGTGTCTTCTATATAGCATTGTGTGTGATTGTATATGGATTAATAGTCCATAGATCTTATCTGGCAAATGAACGCATTGAACGTAACTGTCGTATTCAAAGCGTGTTGGATTAGTCGTAGTTGCTTAGAGATCTTATGGCAAGTAATAAAGAATAAACTCTTTTATTTCGCATCTAAAGATTATAAGAAATTCGTTATTTAATGTAAAGATATGCGTGCACCTAAGCATTACCTAAGTAAGTACTTTACAAAATAAGGAACTTAATAATCTTTATAGATGCTACGCCTACTGACTAAAACCACATGTTGCCATTCCATGTACCTATTATGGTGGGGAACCCCGAGTGAGCCCTCGGTAGGATTTCCCCAGGGCTACCGACATATTTTGTCCACCACTATGGAGTTCCAGTATTCTCCCGCTACTTTAGCTAGGAGTTAGGCGTTATTCCGCTTGGGACGGTTCGGGTGTTATCCCACTTCCTTGAAGAGTGAAGGACTTGCGTGTATCTCTCACTCCATGCCCCCGTTTCGGATCTGCTTCTGTAAGAACGGCGAGCAGCCCACCCACTGAAGCAAACGTTAAGATCAGTGCTTCTAACTTTTATTCACAGCCACATTAGCGAGACAATGGGTTTGGTAATTGGAAAGTAGGTTAGTCAAAAAATGGGGTATTCATTCAAGGATCTACTCAAGCTCATATAGCTATCCTAATACCACCTACATCTCGGATCATAATATTATGTACTAAGTACCAACATTACTTTTATATATTATGCGGTGTTGGCCTAGGTTTTAGGTGTAAGTTGGAATTCATTTATTATTTTATATTAATAAACACCATATATTTGTAAACAGAGACAAATAATATATTATACAATATTAATAAATATCAACTTAAATTAACTTAATATTAACATTAAATATAACCTTAAAAATATGATACATACCTAAAATATATTATTAAAAGAGGTCTGAGGTCTTTAGGCAAGGTTCCGAATATACTGGCAGCGTTCCCCCTTTGAATAGCTAGACTAATTCTTTGTCCGAGGTAGCTGCCAGCTCTTTGGTCTCCTGTGATGTCGACTAACCTTTTCGCAATTTCCTTAAAAAGCCTTATAGCGCTAGGACCCCACGGACCAAGAGTCTCGACACCGAATGGGACAAAATCATATTCGGAGCCAAGACCCCTGTATTTGAATGCTTTAGCTTTTTCAGCCGCTTCACAAGCCGCACCAGCTCTGTTGTTGGTTCCATGTAGATGGGAAGGGGCCAGCGTGTCTGAACAGGTTGCATCCCATACCAGCACCCGGTATAATTAATTTATAATTATTTTATATTTATTTTTTATTTATAATTATTTTATATTTTATATTAATTGTTATTTCACTTTGTGTTTGTCTAGAACTGGGAAGTGCTGAACACGGCAGTGCTGACTGGACGCCAAGTGTCCCAAGCAATGAAGGTGCTAATCGTGTCGCAAGGGGGACAAGTCGCTGATGTTACGCTGCAGAGTTCCTGTCATTCGGAGGATGAGAGCGTACTGAAGGTAGAACAATGTTTTATGATGTTAACATGATAAATTCGAAAGGTTATAAAGTTGAGAAATTCTGGCTTTTAAGTGATTTAGAAGAACTATATGGGTGATGAATACTATGGGAAGAATACTGAGAAAAGTAGTAAAGAGAATCCTGATCTAGGAAACGAAAGCAAGCTATTTACTAACTCTTGGATAATGAGTATAGTGGTGTCATAAAGCTTTGGTTACTTTCCAAACAACTGGACTTATTTTGATAAATTTTTTGAGTGTATACTTCATACATAGATATTTATGGTCACGCCTTATTTCCGAAGGGGTAGGCAGAGTATACTAAATTGTGGATATTTCACGTGTACCAATTCGTTCAAAATTGACAGATAAATAAATTCGCGGGCATCAGCTAATATTGAATAAAATACTTCTACCATATGGGCTAGAATTTACGAGTTTCGTCAATGCAGCGGCCTATTTTATCTGACTATTGCAATTTACAGTTATGAGTTAAACTCACCTACCTACCGCTTAGTGAATTGTATGGTTCGGTGCATATGAATAATGTTAGCCTATGGTGCATACCCATACAGCTATGCACAGTATTCATTACAATGCAAATAAGGGGAAGTACTGGTGACCCCTGTCACAGCACCGCAACTTAATATGGACGTATGCAAAACCAAGCTTCCGTCCGTTGATATATCTGATACTGATGTTGCTATAGACCATCAAAGATTCGAACATGGTCTGTGATGTGATCAATCTTTGTAGAATCATTTAAATAACTAGCATCATTATGGTTCTTAGCATTGATAGACATGTATTTTTGATATTTCTTTCAACTGACTGGACGAAAGACAGTCCAGTCGACTGTCTTTCGGATAAAAATACAGAGCTTTGTATTTTCTAAATAATTATAGAAGATATCCAAAATGTGCTAAATAAAATATAGACAAAAGTAGGTATATTTAGCATTGAGTGCCTCTCTGTGCAGTGGCGGTGCCTTTGCTGAGAGCTTGGGTGCGATGCCGCGTGGGAACAAATACTTGTGGCATCAAAAATACTTATCCAGTTGCATTCAAATCTCACTATGGAGTTTAGGGTTCGAAGCGACTGGTTGCTGGCCCGCCACTTAAAATATGAGACAACAGATATGAAGAATTATAAAACGAAATCATTATAACTAATTATTCTTTTGGGAATATTGATAATTTTGTCTTAAATTAAATGCACATGTACTCAGCAGCCTCTGAGGTATACTAACATAACCTAAAGTTACAGAAATTATTCTATGGCACAAGCTTATATTAGCTTAATTTAGGCTACATGGCGATGTATAACGGTGCCTAAAAAATAAAAAATATAAAAAAAACTATTATCATTTTGTTTTAAATGTTATTTTTGCAGCGCTCATGGCCGCGCTGATTCAGTGTTCTGTAAACGATTACTGCGTTAAGCAACATTCGCAATAGGTCTTCTAATTCTGAATCTTTTGTTATCAGGTATCTTCGTCATGTAGTTCAGTATACGTTGACGGCTCCGAACTACGAGGTTCTTCTAACGCCTCGGTCATCGTCAAATATGGAACATATACCGGCCTGGCGCGGTTCACAGTCTGGATGCCTGAATACCCCCTAGAGATTGACGTAGATGACAACCGTCTTTCACAAATCAAAGGTAAAGCACGACTGAATTTCCCAACAGATTCATAATCTGAAAATGGCTGCGAATTATTTGTCAAAAGGTCATTGCTCCACATTAACAAAACAAACATGTTCAAACTCATAACAGCCATGACGCATTACGAGTTCGAATTTCGAACATAAGACTATTACTTAGGAACGGAGCGCTCTCACTGCTTCATTTCATTGATTTAATCTGTAAATGAATAACTGGTCAATTTACAACGAACAGTAGGGTTATTTGAAACAACGGTACAAGTAGCGGTTAATAGTGTCTGCACAAAAGGGCAATATTTTAGTTTAACAGAATGGATCCGGTTACCATTGTAGTTTAGCTTGATGCAGCACACATACTTTGTATTGATTTTTACAGTTGGTACAAGTAGTACGACTCCTATAACATGAGCAAGTGTCTTTAAAATGAGCAATTATAGAACTTTAGTTTATAGTCTGCAAATCTTTTATCCTCAGCTGGATGTTGCCTGTTCATCTTGGTTTAATTTTATATTATTCAATATATTGTATCATTAAAATGGCCAACAGAAGGTGACTACCGTAGCTTATGAGCGTTTGTAACGCTAGAAACATTCCACGATCTTGCACAACTCCAAAAAAGTCTTTATTGTTCTTTTTGATGAACCCCATACTGCATTATGAGCGGTATTCGATTCTAAAGAACACTAATATCAAAGATAATAATTATAATAGTGCCAATATTTAAAAACTAGTTCCCTGTTTTTCACAGGAACTTGTTCCCGGGACGAAAATTGGCCTGTCTTTTCTCGGGCTCTAACTATCTATGTACCAAATTTTTGATTGCCTCTGTGGCGTGGTGGGAGTGTATCCGAATGCGACGCAAGTGAACGTGGGTTCGATTCCCACCTAGGATAAATCTTTCTGTGATGAGCACGATGGTTGATGGTATGTTACTTATCTATAATATGTATGTATTTAGAAATATATAAGTATGTTTATCAGTTATCTGGTTACCATAATACAAGATCTGCTTAGTTTGGAATCGGATGGCATGGTGTGAGATGTCCCAACGATTTTTATTTATTTCATTTTAATTGGTTCAATAGTTTGAAAGCGTGACAGACAGACAGAGCTACTTTCGCATTTATAATATTATAGTAAGGATATATATTATAGAAATACTTAGGTAGGTATTTTACTTTTTTTTATTTTGTCCTGGATATATGAGAAACCCATCTATTGATAAACTTAAGAATAATTAATTCACAGGCTGGAAGGTGCCAGATGACGCGAACACCAAGGATAGGGCTAAACGTTCTCTATCGGCAAGAGGCTGGGGCGGTTCCAGACCAGACGCCACCAACTCACTCACGGAACAAAAATCATGTCGCCTTAGATATCAGCAAAGTAATGTTGAGGTAGGTATATACTAAAACGATTTTGACATTAATAAATTGTCTTAGTTTCGTTCTAAGATTTCAGCCACCACCGGCAACCTAATTTGTAAGCGTATTGCGCACCATTTGCACCTGCAGGTTAACGGTAAAAAAGCAATTTCCGCAACATTAGCTATAACTGGTCCTTGGATGGGTGACCACAATGTGGTATTTATATTTGTGAGCGTTTCCGTGCTTCGGAAGGCGCGTTAAGCCGTTGGTCCCGGTTGCCAGTAACATGGCAGTCGTTAAGTCAAGTTAAAAAGTTTCAACAGTGGGTCGCCACAACCTGCGCCTGTCTACTTCAACACGGCAATGGACTCACCACCTGTTACCTGGGACAAAAATGCATACGGTGAAGTGTGGGTGTACCTATGGTATGCCTCTGCCTACTCCTTCGGGGATAAAGGCGTGACAATATGCATGTATACTTTTATTCTTAGCTCACTGTACATTCGCATCTTTACAGTTTTATAGTAACCGTTCCTCCATCAGGTCTACGCACGTTTCCTCGCCAAGGACCACGACTCAGGCCGCGTTTCATACTTCGTATCACGCCGCACGTGGTTGAAAGTGACCGAGCTCGTCCTGACAAGGGTGTCAGATCCTCGTATTGCATCATTGAGAGGACGCGTTCTGCAAGGAAGGAGTACTGGACGGACTGAAGTGCAAGTTCTTTCACCGATTACAGGTCAGTTTTATCAGTTTTAATTTGTTTTATAAATAATTAAAATTACATCATCAATACAACATTAAATAAAAAATATGTTACCAGAAAAATGAGTACCAGAGTACACAGGTAAGACGTGAAACTTCTTACGACATTTTTACTAAACATAATCAAATCAAAAACATAACATAATCGATAAAGAAGTTTTACTTCAAAACAACATGGCGCGTAACCGAAAAACGTGACGTGTTTTTTTTATATCGCTATATAATCTCTCTCAGCGTTGATAAAGAAGTTTCACTTCAATACGATTACTTTTTCTAAAATGGCTTCAATATTTATGTTTTATTGCTACCTAGCACACTTCCTTGACTTGACGTGCTAGTGCGTCTAGTAAATATTATTTTCTAATTTTGATTAAAAAATTAATATCTTTCTGCTAAATTTGACGCACTTCGCTCTTAGATTACGTGTTTGATTCAAACAACAGTCAAAATGACTGTAACCTCTGGCTAAAAAACACCTACTGTGTTTGAATAATCCGTCTAATAGCCTCAGGTAAGAGAGGCATGGCTTTGCTTAATTGGTTGTCGATTAATGGACTGACGTTTACCGTGCTTAATCCGCACAGTCGCCACAGCGTCACGATCGCTTGAGATTACCTCTTCACACTATGAAATTGGCATGACTATAAAAAAATATTTATATATTTATGGTTCACAAAACAGAACATAGCACATAGGGAACTTACATGTTTTAAAATACAGTTTTGAATTAAACTAGATTCCTAAACATGTGAACACAGCATGCATTAAAGATTAAAGAGCCATTACAATTCGATGACATTTTATCATGACAATCTTTTGAGCTGTAGTACAGGTTCGGCACGTGCTAGGCTTTTGGCCATGGGTGCGCATGAGGCCGGCTACTGGCTTCACGCGTACCCTTCGTCAAATACAGGAACTTTTCTTGAGCCTGACACGCTCCGAATCGCAATCTGTCTACGGCTTGGGGTTTCGGTCTGCGCTCCTCATAAATGTCCCTGTGGCAGTGTTGTCGACAAGCTAGGACATCACCGACTGTCATGCCAAAAAAGTGCAGGCCGCTTTTCGAGACATGCCGCACTAAACGATATCATTCGCCGGTCCCTTGCCACCGTCAACGTGCCATATCTACTTGAGCCAACTGGTATTGCAAGAGACGATGGCAAAAGACCGGACGGTATGAGTTTGATTCCATGGAAGATGGGCTGGGTGCTGGTATGGGATGCAACCTGATCAGACACGCTGGCCCCTTCCCATCTACATGGAACCAACAACAGAGTCGGTGCGGCTTCAAATACAGGTGTCTTGGCTCCGAATATGATTTTGTCCCATTCGGTGTCTAGACTCTTGGTCCGTGGGGTCCTAGAGCTATAAGGCTTTTTAAGGAAATTGCGAAAAGGTTAGTCGACATCACAGGAGACCGAAGAGCTGGCAGCTACCTCGGACAAAGAATTAGTCTAGCTATTCAAAGGGGGAACGCTGCCAGTATCTTCGGAACCTTGCCTAAAGGGACCTCTTTTATAATATATTTTAGTTATGTATCATATTTTTAAGGTGGAAGCGCTAGTGGCCCCGCGGTCTCAGTGTTCTGTAAACGATCACTGAGTTACGCAACTTTCACTATGGCTGGTCCTCAGATGGGTGACCACTTTGTGGCATTTACATTTGCGAGCGTTTCCGTGCTTCGGAAGGCACGTTAAGCCGTTGGTCCCGGTTGCCAGTAAAATGGCAGTCGTTAAGCCTGGTTGAATGCCTTATGGGCGGCATGAAAAATTTCAACAGCAGGTAGCCACAACCTGCGTCTGTCTATTTCAAGACGGCAATGGTCTCACCACCTATTACGTGGGACAGGAATCCACACGGTGAAAAGTGGGCATATAATATGCCTCTGCCACCCCTTCGGGGATAAGGCGTGATGGATATTTATATTTATTTATTTATCATTGAGATACGCAACTTTCACTATGGCTGGTCCTCGGATGGGTGACCACTTTGTGGCATTTACATTTGCGAGCGTTTCCGTGCTTCGGAAGGCACGTTAAGCCGTTGGTCCCGGTTGCCAGTAAAATGGCAGTCGTTAAGCCTGGTTGAAGGCCTTATGGGCAGCTTGAAAATTTCAACAGCAGGTAGCCACAACCTGCGTCTGTCTATTTCAACACGGCAATGGGCTCACCACCTATTTCGTGGGACAGGAATCCACACGGTGAAAAGTGGGCATATAATATGCCTCTGCCACCCCTTCGGGGATAAGGCGTGATGGAAATTTATTTATTTTTTATATTTAATGTTAATATTAAGTTAAGTTAACTTGATATTTATTAATTTTATTATTAATTAAATACGTCTAATATAATTAGCTATTTTATTCGGAAGAAATGTTGCAATAAGCTAGAACATCTGGCAGTATTAAAGTGATAATTATAATTGGCATTAATTATTATACTCGTAACAATAAGGTACGAGTATCTATTAAATACTTTTTATTGTGGTAATCAACAATTTGACCTAAAAATTGTTTTTCAAAGGTTATTGAACATGATATGCTTACCTCACGCTTAAAGTTCGTTATATTTGAGTCAAATACACCGAGTAATTCGAGAGAAATCGTTATAATATGTGCGACACATACGTGCCACCGGATTATAAAAAGATAAATTGTTTCGAAAGTTTCGAAAATGCTATTATCAGATGTGTGTAAACCATACGTCCACAGTATACACGATTTTTTTTTAAAATGAAGTTACCGGTTCTTTTGGTTGGATTACATGAGGATACTGGTCCAACACGCAGTGGTCTTTTGAGAATTAAATTAATAGGAAATAGGACCCAGACTTCTGCAGACAATATTCGCCGCCTTCTATGAAGAACGTTAAGGGGCGATTTGCAATCTATTGGGTAGGGATTAAAATACTTACCTATTGTACTTCTTCTTTTATCCCGGCAAAACATACTACAAGTAAACTGGTTTGTGCGACTACCGAATAAATATAAATATTGTGGGACATTTTTTTGTTGTTTTTTTACACATCGCCGTCTAGCCCAAAGTAAGTTTGTGTTATGGGATCTAGACGACTGATAAACATAGTTATGTATTATACATAGGAAACACCCAAACTCTGAAACAAACATTTGTGGATAACACAATTTTTTTTCCGATACGGTTATCGAACCCGGGACCTCAGTCGCGGCAGTCGCATTTACTACCACTGCGCCATTCAAAAAATATATATTATATAATGATACGAGTAGAAAGTCGTAGAAACATGCATATTAAAAATACATACATATTGTCACGCCTTTATCCCCGAAGGGGTAGGCAGAGGCATATTAATAATTACAGAATTAATATTTATGGCGGCAAAACGTATTAAGGTATCTAAACTAACAGTAGATCTACCTATAGCTCTATTAGCGGTAGTAAAGTTATACGAAATTTCAAGACAGGTACCTTTCTGTCAATTACTGATGAATTCATCATGAATATTCTATTGTGAAAATCAGACTTAAAATTAAAGTTACGAACAATGATGAAGTTTACCAGCTGGGTTGGTCGAAATGTTGAGTTTGGTAAATCGGCATATACCTCTTTAGATTGTTAAACAAGTCTAATATTATACCTATCTAGGCTTTTTCACTGTGGAAGATGCCTTGGGCTTCAACCCATCAGAGTTAATAAGGAGATGCTTTTTCATGGCCGTATGTGTTCAAGGAACATGAGTAAAACGAAGGGATTTATCTGGGAACCTGGTCAGCCTTAAGGAAGGTAACCATCTACACTGGTGACCCCATTGCCTGATATTAAGGTGTCCGAATTATCCTTTCTCCGACAGATAGACGCATCCGGGAATTAATCAAGCCGCCTCGCTGTCTGACTTTGCTTCTGATAGGGCGATAGCTAACCTGAAAGTAAAAAAATAACTTTGAAAATATACCTACCTACTGAATCTGTCATTACTTTCCCAGGTCGAGTTATTGGTGTCCGTGAAGTACGTGTGGGCAACGATAAAGTGTCTATTTCAAGACTGTTGGTTCGCGTCATATCTGGGTTACAGTTGAACATTTCGCCTGACACCGCTATCGAAAACGGATACGTATCAGAAACGACTGTAACTAGAAGACTTACGGCTCAATACCAGGTGAGTTACAGTACATTATACCTAGTCATGTCATAAGTATTGTCACACAGTAAAAAACTTTTCTTTTAGAATGCTGGCCACAAAAAAAGTTTATTGAATTCGAATTTCGAATTGTTCATGAAAATAAAAATGTATAATTTTGCTCATTTTTGAATATGGAGTGGACGCTTAAAGAAGACCGTGTTGCAGTTATTGCGTTGCATCGTTGCGGTAACGCGCCAATTCAAATTTTTGACATACTGAAAAATTTGAATATAACCAAAAGATTCGTTTATCGTACCATCAAACGATACAATGAAGACTCTAGTGTAGATGACAGGTCAAGAAGTGGTCGCCCTCGGTCTGTTAGTACTCCCGCAGTGATAAAAGCTGTGAAGGCGCGAATTCAAAGAAATCCCAAACGTAAGCAGAAACTGTTGGACCTTCAGATGGAGTTAAGCAGAACCACGGTGAAAAGGGTGTTAAATGAAGACTTAGGGCTTCGGTCATATCGAAGAAAAACAGGACATCGTTTAAATGCTCGTCTAATGGACCTGAGACTGAAGAGATGCCGCGCTTTGTTGAAGCGGTACGCGGGAAAAAAATATCGGGAAATTCTTTTTTCTGATGTAAAAATTTTTACCGTAGAAGAGCTACAATAAACAAA
Organism: Thumatha senex; assembly: GCA_948477245.1. Taxonomy (NCBI): domain Eukaryota; kingdom Metazoa; phylum Arthropoda; class Insecta; order Lepidoptera; family Erebidae; genus Thumatha; species Thumatha senex. The sequence goes on along the minus strand of OX419729.1, from coordinate 11,910,525 downwards.
ATTATAAGGTGTACGCACACAGTAGTGAAGAAGCGAGCAACCGTATTTCGCGTGTCCAACGAGGTCATTTTCCACCCTTGCTCATGGTATGGTTGGGAGTTTCTTATTGGGGCTTAACAGAGGTACATTTTTGTAAGAAAGGTGTAAAAACGAATGCAGTTGTTTATCAAAAACAGTCCTGACGAACCTTGTGGAACCTGTTTCTCATACCATGTTCAATGACAGACACTGGGTATTCCAACAAGTTTCGGCGCCAGCTTATAGAGCGAAGAGCACACAAGACTGGCTGGCGGCGCGTGAAATCGACTTCATCCGGCACGAAGACTGGCCCTCCTCCAGTCCAAATTTGACTCCGTTAGATTACAAGATATGGCAAAACTTGGAGGAAAAGGCGTGCTCAAAGCCTCATCCCAATTTGGAGTCACTCAAGACATCCTTGATTAAGGCAGCCGCCGATATTGACATGGACCTCGTTCGTGCTACGATAGACGACTGGTCGCGCAGATTGAAGACCTGTATTCGAAATCACTGAGGTCATTTTGAATAAACTTTATTCTCATAAGAATCTATGTTTTGTTAAGTTCATTTTGGTATATAAATGGTTACATAATGAATAAACTTGTTTCAATTATTTTATATTAAACATGTGACAGAATTTATGACCTGACTAGGTAATTAATAATTTATCCATTTTGACGTCTTTTCTCATACTGATTTCAACTATCATGAGATTATAAAATCAGTCTTTCGGATTTCATTGCTGGACGAAGACGTCTCCTATATAAGGTAATAGATAATATGGGTTCTTAACAACTGTTTTTTTTTAAGGATATAATCCATAAATACCTAAAACACACCCAAACTCTGAAACAAACATTTGCGGATTGCACAAATATTTGTTTCGACCCGGAACTCGAAACCGATTGGCCTTACTTATACCACGCTGACCAGACAAGTTGGTACAAGGCACGGAGCAAGGAATCAATGTCATTCGTGCACTCTCTTTTTTTTATACCACAGAGGTGGCAGACAAGTATACGGCCCACCTGATGGAAAGTGGTCACCGTAGCATATGGACGTTTGCAACACCAATAGAGTCTCTAATAGAGTCGCCTAACTATATATATTTCGTACAACCAAGCGTGTCAGGGGGCGTCACCCTTGTCTCATACGATTACACTTAATACTACAGACGAATATTAGGAAATTGACAGGTCGCATATGCGGGTATTATTATTGTAAGGTATTATAAGGTATCTATCACTACACATTTTTAATCGATCATCTTTTACAATCAAATAAAGCAGAGCGAAGAAAGCACACTACTTATATCTATTGAACCATATTTTTACCGGCTGTCCAAGACACTTTCTTTGACCTAAAGACTTTACTGAATTTGAAATGAATTTCTTCATTGTAAATTCATTTCAAATTCAGTCAAGAATATTAATTTCTTAATATTCTTGTCGTAAAGCCGTTGAAAGTCGAAATCGGTGTTGGAGGTTCGTTAGCACTGTGTTCGAAGATACTTACCTATGTAGTAGTATTATATTATATATGGCATTGTACTGTATAGTCTTTCCTCCCAACCTTTTTATAGAGTAATAAATTGTTGTCTTGAATTTCAGGAGGGACTCTTGGACATAGATCTGGAGTTCTCAGACGGGAGTCGCACAGCACTACGCGACGTGGCTGTGTCAGATTACTTCTTGCTCGTGGAAAGTTTGGACCCTGAAGTAGTTGCGTTTGCACCGATGTATGCTAGCAGACATCCAAGAGTCATCGCTGTTGGTGAAGGTATTTTTAAATATTTTTTTTTATAAATTCGTCTCCTTTTGTCTTTTACTAACTAACTAACCACACTTCACATCTATCAAACTTCCAATCTAGTCTAATAATCTATAAAATTACCCCGTCGGTTTTTACTTTAAAAGTGTTTATAGTGTAAAAATATCAAGGGCAACGCTCTGACTATCTATGAGCTACAGAACCGGACCAAAACCAGTTTAAATAATCTACACGCTGTATCCCTGATGGGGTAGTCAGAGTGGACAGATCGCCAGGCTTCGCGATCCATGCATACTTTTATCGCTTCCTGCAGATTCATTTACGGTAATAAGTAACTACTGTATCATGACCGTGGTAAGGTTAAACCTTCGCTTTTCATAATGTGTTAAATAAGTACCTTTTTAGTGTCAGAAATGTCTCCCTTATTAATAAACTATGTTCAAGTTAAATAAAATATATCACGTTATTGTATAGAAGATATTGTTCGTAATAATTAAAAGACATTAATTTTAACGGCCCAAGTGGCTTTGTCGAGTGAACTTGACGACGTTACCTTACAATCAGAAGACCGATAATTTAATTATAAATTGAAATTTTAGTGCCTATTCAATAAGCCTATTATATTACACGACATTAAAGACCCGATATTATACCTGAGGGGGAGTGAACTTGGATACTAGGGCCTTATTAAGTTCTTTTTGAAAAAAAAAACGTACTATCTTCACGCTGTATCCCTGACGGAGTAGTCAGAGAGGACAGAAGCGAAGTCTGGCACGATCCATGCATACTTGTTTTACTTCTTGAAGATTCATCAATTCATTAAGTTCCTTTTGACTTTCAAGAATATCGAAACACTAAGTCAAATCATCGCTGACTAATAGCAGTCAATAATAAATTAATTAATTAATATTGTGGTATGGGATCTAGATAACTGATAACATACTTATAAATATCTAAATACATACATATTATACATAGGAAACACCCAAACTCTGAAACAAACATTCGTGGATCACACTAATATTTGTTCAACCCTGGAATCGAATCTGGGACCTCATACACTACGCATGCACTACCAGTGCGCCATCTAGGCAGTCATTAAAAGTAGATTACAGACTCTGGCTAAGGTGAGCAAGCAACTGGGAAGAACAAAAAGGGTGTAGCTAATCGGGAAAGTCTAGTACTAAGGGATTCTCATGCTAAGGGATCATTATCCTTAAGATAAGGAAAATTTAGTTATTCTTTATGACTCCTTGATGCCTTATCCTTATTACTTATTATATTATCCTACTAAGTTTATAATTAGAAGTTTGTATGGATGTGACGATGAATTTTGGTACTCTTTTATGCAATAAAATGCTGAAAGGATTTTAATGAAACTTTACAGTATTGTTACTTACTAGCTGACCCCCGCGGCTTCGCCCGTGACATACTTTGAAACCAGGCCCCGTCACACCCATTTAATCCTGTCGCTTATTTTTAATATAAATATAGAGGCAATTTTTCCTGATTTGGTGACATTTATGATTACTGCTCCGCTCTCTTAGGTAGAAACGTAATGACATATAACCTTTTTTCACAATTTTTTTTTTTCAATTCGATCCAGTAGTTTCTGAGATTAGCGCGTTCAATCAAACAAACAGACAAACGAACTTTTCAGCTTTATATATTAAAAAGTAACAAAAGTAGCCTATGTCCTATTCTGATGTATCTAACATCAGAAAAGGACATAAGCTACTTTTTGTCAATTTCGGTGAGCAAATTCCTGAGGAGAACAGGAACGGTAAAACCTCACCGTGCGGGCGGAGCCGCGGGTATCAACTTACTGTATATTAATGATTACTTTCAGGCCGAGGTGAACTCCTTCGAGTAACTCTTCTAACTCCCGAACAATGTCGTACGGGACCTCTACGACGCGTCGCTTTACCGGGCAAAGGCGATACAAAAACTCCTGCCAACATCAAGAACATTCCTGGAGCGATAGCAACAGCGGCCGCTAGTGTTGAAGTCGACTTCAGTGGTGGAGACGCTCCGCAGAGACCAGATACGCCGCAGAATGATGATATCATGGCCAGAGGTGGATTGAGAAGCGGGCTGGCTGACCTTGGCGATATTCTCAAAGGTATGAATTTTTCAATGAATCGCTGTCTTATGGGTTGCAGTGATGATACCAGGGTACCTCACAGGTCAAGGAATAATGTCACTTGCTAATAGTGACGCCATACTAAGCGTGTCAGTACATACAAATGGCAGGCAAATGACGGGTCGCGTATGATTACGTCCGGCTGTAGGCGGAGGTCCGGCCCGGTAATAATACCAATAGCTGGCCAATAATAAATAGGGCACGCGGTATTAGTATTACTATCGTCTCTATAAGGGCGCGAGCGAAATGAAGCGATCAACATGCCTTGTATTTATCTGTGATTTACCTATTATTTAAAAAAAAAATTCTTTAACTGTGATAACATTGTATTAAAAGTACCTACAAATTATTGCCCAGCGACGCTCTGGACCCGTAGACGTTAGAGCGATAGAGAGAGATAGAGCGATATATATAGAGAACAAGGTATTTAACTACCTTATATTCTCGGACAAAAAATCAATTGAGTCTAAATACATTATTTCTTCTATCACAATCAAATGTATACTATCATAATAGACTTTCTAAAAAAAAAAAATGACTACATTATTATCATTAGTAGTTTCTAGAATGACCTGTTCCATTCCAGGGTACCCATCGTTCAAGGACGACGGCAACCACGAGCCCACGATAGCGCAGGCGCAGCAGTACAACTCGATCTTCCGCAGCAAACCTTCCCCGCACCAACAACACCAGAGCGTACAGACTCCTGTTATCATCGGTAATTTTTCAAAAATTTTTTTTTTATTATTATTACCAAAATAATAACTTTATTACCAAAAACAAATAACTTACAAATTTAAGACTTGTATCTAAGTAGTATCAGTATTTGCATAATGTGTACCAAGTTTGTGTTAGAAAGAACTCTGCGTTTAAAATACTTTACAATCAAATATAGTATTCAAAGCTACACATTTCTGACAGCACATGCAGTGAGATAAAAGCCAGTGTTGTTTTATTGAAATCGTCGGGGTTACCATTTATTGCGGGAATCGTTTTATTTGTTGATCAGGTCAGGGTCACCATTTATTGCGGGTATCGTTTTGTTGATCACGTCAGTGTCACCATTTATAGCGAGAGACGTTTTATTGATCACGTCGGGGTCACCATTTAATGCGGGTATCGTTTTGTTGATCACGACAGGGTCACCATTTATAACGGGTTTTAAGATGGAAATTACTTAGTGTGAAGTTCGCTCGTATAATGTGAACTACTTCTCTTACTGACATAGTGAAAAATTATTACTGACTATTACAGACTAAAGTACTGATTTATCTTGATGCCTTTTACTGACTTGAGGAATAACTATTATAATACATAGATTATACACACTTCTTACATCAATGGTGGAGGGATCATTGGAGATCTCGTAACATTTTTCCTAAGATTGATTTCTGCTAAATTAACAATATTTTACTATTTATAATTTAAGTGTATGTGGCATCGGACGTGATCTGCTTGATTAACATAATCTGATGTATCTTGTCACCGCATACTATAACGTCCGACACCAGGAATTATAAAAATATACCATATTATATGTATGTTGTTACTATACGATTTGTGGCGTTTCGTGACCAATCAAAACGCGTTCCCGACCAACTTTGGTACAAACAATCAAAATACACTGCTTTTCATATCTCAGCTAGCTGTCAAAAGAATTTGTTAATACAATATGGAACAATCTAGTTCCTATGTCTTGGTTGTGTAATCAAACATAATCAGTCATGGTCCTCTATTTTGGCATATTACAAAAAAAAAGCTAGCTAGAATTCAACATTAGATTCACTCAATCAATATTTATTGCCTCTATATTCGATATAAACTACATTAAATACATACATAGGTACCTACCAACTCTCACAAAATATAGCATTTTATTAATATGATCGTATTTTTTTTTCAGGAATTTATGTGGTACTTGGTGCTTTCTGCTTTGCTATTGTGGTAAGTTAATTAGAAATATATACACAAGTAGGTACAGTCAGCTCCAAAAGTTTATTTTATGACAATGTTCTAAGGTTATGTGACTGAAATTTAAACATAACCTCATAAAAATATCTGCAGAATTTTCTTGTAAAAATCAATTCCTATTGGCCCTACATACTTATCTCCTTTGCATACTGTAGTTAGGTATGATCTTGGCATAATCCTAAGTACTTTAGCTAACAATACTTCTTCTTTCGAATCTTTTTCTGAAGTCATCAATTTAGTACCTACTAGAAACTATAACCTTACTTCCAAATTCTATTATTATGTTCTACAGGTGTTCGTAGTATCGTGCGTCGTATACGCCTCGCGTGTAAAACCGAGCGGCTTAGAGCGTGGCAACACTGGCGGTCGAGCTATACCCGCAGTCGTTGAAGGTGGAAAGCTTCAAGTCGCCGGTCTGGTCGGCACCACTCTTGGACTGACGAGAGACAAGCCGTCCAGAGAGTCGACTACTAACGCCCATGATTGGGTCTGGCTTGGTAAGTTATATTAATATCTAATAGATTTATATGCCATTACCTTATTACCGACGCGACACTGTAACTTGATTCTGTCATAATCAGGTGCACATTAAACGCAATATTCCCGAGGTATTAAATAAAGAAAAGCCCCACGCTTTAATTTTATCTTAATTCAATATTTGCTGAATGAAATTGTAAATCGATGGTCTCAAGTTACGATAATAGTCTTAACGTATAATACCTTCCTATAGTAAAATATGATAGAAATTAATTAGAAACCGAAAACCTCGCACTAATTTCACACAACTTGTACTTAAGTATCATAGTCCTAGGCTCATTTCCGTGTTTTTTAAGGGTTTAAAGCTTCCATCACATCTCTACTTAAAATAAATTAAAAGTCTGAACATATAATACCTTCTTATTGTAAAATATTATAAAAAATAATTAGAAACCAAGACCTCGCACTAATGTCACACGGCTTGTACCTTTGAATCATGGTTTAAGCATCTTTTCCGTATCTTTATAAACTGTGAAACTGCTTGCAGCAGTTCTCTAAATTTAAAAAAAAAACTATATAACTATTAAATAAAAAAAATCAAGGTTTTAATTTTCTAGGTCGCGCGACAATGGAACGAAATGGAAACCGCCATCCAGCCAACCGCAATTCCACGCAACAGGACAACGTGAACCAAGAAATGAGAATCACCGCAAACCCTCTCAATTACAACTACGTGGACCCTGATGACGCAATCAGAGACAACGGGAATGTCATGGTGACAAGTTTTGACAACCCTAACTCTATTGAACTGCCTTCACAAAACGAGAAACGAGATAAAGTTATCGACTCGACAACATACTGCAAAAAGCCAGCTCGTCATACAAGACATAATTCTGGCGATGGCCACTGGCAGTAAGTAGTTTTTTGCTAGTTCTGCTTAAAGCTTTATTCAGAAATATATAAGTACCTATGTTTATCAGTTGTCTTGACCCCCTAGCACAAGCTTAGTTTAGGCTAGATGGTGCTGTGTGAAAGGTGTCCTACAATATAAAATTTTCCTATACGTACTTTTTGTAGTTCAGTAAATATGCCTGGTTGCGTGCGAGGCATCCTTGAATTCAATAACCAAAGTCCTTGAAGTCGTTATGTTAATACCCCGGCTGGATCTCAGGTTGGCCCTGCGCTATTCTAGATACTCTTATATTGGAATAGAATCAGCAATCTGACCATAGGGGTTGTTGTCAGCACCAAGTTCAAATTTAAGTTCGTAGGGCTGACGACGCTTAACACTTCTTCACTCTAGGACACTCAGTAGTGAAGTATAGCTCAGTTCTCCAAAAAGTTTGAAAATTCGTGATATTTACTACGCTTTATTTTGATGTGAAAACATTACCAATTTTTTAAACTGACAAAAAATCTTTCGAGGTGTACAGTTCCGAGATACCTACCATTTTTAGTACCAAATGACTGTAATAATAAATTAATAACTTTACTTACTTTACTAACGTTATTTTTAATCATAGTACATACAAATTAAATAGAATACAAAATCCCGGTTGCCAGTAAAATGGCAGTTGTTAAGCCTGGTTGAATGCGGGATCGATTCCCGGTTCGATAAAAATATTTGTGTGATTCACAAATGTTTGTTTCGGAGTTTGGGTGTATCCTATTTATAATATGTATGTATTTAAAAAGTATTAGTATGTTTATTAGTCATTTAGATCCCATAACACAAGCTTAGGGCTAGAAGGCGGGGTGTAAAAAAAATATTTATTTATAGAAAGCGAAAGAAGTATGCATGGTACTTAAAGCCTGTCAATCTATCCTCTCTGACTACTCCGTCACGAGTACAGCGTGAAAATAGTCAGTCTTCGATGTATTTTGTGTTGTGCAATATATGTATTTGCTAGTATTACCGACCGCTGTACTATAATTTGCTGCATGCAGAGTAGCTATCAATGTGCATTATTGTAATAATTATGGTATAATTTACTACTCTTGGTCTACAGGATGGAGGGCGTTGACACCGACGACTACCGACCTCCAGTCCCACCCCACAGGAATTCTTCCTCACCGCAGCAACAAATACCTGTGCCTCCTCGAAACCAGAACAAAGTAAGAGCAATTTATGGTCTAATACGAAAATGTATTTTTAAATATATAGTTGACTCACGGCTTTATCCCCGAAGGGGTGACATACTATACGCCCACACTTAACCGTAAGCTTTTCTGTTCCGCGTAACAGTTGGCAAGGCGTGTTGCAGTGTTTTCAAAGCTTGACAGGAGCAGGTCTTTGAGACCTGCTGTTGAAATTTGTCAAGCCGTCCATAAGGCCTTCTACTGGGCTTAACGTGCCTTCCGAGGCATGGAAACTCTCGTGAATACAAATGCCAAGCGGTCACCATCCGAAGACCAGTCCTAGAAAATGTTGCTTAACACTGTGATCGTTTACTGAACACTGAATTAGCGGAGCTACGAGCCGACTTTAACTGTTTTTCATTTTGAGGGCAATAAACCGCTATGTAGGTAAAAAGTTGACATGAATAAACCCAAGTACGAGTCGTTGGGACAAGCCACTATTGAAGTTTTTTTAAAGGTGCAAGTGGACTAAAGTTTACTTTTAATCTAAAGCGTAGTACATAGGACTGCCCCGTCTAAACCAGTTCAGTTCCTGATCAGGTCAGATTCAAATTAACTGTACTCTTCTGGCACCGGACAAAAGAGTCTTCAGAAGGACCTTTCCTTAAGGACAAAGAAAAACTAAAAGAAAGAACAATAAAAATTCCATACCTTCGTTCCGCGTCAGAGCGGAAACGCACGTATAATGTTAGAATATTGAGTCTTCGGCATTTACCCAAAACTTATAAACTTCCAGATTTTGCAAGAGGCCGTCATGCCACCAACCAGACGAAGCCATTCCCGCCATCAACCGAAGAAACACGACCGCGATTTTGACTCGAGACGATCTCCGGAGAATGGCCGCCGCACAGACCGGTAAATACTTTCTACTGGAACAAATAATTTAAATCAAATAGGTATTAATGTTAAAAAAATGAGCCGTCTGGGAGCTTTTAACGAAAATGCTGCCTAATGCAATAAAATATATTTTTTTAAATCTTCAGCATGAATTTATTTTTTTGTAATAAAACTACAACATAATATAATGATGCAAAAATTAAGGTGTATAAAACGTATGTGAAAAAGATCATGCCTACTTAGAACGAAGGTTTATTACCGGTTCAGAGCCTGTCAGAGTCTCTAGGATTTCCTAAGGGTATACACCATGTAGGGGACATGGTGGCTACAGTCGGGAAGGAGTAAAGGAATGGTTTATCGCCGGTTTGTCGAAAGTAACGTCAGATATAGGTACCAATAATATATACTAGGATAAGATACACTCACAGTATAAAGAGTAAACCTATCAGTAGCGTTACGCCTTTGAAGTTGACAAAAATGCCGACAACGTCTAGACAGTGATGCTTGTAGGGTTGTCACAAGTATACAAGGCTGATGTTATTTATAATTTATTTATTAACTCGTACTAGCAATCAACTATCAACATTATAATATAATATCTTAATCTTAATAATATTATAAATGTGAAAGTTTGATTACTCTTTCACGTAAAAACTACTGAATAGATTTTAATGAAACTTTACAATAATATAGCTTATACATCGGAATAACACATATACTTTTTATCCCGGGAACAAGTTCTTATGGGAAACGGGAACGGGAAAACTTCTCTACGCGGGCGAAGCCGCGGGCGAAGCCGCGGGCGAAGCCGCGGGCGTCAACTAGTATGTATATATAATAAATCAATAATATAAATATCGGTTTAAAAATAAGGATCTGAGATTTCACCAATTGCCGCACAAGGAAATAAATAAGGTTCATTTCATGTCGAATCGATAGTTTTTTTGATGAGAAAGCGTTTACGAAATGGCTGCCGCGTAGTAGATATAAAATGATGGGGTTTCTAGCAATCAATATGGCCGCCGAACTAGTCTTATAAAATTTCATGTTGGTATCGTATAAAGGGTTTTTTGGTATGCTGAGTACGAATTTCGTGTTAATTTTGCAATCCAATATGGCCGCCGCGTCATGGTTATAAAATTTCATGTTGGGTATCGTATAAGGGGCTTTTTGGTATGCTGAGCACGAATTTTGTGTTAATTTCGCAATCCATAATGGCCACCGTGTCGTTATAAAAAAATCAAGGGAACAGGAGCATGAACCAGGAATGAGAATTGACGATGAGAACTAGGGATGAGAAATGGGAACTGGAATCTGGGGATAGGAACTGGGACTTCAAACAAGGGTGAGCTGACATATGTAATCTCATATTATTACGTTTCTTCTTTTCACGGGTATCTTCTTTTTTTTATGAAGTTACCCGGGCTTTTGGTAGGCGTACATGGGGACATACTGGTCCAACACGCAGAGGCCCTTTGAGAATTTTAATCTAAAAGGAAATGGGACCCCCACTGCAGACAGTCCACGCCCGCATTATGTAGAAGAACGATAATGGACCACCTCCAATGGGAGTTAAACTATTGTAAAATATGCTAACTAAGAAATGGGCTATTGGGTTGGGGGTTTGATGAACCAGGTGATTATAACTATGGATAAAGGCGGCGTCTACCATTTTATATCTGATTATCCTAATTTTGGCAGACGGTGACTCGCCAACTCACTAGATGGGCCCCCTATACAATCGCCATAGGCATGATAAGCCTTTAAGGCGGCAGGTTGAAACACCGGTGTGAGCGGCTTGGGGTGTCGAGCGGTGCGGCGCCGGTTTCACCATCGCGGGTCAGACCTGGAGCGGTCTTCCCCGTAGTTATGCTCTTGAAAATGACACTTCCACCCCCGAGCATATAGCTCTGGCTCCCTCCCGCTGACCGGCCAATTAAGGCAAACCAGAGTTGAGATTTGCTGCACTCCCGGGAGTAGCACTCTCACTGATCTCCCGTTAGCCCAATAAATGCTAACCGGTGCAGAAGGGCAACAAAACTCTGAGGAATCGGGACCGATGTGTAGCCACGCACATTCAGCTCGCCACAAGCTGCCCTGCGGATGTGAGCTTTTCAATAACTTTCTGATACATTTTTTTGTAGATATCAGAAAGTGGATGACTCAAAAATCGAATTTACTATACCCTCATAGGGTTGCGTTAATCCTATAAAAGATTACGACTGTCCTCGAGGGGTCTCCGCCCCGTTGAGCACTCTAAAAAAAAAACAAATTATATGGATACGAAGTTCGCCGGGTATATTAGGTATATTTTTAGTAGTAAATGAGTTAATGATAAATATTTTCGGTTTTTGACTAACTGGACTTAATGCTACTGTTGTTTTCAACAAAAAAATATTGGTTACGCTTTGAACAAGTTTAAATATTAATTATGACGAAAAACTTGAACACAGGATAACATAGTATAGAGTATAGTTATAATCCCACATGTGTGGCTCCGCACACCATAATACTCTTATGCGATACCCAACATGAAATTTATAACAGTTGGCGCGGCGGCCATATTGAATTGCAAAATTAACACGAAATTGCAATATTAACATGAAATTCGTACTCAGCATACCAAAAAACCTCTTATACGATACCCAACATGAAATTTTATATCCACGCTGCGGCGGCCATATTGGATTGCAAAATTAACAAGAAATTCGTACTCAGCATACCAAAAAACCCTTTATACGATACCCAACATGAAATTTTATATCCACGGCGCGGCGGCCATATTGGATTGCAAATTTAACACGAAATTCGTACTCAGCATACCAAAAAACCCCTTATACGATACCCAGCATGAAATTTTAAAACCACGGCGCGGTGGCCATATTGGATTGCAAAATTAACACTAAATTCGTACTCAGCATACCAAAAAACCCCTTATACGATACCCAACACTAAATTTTATAACCACGGCGCAGCAGCCATATTAGATTGCAATATTAACATGAAATTCGTACTCAGCATACCAAGAAACCCCTTATACGATACCCAACATGAAATTTTATATCCACGGCGCGGCGGCCATATGGGATTGCAAAATTAATACGAAATTCGTACTCAGTATACCAAAAAACCCCTTATACGATACCCAGCATGAAATTTTAAAACCACGGCGCGGTGGCCATATTGGATTGCAAAATTAACACTAAATTCGTACTCAGCATACCAAAAAACCCCTTATACGATACCCAACACTAAATTTTATAACCACGGCGCAGCAGCCATATTAGATTGCAATATTAACATGAAATTCGTACTCAGCATACCAAGAAACCCCTTATACGATACCCAACATGAAATTTTATATCCACGGCGCGGTGGCCATATTGGATTGCAAAATTAACACGAAATTCGTACTCAGCCTACCAAAAAACCCCTTATACGATACCCAGCATGAAATTTTACAACCACGGCGCGGTGGCCATATTTGATTGCAAAATTAACACGAAATTCGTACTCAGCATACCAAAAAACCCCTTATACGATACCCAACACTAAATTTTATAACCACGGCGCAGCAGCCATATTAGATTGCAATATTAACATGAAATTCGTACTCAGCATACCAAGAAACCCCTTATACGATACCCAACATGAAATTTTATATCCACGGCGCGGTGGCCATATTGGATTGCAAAATTAACACGAAATTCGTACTCAGCCTACCAAAAAACCCCTTATACGATACCCAGCATGAAATTTTACAACCACGGCGCGGTGGCCATATTTGATTGCAAAATTAACACGAAATTCGTACTCAGCATACCAAAAAACCCCATATACGATACCCAGCATGAAATTTTAAAATCACGGCGCGGCGGCCATATTGTATTGCAAAATTAACACGAAATTCATACTTAGCATACTAATAAACCCCTTATACGATACCCAACATGACATTTTATATCCACGGCGTGGCGGCCATATTGGATTGCAAAATGAACACGAAATTTGTATTTAGAATATTAAAAACCCCATGAATTAAAGAAATCTATACAAAAATTCAAAAATCATAGCAAGCGGTCGTGAATGCGTCAGCCCTGAAAGACTGTCCCGAGCTACTAACAACAATTTGTTCGCAGCTCGGGACAAATCCTCCCGCGTCTCGTCCCTTGTCCCCCGCACGATTGCTCTGTCTAGACAGCTTCGTCGACCGACTGTATGTCTTTCGGCTGTGATACACTAGAACCTGTCAATGATAAGTCGTCAACAAGGTCCGTATTAACAATAATTTATACAGTGTTTGATAGGTTAAACACTATGTGTTTTTTTATATATAAGATTTGTATACAAAATTGACAAATTGCATAAAAGGACTTTCACAAATTGACAAATTGCATAAAAGGATTTTCACCTGAGATTCATTTTGAGATAGTTTGCAAAACCAAATGAACTACATGCTCGTCGATTCCCGTACAGTAAAGGAAAGGGCTAGGAAACCACGCAGCCGAGAGTTATTTTCTGTAGTAAGCAGCCTTCTAAACTTAGTTTAAGCTGGGACCTTTTACAGGGTAATATTATCCAAGGACATGTAGCAAAAGCAACCTCAGGGAACATGTCTGAATTATGTTTATTATTCAGACTGTATCGTATACTGCCTCGGTGCCGCAGTGGTAGTGTATACGACTGCCGCGCCTGAGGTCCCGGGTTCGATTCCCGGTTCGGAAAAAATATTTGTGTGATCCAGAAATGTTTGTTTCGGAGTTTGGGTGTTTCCTATGTATAATATGTATGTATTTAGATATATATAAGCATGTATGTCTGTTGTCTAGATCCCATAACACAAGCTTAAATTAGCTTACGTTGGGCTAAACGGCGCTGTGTAAAAAAAATGTCTCACAACCTTTATTATGTTATCTTTTTGTTTCAGAATTATTGATTTGAACAAAATGGACGCCCCGTATCTATCAAACCGAGACATGAAAGATTACAAACGCGAAACGAACCCGGCCATTCACAGAGACGAACTAGAAGACAACCCAGTTGCAAAGCTTACGGATAAAGACGATTGCTCACGACTATTCGAATTCGATAACGATGCGCCGCTTATCTTGGAGAACAAGGATTATAGAGAGATCGTCGGTCTCAATAGAGGCACCGACGACTCGCGACGTACATTCGCTAAACCTGAAAGCCCCGACTACATGCATGACTCTGGAATAGGTTAGTAACTAACCAGATTATACTATAGACTATTTAAACATGTAAATCGAAACTTAATTTAATGAATAAGGTAGGTAGGTAGACCAATTGGCAAATTTACCTGGGAGCCCTTTCGATTACATAAATATTTTTCAGCGTAATGTACTTTGGCATAACAGTTTTAGCATAAAGTTTTCTCGCATAAATTGTGGTAAGCAGAGTGTTATTAACGCAAAATGCAAACATTCACTTACTCTAATTTTTTTATCATAATTTTAATCAGCGTAAATGTAAAGGGTATAATTGTTATACGCCTAAATATAATTTAGCATACAATACAAAACGCATAATGGAGTTATGGATAACCGTTTAAATCATAAATGAATAATAATTTGACTAAGAATATTTAAGAAATGATGAGACACCATTGTAAATAATCATCTCACTCATAGCCAAGTTTTTAAGCTGTAACATATAAAACGATATTTTAAGTATTATTTTTTTAGACTAGTCTTGAGCAAAGTCGCAAATAGGTACGACGACGAACGAAGCGAGGAGGAGTGCTAGGTCACTTGTGACCACAACGCGCAAGCCGAGCGAGCATAGCGAGCAGGCCGCGGCAGCGGCCGGCGATGCGCCAGAACAGAGTCGCTAGTTTTAATCTACCTACTTTCTTTTTGTATTTTATTTATATATTCTATGTATGTGTTGAAATTTTGAACTTCAGTATAGTGACTATCGACATTTTTAATCAGTGGGCATTTCAATCTTAAACAGTTCAAGCTTACATACATACATATTATCACGCCTGTTTCCCATCGGGGTAGGCAGAGACTATGGTTTTCCACTTGCTACGATCCTGACATACCACTTTCGCTTCTTCTACTTTCATAAGTGTTTTCGTAAACGCTCGCCGGTTAAGGGTACTCTTGACCTGGCCTTTTTCCAAAAGGTCTTCGATTTGATTGAAATACGTACGCCGAGGTCTACCCCTACCAGTTTGCCCATTCACTCTCGCCACATAAATCTGCTTCGTCAGTCTACTTTCATCCATCCTCTCCACGTGTCCGAACCATCTAAGCATCCCTTTTTCTATCTTAGTCACTACATCTTCTGTCATACCGCAATGTTCCCTTATCGTGCTGTTCCTTTCTTTGTCCATCAACTTCACTCCAGCTATACTTCGCAGACTTCTCATTTCCACTGCATTTATTTTACTTTTATGCTTTTTCTGCCATACCCAACTTTCACTGCCATACATAAGTGTGGGGACCAGCACACCTCTATGTACAGCCAATCGTGCCTTCTTCGAAATGTTCTGACTGCTCATAAAGGCGTACATGGCTCCATTCACTTTATTTCCTGCCAATACTCTTCGCTCAATGTCATAGTCATACTTTCCATCTTTCGCAAATTTGTACCTAGATATACAAACTCTTTTACTTGTTCTACTCTTTCTCCTTCCACAACAATTGAGCAATGCGTCATACTTGCCTCTCTTTCAAAAACCATTACTTTCGACTTATTTACATTCACTTTCATTCCTTTGTTTTTTAACGCATCATACATAATGTTAACCATCAACTGCAACTCTTCCGCCGATGATGCTAGTATTACCTGATCATCGGCGTATAGGAGGCACTTGACGGTCAGTTCATCCATTTTTATACCATACGTACTCTCTTGCAGTTCTTTCAGGCAACTGTCCATGTATAGGTTAAACAGCAACGGCGACGCTACACAACCCTGTCTCACACCTTTTTCAATGTGAAAAAAGTCTGTGCATGCTCCGTTGATTCTGACACAAGCACTGGAGCCCTCATAGAGAGAGATTTCAGTGCTCGTATCAAGTGGCTGTTTACTCCATACATGGCCAGTATTGACCACAGTTTATTCCTCACCACTCTATCATAGGCCTTTTCCAAGTCTACAAATACGCAATAGACCTTTTGACTTTTCGCTAAAAGCTTTTCTGCTACGCATCGTAAGGAAAAGACCTGATCCGTACATCCTCTTCCTTTCATAAATCCTGCTTGTACATCCCACATTTTTCCTTCAGTTTCATTCATCACTCTTTTTATCAAGATTTTCGCATACAATTTGCCGACGATGCTGAGCAAGCTTATGCCGCAGTAGTTTTTGCACTCTTGCTGTGACCCTTTTCCCTTATAAAGCGGCACGATGACAGCCTTACACCAATCTCTTGGTACGCTGCCATTCCTCCAACAAAGGTTGAAAAGGCAGTACAGCTGGCAAGCTACCACGCCTTGTCCCGCTTTCAGCATCTCGACAGAGATCCTATCAAGTCCCGCAGCTTTTCCCACTTTCATGCTATTCAATGCTTCCGCTATTTCTTCCATACTTATGACTTCTTCCATACCAATTTCGTTCATTTCCCAGATACTAGTCTGTACTTGCATATCCTCTTTTTCAAACAAGCTTTCAAAATATTGCTTCCATCTTTTTAACACACATTCTTCTCCTTTCACAAGACTACCATCATGGTTTCTGATATGGTTGAGATGCGATGTCGTCTGTTGACCCCTCACTGTTCTTATGGACTTCCAAAAGAATTTCATATTCTGTTGGAAGTCATCAGATAACCTTTTATCAAATTCATCTCTTTCATTCTCTTTCTTTCTTTTCATCACCTCTTTTGCAACACACTTATACCTTTTGTACTCCTCTTTTGCCATTTTTAGGTCCACATCCGTTGCCTTCTGCATTCTTTGATTGACTTTTGTAGTCAACCAGTCCAACCATGCTTTCTTCTTATCAGATAACGCCTTTCGGACTTCTGCACCCATTCTCTTTCTCTTACATCCTTGGCTTCTCTTACTTACCCCACATACTTCCACCGCAACTTCCACTAGACCTTCCTTAAATGACTTCCATACTTCTTCGATCTCACATACGTCATCAGAATTTTCAAATTTCTTGCTCAGCTTACACTTAAATTCCTATCTCTTGCAAATTCTCAACTTTTATGTGTTCTAGTACACTAACAGGTGCATGCATACGATGCCGCCACCGCTGAAACAGACCTCTTACTCGACTAACAACCAAGAAGTGGTCTGTGTCAATCCCGGCACCGCGGTATGCCCGAGTGTCTAACACTTTCTTTCTCATCCTTGCATCTACAATCACATAATCAATCATGCTTCTCTGGCTTCCTTCTTGTCTCGTAAACAAATGGATATCCTTGTGGTTGAACATGGTGTTGGTTACCACAAGGTTCCTCTCCAAACATACCTCAAGCAAACTTTCTCCATTTTCATTCACTCGTTCGTCACCATACTTTCCCAATACACTTTCATAACCATCACGCTTCACACCAACCCAACCATTAAAATCACCTAACATTACTATTCTTTCTTTCCGTTTGCATTTACTCAGTATATCGCTCACACTCTCCCAAAATGCCTGCCTCTCACTATGGTCCTTTGAAGATCGGCGCCACCGCGCATCTTGCGGAGCATAAACTCCTAAAACAAAGATGCGGGTAAGCCCAACCTTCAGCCTCAACCAAAGGAGTCTTGGGCTCACACATTCATATTCTGTCACACATTCATTCATTCTCGCGGATAGTAACACACCTACACCCTGGCACGCTGTACTGATCGGGGCTACACCTGACCAGTAGGCCGTATAGGGTCCATGTGTAGTGGTGTCACATCCTTTCCTCTTTGTTTCATTCACACACAGAATATCAATTCGTCTCTCTCGCATCATCTCGCATACCTCCTCAATTTTATCTTTTAATCCTCCTCTTATATTCAGTGTAGCAAAGCGGCTATCCATAGCCCACTTTTCGCCTCGATGGAAACGGGACGTGACGGGTGGCGAACCGCATCGCCGCCAATTTTGATATACCATAGCGTTCCCACGAGTGGCAAGGGAAAACAAAAGTCCACCTAGACAGAGCCCCGCTTGTCCAAGTAAGGCTAGCCTTGTTCTGGGGTCGCCCGGTCCCAGGGCATAAGGCACGTTAATGCTAGGCTCGCCCCTAGCCACGCAGCACATAGGCACGGCAACCTTGGCTTGGCGGAGAGAGGATGAGGTAGGGAAAGGATTTATGGAAAGGAAAATGACGATGTAGGAGAGGGGCTTGGATAGGGTAAATTTAATATACCTTCTATATCAAAGAGGCCACAATAGATAAATAAATAAATTTAATAAAAAAAGGTGTCTATTTTAGATGATAAATTTGGAAAAAAATAAAATGTTAACGCATTGCCTTTTTAGTGAGGTGATAGTAAAAAGGCTAAAATGTCTTATGTGCTAGACACTAATTAGCACGACCAATTAAAGTCCTGGTAGTATCGGACATAGCATTCTATAAAGTTTGCAAAATCAAAGGAGGTGTAGAATATTGGTTCTGGATTAAGTCTTTTTGCCAAGTATATAAAAATAAAAATATGTACTCGTTAACATTATGGTATTCTATTTGTATGGCTTGTAATCTTTATGCGAGACTGAGTGAGATGCCAATAAATGTTATGATTAGTAATCGCTATTGTAAAAAAAATATGCGTAAACATTGTATGCGGGTATATCATTATTATAAAAAAGTTATGGGAAAATAAAGTATGCCTAATGATTTATTCTGTTTGAACGTTATGCGAAACGAAGAGTATGCCAAAAAACGTTATGCAGTTTTAAGTTATGCCTCTAAAATTTATGCAACCCAATACGGACCCAATTTACCTGTGTATAAAAGTTTTTAATTTAAATTTTACCTATCTTTTATCTATATCTATACTAATATATAAAGCTGAAGAGTTTGTTTGTTTGGTTGAACGCGCTAATCTCAGGAACTATTGGACGGATTTTAAAAAAAATTGTGTTGGATAGCCCATTTATCGAGGAAGGCTATAGTATAGGCTATATATCATCACGCTACTACCCTGGAGAACGGAGCTGTAATCATAAATGTCGACAAATCGGGCAATTTTTTATAAATTTTGGTAGAATTTAGGTATAAGCAACGGGATTAAATAGGTGCGACGGGAGTTCGAAGTATGTTACGGGCGAAGCATATATTATACTTGGTGACTGGTCTAATATATGCAACAATTGAAGGATTGCCTGTAAGAGATTGCTCTTTAGTGATGAGGCTGCTCTCTGTATATTTAGAAAACTGAAATCTCTTTACATTAATGTTTTATATCGGTGTGCGTTAAAGGTTTTTTCTATTTTATTTTAAATGTATTGGTTCTCCAGACGGTCGCGAATCCCAGTTCACTCCATCCATTAGCAGTTGAGGCCAGGAAAAATATAAAGAAAATTATATTGTATGGCAAAATTATATTTTTGCACTGGGTTAAGGCGCACGCAGGGTTGGAGGGGAATGATAGGGCCGACCAGCTGGCAAAGGAGGCGGCTTTGGGGTTGAGGCGGGCACCAGAATACGACCTGTGCCCGGTTTCATTCGTCAGACGTAATATCCGTGTGGATACGCTTGGTAAGTGGAACCGGAGGTACTAGGCTGGTGAGACCGCTTCAATCACGAAGCTCTTCTTCCCAAATGCGGTGGACGCGTACAGCATTATTATGAAATTCACTCCAAACAGACACACCACACAGGTCCTGACAGGACATGGTGGGTTCTCAGAGTACTTGACTCGCTTCAAGTGCAAGGCGGACCCATCATGCACTTGTGACTCCGATACCGAAGCGACAGTTCCTCATTTGCTGACGGAGTGCCCTGTTTTTTCGAGACAACGATATAGTGTGGAGCAAGAAATAGAAAATACTGTCACTGTGGCAAATTTCAAGGACATAATAGCTGGTAAACAAAGAGAAAAGTTCTTGAAATACTGTATAGAAATATGTAAATATTTCAACAATAGAAATAAAGCAGATTAATAGAATTACGACAACATAATATATATACGAGGGTAAATCCAAAAGTTCGTAGCCTGACCATGAAAATCAAAAAAACGTGGGTGTAAATTATTTTTTATTTTTCTACATAGTCACCATCTAGTTTAATGCACTTCTTCCATCTGAACTGCAACTTATTTATACCTTCAAAAAAAAAATGATTCCGGAAGGTCGTCAAAATAAATTTACTGCATCTATGACCTCTTCTTTGGTTGAAAATTTCGAACCACCTAAATGTTTCTTTAAATTCGGAAATAAATGATAATCCGAGGGGGCTAAATCCGGCGAATAAGGTGGGTGGGGCAATAATTCGTAACCACAAATATGGATCTCAGCCATTGATTCGGCAGAAGTGTGAACCCGCGCGTTGTCTTGATGGAACAAAACTTTCTTACGCAACATACCTGGCCGTTTTTCTTTGATTTCTTCGCGAAGCCGTCGTAAAAGGTTAGAATAATAACTTGAATTTATAGTTTGGCCTTTTGGTAAATAATCCACAAAAATGATTCCCTTCGCATCCCAGATTACCGAAGCCTTTACTTTGTTACTCGACAAAACGACCTTAGCTTTCTTCGGAGTGGGTGAGCCGGATCTTTTCCATTGTTTCGATTGTTGCTTGGATTCGGGAGTATGATGGTGAACCCAGCTTTCATCCATAGTAACAAACCGGGATAATAAAAAATCCTCAAAAAGCTCCAAACAGTCACGCGAAATTGTGTAGCAAACGCGTTTTTAATCGACTGAAAGCAACCCCTAGGTTGCTTTCAGTCGATCAAAAACGACCTTGGGTGCCTACACCCAACAAGCAGAAACCTTTTGGAACCCCAGTTCTTGAGTTATGATGTTTTGAACCCGACTATAAGACCATAACCGATGCCTGTGATCTCAGCTCTCTTATTGATGGACAATCATCGGTCATTTAGTATAAGATCACATATTTTATCGATGTTTTCCTTGGTGGTAGACGTTGAAGGCCTTCCACACCTAGGATCATCTTCAACGCTCTCCCGACCTCGCTTAAACTCAGCTACCCATTTTTTTACACCGGAATAGAATGGAGCAGATTCTCCTAATGTGCTCACCATATCTTCATGAATATGTTTTGGTGATAGACCTTTTTTATGCAGGTACCTAATCACTGCGCGATGTTCGATTTTGTTCATTCTTGAAAATCTTTTCCAATAGGTACACTTAAACAAATATCCACAAAAAAAATTTCGCGCGCACTAACTGAACCAAATTTTGCTCACTTGCTACTGAATAACCATAGTACAGATAGAGGATAGATTTTAAAAAAATAATGCTTTATTTATGTTAGGCCACGAACTTTTGGATCCACCCTCGTGTTATGTTGAAGGTAAAATAAAAATGGTAATAAATTATAAAACATTAAATATATAGTAATATAACAAAAAGAAAATTATTCATATATTTAAATATAAGCAGGATGTACTTTGGGAATTGTAAGTGGCAAAACCGCATCCCACTTGAGAAGAAATTAATAGACAATAAGATAGAATTTTAGAAATGTAAGCAAAAATGATTTAGTTTGTACGTACCTACGTATAGTAAATATACATGTTAGAAATAAGTACAACAGTTTGTAAATTACTGAGTAAGTTAAAAGACAGGTATGCCCACAACCCACTCTGGGAATATAGCAGATAATAAAATTAGAGATAAGACAAATAAGTTTATTTAAGATAGAAAACATGTAAATGTAGGATAAGATAGAAATTAAGCAAAGATTTTTTTAAAACCCAGTTAAGTAAAAATTATTTTAAAACCCGGTAATTATAAAAAGTTTGGAAAATCCAAAAGTGCACGCCTCACGCGCTTTTATTATATTATAAAAAAAATATGGTTTCGTTTTAATTAAAATTTCGACCAATGACTTAAAATGTTTAAAAACTAATCGCTCAACGCCATCTAACCAAAAAAAAATAAGGATTAGTTAGCTTAAATTGCGCTAGATGGCGTTGTGCTAAAATTGTTTATTTAATATTTAATAACAATTAAACCACATCGAATCAGACCGTGAAAATTGAAAGGGTTCTATTCCTAATTATACTGAAGCGTAAGAGAAAAAAAAGACTCGTTTAGTAAAGTATTTCGGTCGTTATCGTGTTAACAAGAAAATAATCCGTAACAAACAGACACACGGACGTCCAAGACGTAACTTTTTAAACAGTTTTTTAACTACTTTAAATAACAAAAATGGCATCAAAACTATCATGAGTGTTAAAAATTGTGTTTTCTTGATATGTGTGTGTATATATTATTTTACAAGTGCAATATATGATTAGTTAGTTATATAGTAGTAATAGTTCCCACCTCAACGCTTCGCTTATGCAATAATAAGAAATAAAGTTATTAGAAGTAAGAATAGCAGGAATCCCACCGGGAAAATGAGTGAAATGTTGAATGCAAGAAAGATACGGTATGCGGAAAGCAAGGTGACAATGAGCGAGAACTAGTATCAGAAAGAGTTACAGTAGGAAAGTCTCCGAAATAATCATATCAGGAGTAGGTATAGCTAGGAAAAAAAAAGTCCTCTTAAGTATATACAAAACGAATAAGTTAACAACGAATGTAGGCTACCAAGAAACATTTAACGCAGGAGTCATACTTATAATCTCTTAAAGGGTCGGAAGTGCCAATGCTGCAACTTTGGTATTGCTATTGTCCTTAAGCTACGTAGACCACTTTCCATCAGGTGGACCATATGCTTGCTGACACCTCAGTGGTATAAAAAAATCTCGAAAATCCAAACCCCAAAAGAACAAAAAAACTTTTTGTTAAAAAGTAATACCTCTGCCACCCCTTCGGGGATAAGGCGTGATAGATAAATAATAAAAAATAATTATAATATTTCTTATTACATAACACAAAAAATACACCAATAACTTTTATTTTCAGGCCTACCCGAAGTACAAATGCGGCACAAGAATAGGTCCAAAGAGAATAAGGGCGATTTCGTAGAGGCTGCTAACAAGAACAAACGTAAGATAACATTTTAATATTTTTTTCTATAACATTTTACTATTATAATAATATTTTTGGGACAACCCACACAACGCCATCTGATTCCAAACTAAGCAGAGCTTGTACTATGGTAACCAGATAACTGATAAACATACTTATATATTTCTAAATACATACTTATTATAGATAAATAACACCCAGACACAGAATAAACTATCGTGCTCATCACACAAAGTTTTATCCTGGGTGGGAATCGAACCCACGACCTCTTGCGTAGCAGTCGGATGCACTCCCACCGCGCCACAGAGGCAGTCACTAACTAACTACCTTCACGCTGTATCCCTGACGGGGTAGTCAGAGAGGACAGATCGCCAGGCTTCGCAATCCATGCATACTTCTTTCGCTTCTTCAAGATTCATCGATCGCTTCCTACACGCACGTCTGGGTATCCGAGTACTTTTGACCAGTCCGTTTTTGAGCAATCTGCTCACGTGGTCTTCATATGTAAGTCTCGGCCTACCCTGACTTCTTCTACCCTCTACTTTCGCACAATATATATTCTTCGTCAATCGTTCCTCACTCATTCGTTGGACGTGTCCAAACCAACGGAGCACGCCCTTTTCCAGCTTAACGCTGACACTTTCATTCAAACCTGCCATATTGCGTATCACTTCGTAACGTATTCGGTCGGCCAAAGTAACACCGCACAATTTTCGAAGTGATCGCATCTCCACAGCATTCAATTTACTTTCATGCATCTGCTGACATACCCAGGTTTCGCTACCGTAAAGCAAAGTTGGCACTAGCACTGCGTTATGAATCGCCAGTCGTGCTTCTTTTACGATGCTTTGTCGCTTTACTAACTGGGACAAAGCACCGTTAACCTTGTTTCCGGCAGCTACTCGCCGTTCTACATCCGAATATAAGAATTATATTATATTATCTGTGATCCGAATCACATCTTCCATCCGCTCCGCGCTAAACATACTCCCTAAATACACAATTTCATTCACCTGCTCTAGTCGTTCCTGGTTAACCCTAATCTCGCATTTGGTTCTTACGTCATCTCTATCAAATACTAGAACCTTAGTTTTACTGGCATTCAAGCGAAGACCCTTACTTTCACACTCCTCTTTCATATTAGTGACTAATGCCTGAAGGTCGGCTTCTGATGAGGCCATGAGCACTGCATCATCAGCGTACAGCAGACAGTTTACTTTAAAAGCAACCCAAGTTCACACCCATATCACAATCTTTCAACTTCTGCAGGCAACTGTCCAGATACACTATGAACAGCCAGGCGGACATGACACAACCCTGTTTGACGCCTGTACAGACATCAAAAAGAGGTGACACATCCCCCCCTACTCGCACGCAAGCCTTACAGTCTCTATAAAGCGGCTGTATTGCCTGCAGTAGCGAGCCGTCCACACCATATCCGGGCAGCAAATCCCACAAAGTTTCTCTCACAATGTTATCAAATGCTTTCTCCAGATCCACAAAAGCGCAGAAAACCTTCTGGCTAATAGCCAGACGCTTCTCCGCGATCATGCGGAGAGAAAACACTCGATCCATGCAACCTCTTCCACGCACACTACTATTACAGGATTACTCTAATTGGTTTATAATAAATACCTATAGCTAAATTACAATTATTGAAATATCTAAACTTAACTTTAATTCCATTGCCAGACTTAGGTACAGGCCCTAGCATAGCACTACATGTATACAGTCTAAGATTTCTCGAAAAACGTTAGATATGAGAGGTATTACGACTATGTATTATCTCCTATCTGACATTTTTACTTGCGAAGTACTAATTTGCATTTGATTTGTGCAATAACAAATCAACATGTCGATATTCCTAATCTTCTTCATCAAATAGTGTTTTCCCAGTTGCTTTGGAGCCCCGGGTCTGATTTTATTAATAGCTGCTAATAGCAGCTAAGATTTGGCTTCTTCAGTCTGATCTCCCCGTAAGGACACCTTCAAAAGAGTCTCGTCCATTGGTCATCAGGTTCCATATTCAGGAAAAGCTAGACCCCAGAGAATTTGAAATGGTTGACTTAGACTCCATATACCCAAAACTTGTCAAGCTACCCTAGCTCTATATCGAAAAGCGACATGGTAGATTAGGCCGAGCCTTACAAATGAAGACCACGTGAGCAGATTGCTCAAAAACGGAAAAGTCAATAGTACTCGGATACCCAGACGTGCGTGTATGAAGCGATTGATAAATCTTCAAGAAGCGAAAGAAGTATCCATGGATCGCGAAGCCTGCCGATCGTTCCTCTCTGATTATCTCGTCAGGGATACAGCGTGAAGATAGATAGTTAGTTTTTTAACATGGTAAATCGAAATGGTATGCGCAGGGAGCAGTTCACCGGAAGTGAAGCGCGCCACGATAGTGGGAAACCCGATGTTCTCCCGCGGAGAGGAGGGAATTCCCCTCCCGGCCGAAGCGCTCGGGCTGGACGAGCTGCAGATGGACTACGACCAGATCATGCACTACTTCCACAACCTCAAGGTATAAACGCACGCACCGTTCCACCACGCTTCTAGTGTAGTGTTGCTGTCGCTTGCATCGATACCGTCACCGATCACCGCGCGTTTCTATCATATACCTACCTATGTATCGTGTCTCGATGTTCGATGTACTTTCTTATGAACTATAGAGCCTCAATTTTGATGCATTTATTGATACTAGGATAATATTTTGTATGACTACTTACATTTTATATATAACTATACATATGAATGCCGTGCAGTATTATAAAACTTAATTATTATACTTGTTAAGATTCATCTCGAGTACCTATTAGTTGTTTTTCACGCTGCAGCAAATTCGAGGTTAACGCCTAAACATAACATTCCACTGTTCACCTCTTTCTAACCATTATTTATTTTCCCATTGATGTAGTGTGCTAGAAAGCAGCTAAATCTTACCTAACACTAGTATAGAATCTCACGACTAATATTAGACGATATCTATAGACTTTGCTGCAGAATCTGACTTATATTTTAAAATTTTTCGCAGGAATCAAACGCCTGAGTAGAGCAGATCATTGCAAAGATCCGGCAGATATTGTCTACGTTTAAATATCAGCATATCATCCCTCCGATCGACGTATACAATGCACCCACTGATACGTCCAGGGCAGCCGGGCTAGAGGATAGTACCATTGACACTCACAACAACAACTCTTATACGACCACCGAACATATTTACGAGAACTTTAACAGCCATAACGTAGTCGCACCAACTAAAATGCTTTGCGACTCCATTGCTCACAAAAATAGCTTTATGAAGACACGTCTCAAGTTCTTGTTAGAGCACCTGAGCGAGGCCTATGAGTAAAGTTGTTGAAGTCAAATGTATTATCCTCGATACAATATGTGTCTAAAAGTGGATCCTTGCAGTGATCGAAATTGATAATATACAAATTGTAACTGTTTTATACCAACATCATTTTATCGTTAAACGTATATACTCTAGTCATCTACAAAGCTGCACATATTTAAAGTAACTATTAATGATATTTGTGTGTATGTAGTAAATACTCATATTTCAATGAATATAATAAATTATAAATAATACTCACGCGAGTTTCGTCTGTATATTGATATAATTGTCTTCTTGTGCTAATCAAAGGGCTAAATTTTGTTAAGGGCTGTGTATTCTTAACTATACGGCGCTCATAGAACTCCATGTCTTTATGTAATTGTCATACCAAAAGATAAAAGTTGTTAGTGTTTTATATTTGTATATATATTTTCCACTAGAAGGTAAAAACGCTACCTCACTTTTGTCTTAACTTAGAGCTTAGCTACTGTACGCGAGTTGGAAGTGAATTTGCATTTATTTTACAAATATCTCGTTGCAAAATCACTATCATTTTCCCGCCTACTGTATTGGATAATGAACACAATACTTAGTTATTATATTAAGACTGCAGATTGCCAGTGTTTAGGGAATATAGTATTATAAGCATAGTACATAAGAGATACAGAACTAGTCAAATATATTATTCTTATATTAATCTGGGCTAATTTATTTGCTCAATTCTCATTGTTCCACTTGCAGAAATTGCGTTATAATTCTCTAGAACTACTTATGTTGAGACTGTCTGATTAGAAAACTATCCTTAATCTTATGTATTTCAAGTTTAAACTGTTACAAAGTTTATTTATTTGCTAAAATAATTTCTAATGTTATTAATTTGACTCAACAGTTTGCAAAAAAATGTTGTTTGTGTATGAACACATACAAGGTTTTTAAATGAAACAGTACGTAGATACACGGTTTTACACTAAAATGGTTTTAGAGTTGTGATAACATGACTGCAAAGAATTGATTTTATATGCAGTCCATTTTATAATTAAAGAGGCCATATCATATATCTAATCTAAACGCTTGTATGATATTGTAAACACTATTAATTTATTGAAAATGTAAATTGCATTTACTTGTAAGTTAGTACGTTAGGCTTTGTAAATATTGTTATGAGTATGACGTTATATAATTTATAGGTACTTATGTGGAGATGATAAAACAAAATAGATATTATGTAGAACTCGCTTAACAATGGACAGAGTAGAGTTGCACACAGTATCATGAGATGTTATGTCTGTTACGAAAATACACTAAATAGTACCTAAATGTTTTATCTTGTAATGTGTATTAATGTGAACTAAATTGTAAAACGAACCAGATTAATGAAATTGTAAATTTATTTTAGAAACCATATATTATAAATGCAGTGTTCTGGTTCTGTACACGCTTGTACTATTATTGTGATCTATGGATCAGGGTTGCCTCTTTTTTTAAATGTATAATAATACTAGCGGACCCGACAGACGTTGTCCTGCAGTATACTGACTTCAGGGCATTTGTTCTTTGATTTGTGAATCTAAACCATCCAGGGCGTCACTCAAACGCATACAAAAACATCATTAAAATCGGTCTAGCCGTTTAGGAGAAGTTCAGTGATATACACGCGTACAGTAGAATTATATATTATAAAGATGTAGATATTTTTAATTTCATATTTATACATATTTGTATTGTTTTTTAGTCGATAGTATACCTACTTATATTTATTGTAAAAACCTACACATAAAAATCAGCCAAGTGCGTGTCGGGCCCCTGGCAATGTAAGCTTCTGTTATCTGTGATAGTTTTCCTTATAATTTCTTTGTATGTCCGTGAAAATTTTCACATGCTCAGATACCTACAACAGTTACGTTTAGCGAAAAAAACTTGATTATCTCTGAGGTACAGTACAGACAGACGGGTGGACGGACATGCCCAAACATTCACTGCGCTTATCGCTTTTTTTCAATAGATTAACGATAAAGTTAATTTATTTTTCAATAGATTAACATTAAAATATATCTTGCCAGTTGTCTCGGCGACAGCTTTCTACATTGTTGATTGTAAATAAAGTAGGCAACCCTACCTAAGTTCCTCTAAAATAATTATAGCGTGTTGTTTGGCTTTTGTCGTTAGGTTAGGAACGAGTCATAAGATACTAGGTACTCTACGCTATAGTATTTGTTACTATAAAACAATTGTTTTTGTTGAGTTTTTGCCATAATTGTAAAAAAGGAGATTAATTAAAAAATAATTTATTGCTACAAGGTAACATGTATGCAAACTGAGGCTTGTCACGAAAATCCTTTTATGAAATGTCAAATTTAATAATCCATTATTAATTTTATCGAGTTTTATTTTATCAATGTGAATATAACATTAATAACCCTCTTTTTTATCACGACAGCTGATGTCTTTTTTTATACCACTGAGATGGCAGACAAGCATACCACCCGATGGAAAGTGGTCACCATAGCCTATGGACGTTTGCAACACCAGAGGTGCCGACCCTTTAAAAACCTTCTAAGACCCCTTTTGAAGACCCCATACTGTAGACGTTCGGGAAAAGCCAGGCAGTATCTCTTCTTCATCTTAGTGTATTCATATATTCTTCCAAACCCTTCCTGGATTTGGAGCACAGGGTCCACTTTTATCAGGTTGCCAGGAGCAGCAATCATTTGGCTTTTGATTTTCGACACTATTGTGAGCGACTGCCGTTTGACCTCCCAATCCCGTAACAGCACCTGCACCGCTTGTAGGTGAGGGTCGCTTGGGCTGGGAAACACTAGCTAGCACTAGTACTAGTTTCTGTGATCAATGCTTAGATAATTGGGTAAGCACTTCTTAACGGAACAAGAGCTGGATCAGTCGCATACCCAGGTAGGAATTTTTCGTCAGTTTGACGTCCGCTTACAGTCATTTTAGACGTACTGACGTCATTTTACTACGTCGGGAGCCTCCGCAGATGACGTCAATTTGTCACAGCCATACGACGTCATTTGCTGACGTCTAATGGCTGTCACAGAGTGACGGCCAGAATGATATGCTGGAATGACGTACTTCGTACGTCAATAGAGACTAGTTTGGGCCCTAACTATTGACCCTATAATGACGTCCATAGAACGTACTTTGGTAGCGTCCTGAGGACGAATTTTGCTGTCGTCTTAAGGCTGTCACAGAGTGACGGCCGGAATGATATGCTGGAATGACGTACTTCGTACGTCAATAGAGACTAGTTTAGGCCCTAACTATTGACCCTATAATGACGTCCATAGAACGTACTTTGGTAGCGTCCTGAGGACGAATCTGGGACCGATCTGCCGACGTCAGAAAGACGTACTTTATAGGGTGGTGTACGTCCCACACCACCCTCCTACAGGGATAGGTAGGTAGGTACTCCTAGGTTTATAAAAAATAGAAATACATGCAATTATAAAATTTATTGAAAATTTAATCTTAGTGATTGATTAGGCACAAAATGGTCACGTACATGTTATTATAGAGATACCTTTCTTAGACCCTAAGTGTTACAGTCAGCTGCAGTGGAATGTATACAATCCCTGACTTTCAGTGTATAGCGGCATTGCAAAATACATAAACTAAAAAAATATGAAATTCAGCCCATTAGTTCACATCAGCATTTGCCCTGTAAATGTCTATTGCAATGCTGCTATATATTTCCCTGAAAGTCAGGAATTGTATACATTCCAGTGCAGCTGACAGTACTTTAATTATACATAATAATTAGTTATGGAGTAATGGGATACTTACAGTAAAACTTTCATCAGGAATTACAACACATTTGGTACATATTTCACTGATAGGGATCAGTTTAAAATTAGAAAGTTCTTTTACTTCCATTACATCAATAGTTACAGAATTAAATGGATATTCATAAAATGGCTGATAGTTCACAAACTCACATCCATAGACAAAGAAACAACCATTTTTCAGAATATTAAATATCTTGAACACTTTCTTGTTCTTAATAAGACAATAACAATCCGCTTCACGAGATGATGCAACATAGAATGTGAATTTATTGTATACTAATCTCTTAAAGCATTCAAAAACATTCTCCTCAGGAACAGGTCCAGAATCATAATGATCATAAGCACATGTTTTTGGTACAGAATCATATACCTTAGGAAATTCCATTTCTTTCAATCTTTTAACAATTTGCTGTAAGGGCTTATTAGGTGATCGGACCAATTTCTTTAGGGTGTTTAAAAAGTTTTCAAATGGAAATGCTGAATATTCATCTAGTGGGCCATAGAGACGTACATCCTCTCCTACATGACATAGCAAATGAACATTATACACTAAAAAATTTAAACCATATACTGATTTGGAATGATTTATAAACATGAGCAATAGTTCTTGTGCAACATCTATACCAATTTCATTTATATGTTTTTTTGAACAAAGAATAGTGATAGCTGAATGAAACAGTAAAAAGTTTTCATAAAGGTAACGTTGCAAGATCTTTTTCAAAACAAGTGGACCAACACATAACAAGAACATTCTATATTCAGTTGCTTTCCATCTGGCCAGTTCAGTTAAACTTCGGGATTTTCTATTGAATTCAATTGGTATAAATTTTGAGCAATAAATTAGTTTTTCTGATATGGAATTCACTGATAGACTTCGTAACCGAACATTTAAACCTCCACTGATCCATACATTTAACAACTTACGCATGACTCCCAAACAAATGTTATGCATATAATCAATAGGAAATGTGTTTATCAAGTCTATGGGGAGTGCCAAGAGCGGTGATTCTCCAACATGGTGGTCTTCATCTAATTTTGCACGGAATGATTCATTCGTTCTTTTGGGTGCTGTCACACTTTGATAAATAACTCTGCCCAGGTATTCACCTTGCTCGGTGCATTTGTCGCAGGCGGAGTAACCACCATGTTGTTTTGTACCCTTAACAAAGGCTCGCGCCGGCGCGTCACAAATAAAACTATGTACTTTAACAGTGTAATGAAAATTCTCAAAGCAGAACCCATCTCTAAGTAAGGTTGCTAATTCGTCTATAAATTGCACCAAGTAAGCATGTAAAGGTGCAGGTTTGCTTTTTCCACAAAAAAGAGCAATGGGAAAAGGTTTAGCATTAGGTATATTCTTAACCAGGGCCAATATAGGCCTTAATTGTGTGTTAGAACTTTTAAAAAGTGGAAGTCCATCAATATTAAAACTTAAACTAATTTCTCTATCCTCAGCATTACCACCAAATAATTTTATTTGTTTCTTAATTTCTGACAGCAGACCCAAATAAACAAGTTGCCCAGTTTCTAAATATGTGACATCTATATTTATTGGGGTTCTAAATAATGTCCTACTATTTGTAGATAAATCTGGGTGAAATGGAGTCAAAATTTTGAGTAGATTATCCACAGCATTATGTGGTATTTGATGCTGAATAGTTGCCCAGTGTATTAATTTTGATTTCAAATCCCCCCTAGCGTTGTTAAAATCTGTATTAGGGGTAACCTGTACATCATGTAGATCTATAGAAACCTCAGGTTCTATAGAGAAGGAACAGTCATTGATATGTGGTGCCGGACTTTGGGGAAGTACATTAATCAATGATGTAGATGGCAAACTACTAACTGTACTAGGCGCATCTATACCTGCTATAAGACTTAACTTTGCTTCCTTTGCCCTTCTCAACATTTGACGTTGGCCAACTACAGCCTTTGGTGTGTATTTTATCTTTTCTGTCATGGTAACTAACACTGAATCTGTTTGTCATTCTTCTTTACACGTTCAGGGGCATGCTTGAGCCAGACTTTTATGGAGTCCTCTACTTCTTTTTCTGTACAACCAGATGTTGAGGTAACAACGCCTTCTATAATAATAAAAAATACGAATGAATTACGTAACTGTAGTCAGCAGTATTCAAATTAAATCTAGTGACGCGCCAAAATTAATTCTGGTGCCTGACATTTATTACTTTTATACTAGACTAGCTATAGGCCCCAGCTTCGCACAGGTAGAAAAATTCAAAGGCAATGACTTCAGATTATTCACCTTTAACTAAATGACTCCCGTGCAAAGCCGGGGCGAATCACTAGTAAAACTTTTACTAGTGATTCGCCATGTTATGCAGGAATAATGTAGCTTTATAATGGTGAAATAATTTTTGAAATCGGCTTATTAGTTTTTGAGTTTATTCATTACATACATAAATAAAAACAAACTTTCCTCTTTATAATATTTGTGTAGATTTAATGACATGACATGAATAACCATCATTTTTAAAACAAAACAACGCTGTAACCATAATGTAGCAAATAAATAATTATATAGATATATCAAAAAACTTAGGTACCTACCAACAATACAATCCCGGATGCGCAGATGGCAAAACGCCTTTTTATTAGATTGTTTTCCATAAAAGTTGTATTGAACAGCAACATGGTCCGTAAACGCCCATTTCAAGATGCGGTAAACCTTAGAGGCTGCATCACTGCCACCCAGTATTTTAATATAGGACACCTGTAATGAAAAAATTAGGTATTAGCTATCAGTCATTTATGTATGTATTTTGTTTCTAATTTTTGTAAGTACTTCAATTACTAATTTATTTAAATTATAGGTAAAATATAGTAGTAAATAGTAGTAGTAACATTTAATTTTAAACCTTACCAATACAAAATTGAGATGTATTTAAAATGTAAATATACATGAAACAGTTGAGCAACTGCAGACCACTTTGCTATCTAGAGATAACTAAACTCATCTAATAAATACCATCAAAAATGACCTTGAGTCTGAATACCGGCTTCATGGATTGGCTAAACATATTTATACTCAACTGCTTAGGAAGGAAGGTGGTGTTTTAATTGTTTGTGAATGATAATTAAAATACTACTTTGTAAGCTACTGTACTGTAAGCTAGTAAAATGTATGAAAGAATGTTTACCAAATTGTCGTAATTTTCTTTCAGTAGCAGCAGTTGTTGCATGCAACTCTGCAGCAGTTTTAATTGGAAATTTGAAATCTTCTTTCAGTGTGCCTTGACAATTTTTATTTTGCTTTAACATTTGTATGATTTGATCATTTTGTGTTTTCATGAGAGATAACAATGACAGCACTTTAGATTGGTATCCTAAAAAAACATCAAATTTATTAACAAGTAACATTGCACACTGATTACCACAACTGGGTTGTATGTGCCAAACATCCATCCAAACTAAATAAAAATAAATACAGCCTCAGATAGTAGGTGGGTAGAAAGTACTCAATACAACATAACACACAATTACTAAATAACAACTAAAAAAATACAATGTTATAATATATAGATCTTTCGCCAAGAGGCCTACATACCTGATAGTTCAGTGGTTGCAGTTACATTGCGTCCTGGTGTATCTAGAACATGGATATCTTCGGGCCATGCAGTTGAAGTAGCTCCAGCCTCCTGTTCCAAACCTGCAAATTAAATTAAATGAAAGCTGACTTCCCGTGTGTGAACTTATTTTCATACTAAAAGAAACATAGCTTCCTCAAGTCTCTAGGACCTGTAATCTCTCAGTTACAGAAATAATAGTGTGTATGTATTAATGTATTTAATTATCCCTATTTAAATTATTATGCGAACTTAACATAAATCAACTTTTTTCTCAAATCATATTATTACCTATACATACCCTGCAACAAACTGGCAGACAGAATTGGTAGATCCGATGTAAGATCATTTGAGGGATCATCAGACTTATTCATGTATTGTGGCGTTCTTATAACTGTGAAACAAAAATTTTGCATTTAGGTCAAGCATACATAATCATCGCCAAAGAAAAGAAGTGCATTGTCTAACCTTGTTTTTTTAAGGGTGGCGGTCTGGTAAAATTATCATTCTCATCACTATCACTACTACAAATATAACGTTTGGTCTTCTGAGGTTTCCTCTTGGAAACTGAGGTTTCCTCTTCGGTCTGTATATCAGAAGACACCTCCACCAGTTTCAATTTTCTCTTTGCTTTTTCTATGTCATCTAAAGCAAGCAAGAACATGCACTCAATAGGTATCAAGAACCAACAACCATTGTTAACAACTAGGTTAGAACATCACCTATATTAGGTAGGTTAGATTTAGAAAATTTATGCAAGACAATTTCTCAGGTTAGACTATTTTAAAAGTTAGGCAGACACATGCACAAATAAAATTGAAAGGGCTATTACAAAAACTGCACGTGCATTGATGTTTATAACAAAGAACCCGTACCACACTCACCAGATTACCGGTGTGGGTGGTGACTTACGTAGAAACAGCAGGCAGACAGAAATTACATACCAGTCTCGTAAAAAACTTTTTGCACCCCATATAGCTTCCATTTTTCGTCAGGCGATGCCTGATGGCTAAGGAATCGGTCAAACGCCTTTGAGCCCTTGGCTGGGGGCCAATAAACATCGCATCGCCTAGGCGTCAGCCAATTTTTGTTCACCACAGAAACTGTACCGCCGTCATTTTCCGAAAATTGTATAACAGCAAACATAATGTTTAGCTTACCTATCACTTTACACTCTATCTATAGAACACAGCTACACAAACAGAAAACAAGATATTTCAGAGATAAAGCACAGCACTTGAAGTAAAATTAAAACCGACGCGAATAACGCAGCAAAAACGCGGAAGAATGGAGAGTTGTAGTGTTGCCAACTCGACTTAAGTTATTTTCGCTACACTACACCGCTAGGCAATCGGTTCAAGTCGCTAATTGCGAACGGGACGCGCATATCCCCTAATCTATCTCTTGTTTTGCCCCTCTGAAAATCGAAAAGTTATCCTTCTGACATTATGTAAGCAGTAAAATGTCAGATGGATAGACTTTTCTTTATTTAGTTAACACTACTCACTGTTACTAGAGTTCGCATTTGGTCAAAATCTCTGAATAAATGACAGATTTTCTACAAATACCTTGAGTTGAAAGACGCTGGACTAATTAATTAACTAATTATCTCATATACTCCAACAGTATTTACAAGTGTACCAACGATAAATAAAATCTTATTTAGTTCAGACCACCGACCTTTTCGCGCTACATTATTAATCTTCAATCTTTGATTCTGATTCCAAATAGGTAATAATTTTGTTAGAAGTGGCGGAAAAAGCGGCGGAAACCTTAAGCTGGCAACATCGCACTCAAGGCACTTGCCGCGTTCCACGCCGGGCGTTAGGGCAACCGGTAAAAGTGGAGGGAAAACACTATACGTTTCGTTTTCGTTTCACGTAAAATTATTGCTAGAGGGTACATAACATGCAGCATGTACTAATTGTTGTTACACATCATAGGTTGTTAATATTTAGTTATTATTCATAATTATGTAGGTATTACCACTTTATCTTAAATTATTATAGCTGTTAAATGTTTACTTTTACCTACATGGAGTAACAGATAACGTTACGTTTAGCGCGATGAAGTACGTCACAGGCTCGGCAAGCGGGACGGGGCGGCAGGCGGGCGGGGTGAACGGTACTCGCTCCGCGCCCGCGCCGCACGCAGCCCCCGCAGCCCAGCACCATAGCAAACAGCGCAATGATTTTGGTTTGAATTTGCTGGGCACAGAGGTAGGTGGTAGGCAATAATAGGCTTTATAGGTATGTAGTAGGTGGATTGATAGATAGGTACTTACTTAGGTAGGTACCTACAAAGTGTGTTAGCGGACTTAGTAGGTAATAAAATAAATATCCATAAAAAAATACAGCAATAATTATAATACAAACTTGGATAAACAAATAGGTATGTACCTACTTACCAGACATAACAAATCAAGCACTCCATTTTTTTTGAGCGAACACGGTAGTAAAATGACGTACCGTACTACGAAAGTAATGGACGACCAACGGACGAACGTAAAGAGACGTCGCTAAAACGTACATTCACGACCCTTAAAAACCTGGCAGAACACGGTAGTAAAATGACGTACCGTACTACGAAAGTAATGGACGACCAACGGACGAACGTAAAGAGACGTCGCTAAAACGTACATTCACGACCCTTAAAAACCTGGCGGTAAATTGACGTCTGTGGGACGTACATAATCGACGAATAAAGTACTGACTCTAAATTGACCCTAGAATGACGTCATTTATTCGTCTAGGTCGGTCTCGGTCGGATTTTCCTACCTGGGTATTAGGTAAGCAATTCTAATTGTAATGTAAGTTGGATCGAATCATAATTAGATAATCAATTCTAAGCAGTAGGTACGAAGTTGGATAATTCTTAAACCTTGGTATTTAGGTAATTATTTTGTGTTGCGCTAATACCAATTCTCAAATAATTTATTTATAAGTATACAGCATTAATCGGAAAAGGTATATACCAATAAACGGGAAAACATGGATAAGCATAGATATATTCATACAGTACCTACTGAACCTATTTTAAAGATCTTTCATCATTTGAAATGTAAGTTATTCAAAGTAACATAGGCTATGTATCATTATGTTACTACTCGAGGGGGTGGAGTTAATAAAAAATTTAAATTAAATAATATATGTTAAAAAATTGAGCAATTTCCATATATTACTTTAAATCCGTGCAATTTTTCTATAGATTAGAAAAATTTTAAATTTTAAAAGTGTGCTACCTACCTACTTAGTTTTAGCAGGGCAGTATATACTGACTTAACTACAATAAAATCAAATTTATAATTTGTACAATTATTTATTTTCAGTTTAGTTTAGTATCTATATTATTTTGCCTATGCACTTATTACATCAATACATTAATGGTATTTGCCATACCAACAATGATCGAATGGCGACAGCATCTTATGACAACCACCCATATTATTTTGTATTATGTATTTCATTGTGTAATAGTTTTTGTTTGTTTCTTCCAAAATTTTCTCTTGTTTTGCTTTTTTCTCTAATATTTCTTGAGAAACTGGCTCAGCTTTGAACGGTAACCTCTCTGCGACTATTCTTAGCATGAGAAAAACCTGCAAATTAATTCGAAATTAAAGAATCACGGGTGTCTAAAACGATTACAGTATAGGGTTCTTCAAAAGGATCTTGAAACATTTTCACAGAGTCGACAAACTCGACAACGTTTCTGGTGTTTTTCTTTTTTAGAACGCATTTAGACATAGGGTAAGCGACTATGTTCTGTTGAAATTTTCATGCCACCCATAAGGCCCTTAACTTAATTTAATAACTACAAACAGTCACCCATCTCAGGACTGACCTTGGCATAAGTAGCTCATACAGTGATTGTCTACCGAACTATAACTACAGGGCAACAACAAGGTAGTATCAAATCTCCTTCATAGTTGTACAAACTGCTAGCCACCTGGTAACACTAATGCAAAGTCACAGTACAAACGATGTATGCGACTGAAAGACGCTGTTTCTATGGTCATCAAACATCACAGTGCAAAAATGCGCTCTGGCAGGAGCCATGACAGTGGCGTGTCGGCAACGCAGTCACTAGCCGATCCATACGTCAGTCCTCTCTGTCCTTGTTACTTCAAAAACAAATACCAGGCTGGCATTATTAAATCATAAAAAATGGGCATACTTACTTCTTCGTAATCGCATTTGCCTCCCACTTCTAAAAGTATTCTGCCACTTTTAATGGGAGTAACATAGTGGTCAATGGCACCTTTACCACCTCCCATACGTTGACCTTGTCCCTTTTTTGTGACAGGTTGCCAAGGTGGATCAATTCTCCAAATTGCAAACATTCGCTTTTGATCCAAATGCCTGGCTATGACAAGACGTGCCATTTCGAAATGTTGATGAGCCATTCTACCACCTCCTGTTGCCTGAGAATATAAATTACTCTTATAACAAGTCATATAATCAATGACGTTATAGTTTAAAAATGTATTACGGTACTAATGTGAATTAAATTATTACCTCACATAAATTTTATGTACTGCCGTGTGTGTGTACTTATGTGAAAGAAATTATTACCTAACATAAATTTGATGTACTGCTGTGTGTAAGGGACGGGAGCTTTACCAAGATCCCCAAAGCGACCTCACCTTCTAGTGGTGTACCTGCTGACCAACAGACGAAGCAATGACGCAGGAGCACTTACAGGGTTGAAATGTCTGCCGGCAGTCGCTCCCATCCGAATGCGGCCGAAAATCAAAAGCCAAATGATAGCAGCCAAATATAAGTGGACCTTCGGCTCCAAAACCAGGTATGGTCAATACACTGTGATGAAGAAGAAGCAGTCATATAGAATCCATGTATACAGTAAGTATACAGTAGAATCTCGATTATCCGACCATCGATTATCCGAATATCCGATTATCCTGACTCATTCTAAACAGCTCTAAGAACCGATTTAGAATTGATTTGATGGCGCAAACCTGATAGCCAAAACCACTCGGTGGCCTTCCATCTGCTTATGGCTAGGAGTCCACAGTAAGCCCTCGGAAGGATAGCTCCAGGGCTCCCGACAGACTTTATCTGCCGACGCGGCCTCGTCATCCGGAGGTTCGGGCATAATATAAATTTACAAGTAAATTTTTTGGAAACGCAGTTGTCGGTAGTCGATATTCGTTCTGATACTTATTTCTAGTCAAGCTGGATGGTACAAACAAATGAGCCTATAAGAGTCCACTGCTGGACGTAGATCTCTCCCAATACACGCTACAACCTACAGTTCTGCGCTTTTTTCATCTAGACCCTCCCTGCGACATTTTTCAGGTTGTAGGTCGGTAGGCGTTGTTCTACCTCATGTTTACTAAATTGTGGTCTCAATTTGAGAACTTGTTTCGTGGTGTTCTTCTACGGATTTGGCTAGCCCATTGTCACTTTAACGCATTTACTCTGCCAGCTATGTCGACCACTCTCGTTCTCAGACGTATAACCTCAATTCGGAATTTATCCCTGAATCCGATCATGGCTTTGATAGTTAGCTAAATTCAAACCTAAAGATTTAAAACTAGGATATGAAGCGCATCAGGGACTTAGCCGCAAATATGTGATTAATTACGTCAAAGTTCAATAACAAGTTATTTCCAACCAAAAATTGGAATTACATAGGACCTAGTAATGTGTAAATTATGCATGTCAAACTCTTAACATTATAATAACTTATTAAAATTGTTTGATTTGACTTTGAAATCTATTATCCAGATCTTCGATTATATGGAACACCCCTGGGCCCCAATTTGCGATCATACTTCTTGAAAGCGAAGACTTAAATTTACTGGTAAAATGTCTTTTGTCTCTTGTTTCGCCGTTTCAAAATTTGAAACTAATGATATTTCACCTGCAAATTTCCTTCTATACTTTCAAGTAGTATGGTTAAGAATCGAGTCCCTTGTTTTATTTAATTTGGATAATCGGGATTCTACTGTATGTCTTAATGAAAACAATGGTTTAACACACAGATGACATGGTAGATCTAATTGCTTATAAAATTTTGTGAATACACATGTTATCCAATCACACTGAACTTGAACTTCCCTAATAATACTTGTGTTGACAGATCTTAGTGACTACAAGACAGCCTTTAATGCAGATAGCATGGCAATGAACTGATAGCATTCAATGATTACTATAATGAACCATCCCAAAGACAAATATTGTTGATGAATGTAAATATTGGAAATCAAATTTAACTGCAGTACCCAGTGGAAATTTCAGAAGTGAAGAATATCATAAAATTGAAATACAAAGACTTTCAGGGAACAATATTTTTTTGACATTGTGAATATACTTAATTGTGATTCAGGTCACTTATTAAGGAAGATTTTAAAGTATTTACCATAACACTACAGCCAAAAACAGCAGAGCTATAATTACAAATATCAAGAGTCAGCCAGACAAATAGTAATAAAATAGTAGTCACAAATTATTGTGAAATTAATGAAATAAAAGCATGGAGCAATGGAATAGAATGGGAGAAAGTTGTGGATGTGCTCCACAACTTTATGTTGTAACATACCTAAATTAATCCTTTACATTAATTAAATACTCATAAGTGTTTTGTGGGGATGCCAGCATTGCCGCAGGATAACTTATTAAACTACATGATCTGGAACCCATTCATAAATTTAATACTTACAACAATACCATATTGTTTCAGTTGTAATGTGGTATGTATAGGTTCAGGGCCTCTCATGTAACGCAGACGTTTCTGCATCTTAGGTGGTTTCAAATTTGCAGGATATGTTGGCACTTTGTCATAAACCCTAAGTCTTTGACGCTCAGGGATTTCAACATCTGAAAAAGTATAATAATGAAGTCCATTTAACTGTAACATCGATACTGTATACAAAAAAGGTGATAGACGCATGCCTAAATGCACCATAACGAATGAAATTTTATGTAAAACTAACTATCTTCACCCTGTATCCCTGACAGGGTAGTCAAAGAGGACAGATCGTCAGGCTTCGGGATCCTTGCATACATGAAATTTTATGTGAAAGTAAATAAACCTGCCTGTGTATAGATTCATTTATTGTAGACAAAATTATAAATAAAATAACTTACGGTCATAGTTTTTTGGCGGAGGAAAATATTTAATACCCGCTGCTAGCAGAACTTGTGAACTCTCGGGGCGTAAAAAGCCTGAAACATTTCGAATAATTATTGTCAACTATATTTAAATAAGTTTCATTAATATTAGTTTTATTTATAATTTACCTATAGTAAACCGAAATGATGATAGTAACATTGTTAAACTTTTTAAGATTTAATATCTATACTGGATTAATATTTTAGTAAAGAAAGCACTCCAGTATTTCATTAATAAATCAAAAAGTATTTAAGTAATAATGGATTACAATTATTATTTTTTTTTTTTTTTTTTTTTTGTTTGTTTTGGCGATGTCCGGCTTGGACTTAGCCACGACGCAGTAAAAGGTTAGGAAGCGGTTAATATATAAAAAGGATTACGGAATTTCGGGAAAGGATCAAAATGGTTTGAAACAAGATTCTTAAAGTAATATTTAGATTTTTAAATGATTAACAGTTATAAATAAAGATATGGTTTTATAAATATTAATATCAAGATTATGTAATAGGGTGTTAATACAAGATGGAAGAGGAACATGGAGGGATATTAAGGATTCGAAAAATTCTGTA
This sequence comes from Thumatha senex, assembly GCA_948477245.1. Lineage (NCBI taxonomy): Eukaryota > Metazoa > Arthropoda > Insecta > Lepidoptera > Erebidae > Thumatha > Thumatha senex. The sequence continues at coordinate 11,868,664 of OX419729.1, read as the reverse complement.
TGGTTAAATAGAGGGCAAGCGAAAAAAATACAATTATTATTGTAAATGAATATTTTGAGGTTGGATTTTTTAAATTATATAATGGCCTAGTTACGAAGACCTTTTAGCCAAATCTTATTTTGTATATCATATTTTTTCAATCTTATCTTTTAATTAGTCCTGTCCAGTCTTTGTCTCAGAATAATGGTGATTCTTGTACTGGGGTTTTCAGTGGACTTTTCGCGGCAAGAGAGAAAATAGCATTTCACTGCATATATATCATTGTCTTTCACTATAGCACGCATTTCGCGAGCGGCTAAAGATTGGCAAGAACAGTTGTCTCGGTGCCCAATATGAATTTATTCCATTTGGTGTCGAGACACAAGGTCCATGGGGTATTTTTACGGCATTAAGTAAGCGTCTGGAAGAAACTGGCGATCCTTGTGCAGGTAGTTTTCTCGTGCAAAGGATTTCCTTGCATAGCTAATCAGCGTGGGAATGCTACCTGCATCATGGGTACCCTACCGAGGCGACCCAGAATAAATTTTCATAAATAAGTTACGTAGTTCTTGTTTAGGTATAATTTCAATTGTTTTTTTTTTATGATTAATGTTACATTGATTTTAGTTTTGTTTTTCACGAAAGAAAGGATTTTTATTCGAAAATTTCAAAATTCAAATGTCAAAAAAATGAAAATTGCGTTCCAATTAGTATAGTGGCTAAGCAACGTAAAAGAAGCATGACTGGCGATTCATAACGCAGTGTTAGTGCCAACTTTACTTTACGGTAGCGAAATCTGGGTATGTCAGCAGATGCATGAAAGTAAATTGAATGCCGTGGAGATGCGACCACTACGAAAATTGTGTGGCGTAACTTTGGCCGACCGTATACATACGAAGTGATACGCAATATGGCAGGTTTGAAAGAAAGTGTCAGCGTGTCAGTGAGGAACGATTGACGAAGAATATATATTGTGCGAAAGTAGAGGGTAGAAGGAGTCAGGCCGAGACTTACATATGAGGACCACGTGAGCAGATTGCACAAAAACGAAAAAAAAAAACAAAGTTTGATGAATGATGAAGCGATTGATGAATCTTGAAGAAGCGAAATAAGTATGCATGTCCTCTTATCATGGCGATCTGTCCTCTCGGACTACCCCGTCAGGGATACAGCGTGAAGATAGCTTAGTTTTTATTTTTCAAAAAATATAAAGAATTTGAAGCTTTAGTTTTAAAGACAGCACTGTTGTGTTTGTTTTCAGTAGAATTTTAATTGGTATGTGGGTGGTGATGTTAAAAATTAAATAATTCTCAATGTTTATACAAAACGGCTCGTCTACAGTATAATGGAATTTTGAACAATGCTTCGTTTACAAAAATGTCTTTGTCTTTCAATTCCTACTTATAGGTATGTGGCGGACGCCACGACGTTAGAGATAACTATCTCTTTCACATGACTTTATCACAACTTGTTGATGGTTAAAATCTTAATCTTAATAATATTGTAAATACGTAAGTTTGTATAGATGTTTGTTACCCTTTCACGTAAACACTACAGAATAGACTTTAATGAAACTTTACAATAACATAGCTTATACATCAGAGTAACACATAGGCTACTTTTTATCTAGGAAACAAGTTTCTGTGGGAGACGGGAACGGGAAAACATCTCTACGCGGGCGAAGCCGCGGGCGTCAACTAGTTATTAAAAAAGAGTTTTTCGCTTATAACCTTTCTGCCATTTGTGTGTGCAGCTATAATAAAAGATTTTTTATCGCAAGACACCCAGCAACAATCCAGTGCATGGCTGGCTGGTTACAGCAGGGTCTCCACGTTGAGGTACAGGTCGACTAAAGCAGCGAAATAACGAGCGTCGGCGCATCTCGTTTTAGGTACTAGACTTCACTTATTTGAAGACCTTTACTAGTTTAAACCCGGGATAAAACTCAAACGTCATTGGAGAAGCCCAAGGCATACTCTCGAGCAGTGGCTGCTTGATGAAGCCAGATCCTAGGAGTTCACCTCAGCTGTCGGTGAAGACTGCATCGACGCTGGAGGCAAACCAGTTCAAGATTACTGGGACTAGATTCAAGCGGCTAATGGTGGACGCTAATGTGACAAGAAAATTTGGTAGTGGAAGAACGACCAGGTCACAGGGAGACTAGGAAGAAAAAAGCACTCTTTTAAAAGTTTCAAGTGTCAGGATCTCCTGAAGAGCGCGACGCACACAGGATTGTACGTCATTAAGAGAGCTTTAGCCAGGACCAGAGATGACCACTTACAACCTCTATATGAGAAGCTGGAATCGTCTGAGGGGCATAAGCTTATTTGTAAGTTGGCGCGCTCCAGTATTGTCACACAGCAGTCTGTCGCAGAAGCGGTGTTTTGGTAGAGCGCACGGACCAGGTTAAAAAAAAAACGATTATATTTATACCTGGGATTAGACTTATACCTGGGACAAATTTAAATGAAAGATTTATGTGTCGAAGTGAAAATCCTACTGATATTATAAACGCGAAAGTTTGTAAGAATGGATGATTTTTACTCTTTCACGCAAAATCTACTGAATGGATTCTGATGAAACTTTACAATAATATAGCTTACCTACTCATCAGAATAATAAAAAGGCTAATTTTTGTCCCGGAAACAAGTTCCTGTGGGAAACGGGAACGGGAAAACTTCACCACGCGTGCGGAGCCGCGGGCGTCAACTAGTATTACGTAAAATTATTGTAGAATGTTACAAAAGTAGACAAAAAATATACAAAAAGGTGTTGTGTAGTGATGAAAATTCATTATCAAGAAATCACCCAGAAATAACTACGCTAACCTACTTGTCTATGTGTGTGTAATAGGCAACGCTATTTTTCGCTAAAGGTGGGTCTGTTTACTGTCTTGAAAGAAAGACAATGATATTGCAGTGAAATGCTATTTACTATCTTAAATAAAATAAATAAATAAATGTCCATCACGCCTTATCCCCGAAGGGGTAGCAGAGGCATATTATATGCCCACTTTTCACCGTGTGGATTCCTGTCCCACGTAATAGGTGGTGAGCCCATTGCCGTGTTGAAATAGACAGACGCAGGTTGTGGCTACCTGCTGTTGAACTTTTTCAAGCCGCCCATAAGGCCTTCAGCCAGGCTTAACGACTGCCATTTTACTGGCAACCGGGACCAACGGTTTAACGTGCCTTCCGAAGCACGGAAACGCTCGCAAATGTAAATGCCACAAAGTGGTCACCCATCCGAGGACCAGCCATCCTCGGATGGGTGACCACTTTGTACGGAGGGCAAAGACTAGGACCTAGGACTGAGGACCAACATCGAGAAATTTTTATTAAAAAGACCAAAGGATTTAGAAAATTAATTGCTTTAAAAATTTATTCCCAACATCGAGAAAGTGACTAGACATAACTACAATTAAATTATAAGAAAATATTAACACTAAACAAGGCTGTGTGGACTAAGTTTCCTTTGCCTGCCGAAGTTGGGCGAAGACAACTAACAAAGGACTTTTGGTGGGAAGAGTTGGCACTCTTGTGCGGACGCTTGCTGTATATTATTTTCTTAAACTAGTGCATTTATCTTGTTTTATGTGCGGGAGTGGTGGTTTATTGGACATAAAAGTTGTGTTAACGTGCTATAGTTACAGGTACAATGATATATATGCAGTGAAATGCTATTTTCTCTCTTGCCGCGAAAAGTCCACTGAAAACCTCAGTATAATAATCACCATTATACTGAGGTCAAGGTCCAGGACCTAGAAATGAGGACTAGACATCGACAAAGACTGGACAGGACTAAATAATAAGAAAATATAAATACCGAAAACCAGGCTGTATGGACAAAGTTTCCTTTGCCTGACCAATATGGGCAAAGACAACAAAAACAAAAAAAACACAACATAAACACTTTTGTGCTTCTCGCCTTGTGTAAACAATCTAAATTATTTGATTATATTAAATAATTCTGAATGTAAAAGACCTTCAGCTCTGACTTCTTTCAATGTTTATACAAAATTAGACTTGACTACAGTATAATGCAATTTAGAACCATGCTTCGTTTACAGAAATGCCTGTACTTCAATTGCTACTTATTTATTACTTGGTTTTTCGTTATTGGTTTCTTCTTATATGTTAAGGTAAATTAATTTACATAAGTTTACTTCATCCAAGCTTGATTAATTATCAAGCTTGGATGAAACTACTTACATACTGTTACTTACTTTTTTCAGTTGAATAATCTTGGTCATCTTACGAAGTATTTGTCACTCACGGTGTACACTTTGCTCATAATTATTGAATGCCCGAGAATATATTTTGGTCACTATGGAAATTTGTCCTGCAGGGTCAGTACCACTAGAAAATCAAATGTTTACTATAGTTTTATAGTCAGTTACTAAATTGTTTTTCAATTCCTTACAGGTACCAGAATTAGCAGGATTTCTTATGCTAACTCTTCTCATGCAACTACCATTAGTTAGTTTCTTTTTATTTAATCCATTTCTACGGAGTACTCCTATGGAGACAACTTTACATGCCATGTTATGGCTTCTTACAATAACCGAAGTTGTATTCAGTTTCATTGCTCTTAAGGAAGCCTCTAATTTCGCTAAAAGTATCTACTTGTCATTACCAAAGGATCGATGAGAATAGGAGACAGTACGTTTTATAGGTGCAATTTAAGACTTGATTATGTATAGGGTGCATGGGCTCCACCAAGATCTCGGGGCCAACCTGTTAGCGGTGCACCTGCTGACTATTGGGGGATGCAAAAATGCAGGATTAGGAGGTCAGACAACAGTTGTTCCAAAGCATGCCGCAAATTAGAAGCAAATTGATAGCTACTGATAATTACTATTAAGTACACTTTTAAGTATACTTCTGGCTCCAAATCCAGGTAGAGTTTGAACGCAACTGAGAAAACACTGAAGATAATGATTGCTTTTTAAATAAGACAGGAAAATAATTATGTACTGGTTACATGACAAGATTTTTTATTTGATGTTGTTACACAACATTAAATGCTTGTTCCATGACTCATGAGTAAAGAACTAGGATATTATAATAACACTGAAAGTATATGAAAGCAAAGCTTTGGTATTTTAAAAATAATAATTTTTAAACTTTTATACTTATAAAAAAATATTATTTAATATGGTATGTTAAACATAATGAAATCTAAATAAAATTCACATATCAAATATAGATATTTCATTGAAAAGTATGTTTTATCTTCATATAGATTTGAACATATTTTTATAAATCATACATCAAGCACCTCTATTAAATACTATATTTATCTGGTCATTATAACTAACTAATATCTAGATAATTTATTGTATCAAATATAACCTCATGGTAAAATTTATGCAACAAGTCTTAGTTATATTGCAATATTTTGCCCTCATTTATTTCAAAGGCACTGGACATACAGTGGTTTATTCTGATGCAATATTGAAACAACTGGACTACACAACTGCAATGCATAGGTGCTAATTAACATGAAGAAAATAAATAATCCTCACTGTCTAATGTTGACGACGAGCACTGTTATCATCTCTACCACAGTTCTAAGTTACATTACCTATACTATGTATTATTGGTACATTATTTGGTATTGAATTTAAGATTATACACATTTAGTTCTTTTTTTTAGTTTCAAGTTTTATACAGAAACTTCTTTTGCACAAGTTACATTCAAATTAAAAAAAAAAAGTATTAAATGGTGTTAAGCAGACTCATTAAACATATTGTTATCTCTAAAAAAATCATCAATTTTACATCTAACTAAATGCAATTGTATATTATAAGTTTCTGATATTCTTGTATATTCAGCAACATCTTCAATATCCAGGGACTCCAACATTTTTGGCAAGTCTGGAGACATTTTACACATAAACTGAAATAAATCAATGCTCCTTGTAAATATGTAAATTGACAAACAATACATTAAAATAAGCTATTATGTGGTGCTACACCTAATTAATAAACGAAAATAAAAGCATAGTTTTTAAGAAGTTAATTTGATTTGGATGTTTAATGGATAGCACTTGCTAAAAATATGAAAAAAATATTTACATAAAGATCTGTGTGCGTTTGATTGCTCCGCCACGGTGACCAATAAAAAAAAACACTCCGTCAAAAAAATCCTAAATTTGTCAAAACCGAAAAGCAACAAACCCAAAATTTGTCATGTACAAATAAAGAAATCAGGGTTAAATGTTGAGCGCGCGAACAAAACGTGATGGATTGCGCGGCCACGGAGATCTCAACAACTACATGGGTTAGAGACAAAAATTTTTTGTCAATTAAATATTGACTTAGTCAAAAATTGACGAAAAAAGAAGTAAAGGCTCTAAAGCAATATTTTACGAAATATTCGCCTTTGAAGTTTTGGCTGTGCAATCCTCCACTCGTTTCTTTAATGTTGATTTTCTTTAAACCTTAAGTTTTCTTATAGTAGTAATTTGTCGAAACTAATGATAGCAATACAAACTACTAAAGTTTAGTGTATAGTGGGTATATTGTCTTAACTTATGCTAAATGGTTGATGGTTATGAGTACACCCGAACGAAATGGTAGTCGATGATGCACTAAATTAATGTAGAGTCGAAATGGTACAAATCGGCGTAAATTGCTGAATACGCGCAACGTGATGTATTGGATTTTGGTGTGAACTTGCATTTATTCGGCATATTAACCTCATTAAAATGACATATGAGCTCACATTACACTCTTAATATCTCCCTTGCCGGCTCGCAGTGATTTAACCTAGCTTATCCTGCGAGCCGGTGAGGCGGAACACCGCGAGGTTTAGTGGGTAGGACGGCCCCTTTCTCACGGGCCGGGAGCCTCACACACCGTCCCTGTTGTCCCCGCAACAGGGATGACGGTGCGTAAAGGCATTCCCCGCGAAAACAAAGAAAATAATAAAATAAATAAATAAATATCCATCACGGCTTATCCCCGAAGGGGTGGCAGAGGCATATTATATGACCACTTTTCACCGTGTGGATTCCAATCCCACGTAATAGGTGGTGAGCCCATTGCCGTGTTGAAATAGAAGGTTGTGGCTACCTGCTGTTAAAATTTTTCAAGCCGCCCATACGGCTTTCAACCACGCTTAAGGACTGCCATTTTACTGGCAACCGGGACCAATGGCTTAACGTGCCTTCCGAAGCACGGAAACGCTCGCAAATGTAAATGCCACAAAGTGGTCACCCGTGATCTCAGTGATCGTTAACAGAACACTGAGACCGCGGGGCCACAAGCGCTTCATGTAGGTCCGTATTCCAGAACGTTTTTCAATACTCAATCAATGCTTGAGGCTAGATTTTGCCTTATAAAATCTACTCTCAAGCTTGATTGAGTAATAAGAAACGTTCTGGAATACGGACCTAACTCTAGTAGAAAAGGTGTATATCAAAATCATATCGAAATTATGGTCACCCTGGTAGAACATTATATGAGACATCATTATTTTTTATTTAAAACGCGTTGCAAACTGTTTTGAGGGTACATCCTGTTTAATAGTTAACTTTGGTAGTAGGTATTTTAACACGGCAACCTCGAATGTACCTTAAATCTGATTATCTTTGAATGTTATTGTTTTATACAATATTATTTACACACTACATGATACACGATACACTCTCTCAAAATCACTTAATATTTCACTCTGTTATTATAAATGCAACTACATCTTATATAATAATGTTGGCTGTTATGGTACTGGGAATAGTAAGGAAATTACCTGTGCAAACACAGAAGCCCACCGTATTGACTCCTTTTCGATACTGCCTAACATTCAACTACTCAATTGAATTACAACACGAATTGGACACGTATTACGTTTCTAAAGCTTTTGAGTGCCAAGTTGAACACTGTGTACAATATTGACCCATAAATACCTCATCATGTTTCACTGCACTTACATAAAATATTCGCAGTATAAATTGTAATATGCCTGCACTTGAAGTACTGCTCACAAGACTTATTGTAGGTATAGAAATTATTATACGAGTACTAATGCAGATTGAGTGCAGATTGAGTGCTGCACCTATAATTCCCAACTTAAGTGGCTATAGAGCTTTTTCTACATGCGATAACCCCATACAAAATGATGGCGTAGTAATTTACATCAAGAACGACATTGCGTGTAGTATTGTGGAGCCAGTCTTTTCGAATGCCAATGCTTTACTGTTAAAAATTGGTTTTGATATTGCTATCCTTGCTCTGTACAGGTCCCCATCATATACGAACATAGATCCATTTTTGAACTCCCTTGATGGAATTTTGGATGGGCTACGTAGTTATAAAAGTATTGCTGTGATCGGAGATATTAATATTTCTATCAATGACAATAAACCACACAGTGAACGAGACCGGTACCTAAGTCTCCTTGCATTTCATTCTCTACTACCGTGCCACACTTTCGTCACGAGAGACATGCATTGACCACATTTTTTTTAAAACCCATTTTCTGGGACCACAGTGGTTTTACAAGTCACTATTACAGATCACAAACCGGTATTACTGTGTTTGAATAAAAACCTGACTCGTACCTCCTCCGTCACAAGCGTAACAAAAGTTAATTATGAACAATTGGGTAAAGACATAGCTGAAATTGATTATGATCCCATGTACATGTGCAATGACCCCAAATGTCGCACTGGATTATTTTATTAGTTTAGTGACTTCAGCCTTGTCAAAAAATACCTGTACCATACCACTTGCAGGGACAAAAATAATTATTAGACCCTGGATAACTCCAGGGCTACTGCGCTGCATGCGAAATCGAGATAGGTTGCACTTAAAGCTTAGAAAATTTCCCAATAATGAAATCCTTAAGATTACGTATACTAGATACAGAAACAATTGTAACCTGCTTATAAGAAAGGCCAAAAGAAACGAAAAGGAAAAATTGTCTGATGCAAGAAATGATAATAAGAAATTATGGAAAGCGATAAAAATGATTTCAAACACGACTTATTCAAAGAAAACCTGTAGTAATTTGTTAAATTTGGCTTCTACGCCTGCGGAATCGGTTAATGAAATTAACCGCTATTTTGTAGACATTGGCAAGACGCTGTCAGAAAAAATTTTGACTAGCAAAAAAGACAAAAACGACTACTGTGGAAGTGCTTGCTCAGGCAAACTGAACTCTTTTTTTTGTAATGATGGAAACCGATCTGGAAGAGGTTCTGCGACTGATTTCCAGCCTTAGATCAGACTGTGCCGTTGGATGGGATAAAATTTCGAACAGATGTTTAAAACAATTTAAAAACTACCTTGCTCCTCCGCTTACATTTTTATTTAACCTCTGTTTTTAAGACCGGCGTTTTTCCAAGTGATCTGAAGAAATCTATAGTTATTCCTGTTTTTAAGGCTGGAGACAGGGACCGTATCTCAAATTATAGGCCAATCTCCTAAACTAAACTACCAGTACTCTCTAAAGTATTGGAAAAAATATTTAACTCCAGTTTGGTTGCTTATTTAGAATCAAACAAGATATTGTCCGAAAATCAGTTCAGCTTTCGGCAGAATAATTCTACTTCTGATGCCGTACATGAAGTAACTGAATATATTGCAAACAGTCTGGATCAACGACAAAAGTGTCTAGCTATATTCCTGGATTTAGCAAAGGCTTTTGATACGGTTTCTGTATCCATACTTTTACGCAAGTTAGAATCATTTAGAATAAGAGGAAAACAGCTGGAATTATTTTCCAGTTATTTGTCTAATCGTTTTCAGGCCACAGTCGTTGAAAATCACGTCAGTTCTTACCTGCCTGTGACATTTGGTGTTCCGCAGGGTAGTGTGCTGGGCCCTACACTATTCTTAATTTATATAAACGAATTGTGCCAGATTTGCCCAGTAAACGGTAAAATAGTCTCCTACGCCGACGATACTGTACTTTTATGTTCCACAAATACTTGGCAAGATACTTTTGATGCTGCGCAGATGGGACTTAATACTATATCTAAATGGCTAACTGACAATATACTGACAATCAATGCTGACAAAACTAAGTACTTACCTTTTCCATCAAAAATCAGGAAGGAGTAACGGATCGTCACCGTTTGATGGTCCATAAATGCCTACAACACTCGAAAGTTCAGTGTACCTGTCCCACTGTAGGGACAACTGAACATATTAAATACTTGGGAGTTGCATTAGATTCGCATCTGAACTTCTCGACCCACATTGAGTTACTGACCGGAAGAATCCGAAAACTAATTGTAATATTTAAGATAATAAGACATGTCGCGGGTCCAGAACTTGTAAGGCAGATTTATTTGGCCATTTGCCAATCACTCATCTCCTACTGCATTACTGTTTGGGGTGGAGCTTCAGCTACCACTCTCAAACGTCTGGAGATTGCCCAAAGGGTTTTCGTCCATTTTTATTCCCAACAGCTTTGCTTTACAAACAGTATGAGGTGCTTACAGTTAAACAATTGTTTATTTTGGGTATCGTTTTGAGGCAACATGGTGAGACCCAATACGATCCACTAAAAAATATTAATCGACGGAAAAATCGAGTGTGTGTTTCTAAGATGGATATGTAACTGGATGGATGGATAACTCCAGGGCTACTGCGCTGCATGCGAAATCGAGATAGGTTGCACTTAAAGCTTAGAAAATTTCCCAATAATGAAATCCTTAAGATTACGTATACTAGATACAGAAACAATTGTAACCTGCTTATAAGAAAGGCCAAAAGAAACGAAAAGGAAAAATTGTCTGATGCAAGAAATGATAATAAGAAATTATGGAAAGCGATAAAAATGATTTCAAACACGACTTATTCAAAGAAAACCTGTAGTAATTTGTTAAATTTGGCTTCTACGCCTGCGGAATCGGTTAATGAAATTAACCGCTATTTTGTAGACATTGGCAAGACGCTGTCAGAAAAAATTTTGACTAGCAAAAAAGACAAAAACGACTACTGTGGAAGTGCTTGCTCAGGCAAACTGAACTCTTTTTTTTGTAATGATGGAAACCGATCTGGAAGAGGTTCTGCGACTGATTTCCAGCCTTAGATCAGACTGTGCCGTTGGATGGGATAAAATTTCGAACAGATGTTTAAAACAATTTAAAAACTACCTTGCTCCTCCGCTTACATTTTTATTTAACCTCTGTTTTTAAGACCGGCGTTTTTCCAAGTGATCTGAAGAAATCTATAGTTATTCCTGTTTTTAAGGCTGGAGACAGGGACCGTATCTCAAATTATAGGCCAATCTCCTAAACTAAACTACCAGTACTCTCTAAAGTATTGGAAAAAATATTTAACTCCAGTTTGGTTGCTTATTTAGAATCAAACAAGATATTGTCCGAAAATCAGTTCAGCTTTCGGCAGAATAATTCTACTTCTGATGCCGTACATGAAGTAACTGAATATATTGCAAACAGTCTGGATCAACGACAAAAGTGTCTAGCTATATTCCTGGATTTAGCAAAGGCTTTTGATACGGTTTCTGTATCCATACTTTTACGCAAGTTAGAATCATTTAGAATAAGAGGAAAACAGCTGGAATTATTTTCCAGTTATTTGTCTAATCGTTTTCAGGCCACAGTCGTTGAAAATCACGTCAGTTCTTACCTGCCTGTGACATTTGGTGTTCCGCAGGGTAGTGTGCTGGGCCCTACACTATTCTTAATTTATATAAACGAATTGTGCCAGATTTGCCCAGTAAACGGTAAAATAGTCTCCTACGCCGACGATACTGTACTTTTATGTTCCACAAATACTTGGCAAGATACTTTTGATGCTGCGCAGATGGGACTTAATACTATATCTAAATGGCTAACTGACAATATACTGACAATCAATGCTGACAAAACTAAGTACTTACCTTTTCCATCAAAAATCAGGAAGGAGTAACGGATCGTCACCGTTTGATGGTCCATAAATGCCTACAACACTCGAAAGTTCAGTGTACCTGTCCCACTGTAGGGACAACTGAACATATTAAATACTTGGGAGTTGCATTAGATTCGCATCTGAACTTCTCGACCCACATTGAGTTACTGACCGGAAGAATCCGAAAACTAATTGTAATATTTAAGATAATAAGACATGTCGCGGGTCCAGAACTTGTAAGGCAGATTTATTTGGCCATTTGCCAATCACTCATCTCCTACTGCATTACTGTTTGGGGTGGAGCTTCAGCTACCACTCTCAAACGTCTGGAGATTGCCCAAAGGGTTTTCGTCCATTTTTATTCCCAACAGCTTTGCTTTACAAACAGTATGAGGTGCTTACAGTTAAACAATTGTTTATTTTGGGTATCGTTTTGAGGCAACATGGTGAGACCCAATACGATCCACTAAAAAATATTAATCGACGGAAAAATCGAGTGTGTGTTTCTAAGAGAAAGACTCACACCACCTTTGGGAGAAGGTTTTACGGCACGCTTGGCCCGTACCTCTACAATAAAGTAAACAGTTCTATCCTCATTTATCCACATAATAGGGTGAAGTGCAGAGAGATGGTCGTAAGTTGGTTACAAACATTAAACTATGAACAAACAGAACAACTACTTGTCGTATTAAGTTGACACTGGTCATCACTGCTTTGTTCTTGCACTTTCATTTTACCTTGTTTTCTCTCTCGTTCTCACAAGCACACACACACACACACACACACACACACACACACACACACACAACACATAACACACACTCATAAAACATACTCACATACACACACTCACACACATTATTTTTAATTTCATTTTTACAAATATAATACCAAATATGGTATTAGCTAAGGTATTCCTCCTTATCTTTGAGCTAGTAAGGTTCCACTGTTTTGCCCATGGAGTGGCGCCGAAAGCCGAAACACAGGTTTTTACCTAGTTTGGCAACGGATGCTTATTTCTGGTTTGTAATTTTGTCATTTCTCTTTCTAGCTGTTATATTGTGTTCTTTAAACCATTTTATCCATAACTTCAAAGACGAATATGTCGTAAAATATTGCTCTAGAAGTCTAGAGCTTATATTTATTTTTTCGATAATTTTTGACAAATGCAATTATGACAAAAATTAGGTCTAGAGACCTAATTCTTTTTGTCACTCATGTAGGTAGTTGTTATATATATAACTTCAAAGACGAATATGTCGTAAAATATTGCTCTAGAAGTCTAGAGCTTATATTTATTTTTTCGATAATTTTTGACAAATGCAATTATGACAAAAATTAGGTCTAGAGACCTAATTCTTTTTGTCACTCATGTAGGTAGTTGTTGAGATTTCCGTGGCCGCGCACTCCTCCACGTTTCGTTCGCGCGGCCAACATTAACTTCTTTATTTCTACTTTGACAACTTTTTGTTTGTTGCATTTGGTTTTAACAATTTCGAATTTTTTTTGATGGGGTATATTTTTGACGGGGTATTTATTTTGATTGGACGCCGTGGCGGAGCAATCGAAACGCACACAATAATTGAGTGTGCTAGACCACACAACTGAAGTAAAACTTGTTTAGCACAATCTACTGGCTATGAGAGAAAGAAAGAAAGTAAATGTGTGCTCACACTTCTCTCTCTTCTCTTGCCCCTAAAGTAATAAACGAAACATAACATCTTCAGTAACTTATTTCTCCCTCTCAACTTTCTTTTGCCTAATCACACTTTTTGTAACACATTCACCAGCTTACTTCCTAAGTCAAGAGTGCATAAAGAAGTTTTACTTCAAAAATATAATTGTTTCATTTTGAGTGCTTTCAAATTGCCATTCTGCAGCTACAGCATATAGCTGGGGGCCAAGTCTACTATTCTCCAATAGAAAGCCATCTTTGTTCTATTCTACAGCGGTTCTATTGCGATTAGTCCAAAACGAGGTAGTTACTAAAACTATTATATATTTCACAGACACACTTCTCAAGCTGCAGAATAGAGACAAAATAGCTGTTTTAGCTTTCAAAATATTAATATAGACTACCAACAATGCAAATTAAGAGCTACTTACACATGCTACATGTGTTAATAACATTCTATTGGCGGGTCGAATTCTATTGGAGCGAAATTGTAATAGTAGACTTGGCCCCCTGGTTACTAAATATGTCAAAAAAAACAATAAGTTATATTAGTCAAGCTATACATACATTAAATAACTGCTGCGTGACCCAGTTGTGGTACTTTTTTACAGATCCCTCATATGACTTTATGAAGATTTTCTTCATATTTACGTCACCAGGATTTGAATGAGTTTTCAAATTGTTCAGAACATCCTCAAATATGAGTTCAAAAAACAAAAAGGCCCTGTAAATCAAATAAAAAAAATTACTTAGTAGTAATAATAATAATAAGTAATTAAGGTTTATTAAATACTAGAGAATGCCTGCAAGGTGAAGTATTGCCATACACATTTTCCACAGGTAACCTGTTCCTGGGATAAAAAGTCTATGTTAAACCAGGGTGATAGCAAACATTTTATCCAATTTAATCCAGCTGTTTCAGTGTTCTTTTTTTTATTACAAATGAAAGGTCAAAATGGCACCACCTACATAAAAAGAAAGAAATCTTCATGCTTCCCTAACGGACTCAGGATTGTAAAAGGAGGAAAACATGTGGAGAAGAGAAACATATAGATTTATCTTTATAATATTATTAAATACCTGTTAAGCCACAGAATTCCTTCAGCTACAACAGCATTACCGCTGGTTATTTCATTGAGCATTAACTCCAGTAAGCAAGAATTTTGATCAAATTTATATAACTTCAGGATTTTCTAAAATAATAAATTAACATTAGGCACTGTGCTGTGTTAAAATATGTAAAAATCTCATTGAGAGTTAATACTTGGTTTATACCAAGAGTATGTGGATAATTCCTTGTAGTGTGTGTAATAGTAGAAGTTACTATGTGCAAATATTCTTTTGTGTGGCAGATACCACTTACGTCAATATTTCCTTGCATATCAACTTTTACAGGCGTAAATACATTGCCAAGGCGTTCTGAAAAATAAACGGAAAGCTATGGCCTCATTATGATAATTTAATAACGCTTTCAAAATAGTTATTACATATTTATGGATTCAAAAATTTGTTTATTTTTGTACGTACCCACTATAGCCACTAAATCGGTAGACGCTGCTAAAAATTCAGTAATACTTATACGTCCATTGATAATAGCAGGAAAATGTTGAACTCTATAATAAAAACGTTCCTCTGCAGCACTTGCCATATTTATGTAATTCGTGTGTTGACGTGGGCGCTACTTTGAAATGAATTATTTCTTATATTTCATGTTCATTTGCAATCCGATAAGGTTTTACGACTCGTAATCCAAACAAGAGTTTCTTCAGCACGGTTTTGTTGTGTTTTCATTTTTGATTTGTTTTACTCCTTTGTTTGTTCCATATGGATCAGGCTAAGGTCATAGATCGTGCTGCCTAGTCATTAGTATTTTTGCTTGAGTCTTCGCCAAATTTAGTCAACGTTATGTGTCCTCTGTCCTCTCAGTAAACCAAAGGAAACTTCACTGGTGCTCTCTATGGAGATGTAGAAGTAATAAAAAACTAAGTTTCACATATCACAACATTATAATAACACATTTTTACACTCATGCACTCTTTCGAACTCTTTATCTAAGAATCCACCATTTTTAAACACAGATACACGAAATATACATTAGTTTTAGCATCATTGTTTTATTACAATGTTTTTGGCATGGCCTAGTTGTGCATGGCATCATTGTATTAGTTTTGCAGTTGCCCGCTGTATATTATTGGTGTTATTGATTGAAACAAGTGGCTAGAAACTTGTATCCTCAAAGACGGGCATGAAGACAATAAATTATTAATAATGATGTACATTTTATGTGATTTTCTGTTCTCCTAATTAATTTATTGCTACTATAAAAGAATTCACCATTACTTCACTTTATTGTCATCATTCTTAATACTTTTACCTACACAATCTATTAGTACGAAATTGTCTGTTTTAATACATTTCCTAAATCATCTTCTACAACCACTGTCAAAACTTTTGTTTTTGGTGAAAGTGTAAACGGTAGTAAAAATCTTTTTTCTGGAATAAGGTTTGTAAATTCATATGAATCTAAAACCATTCCATTCGATTCATCTCTGACTTCAACTATTCTAAGACCGGCAGTTGAAATAATCATCATTTTGTTTTTATCAAATTTCAAATATCTCGTTATGGCTTGTCTTTCTCTACCATATTCATTATTGAACCATCTGTGATAGGATAATAACACTGCGCAATTTCTTGTCCAATATATAGAGTCATTGCCATTGTTAGAACGAGTTATGTATTTTTTGGAATCGGTGAGTCTATTAGTTATATTTGAATAAACACTGGATGGTCTTGTAATAGGAGTTACATTAGGACTTCTTCTTATAACATCTGATTTGGACATTGATGCGAAATTACCCAGTGTAGTTTTACTTCGCGGTCCCAAGACTCTTAGAGGTTCAGCCACGTTCATTGTAACACTTATATTACGCTGTAAAGAGACTGTAGAATGTTGTACGGGTTTTCCATTGAAATTGTTCATGTTATCTTTAATCAACGCGGATCGTTTTTCCCCAACAACGAACACTCTATCGATGTTGTCGAACCCTCTTCCCATTATGCCATCCTTGGTATGTCCAAGATCGAACGTATGCCCAAGTTCGTGAAAAACGGACCCCAATGTGGTTGCAAAACATCCTCCTAGTGTTCCACGATATCCACTGTCATCCATAAATCGCCTAGTGTTGACTGGCGTTGAATCTAAGAATTTGGGAATAATATCGTCAACAGTTGTCGGCCATGTATACATGCAAGCTGTGCCAAACAGGGCTAAACCTCCACCGCCTAAAGCAGCATATGCTTCAGTAATGGATGTGATTTCTTCGTGTGTCATTGGTTTATCATTATCTGTACCCTTGAAGCGAGTACATGATATAAATCCAAGAAATTTTCTTTCATTACTTCCTAAACCAGACAACATTAATTCTCTTCCAAAATGAGACCACAATTCGGTCTGTTTCATTTTTCTCGCCTTGTTTACATTGAGATTACTTCTGAAAACAAAGCATTCCGGATTTCTGTGATCTATTTCATGTTCAAGTTGAAATGTTTTTCGTCCTAACCCACTTTCAAAAAGCTTTTCAGCTGTTATACTTTGGATCAATTTAGAGCAAAGTGCAATTCGGGAACCAGCACTTTCAACAGAGTTGTCAATATCTGGTGGACTTTGAAAACAACCATCATGTCCTTGGCATATTATGTAAACGGGGGCTACCCGTAGATTTGTTTTCCTAGGAGCATAATCAAGTATCAAAGTTCTATGTTGTTGTTCTGTGTATTGCAATTCTACGATGTTTTTTCCTTTTTGTAATTCTATTATAACTTTGAATTCCCCATTGTAAACAATCCATTGAGATTTCTTTTGTATATTATCACTTTTTAATGTGCATAAGAGTTTAGTTTGATTGTTTAAATTTCCTCTGGTGATTATTCCTTTGATCAACACAAGAGCATAATTTACAATATCTCCATTTTGAAAATTTGTAATGTAAATAGACGAATTGTGCTCGGTAATATTCTCGTAATCTTCATTGGGTCGGTTGTCCATTACCTGAAAACCGATTTATTCACATAATTTTCAAACAGATCATTACCTATTTAACGCTTGACCTTCATCAAGCGTCAACACGCAGTTTCCTAGATTTCTTTTAGTAGATCTGACTGCACGTAATTAGGTTAATGTCATTCTGTTATTTAGTTAAGTTAAATCTGGTCTTAGTAAAACCACGTATTGACAATTGGTGGTTTTAAATGGAGCGTATCATTTTATTTTTATCTTGTATAGGCTAGGCTTGCTAGGCTTAAAAGGTCGTTGTAATGAATAGATTCGCACTGTATAGTAATGACTCACCATCATGCGGTTAGCGTGGAGCGCACAGAACCGGCGCGGCGGCGGCGGGAGGACTGCGGGTACGGGCGGCGCGGAGTGACGACGTCCATTCGTGTGCAATCTCGTTCTTGTTCGTCCTCCTCACTAAACTTACTTCTCACTCAAATTGGTCGAACGTTCGTTCGACTGGTGTGCGCATGCTTGCCGACGTAGACCGACGCGCCTCGGTAACGATTGCGCCCACCAGACAGGTACGCGACTAGCTGTCTCCGTTGGCAAGAGGGAAATTTGAACAATGCAGTTAACACAGATGGGAATGCGTCAATACCTTAATCTTATTGTTTCGCTGTTTGTTTACGTATATATGGCAACTTTACGTTGATTGAACTGACCGAAAACGCAAATGCTAAGTATAATTCCATTTCATTGCCTAAGCCTAAGATACAATGCCATCAGAACACAACACTTGTATTTTTATATAATGTACCTAGGTTTAAAAACTTCTTTTTACAACACGTGAAATGTCAACGTTTCGGTCGGACGAAGGTAGGTACCTACCACGGTTTAAAGTTATTGTTTGCTTGATGACATATTTCTTTAGTAAATTGTAGAGTCAATGCAAAAGTTGCAGTTTCCTTGTAATATTAATTTATATAGAAAATATAACTACTGAAGTTTAATTTTACATTATTAGTAGAGGAGCAAATAAAAAATCCAAGATTTATGTCGCTTGAGCTAAACCGTGAATGAAAAACATAGACACGAAAAGAGAGTAGTAGAGCGTCCGTTTCTCTACTTACATGAATACAGTTGTTCAAAGTGGTTTTTTTTATCCCCGTTGTGTAATAGCTGTAATAGTGTAATAGCCGTTGTGTAATTTGACTGCCCGGTGGCGCAGTGGTAGTGTATGCGACTACTGCGACTGAGGTCCCGGGTTCGATTCCCGAGTCGGAAGAAACATTTGTGTGATCCACAAAAGTTTGTTCGGAGTTTGGATGTTTGCTATGTATAATATGTATGTATTTAGAAATATATAAGTATGTTTATCAGTCGTCTAGATCCCATAACTCAAGCTTATATCAGCTTACTTTGGGTTAGACGCTGTGTAAAAAAAAATGTACCACAAAATGTACCACAAATGTATCACAAATGTACCACAAATGTACCACAGTATCATTTGCACACCGAGGTTGGATGTAAAATGAAGTAATTTGTGTCCCAAGTATTGGAAAGATTTGCTTTGCCTGAGTGAGACAAGAATGCTATTCGAAATGTAAATGTGAAATAGTATTTGCTTATGACCTCTATATTATTGGATATGTGAATATAGAGGTACAATAGGGCTCTACTAAGGTCTTAAGGGCCCAAATCAGCCTCACCTTCAAGTGGTGGACTAGGGGCTTGCTTGCTAGGCGGCTCCGAAGCACGGAAACGCCGTAAATGTAAATTCCACAAAGCGGTCACCCATCTGAGGAACACCCGTAACAAAAGTTGCTCAACGCAGTGAACATTTACAGAATACTCTGTCTACGATCGTAGCCTTAATAGAAATAGGAAAGTAATAAATAACGTAGAGGTATGTATGGAGGTACCTTTATGTAATTAATATCCCGGGGAAAACCTTACCCGACACAACTAGCAATGCTAAATACCTAGACCTACCTACCTCACTAAAAATGGCACCTAGAAATGGTGCCACTCCACGGTAGTAGCGTCTTTTTTAATTGTAAGTTGTGACTTTAAATGCTATTAATATTGCAAAATTTATTATATTAGCAATATAAATTTTAACTAGCGTCTTATTTAATTGTAAGAAGGCGGAACACTGCGGGGTTTAGTTGGTAGGACGGCCTCCAAAGGCCGGTCCCACACACCGTTTCTGCTGCAGGCATGAAGGCACGTAAACGCATTCCCGCGTTACCAAAAAAAAGATTTTTTCTTGTTCCAAACAACAGCGCCTGATAGAACTAACTAGCAATGTAGCACTTTATTCTCGACTTCACATTCTTTAGGCAGGCGCTGTCGTCGGAATATTACTCTCCCAAACTTTGTAAATTTAATTAAGTCATTGTTGATTCATACATGATTGTGTTATTACTTATTGTTTTATTTATGAAGGGCTATGTGAGGCCTAAATATTATTTCGAGTAAATTTATTACCCTGATGCCGCATTCTACAAATACCTAAATAATAAAAAAACTTTAATGTTACGAGAATTTTTATTAATATATATTGGAAAATATTCTCACTACAATAAATTACGGTGTAGTGTGAAGTTGAAATAATACTTCTTTCAAAATATCACCTTATTTTTATTATATAATTACCTAGGTATCGTTAACTTGACGTTCATAAGTGTTACTTTGTGATCTACATGAATAAAGATTTTTTATTTTCATTTTCATCTATAGTTATTTTACGGGGATAAAAAGATAACCACGTTTGGTTTTATTAAGGTTTCATAAATATTTGTTGCCTGACTTCGATCGGTGGCAAAAACGCTTTGTATTAACAAAATTGCGCGAACGAATGAACGTAAAATTTGAAACAATAAAACTCATATGAAATATAGATAATAAAATGCACTAGTTCAAACTTAATTTTTTTATATAATTATGGTCGTAACTCGTATTTATACCGATCGGCGACCACTAGTTTAATGAATTCCTTCAGGGTTAGACAAAAGTTTAAAAACAAATCTCGTGATTAATTTATACGAATACATTCTACAAAAAAATACTTAATTAGGTATAAGTTTAGATATTAAATGTTACGTATCGTGAAATAATAAATAGCTCATGATTACTCATAAATTTTTAATAAAGTGGAAAAAGACAACCCGACTCGAGACAGGGATTGAACCTGTGACCTTTGCCTAACCAGGGCAATGTTCTAGCCACCTGAACTACCCGAACCGTATCGAACCAAGTTCTCCACCATATTAATATCGTCATCTATCGAGCTAATGAACAACTCGATACCAATGAACAGTGTTACAACTATTTTTAAATATTGATGCAATGGACTCCACTCAGTATATTGATAATTTTTTAAAGCAATTATTTGCTAAATTTCTCATAAATTTTTAATAAAGTGGAAAAAGACAACCCGATTCGAGACAGGGATTGAACCTGTGAGATTCTCATAAATTTTATTAAAAATTTATGAGAAATTTAGCAAATAATTGCTTTAAAAAATTATCAGCTCATGATTAATACACTATGTACCTACTCTGAAAAAATTGTCGTTCGTTTTGTCGTTAATACGTCTCGATCGCAGAGTGTGTTTTTTAACCTCCCACGTAAAACGAAGGGTGTTATAAGTTTGACGTCGATATCGGTGTGTGTGTGTCTGACTGTGGCATCGTAGCTCTCAAACGGATAGACTGATTTCAATGCGGATGGTTTATTTGAAAGCCAGTTTCCTCGCGGTGGTCCTTAGTGTAAGAGTATCAGATCTTTTCCAAAATGATGTAAGGCATTGTTTGTTCTTTATGATTACTCGATTAAATGCTTAACGTTTGCCAGAATCGTAAAATGACAATTAATTGATAAGAGAAACCAGAAAATGGTTGAGCGGGCGAGATAAATAAATTCAAAGTGGACTGTATTTGCGGGGAAAGACAAAAATGAAATTTACACGCGGTCGACGAAAAAAGAAATGGAAAACAGGAATGGGCACACTACCTTGCTTTTGCTGCGATATGCTGAGGTGGAGGCTGCCGGGGACGTCCCTGGACTTGGATCCCTGGTTCCATTGCACGAAAACACTATTTATCCATGGAAAACACTATTATTGCGAAAGTTGGTGCGGGCGCGCGCGGTCATTGCAGTACTCACAGAGCGTCTTCAGTTCGTGTGTCGCTGCCCGTGAGCGACGTTTTAGATAGCGCGTAATACAGCTGTCTCGCTCCTCTTTTATGCGAGACAAGGTAGGTGCGAAAGAGAAATGGAATAAAGGGAAGCGGGGGGAGTGTCGACAACTAATTAATTAAAAACAAATGTAGATCGGCGATGCAACATAGAAAAAATAACGCGGCTACTCTTTTATCGTATACCGGCGCAACCATTTCCCCCCCGGCTTGAAGGGTTACCTTCGAAAAGGCTTTACGTTCTTTTCTTACTTCCTCACATTATCTTCTGATTAATTTCGTTGCGGGTTCCAAGACATGCTAACTTCTCCTGGGACATCACCGAGATCGAGCTCGGAGTAACTTTTCTGGTGTTTTGATCATTGCTGTAGATCCTGGTTTACAGGAGTCACAGTAATGGGAATGTGGGTGGGATTAGTCCCAATTTAAAATAAAAAAAATTAATTGATAACTTGGACCTGAAGCTGCAACTAAAATGGTCTCCTGAGAATCCGACTCTTCGAAAACTTACATCAAACATATCGTCGTCTTTCTATACAGCCGTATTATTTATATATGATTTTTAAAATAAACATTTTTAAATCTTGTATGTATGTCTTCTATTGCTTTTATCCAAACCCTAGTTTCTTAAGGTTATTGCCTACGTACAGTATATTAGAAACCCAGAGATACAAATGCTAACATTATGACTTGGAACGAAACAAGTCTGTAAAATCCCTTTGGGCCGAACTTGAGCGAGATATTCATACAATTTTGAAGTACCTACGTAATACTACAGAGGTCTGTGTATTATGAAATTGAGTTTGGTGTATTTTATTTGCCTATATGTGTACCTTTCTTACACAATTTATAAATACAAACAAAATGATTTCGTGATTGCAAAACAGCCATGAGCTTTCCATTGCAAACCTGGCATTAAATATAAATTATCACCTTTACGATTATCAGTTTGTGACCCAAATAGAGAATGATTGTGAATTTTTTTATTAGTTTTTACACCTGTGAATGTGAAGGTTAATATATTTTAGGGATTGTTATTTTACCTGTAATAACCTTGAAATCACGTAAGTAAAGTAGTTAGGTACTTTACTTTACTTTTACTAAGTACAGTAGGTAAAGGATAAGGAGCTTTTTTGGCAATTTTATAAGTATGTAGTTGGATTTTAAAATATTTTTGTGTGATTTATTCCATTACCTGTTTTTTGTGTTCATTAATTTTTAACGTTGATTGAAAAACTACTCAGAATAACCAAAATGTAGAGATTTAGCATGGTTAATATACCTGTAAGATCATATTGAACAACATGTTTATTTTAACTCGTATTTTTTTTGTGGGACACTTTTCACATAGCGCCATCTAGCCCAAAGTATGCTAATATAAGCTAGTGGTATGGGATCTAGATAACTGATAAACATACTCATATATTTCTAAATACATACATATTATACATAGCAAATACCCAAACTTCAAAACACGCATTTGTGGATCACACAAATATTTGTTCCGACCCGGGAATCGTACCCGGGACCTCAAGCGCGGCAGTCGCATTCACCACCACTGCGCCACCGAGGCAGGCATCAAATACAACAGCGTATGTTATAATAGGCCTAGCTTTTTATTGATTCACACAACGATATTGTAAGTAAAAAGAGGTAGGTAAAGACGTGATTTCAACGATATTCAGTGTTTACAAATGGCACGAGTCTGATCGATTAATCACGACTAGGCATACATACTTGTTGAAGTAAGACAGAATGACTATTGTTGAGGGTAAAAAAGAGACAGCTTAGAGAGCTATATCACCAACAAGAACCTTGAAGACTTTACAGCTTGATTGACACGACTTAAGGTTGGCTAATTACAAAGTTTTGGCGTGCCACTTGCGGAGCGCGCGTAACATCTACTTCTTTTTACTTAATTTTAATTTATTTTATTTAATGTCATGGGATTCACACGTATGAAAACTAGAGTTCACCTCTGTTAAGCCGTTTGGTTATCTTAAATCTTAAAGGTCGAATCTCAATAGGGTGCGCATACCTCAATTTCACCCATTCAATTAGTCCATAATCGAAACATTCTCAATGCGAGTTGGATTCGTCCGGTTCATTAAAATGACGTCTGTCAAAGACACTAATAACACGTAATAACCTTAGTGGATAATCTAGATACTATCAGTCCGTCGGCCTCAGAAGTAGATTAACACAATCGAAAGTTACAGAATTGATTTGTAAATTTTAATTTGCATGTTTGTTCTTATTTATTTAAATCTAGTTGACGCCAATGACTCCGACCGTGTAATGAAGCTTTCCTGATACAGTTTCCTACAGGAACTTGTTTCAGGAAAAATAACTTATGTCATTTCTCGGGATCTAAGCTATCTCTGTACCAAATTTCATTTACATCGGTTCTATGGTTTAGAAGTGAATGGGCGACAGCCAGATAGACAGACTTACTTTCGCGTTTATAATGTTAGCACAGTATAGAGAAATATTAGTAGTGATTGCTTAAGAACAGTGTATATAATTGTTGAAAAAAATTCATATTAATATGATTTACTGAATCCTACTTATACCTATTTAGATTTGTAAATAATGTTCGGCTATGCCAAGCGACTAGTTGCTGACCGTACCCAACTATCTACCTACAGTATTTGTTTGATCGATGTCTATTAGCCTTTCTTAGGTTTAATGCTCAATAATTCATGAACTGAAGACCTAGAAGTGTTCAGTACGGTATCTCCCTGCGGATTCGTTGCCCGCAATATGTCATTCTAACTGGTGATTGTTGCATTGATTTTAAAGATTTGTGTTGTACTACCTCTTGATTGGTAATTTGAGTCAAAATTGTTATGATCAAACTGCTCATTAAATACTCTGGGAGTGATATAATATGCTAAGCAGTTTAGAAGTAGTTCACATTTGGTGAGCGAAATAATAATATGCGAAATAATTACAGTTTACAAGTAGCTTCGAGAGTAGTTTACTATGAGGATCTGCGGTGAATTTTCGTATTTATAGACGCTTCTTCCCTTCCCTTAATATACTATTATAGCTTCATTTTTGCTATTCGATGTATACCAAATTGCCTTCCAGGTCTACTGCTTTGCAAATCAAGGAAGAGGCATTACATTTTTTATCAACTCCATAAAATTATTTTCTGATTAATTTCGATGCGGGTTTCATGACATTCCAACTTCTCCTGGGACTTCTCCTGGGACTTCACCGAGATCGAGCTCGGTGTAACTTTCGTGGTCTTGGTCATTGCTGTAGATCCTGGTTTACAGGAGTCGCAGTAATGGGAATGCAAGTGAGATTATTTTATTTTATTATCATTTCAATAAATTTGCGTCTGTCTTTGGCATCATAGCTTCCACATGGATAGGTATGTACCAAAATTTTGATACAATTTTTTTTTTCGAAAACCTGTGTATGTTCGGGATATATTATATATATATATATATATATATATATATATACATATATATATTACCTAATCGGGATGGTTCTTACCTAGAAATTTTGAAAATCATATACTCACTTCTTAAGTGATGAAGGGATTTCATTACCATTCACAAGTCCGATTGATCTGACATTTGGTACCGTTACATACCGTATTTCCGCAACATAGGACTTGTTGTTGCAATAACTAAGTATACTACGGGAAACCCAACTCTACAGAAAATAACAGCATGGTACTGTTTAGGTTAAAAACGGTCTCAACGAGTAGGTACTTATTCTTCCTGGATCTGGAATTTTAAATTTTTATATTAATATTGTTACGAAAGAATTTGAAAGTAATAAGGGCTATACCTTGAGTGCTCAGGGTCGCATTCCTATTAGAATGTTCTCGGAAAAGAAGAATGATTCATAACTTACTTTGGCGGAAAATGTAACTTGTAACTTGACATTGCAAACCCCATACCGTTGTTTTTATACTCGCGTGTTGCTACGTCATCGTAATTACATGTTTTATTAATTAAACAACCAAGAAGAAAATCAAAATGCCCTATGTAATGAAAGTAGAGTAAAAAGTTTATATGCCTAATTTATCGGTTCAAGAAATAAATATTTGTGTGATCCGCAAATTGTTTCGGAATTTGGGTGTTTCCTATGTATAATATGTATGTATTTAGGAATATATAAGTATACTTATCAGTTGTCTAGGTCCATATATATTAGCTTACTTTAGGCTAGATAGCGCGGTGAAAAAAATGTCCTACAATTAATAAGACTGAACTATCAAAAAACATCTTCATGTCCAATGCCAACAGTCGCGGCAGTCGCATACACTACCGCTGAGCCACCGAGGCAGTCAATAATCTACTGTAATTATAGGTAGAACTTAATTAGTCTTAAAATTTTACAGCATTCTACCGCTTGCGAATTAGTTTCATATAAAATATTAAGCTAGAACATTCCTTCTGTGGGAATACCACTCTCAATATCACTCTGTGGGATAAGTAACCTTAGAAAAGAAGCTCCCTTTTTTTAAATATATCGCTACTCAAAAAATTACTTTGAATGAGCGGGTACCTACGCACAATGCCCTTTGAAGAGTCACGAAAACAACAGTCTGTAGGACTGCATATTGAACGAAGCATGATTGAAATGGGTAAATAATTTGTGTTCGTGCGTGTCGAATACATAGTTATTATTGGAGGCAATAAGCCAAATACCTACCTTCTGATATATTATTTTAGCTTTAAATATTAATAATATTACGTTTATTACGTACATATATCACCTTCATATGGTCAACTTTATCATACTAATATTATAAACGCGAAAGTTTGTGAGTGTGGATGGATGTTTGTTACTCTTTTACGCAAAATGTACTGAATGGATTTTGATGAAACTTTACAATAATGTAGCTTACACATCAGAATAACACATAGGCTACTTTTTATTCCGGGAACAAGTTCCTGTGGGAAAAGGGAACGGGCAAACTTCAACACACGTGCGGAGCCGCGGGCGTCAACTAGATTTGCATTAATTCTAAAGAGCTTTACTTGTTATGTACTTCTTATGCCTCCTTTACACATCAGCCGATGCGTCCGCAGACGTCGACAGTACGCACGAAAAATGAACATCGAGACCGTAGCTGCGGCAGCTATTTATTTATTTAGTACTTTTAAGTATTATTTAAATTTACTTTTAAGTATTATGTCTGTCTATTTCAACACGGCAATAGGCTCACCACCTATTACGTGGGACAGGAATACACATGGTGTAAAGTGGGCATATAATATGCTTCTGCCACCCCTTCGGGGATAAGGCGTGATAGATAAATAATAATAACAAAAATAATAAAAATAGAAGTGCTCGTGGCCCCCTGACTCAGTGTTCTGCAAACGATCATTGCGTTAAGCAACATTCGCTAAAGGTGGTCCTTGGATGGGTGACCACTTTGTGGCATTTACATTTGCGAGCGTTTCCGTATTTCGGAAGGCACGTTAAGCCGTTGGTCCCAGTTGCTAGTAAAATAGCAGTCGTTAAGCCTGGTTGAAGGTTTTATGAGCGGCTTGAATGAGGTTTTATGAGTGATAAAAGCGTGACAGTATGTATGTATTAAATTTACTTTTAAGTATTATTGAATGTTTCGTCTGTGCTCATGTTAGACATTTTAACAAGCAAAAAGAAAGAATTAAAAAAAAATCTGCTGCGCTGAGTCCCTTTGATCTGTGCTACAAAAACTGACTACTAACGGATTAGTGCGGATGCATCTGCCGACGTCAAATACTTACCACAGATGAGCAAATCACCCCCTCTACACGTCGGCGGACGCGTCTGCCGATGACATCTGCAGATGAATCTGTCTAGGTGTAGAGAGATTAGAAGGTGAAATGGTTCGTAGAAGAAACTTCTGGCATAAAGTAAGGGTGAGGCTATGGATAAATGTAATGCCTTCTCTACACGTCAGCCGATGCGTCCGCAGACGTCGACAGATGCATCCGCAGATGGATCTCCACGAGCCGTCAACACGTCTTTAGGTGGATCAGTCTGTGTTGGTTCTCGACAACACGTACGTACAAAAAATGGACGTGGAGATTGTAACTGCGTTTATTTAGTACTTTTAAGTATTATTTTAAGTGTCCATTGCAGATAGAGGTAGATATGACGGTACCCCTCAAATCAGTTATAATATCTGCAAAATTTACAAAGGTGTCTGCCATGGATCGCTCTTTGCTATACATCTGGAATAGTTGTAAGTCTACCTAATTGGGTTATTGGAATTCTAAAAGACCACAGCATTCAATTATTTATAAATAATAGCTTGGTTTTGAAATTAAAGCGTTCTACGAAGTCCATTTTGTAGTCTATTGGCATATTGTTAGTTGATTCCCTCGGCTCCATCCGCAAGGTGAAGTTTTGTCGTACTCCTTTCCCAAAGGACTTTGTTCGCGGAACAAAAAATAATCTGTTTTATATACTACTCGGGACTTCACGCGAAACAATAAAATATGAGTATAAACCGCGAAAGTTTAAAATTAACATTAAAAAATAATCTATGTGTGAATCCAGAGTGTCAGCTATCTGTAATCAAGTTACCTGTTATTGAGTAACTAAAATTCACATAATCAGAGAAGAGAGAGATGCACGCTGCGTGTCGATTACACCTCACTCTTCTAAACCGTGCCTACTTATTATCTGTGGCTTTTGACAGATTGCAGCTATAAACAGCCTGCATTCCGTGATACCTTATTTACACTCTCGTGCGAGCCACGAGACGAGATGCGAGACGAGCCGCGAGTGTATACACAGTATTATCACAGCCGAAAGATCATTAGTAGGTTTTCTTTCTTTATACTGTGGTATTATGGTACATTTTTTTCGGCGGCTAGGGTTTTATCTGCCCGAGAACACTGACACCACTTGTAATTTCGAAGTAGCAATCCAGTTTGACAATGTCTATAAAATCTTCACACTGACAGTTTTAAAAGAAATTTGGAAATGTAGATACAGGCACTTCAGTCTCTACCACGTGAAATATATAGAATCTCTATTGAATAGAGTTAGGAAAAATAGCATATGATGTTACTACTCCTCTGCCACACCTCTCCCAGGCATCTGCTTCGACGATATAAAGCGTAACCGTTGTATGTTTCTGCAGTATAACATATAAAAATCCGCAGCCCATAACTGTAACTCTTTGCAAATAAAAAGTAGTCGATAAAACTCGTTATCAGAACTTGTAGCAGTTATTTTTAGTTGGTTTCTGCGTAGCAACGGCGTAGCGCACTAAAGTTTGGTGACAAACCCAGCTGTTCACGATAACCTGGTTGCAGGAAGCCGACAGGGCTGTCGGCAGGAGTCGGTCGTTGTGCCAGTGAACGTAGTACTTTCGCTTTTATCGGCGAACGAACCCGGTCCATTGCTACCACACTCGCGTGGTTACACCATCACGTGCCGATCCATTTTGGCTGCGTTTATCGATCCGGCATGCATACTAATATATATTTATTTAGGGTTGAATCGTTTAGATTTCTCCATGTAACAACCAAACCATTCATTGTTTTTAAACAGTGTTATTTATAATCACAGTGCATATATGTCATACAACTTATTACACGTGTGGCTGCCTTAACACGTCCTTAATGGCGATTAAAATATATTTTTGTTAATGGATAGGTAGAGAATATTTAACGACATTTGACACTTTAAAACGATAGTATTACATGATGAGGTATAAACAAATACATATTTTCTATCCGAAGGCGTAAGCAGACGCATACTAACACCGATATTTCACCAGTTGTGTTTGGTTCCACGTAGTAGGTTTGAGTGAGAGTTCCGATGACAATAGCATCTATTAATAACAGAAAAGCCAAATCCAATCCTTTGATGAGAGAAATTAGATCTTAGTAAATTAGATCCTACTTATTATCATTTACACCTTTATCCCCGAAGGCATATGCCCACAATTCACCGGCGGTGGTGAGGCCATT
This sequence comes from Thumatha senex, assembly GCA_948477245.1. Taxonomy (NCBI): domain Eukaryota; kingdom Metazoa; phylum Arthropoda; class Insecta; order Lepidoptera; family Erebidae; genus Thumatha; species Thumatha senex. The sequence continues at coordinate 11,838,995 of OX419729.1, read as the reverse complement.
GCCGTGTTGAAATCTAAAATCTTAATAAAGGTAAGTAGTTTAAAAATAAGGCAGTAGTGATCTAAATGGCAGAGGCTAGTGATAGGAACTGACATGCTTATAACTACTGAAGTGACACTGAACTACGAAGGATTAGAGGATACTATTACTGGGATATAATATACTCTATGTTCTAATCCAGAAATTACTATTATTTAAAAAAAATTAACTGCTATCTACACAAACTTTCGCGTTTAAATTATTAGTAGCTAGGCTTTTTTGAGGTTATGCATGTTAAACGGTTAAAATGTTATGCACGATACTTATTAAAATTCTTAATTTAAAATCAATAATTCTTGGTATTTAAATTCATAATTTCATTTAACATATTCAATGAGATCAGCGATCGCCAAGTTCGTTGGCATTTATAAGGGTTCAACATTAGCAAGAGGCTTCTCTATAATGTCATAATACGCAGTTCATTAATATACGAGTAGGTATTATTTAAAAAATGACGTCACGCCTGATTAGTTTTTTGAAATTTAAATAGGCAGATCTATATTTCACCATCATTATTGTCCCACGTAACAGGTGGCGAGTCCAGTGCCGTGTTGAAATGGACAGGCGCAGATTGTGGCGACCTGCTGTTGAAATTTTTAAGCTGCCCATAAGGCTTCAACTTGGCTTAACGACTGCCATTTAAATAACTGGCCAATTGGACTAATGTCACTTGTGAATAGAAATATCACCAAGCGGTCACCAATCCGGAGACCAGATATAGCGAAAGTTGCAGTCGTTTACAGAACACTGAGTTGGCGGGGCTACGAATGTTTAAAAACTATATTAGTTTCATATTAAGATAATTTGGGTCATTATTGATACTGCTGTGCATTCTTATTGTTATTGGTTTATCATTTTCTTTTATTATAATTTAATTTACAAAATCACTGTAATGTATTATAACAATTTGTAAATACTTTTAGCAATTGGAAAAGAGTGGCCGTGAGATTTCTTGCCAGATTTTTACTCACAGGCTTTACCTGCTGCTTTGCGAATCTGGCAGTAAATGGAAATGTAGAGTCATTCATAATGACGTTCATAAGTGATACTATGTGACTTAAATGAATAAAGATATACCTTTATGGTGCAACGAAAATACTACCGTGGCTGAAAGTAGGTATAGGAAATGAAATATGCTTACCAGCCGCCTATTATATAATAAGTCACTATCATCGCGCTGTATTCCCGCACGCTTTGTGTTCTATACATTCTTAATTCGCTTCCATCAAATTCATTAAACTTTTCATGCATGCCCTTATTCTGAGTACCCAAGTACGGTTTTTAATATTTTTTATGGCATGGCTACTTCGAACTTTATGCCAAATATTATTGACTAAATATTTCTTAATAGGCTCCTTATTACTTATTATCTTCGTCTTCTACATTTTGGTCAAGTAAAATAAAAGTAAGTCTTGCCGCTGTAAAGTAGTGGAAGCGTTATTGAAATTTTAAGTAGAATTTGGTTTGTAAGATGAAAAATCGCATTTCACCGCGATGTATATCTCTTTTTTACTTTAGCACGTCGACACAACTATTATGCCGAAGAATCTACAATATTTAACCATAAAACGAGATAAATGCAATAGCTTTAGAAAATAATGTACAGAAAGCGTCCGTCATCCGCCACATTTCCCGCGGAAATCCCACAGTGGTATGTAAATAATTACATAGCACAGATTAATAGCAACTAAGTATCAAGGTTTCGATTTGTAGCTTTCTTCTATATAACGGTAGATGTCGTTGGAAAATAAAGATCAATACTAGCCTAGAGGTTCATAGACTTTGAGGAATCAAAAGATTCAGTTACCATTTCCGTTTTATTGAAGTGAAACTTCATTATCGAAGAATTTTTAAGCGGTAAAAAAATCGTTACGCTTTTCGGTTACGCGCCATGTTGTTTTGAAGTGAAATTTCTTTATAATAAGTGAAACTTCTTTATCATAAGTGAAACTTCTTTATCGACGTATGAGAGAAATTATATAGATGCTATAAAAAATGTCGTAAAGAAGTTTTACTTGTTACCTGTGTACTCTAGTACTACCACGCAGGACAGAAAGAATTGTTATTCTTTACTCTGTGGATACTACATACACATATTTTTTTACCTTAAGAAAAGTTAAAAACAAGCGTTCGTATCCCTGATAATTCAATATTCTGTAAAGGATCACTGCGTTAAGCAACTTTGGGTGACCATGGGTGATCGCTTTGTCATTTCTATTGGTATTTCTGTTCACGAGCGTTTACGTGCTTCGTAAGGCACGTGTAGCCGTTGGTCCCGATTGCTAGTAACATGGCATTCGTTAAGCCAAGTTGAAGGACCTACGGGCGGCTTAAAAAAATTCAACAACAGGTAGCCACAACCTGCTTCTTTCTATTTAAGAAACTGGAAATACCACAAATAAAATAGTATCTAATAAAAAAAGTACCTGTAACTAGAACTAAATGAATAATGTGGAATAGTTTTAGGATATTTTAAAATTCAAATACAAGGCTAATGCTTAAAATCATTAGTTATGCCTAGATGAATTTTAATACAGGGTGTATAATAATATTTATTTTCATAGTCAGATTACTGACAATTTCCTGTTTCTGATGCTGACATTTAAAGTGATACGGTAGATACTATATTGATAGGGATAACAATGATGGCCAATTTTGCGAATATCTGAATACAAAGTGATTAACTTGATAAAAGCAGCAGCTTAGTAATATAAACTCGGTTAGTCATTTTACTATACTCCAATATTTCACAATATCGCTTATAAATTAATTTTGAACTGTGGCTGTGAAATGTTGAGATGTTAAGATTTTTTTTGAATACGAATATAGACGTTGCTCAATATACAATAATTGTCAACTAGTTAGTACTCATAAAATCTATATATATATATATAAAAATGAATCCCTATTTCCCTTGGTCACGACATCACGCGTGAACGGCTGGTTTTTGTTTTGGATAGCCTATTTATTGAGGAGGGTTTATAGCTATATATCATCACGCCACTACACAGGAGAGCGGAGCAGTAATCATAAATGTCAACAAATCGGGGAAGCTATCATACATTTAAAAAAAAAGTATTAAATGGGTGCCACGGGGTTGGAAGTACGTCACGGACGAAGTCAGCTAGTTAATGATATAATTACAAAACAATTAAGGTCATTTCTTTAAGTAGTCCGGGTGTAATACGCGATTTTATGAAAAGGCTTACTTATTATAGTTACCGCCTTGCAGATTACGCGACTGTTTTACGGGGTACTAAATTTTAATCATAATAACCTTTCAACATAAGGACGAGACGTATCCATTAATATTGTACAAGTACACTGATCCTACTAATATTATAAATGCGATAGTTTGTAAGAATGGATGTTTGTTACTCTTTCACGCAAAATCCACTGAATGGATTATGATGAACTGTACAATAATATAGTTAACACTTAGATATAAGACTATAGAATAACACAGGCTACTTTTTATCCCTGGAACCAGTTCCTGTGGTAAACGAGAACGGGAAAACTTCACCACGCGTGCGGAGCCAGACTATCTGGGGTCAGACTATATGCCAAAATCGCATACACGATCTTCAGTTGCCTACTATTCGCTGTAGTAATTAGTGTAATCGAATGAGACTTTTCTCATTCCGTTGTGTAGTAACGCCCCTTGACATGCTTAATTGTGAAGATATGGAGCAAAGCGCCTCTAGTAGGGTGGCCGCAAGTGAAAGTTATTCTTGCTCTTTTGGTTATAATATACTAGCGTACGCCCCACGATATTACTCGCGTAGTACTCGTCCCATAGGTATACGAAAGTAAAATGAAGCCTATTTACCTCTTATTTAAATACTATAAGATGCACAATTCCACCGTACATTATTTGGTCATAGACATGTTTACAAAAACTTAACAAATTATATACTAAAACTGAAATAGGTGAAAACTGTATGAAAATCGGTACTGTAGTTTTTGGTTTATCGCGAACAGACAGAAAGACACGACGGGATCTTTGTTATATCATAAATAGTGCTCTATGGCTGGAGTAATATTGACAGCTCAAACGAATGTAATTTGTCCTGAAATTAGCTAAGGCTCTGTGTATATAGCAACTCAGAGATCTATCGCAAAGTCGGTGATGCCCAACAATGCACTAAAGCATTAAGGCAGCACAAAATAAGAAATCATGTCATAAGTAGGTTCTTGCGTACTCAGTAAACAGTCAACGTAGATTTCATTGCGTTTGTCGTCATGTCATATTTCGGCTTACTTTAGGGCCGGTTACGTGCCCTACGACTCTGTACGTGGTCTAATATGTCGAAACGTCGTTCTCTGTTAATAATAATGAAGATTTGCGTAGTTTCATCACAGTGCGCTTGTTGAATAATAACGTCCGGTTGAATGAACTATTGCAGTATGTCCTTGTTTTACCATGGCACGTGTGACAGTCTTGTATATACTTCACATTAAATCGAATATCTCGTATGTCATGTGAGGTAATAGAATATTAATCGATGCAAACAGATAAATGAACACAGAAGAAGAGTGCAGATATATATATTTACGTACTTGTCCGATCAAACGATTGATCTGCACTTAGACGAAGTGCAACTATACTAGCGGCACGCTATGATGGCCGTTCATTTCACATTTTCGTCTCAGGAAAATAATATATTTCAGATTGATATTAATAAAAAATATCCTAAATATAGACCGCTTAATACAAAAGAAATTAAAAGTAACTACAAAAGGTAATTTATTTTCTAAAAAACGTTTTTTTTTTGCATTATTGTAATATGTCAAACGGCCATCATTACTTAGTTAATCCGGCAAACTTTCTTATGTTATATAAATGGCCACGTTCATCAACTAGGGACATAAAAAATAGTCTATCACATACTAAATATATACAGTAAATTATGTATAGACATTGTTATATTATTTTATATAATATTATATTTACAATAATAAAAAGATAGTCAAACCTTTACGAAGGAGTTCGATAACAAACACCGTGACACGAGATTTTTGTATATTAGATTAATGCAATGCAATGCAACGAAACACAAATACGAAGTATGAAAATAATTACAAGTTCAGATTTTCCAGTAGTTTTGAATATTTTAGCTAGCGTTTTCTCTCTGTCGCTAGACAAGAGGGAAAGAGGGAAATCTCTTTAAAATAGTGAAATAAAATCTTGAAAAAAATCGGGTAGTCTAGGGTACCAATATTGAAGAAATGAATAGATTTTTTTAGAATTAATAACTAAGAATTTATTTATCTCGATCTAAAACATAAAAATTCGCACGTCAATTGGTCCATACGTTCGCATACTATGAGGTCACAGATATAATGCACGGGTAAAAATTATAAAACACATTGTTTCCTGTCGGGTCTAAATTCTTCTATCTGCTACAGAACCCAACATTGTGCGTAGCCCTTCAAACACTTGGCGGATTTTTGAAAGGAATTTACTGTATTCATTACTCACTTTATTGAAATTTTAACACTTTCTATAATTTATAGCTGTTATTTTTTTATGCAATATTTATATTTATTGCCAGTTTTGAAATAAGTAGAATAGAATAGAATAAAACTTTATTTGTACACCAAATTAAATCTAGATTACAAAGATATTTGCAAGATATTGAACAAAGGGCGGCCTCATCGCTTAAAAGCAATTTCTTCCAGGCAACCTTGGGATGGAAAGAAAATGATAATAGTTGTACGAAAGTAGTATATATATATAAGTATACGATATAGTAAGAATATTTACGATAATTTTGAGAAAAGATCTGAAAATACATCAAGAGTTTGTTTAAAATTAATCCCTCTGATAGGCATAAATAATATAATTATGATGACAAGTTTTTGACTTAGCTGTCCGTCGAGGAGTTTGGGACCAATACGCAATAGTCGTTTTTGAAAGTGAAGTTCAACTGCGGTCAATACGAAAGTGAACCACAGTACTTTCAAATTAATGTTAAGACTATTTCTGACCATTTCTTATTTGACAGTGCTAATCAATCAAATCTCAAAATATCAAACTTTACCAGTTCAAACATATTCCTTTGTTTATGGTGTAATACTTTATTCTTTTCACTCTTGCCATTTGTTGTATAAAGCTATCTTTATTATAGGTATTTCTGTGTAGCTACATCGTACTCACACTTTGACTGCAACCAGCGTGTAGCCAATTTTTCTTCTAATGTCAACCGTCGCTGTCATCTTTGAATCGAAGTGAAAATATTACAAAATGTAAAATGTAACAAAAGTAGTTAAAAAATATGTAAACAGTTCAATTCTTCAAACAAAACATAGAGTGGTGAACAAGAAATCATCAGGAATAACTTTTAATGGATAATTTATGTACCACTTACGACTACACTACTATTACACTAAGATTTGTATCCACAATGATGAAATTTCTTGGTGAACACTTGAAAAGGTTATTGCTAACTGTTCATAGTATCTGTTCCATAAATCGTTTGGTTGCTGTCGTCATCTACAGCTAAGTTTTTGTTAATTTAGTTACCCTTTGTACTGTAATGCTATTTCAAGTAATCAGGGACGAATTTAGTATAGAGGCCACAAAATGTTATATTTCAATACTCAGTGTATCTAAATGTTATGGAAATCTTGTTTTAGGTTTACAATAATATAATCAATAAATAACTGTTAAAAATTGTAAAATAAAAGGTTATTGTATTATTAAAAATAAATAAGATTGTACAATAATGGTTTAAATTTTATCTTATCTTAGACCCTATAAGACAGTATTTTTGTTTGGTGCAGGTGCTTTCGATGTAGTACAAATCGTGGGTCTATATCTCAGGAGTGCAGCAAATCTCACAACAGGCTTGCCTTTGTTGACCGGTTAGTCTTCCCTCTCCCAACTACAGCTATATGTTCAAATGAGGGTCCCATTTCCTATTAGATTAGTCCCAAGGGTCATAAATTCTCAAGGGTCTCTGCGTATTAACCAGTATGTCCCTATTTAAGCTTACCAAAAGACAGAGTTTCTTCGTAAGAAAATAAAGATTTTACTAAGTTCATATTTTAGTAAATATTTGTAAGCTCGTAAAAATTAATTAATAACTGTAAAATAATCATTGTATTGATTAAATAGAAATAACTTTTTAAATTACTGTTTTTTATTTTAATCCTTATCTTTAGATACTGTAGGACAGTATTTTTCCTGGCGAAGATAATAAGAAATATGGGCATGCAGGTGTCATATTTTTGCGATCGTTATCAACCACAACTGCAGGATTATTTGGCATCCCATCACTCACGAATACTGCGTATGTCTTATACACCAGGAAATAGCCAGGAGTGGATAGCTAAGGTCCTAATCACCGACGTGTCTTTTATTTTTGTCAATTTGTTACGGAGCAGGTTCTGTCAGCATTATACTGTCGAGCTGCGCCATGGGCTTGCTTTAAAGGAGTCCTAGGTCTCTTCTTCGTCAAGTATAGCATGTCTCAATAGACAAAGTACGTGTGCGCATTAATACGGTTGGGAGGGCCAAGATCAAAGGAGCTAGCACCGGCCTACCCCCATCGCCGTGATTTTCACGAGGTGCATAGTATTATAATTCAAGTAGTAGGTATCTACCCTAAAATTAAAAGAATGGAATAACTTTATCGTCATTGATTATGCTGTTAGCTACCTGGTCTTGACATTTTGCTGGAGTTTTACAAATGGTCTACTTTGTATAAATAAATAAATAAATATCCATCACGCCTTATCCCCGATGGGGTGGCAGAGGCATATTATATGCCCACTTTTCACCGTGTGGATTCCTGTCCCACGTAATAGGTGGTGAGCCCATTGCCGTGTTGAAATAGACAGACGCAGGTTGTGGCTACCTGCTGTTGAAATTTTTTTAAGCCGCCTATAAGGCTTTCAACCAGGCTTAACGACTGCCATTTTACTGGCAACCGGGACCAACGGCTTAACGTGCCTTCCGAAGCACGGAAACGCTCGCAAATGTAAATGCCACAAAGTGGTCACCCATCCGACGACCAGCCATAGTGAAAGTTGCGTACCTCAGTGATCGTTTACCGAACACTGAGACCGCGGGGCCACGAGCATCGATTATCGTCTATCACGGTGGCGTAAGTGGTGGTTTATGCGATTGCTGTGCTGAGGTCCCGGGATCGATACCCGGGTCAGAACAAATAGTTGTGTGATCCACAAATATTTATTTTGGAGTTTGGGTGTTCTTATGTATAATATTTATGTATTTATAAATATATAAGTTTGTTTATCAGTTGTCGAGATTCCATAGCACAAGTGTCCCTCAATATTTATTTATTAAATTGCTGTTCAAAATCGGGTTCCGAAATCTATGTCATAATGTGTCAAAAAGCATGTTGTTGGTTCGATTTGAAACTCCTTTATTGCAGACTCATTTCATTACTAATAACCTATCAATACGGTTATTTATTAAATGATAGCTGAATGCGACCCTGGATTAAGCTACCTGTATATATGTGTGAAATAGGCTACGCTATTTTTCGCAAATGTTTGATCTGCTTACTCTTCTATATCTGTGAACTATACTACCGATTTTTTACTAATTTGCGGTCAAGTATTTTAGTATTTGTTATTATTTATTTATAGAAGCGCTCGTGCGCTCGTCCATTTCAACACGTCAATTGGCTCACCACCTGTTACGTGGGACAACAAGTAAAGCATACGGTGAAACGTGGGCGTATAGTACGCCTCTGTCTACCCCTTCGGGTATACCCCCGATGTATGTTTTATTTAATTATTATTCAGTATAGCTGCTCGTAGGGAGCTCACACATTTCATATAATAAAGGAAAGTTACCAATTTTCTTCATTTACTATTTAAACCTTGTCCTGATAATTACATTGCCACAAAATAAAAAGGATAATGTTTCTTAGCCGTTTTGAAGTGTGCATTTATAAATACTCACTTTGGTAAATCTATTTTTTTTAAATAATGGTGCAAAGCCATATAATTCCTAATTAAGCAGAGCTTGTACTATGGTAACCAGATAACTGATAAACATACTTGTATATTACTAAATACATACGAGTGGAGTACATATTATAGATAAATAACACCCAGACACAGAATAAACCATAATGCTCATCACACAAAGATTTATCCTGAGTGGGAATCGAACCCACGACCTCTTGCGTAGCAGTCGGATACACTCCCACCGCGCCACAGAGGCATTTATTCTATATATAAATTTTAATTACCGGAGTGTGTAGTGTCTACGATAACTGTGATACGAGTAGATTTAAATAACTACTTTTCATAAAAGTCACTTCTTACACAAGCAAATTAGCTTAACTAAATGGCTATACAAGGAATTTTAGGAATTTCATTGCTATGTAAAAAACGTTTAGATGCATATACCTAAAGGGGTAGATAGAAGTTTACTCGTACTATACACCCATATTTCACCAGTAGTATTTAGTACCACATCATTAGTGATTCACTCATCACCTATAATGTGGTATGATTGGTTGTGGCTAAGTATACGACGTGCACAAGAACGAAAATGCTAATAAATTAACAATGACCACTGTCATTCATCAATTTCAAGACAAATAATTATAAATATTTTAAAAATTTCAACAGCAGGTTGCCACAACCTGCGTCTGTCTATTTCAACACGGCAATGGGCTCACCACCTATTACGTGGGACAGGTATCCACACGGTGAAAAGTAGGCATGTAATATGCCTCTGCCACCCCTACGGGGATAAGGCGTGATGGATATTTATTTATTTATTTAGATAATATAATCACAATGTTCTATTAAGTAATTGCCATCATTTGCCGCGGGCCATGTGAGCGTTGTTGTCGTGTTAGTGGAGCAGTAGAACGTTATTCAGTTATATTTTAATACGGTTACTTTTTCTGATGACCCTGATCACACCTCGATTTAGGCCTAGCCCTTCGTTATCTGATCCAACAATAGTATCGAGCAACCGTATCACATCTTTGTACAGTTATGTGACAACATTCGACATTACCTTAACTTTATCCTATAAGAATCTCACACGCAAAATTTCTACGGAGAACAAATTGAAAAGTACTTCGTTTCCGTGTTTTCAAACGAATAACTAGATGATTTACTAGTGCTATATAAAACAAATCTTTCAAATCAAAAATTACATAATATTTTTAAATTGATATATACTTTAATACAAGTACGTAGGTATAACGTTGAAAAATAAGAATCATTAAAATATTCATAAGATCTTAACGACTCGCTTGTACCCAGATAGCCCCGTAAGTCTTCGTGGAACAGGCTACATCAATGTTCAGTGCTACAAATTATGTATTTTAAATTAACAAATAAATACCTATTTTACATTTTTTTATTCACAACTGCGAATTCTGTGACTGATTACTAATTTTCCCCAGAAACAACCTCGGAAAGAGGTTGTGTATGCTATATTACCTACAATTACGTGCTTGTCAACGTTGCTTAACTGCATAATATAGGTCACATGGCTCAGGTGACCTAATTGCATAGCCATTTCATTGTCTCCGCAAGAAACTGATCACACACAGTGGATATGAAACGTTCGCAGTTAATGTGTCACTTTTGTCAGAAGTAAGCATTTTTGAGTACGGTCAATGACCCCAGCATTGCGTAGGCTAGCTACTTTCTCTTAGAGTTGGACTGAGGAGGCGCGGGTGGGTGTGGTGAGACGGGGGTCCTGCCAAATTAAGTGCGTGAAAGGCCGTTCCGGTAACGCAGTTCTGACTGCGAGTTACGCACCCTTCTTAGCAGTACTACAACAAGTATCTCCCACACCAATGTAGATGCTATCAAACGCTTAATTGAGCCGCTTACGGTTACTTCGCGACGTATTAACAAGGTAGATGGCAACATTGTGTTTACTGTCGAGAAAACGTTGGCGCCGCGGCGCCGGGTTGAAAAATTGTGAGCATCTTCGTAGAAGGGGCCAGTGGGGTCGGTGAACTGTGGCCAAACTGCAATCGCGAATCAAGAGACTTGGTAAATCAGACCCTGATGTTGTCGCTCACGTGCTCTGTTAAAGAGTTGTATAAGCATTGCGACGCTTTCTACGGCTTCTTGTAATCAGAGTGAGCAAATAAGTGAGCGGAGAAATTGTCAACGTTTAACGGTTCACATAAAGAGAAACAAACGAAAAGGAACTCTACTTATATTTGTGTATTTCATTTTGTCATTTAGTTTTTCTCTCTTGCAGATATCTTATCTGTTTGGATACTTATTTATTAATGAATACTGCGCAGAAGATGTTTTAATTATTGCAAATATTGGATTTTCGATCCTAAATAATATTAATCCTCCTTTTAGGACTACAACGTCCCCCAATGAGCAGGGGTCATATTCTTTTATTACGTTTAAAATTAGCATATATCTTGTAAAATAAGACATCGTATTTGCATTTTGTTTCTTGTGCCGATTTAACAGTTTTCGTAATAATCCTGAGCCTACCTAATCTTTTGTCTGCGTCACCGAATGTAGAAAATGTTTAAGGCATTATGTCCGCCTTGTATTCAGTTCTAAAGTTTGAAATATAATAAAATAAATAATAGAATAAAGTCAAAGGAAGGTTCAAAATGCAGTCACTTACAAAAATGGTGAAAATAAATCAAGTAACAACTGTCACTTGGTTTTTATTTTTCTCTAAAATAGAAGTTTAGGATAATTATGTACATCATGGACTTATGTTTAAATTTAAATCTGGTCCACCGGCCGGTTTGATGATGGACATACATAAAATCTACAAGCATCGGTCGATCAGCGATACGATGAGATATCGATATGGATCGACGATAGATCAATAGGTATGTGGTCATCCTTAGTAATATAATGTAGTACGATATAATTTAGGTATGTTTAACCTACATTGCGTTTAAATTATGTGCATATTTTTGTTGAAATATCAATAGGCTTTCCGACGTCAATCGAGTATTTTGACATAGGTTTGTGGTTATAGAAAGTAATATTATAAGCAAACATTGTTGCCATCACAGCATTACTACTTCAGTGAACTGAATCTAATATAAATCACCTACATGAAATCTTAATGTAGTTTGTGCAAGTTTATGAATGTTTTATAATGTGGCATTGGGTGTAAAGAGTCCTAATAAAATGAGGGGATTGTACCTCAGAAAACGATCATGGTTCGCTAGGATTCATAGCCAGAACTAGTCAGGGTATCATTCGAATAGTCATTCGATGCTATACTTACATGAACCCTGGTCATAGTCGTAAAAGAGCACCATGAATTATTAAGTAGAGTTGAATTCAAAATGCCATCTCGCCTCTAGCTCTAACAAGTGTCCAGGTGCGTCCAGAATATTTACTTGGTTTCCAAGCTGAAAATAGTTGGTCTTCTACAATGTTTTTGCCCGCGTCGTAAAGTTTTCTTGAACCCGTTTTTCACAGGGCTAAGCTATACTTAAAAAATAGACATATAATAATAATAATAAATTGAATTGATTAAAAGTGGCAATTTTTGAGTTTATTGCAAACAGAAACATATACGCGGTGGATAGCTTGGTTTTATAATATGTAAGGATTTGACAACTCGAGTAGTTCAGGCAGAGAGTGTGTGGTGCACAAAGTGTGCTAATGTACATGTCGATCACGTTGGGTTTGCGAGTTGCTGAGCCACAAGTTACGAAAAGCACACGTCGCCGCCCGCCACAGGAATACCAATCGGGTTAAATTGGGCGGCTTACAAAGGTCGAAAGCAAAATTATTTATGAAAAATTACGAAACAACTACATTAAAAAGAGTTGGCACATTGGACGTGCTTGCGAGGCCACGTTCTCTCTTTTGAAGGTTACCCTACGAAGCTGTGCGTGGTACCGTTAAGACAAAACTGTCATCATTTTCGAAGAACCCGTTCAAAAATATATAAAATAAATGTAGTAGTCTTACTATCTATAAATAAATTCTTTAATTTTATTTATTGTTTAGAATAAGAAATTTTGTTGCATATTCTTACCTCTTCAGAGAAAACCTACGTTGAAGAGTTTTGTACCTAACTTAGACATAGTTTTAGAAAACCCATGCAGTTTAAGATACTAAAATAATTTGATTGAGTCGGCTGTGATAATATTTATTATTTTAATCTAGTGAATTTCTAAAAATGACAATAATCTTAAGGTACTCTCTTAAAATGACCACTCTCCAAGGTAGCTACAACCATTTTTTATATGCCACTGAGGTGGTAGACAATAAACAGGGTCCACCTGATAGAAACTGGTCACTGTAGCCTATGGAAGTTTGCAACACCATAGGTCATCACTATAGGTCCATCACCATCAAAGGTATAGAAAGATGTATCCCATCACACTAGTAATGCAAAATCTTAACCTAGATAGTAAGTTAACCCAGCCCACATGACTGAAAGCGATAAATATTCTCATTATAAAGTCGGTATTTCATAAAAAAAACAAAGTTCGTAGCGGCGTAGTTTATTCGCGTAGAGCGTAGAACGCAGCCGCAACGCATACCCAGTTTTGGTTCGCAGCAAGCGGTTGCTCGGGGTCGGGTGTCGTATTTCTAGAGCATTGAACCTCTGCAACCTTGTGCGTTGAGCCCGACCGCTCTCCGTACGCTGACGCAACCACTCCAGCCCCTTCTCTGCTTCGACCGCTACCATATCGCATTATTACTCCTTAAGGGCACACCTGTGCTTAACATCGTATACAATGGACGATTTGATTTTAACGCTAATCGTTTCATGAAAGGTTGAACTTAATTGGAGGTTGTTTAGCATTACACAATGTATACCAACGAATTCGCTACCTTTCAAATAAATATAATATTAAACACACACATCACCCATTGTAATTTGGCAAATTTTATTGTTAGTAGGTAGCTATTCTATAGTAGTAAGATGTAGTGTATTCTAGGAGTGCTACTAATCAAGTTAACACGTTGCAGAGCGCTCGGTATGAAGGAACAATGCTGTGAGTCGGTCAAGAGGTGCGAGTGCAAGTCGCTAACAAGCTGTCGTCGCCCGCAAATAGTCCGCGATAAGTGCGAAACGGTCGCGGGGCTACAATTGGCGCCTGCCCCGACAACGTTGCGAGGTGTTGCTTACGTAAAACCGCTGACATAACCGAGTCGACGACCGCAGCTTGCGTAACCACCACCAAACCTGCAACCCCACGCACCGCACTTCCCCCTCACTACTACCAGTCTCCCACCATCGGCAAAAATTACCTAATTGTACCCAAAATGCATCAAAAGGACACTGGTCCAACGCCCTGGTTACGAAATCAGCTATCATTAGTGCATCAACCTTTGCTTAGGAGGTGACGGACATACTATAATTTAATTCTTAGTAAGTATGAGAACGTTTAACTATTCACTAATGTGATCTGATAAGCTTAAATTAATTTTGAATGCTCTAATGAATCTGTGTTCGATTATATTCATATAAATTTAACGTTATTAATACGAGTTATAAAAATAAATTGAAGTTTTGCGCACTATTGTTGTACAGGTATCCGATTAGTGTTTAGATTCTGCAGGTTATCGAAACGCATTAAAGGTTAAAGACCCCAGTGTTTTGCAATTCAAAGTTGGCACATAGGAAGCATACTTAAGTGTCCATACGTTTTCCGGTATCCTAACAAGTAGCTGTTGAGCCTTTGAATAGATATTTGGATAGTGGTTTAGTGCCGAAAATGACGAAATTTCGTATTCTTTGCAGGTGTAAGGAACCGATCAGACCGTCAACAGAAATGTGGGCATGTACGTGACGTATATGGTACAGTTATCCTTAGTGAACGAAAGTGAAAACTAAATGCGGGCTCAGTCAACGACCCCGCGTCGGGTCGTCGACCGCGCCAAACTGCAAAGGCCGTTTCTGAGTGCTGAGGCCGCGAACGCGACATTTAGCCGTGCAATGGACGCGCTCGCGCAGGTATTGCACATCGTTACTATAATGAGATCATAATAATTTGATAATCAAGAAAGTATTTTTAAAAAGTAAAAGTTGTTTTTGATGATACTGCGGACTGATGATTAGAATTATATTGCCTAGCAACATCGATCATGATTTATAAATCATAGTACCGTTACTGGGTGTAAGAAGTTGAAATTATATTAATGATAGTAGAACATTTTATGCTATTTTTGTTTACAATCAATTCAGTTTTGCATTAAATTGGAAGCAATATTGTTGCTAGGTACGAAAGTGCATACATTTTTACGTTGTTCGCTACAATACATAAATCAGATCAGTATTGCAGTACAGGTTTTGGTAAACAAAGCGAGATTTTCGCGGGGATACACGTATGTGTTGTAGATTTAGATCAATAATTGTTTCGACTTCATCCGGAAGCCTTTATCAAGATCTTGAGTCTCGTCGTCGCGTCCCGCCTCGCACTTTTGAAGTCAAATATGTGTAACTGTAAAGCGTATTGTTGTTATCGACTTTAAATAAGAAAAGTTAATAGTATGGACTATTTTATACTTAACGTAACCGTGACGTCATATTAACTCATGCGCACATATTTGACTTCAAAAGTGCGAGGCGGGACGCGACGACGAGACTCAAGATCTTGATAAAGGCTTCCGGATGAAGTCGAAACAATTATTGATCATGAGTTAATAAATATACTTCATATTTATTAACTCTCTGGCTATAGATAGCCATATAGGTGAGTATTAGTGACATTCACATTTCGTTTGATGATTTTCAATCCTTTATAGGGGTAAATATATAAATAAATAACTAGCAGTAAATCTTCAATATGACGTCAAGGTTACGTTAAGTATAAAATAGTCCATACTATTAACTTTTCTTACTTAAAGTCGATAACAACAATACGCTTTACAGTTTAAGAGCCCGACAGGAGAAAGTTGTGCTACATCATGACTTTTTCTATCGACTTCAAAAATGACACGGCAATGGGCTCACCACCTGTTACGTGGGACATAAATGCATACGGTGAAATTTGGGCGTGTAGTATGCCTCTGTCTCTGCCTACCCCGTCGGGGATAAAGGCGTGACATTATGTATGTATGTTCAACAATGAGAAGGTACTCATATGGGCTATATGTTTTGTATTTGCTACCACATAATTTCGTTGAATGTTTATACAGGGTTGGCAACGCGGAATAAACAATGTAACAGTCCTTTTTAGTTTGAGTTTACAAACATACATATAAACACTTATTTATTCCCGAAGGGGGAGGCAGATGTTAGACACTATACGCCCACATTTCATAGTATGTATTTCTTCCCAAATAAAACAGGTGGCAAGCTCATTGTTATGTTGAAATGAACAAACGCAAGTTGCCATGTCGATATTTTTGAAGTCCGCATATAAGGCCTTCAACTACACTGGCTACGACTCCTTGGCTTAACGACTACACTGTTACAGGCAACTGGGACTAACAGTCTAATATGTCTTTCAAAGCACTGAAAAGTTCGTAAATAGAAATAACACTAAGTGGTCACCCATCTGAGGACCAGCCATAGCGAAAGAATCTTAACGCAGTGAGTGTAACAATGAGTTAGGCTACAAACCTTTTAAGTAAAAAAGAGCTCCGAGTTCGTTTAATGAAAAAATTTGAGCACGGAATTTTCTTATGTAGCAGAAGCAGCTATGATTTGTTTCTGTATTTTCGATATTTTTGAGACAGACTTACGAAACCCTTAAGGCTGCTGTTGTCAGAGCTACTTCTTTACTCTTGCCTGCCTCGGTGGCGTAAGTGTTAGTGTATGCGACTGCCTCACTAAGGTCCCGGGTTCGATTCCCATGTCGAAACTAATATTTGTGTAATCCGCAAATGTTTGTTTCGGATTTTGGGTGTTTCCTATGTATGTATTTAGAAATATATAAGTAGGTTTATCAGTTTTGTAGATCCCATACTACATTATCAGGTGCTGGGCGACCTCCACACAAGCCCATTGCTAGCCAGCAGTGGGTAGTCTGTAAGCAGATCCCTACTCGTACATAAAAAAAGATCCCATACCACAAACTTATATTAGCTTACATTGGTCTAAAAGGCGCTGTAAAAAAAATCTAAAAAAAAACATCTGTAGGCCAGCAGATCCACCAATTGCTTGTAAGTTTGACTTCTGCTCCGAAGACCTTTGTGAGAGTTTAGGACATTCCATATATGTATGTAGAAATATTTATAACTATAGTTTCAAAGAGCATTAGTAAAACGCTTGCAAATCATAATAGCATAATATGAGCAAAGTCACAAAGCACAGCTAGCATTATATAATCAAATATTCAGTCCTTCTGTAGGGTACGACATTTTAAAATTTCTATTTGAATACCGGTTACAATTAATATTCGAGTTTGAATTGCGCAGTGAACTTTGTAGTGTTACAACCTGTGGAAGTTATGTCATAGGTAAACGACCTATGAATTAGTACCAGGTATATTGGGGATTAACATTTTGGATACAGCATTTCGTATGTATAATATTAACATAAGTCAATTGATCGGTTGCGAAGTTTCTGTATCAATAATGTTTGTGGTTTTCAGTGTGTCTACGAAATACGTGTCTACGGTCTACGAATATGTGTCTGGTTACATTGTAGCTTCTGCTCTCACTTGCTGAGTAAATATTTATTAAATGAACATATTTTTTTATTTAAATGAACCTTTTTTTAAAGTTATACTTCTTTAGCGCGTTACGGAAAAATAATGAAAGTAAATTTTTACGATGCGTGCAGACTTTCGAGAAAAACCGACACCATGAAGTTAGCTAATAAGTGTTTTCATGACAACTTATAAGCACACTGAAGTTAACTGACAAGTGTTTCCATGACAACTTATATCTATATTCAAAGTAGTTTACATTCTTTTGATGTTTTTTTTCTTACAAATTTATCATTCTTGTTACAAACAAAGAGTTGTGGTATATATGATGAAATTTTATTAGACTAAAGCAGTTTAACTTCAAACGCGTGTACAAAAAAAAAACACACACATGTTTTTTATGTATTTTTTTATATTTGCCTGATGGAAAACCATAATGATATCCTAACTGCGAATTGAGGGTCAATCGCAAAGTCCACAGGACTATTGATGGCTGCCTTCAAGTTGACGGCCCAATGATGTGTTTTAATTCTTATGATATAAATAAAATATTTTAGTCGTATTTGAACGAAATGTATTTTTTGTAATATGTAAAATTGGTTTAGACATAATTCAAATGGTCATGTTTTAGTGACAATTTTAATAAGCTGTGTAAGGTACCTATTTTCTACGGTAAGGCTGAATTTTATAACAGTGTAAGACTTTAATTTATTTGTAAATAAGGTTTTATTATTTTTTTGATTTTTTTGAATAAGTAAAGCTTTAGTTTAAATATATTTCAATAAAAGTAAATAATGTATTATTTTTGATGCTTTGAATTTTGATATTACTTTTTTTGAAATAAATGTGTAATGTATGTAAATATAAATAGGCGGTAATAAAGTTTTATTTTTAATTTATGCTAAAACTATAATTAAACTAGCTGGATAAACTTCCGAAAAGCGCATACCGCCGATCAATCTGAAATATCATAACGAAAATTGGCGCAACCGCCATTTTGAATAAGAAAAACGGAGAAGAACCTCTTTTCGCTCGGTGTGCATGATCGCGCATTCCTAACCGATTTAGACTATTTTTTTAGATTTCCCCACAAAGTGTATGTGTGTGTGTGTGTGTGTGTGTGTGTGTGTATGCGTGTTGTTGTTGTTCAACATTTCTGACGCTTCGGCGGCAACTGCCGCGGCACTCTCGCTACGCTCGTTCGCTTCGCGCGTTTGTGGTTACTACTCAAACCTAACCTAACCAACTGATTTCGATCGGTTAGGAGTGCGCGATCATGCACACCGAACGAGAAGAGGTTCTCCTCCGTTTTTCTTATTAACGTTTGCGCCAATTTTCGTTATGATATTCGTGATCAGGAGGTCAAAATACGTTAGTATACCAAATGTTAGGTCGATCGGCGGTATGCGCTTTTCGGAAGTACACCCAACTAGCTGACCCGCGCAACTTCGTTAGCACCGCAAGAGAGAACAATAAAGAGAGAGTTTTGACAATACTACTTTATAAAAACTAACAACCAAATTAAGAAATTACCTAAAAAGCATTCAATAGACTGCCTCTGTGGCGCGGTGGGAGTGCATCCGACTGCTACGCAAGCGGTCGTGGGTTCGATTCCCACCCAATATAAAACTTTGTGTGATGAGCACGATGGTTTATTCTGTGTCAGGGTGTTATATTACCTATAATATGTATGTATTTAGAAATATATAAGTATGTTTATCAGTTATCTAGATCCTATAACACAAGCTAATATTTGGCTTACTTTGGGCTAGATGGCGCTGTGTGAAAAGTGTCCCACAATATATTTAATATAACTAACTAACTAACTGTCTTCACGCTGTTTCCCTGACGGGGTAGTCAGAGAGGACCACAGGCCTCGCGATCCATGAATACTTCTTTTGCTTTCTGCAGATTCATCCATCGCTTCATACCTGCACTTATGGGTATACAAGTACTTATGAAATTTCCGTTTTTGAGCAATTTGCTCAAGTGGTAACAAATAATAGAATACAAGATAATATAAACAAGCTTTTTATAAAGTTATTGGACAGACAAGTAAAAAAAATGTTATTTCTCAAGATCCACTTAAGATATTGAGGTTGTTTCTAAAGGCCACAATGTAGCATACAAAAAAAAATAAACTGCGTTCGGACTAAAAAGTTTTTAATATGATTTTATTGAACTTTATAGTATCTGCTAAAAGTAGCATAAAACTGTACTAATATATTTACTTCATTATAATATTTATACTCGTGAAAGGTGTATATTAAATACATTTGACTGTAGGTACCGTACTGCAAGCACTTTATACTCAAACAGGTTTACATACTGGTAACATTCTCTGTCTGTGTTCAGCTCATTGAATAAAGGACACTTTCAAACTTAGCCAAAACAGTCATCCTTACCTTGATCCCTGGGTGTAGTAAGGTAAAAATATATGTGTCTCCACATACACTCTAAATAACAATCTTAGCATACGTCAACTCGAGATCATCTCGAGATACCAGATAATAATATACGTATCAAAGTACTTACTAGTATATTTAGTATCTAGTCCCAAAGAAAAGCGTATTGGCAAAGGTAATATAATAGTAGATATATATAAGATAAGAAATATATATAAGTAGTAGATACGAGTATATTACAGACTGGCTTATACTGTAGTGTAATTTTGTACGCAAACTAATATACAATTGAAAACATACCTACTGAATTCATAAATACATTAACTATATCTGTTTTAATTACTTTTTTTAATGTTCGGGTAAAGTACAAAGGCGTTTACAATTTGTATTTAAATAATAACATATTTTTTTGTAAATAGTATTATGCTTATTCTAAAAATACCATATTTAGAGTTTCGTTAATAGTCAAGTGTTATTAGCGAACGGTTCATTGTTGTCTTTGTGAGTGATACACTCAACTCAAATAAGTGTTATTCTGTCCCCATCAAATATAATTAACACTTAAGCCGGGCGAAAGTAGTCGCTTTTGGGTATTGTTGTAGAGCAGGTACTCGGCGCTATGTGGGCAAGTTGTCGTCACAACTAGGCCGCGTTTCCACTAAACGGGTCTTGACTTTTTGTTCGTGATGATGCGGAACAGAAGAGAGAAATTCGGTGAGATAAAGCAGCACTCGCTAAGGAGGACACGGTCACGAGGAGTCATCGGCTCCAAACACGATGAATGTAGAGCAAGCGATGTTTCTCCTTGGGCCAGCGCAACCTGTCCGTAGAATTGGACCCGGGGCCAAAATAATGACGTTACTATTTCTACATCACCCTATATCATGTCTGTATTGTACCTAGGTTTTTTATATTTTGAATTAATTTGTTTTTTTTTTTGGATTTTTCAAATTTAAGCACGGTTGTATTGCTTAAAATCTCTATAGAATTATTTTAAACATAATTATATCTCTTAAATTCTAAAACACGATGAGATTGTAACTAAGATTTAGTTTAAACGCTACCAATTAAAGAACAACGGCCAACTTTCTTTTGCGCTGACCATAAAAATGCACGACAAAACCATTGTTTGCTTAAAAAGGTAAAAATTCCAATAATATTTTGGAAAGCACAACGAGTCCTTATGTAAGAGTTCAACGTGACACTTTAAGTGAACCGAGTGCTCGCCAGTTAAGTGCGCCACTTTTCTGCGAGCACAATATTTGGATAGTTAGAAAATAAATATAAATAAATATTAATATTGTTGGGACAACTCACACAACGCCATCTGATTCCACACTAAGCAGAGCTTGTACTATGGTAACCAGAATAACTGATATACATACTTATATATAAATTTTATTAAAGTGGAAAAAGACAATTCGATTCGAGACAGGGATTGAACCTGTGACCTTTGCCTAACCAGGGCAATGTTCTAGCCACCTGAACTACCCGAACCGTATCGAATCAAGTTGAAATTCTCCACTATATTTAAAACCGCCATTTAAAGAGTATGACCAATCCCTGTCTCGAATCGAATTGTCTTTTTCCACTTTAATAAAATTTATGAAAAATTTAGCAAAATAATTGCTTTAAAAATTTATCTATACTTATATATTTCTAAATACATAAAAAAAACTATGCCTATTGGGTATCGCCTCCAATAACGCTGGTTAATTTAGCAAGTTTGCTGCCTATCACAGTTATGCACCGATAACGGTTTGGTTATAAACATTTATTTAATTTATATTTTGTAGGTATGTTTTATATGAAATGTTCAACAAGAATTTGACCGACTCTATGGTAGTTGTTACACAGTGGCTATTTACGTTTGCCTGTAGGCTTGTATGACTGCCTCTGTGGTGCGGTGGGAGTGTATCCGACTGCTACGCAAGAGGTCGCGGGTTCGATTCCCACCCAGAATAAAATTTTGTGTGACAAGCACGATTGTTTATTTTGTGTCTGGGTGTTATTTATCTATGATATGTATGTATTTAGACATATATAAGTATGTTTATCAGTTAGATATAAATAGATATATAATATATCGTTAGGTGTTATATAACGATATATCTTCAGAAATATATTAATCTTGATTTTTGTGGAATTACACGAGGCGCTTGGCGCTAATCATGTCGGGAGGGACCATTTGATTTCAGTCGGTTCGAGTCGGGCATGCCATCTATGGGGATTTTCACATTCTATAAAAAGAAAAGAGGCGCAATAGTGGATAAAGTATGTCGGGAGCCCTGGGGCTAACCTTCCGAGTGCTCACCCGGATCTCCCGACCATAGGCAGATGGAAAGGCAACACGTGGTTTTAGTCGGTAAAAGTCCGGCACAGCATCCATGAGGATTTTCACACGAAAAAACGGGTGAAAGACTTATGACCTCAATGACTGTAACTTCCCGTAGGATTTTTTTGTTGCATTATGTTACTGGAAAGTAGTTGTCGTAGGTTATGGATTTATGCAACTCCAGAGATGTAACAGTTACGTTATAAAACGAGCTTTCTAAGACCTCTTTGAAGAGAACCATACTGTAGACATTTGGGAAAACTTTAGAAGGAAGCCCATTCTCCAACCTAAACATAAACGGAAATTACCTTATTTTTCTGAACAAATTTCATAGTTAAGTTCATACCTACTGCTATTTTTATGATTGAGTGAAGGAAGATTGCCTTGAAATCATACAAACCTTTACATATTATTATCCCTATAGTTTTCCTAGCGTCTTTATGATCTTTTTATGAACTTGCGTATTTCTGCCCGTGGCTCCGCCCATTTGATGAAGATTTTCTTTTCCCTTTTCCCACAGAAACTTATTCCCGAGATAATATGTAGCACAAGACCTATTTTGATGTATAAGCTGTATAACTGCTCTTCGGTAATTTTTGCGTGAATGAACACACGTATCTACACATCCATTCAAACTTTTACATTTATAACATTGGTTGGACCCTTATTTTCTACATTCATATAATTAAAGTCAGACTACTAGAAAAATACTACATGAATGTATTATTATATTTTTTATTGGGACTGATCCCACCCACATTCCCATTATTGTGAATCCTGTTAACCAGAACCTAAAGCAATGACCAGAAAAGTTATTATCTGAATGTTAAACGTTCTTGATGTTTCATAAATGTTTATAATATTTTTTACGTTTTTAAATAAAAATATGACATTACATTACGACTTTTTTTTAACAGTTACGATAGGTTTAGGACAAATCTCTTTGTGTGATGACAAATACACGGTGATTTATACTGTGTGTCGGAGTTATAAATTGCATTTGTAATAAAATAAATCGGATTTTCAGTTGTCTAGCAAATGCATTTGACTCCACTTAGTATGGTAATATGCGGCTGAGCGGCTGATTAAAGCGCATCCAGGCTCCTATCAAAAACTTTTACTGAGGTTTTCAACCACTTTCACTTTATTCTAACAAGTATTTTTTGGGTTTTAAACAATAATATTCTTAGTAGAAAACACACGAAAAATTTCTTATTTGTACTCGCCAAATTTGTAAAACTTTTTTCCTTTCCGTTCCTTAAATAACTCTCAAACTACTGCTTCCTTCTTTCTTAACATCTGTTTTAGTCGATGCTATTAGATTAGGAAAAAAAAAACAGAAAAGTCAAAAGTACTCAGATACACAGACGTGATTGTATGAAGCGATTAATTAATCTGCAGGAAGCGAAAGAAATATGCATGGATCTTGAACTAAAACACTTGTACTGTTCCACTTATTTATTACTTAAACCTGACCGGTTTCGCCTTACGGCATTTTCAAAGGTTAGCACATATTGTATGTATTTCAGATGTCATTGAATACAATATGATAAGTCACAATAACATTGGTTTCACTGAGGGTAAACAAGGAAGTCATGATACCACTTAATAATTTTTCCCCAAAATTAGGGAGAATATAAGAAATGAAGTTATACATTTAAAAATTATTAAATTAAATTTCATCATAAATAATGTCAATAAATATAATTAAAAAATAATAACAAAAATAATAATAATAGAAATAATAATAATAGAAATAGAAATAAATGTTCATCATTCAAAGGATCATGTTTCTATTAGTATTAATTAATTTATTTTATTTAAAAATTTTAAAAATATTAAAAAAAAAAATTAATACTAATAGAAACATGATCCTAAATCAACAGTTAGATATAAGCCGTTCTCCTTTATTACAGTAAAGTGGTGACATCTACATATTTTAATTTCTTTAATCTTAATTCAAATGACATTGACATATGTAAATCTGAAATAGTATTGACAAACGTAATTACCTCATGACATTTATTTCTCTTTCTATTATTATTATTTCTATTATTATTTTTGTTATTATTTTTTAATTATATTTATTGACATTATTTATGATGAAATTTAACTTAACAATTTTTAAATGTATAACTTCATTTCTTATATTCTCCCTAATTTTGGGGAAAAATTATTAAGTGGTATCATGACTTCCTTGTTTACCCTCAGTGAAACCAATGTTATTGTGACTTATCATATTGTATTCAATGAAATCTGAAATACATACAATATGTGCTAACCTTTGAAAATGCCGTAAGGCGAAACCGGTCAGGTTTAAGTAATAAATAAGTGGAACAGTACAAGTGTTTTAGTTCAAGATGTGTAGCAAGTTCCACCAAGTGCCATCAATCAACAGTGTAAACAAATATGCATGGATCGCGGAGCCTGGTGATCTATCCTTTCTGACTACCCCTGCGATAAAGTGTGAAGATTAGCTTAGTTTACTTATTAGATTAGGCTTGATTTATAATTTAGAATCAAAAAGAAGCGGAAGCTTCGTATATATATTATTATTCTACAACTCGAACTACCTCATTTCTGTGTCAGGCAGAGTCAGATGGTGTTTATCTATTACTAGCTGTCCCGCCCGGCTTCGCCCGTGACGTACTTCGAACCCCGTGGCACCCATTTAATTCACAATAATGTATTATGAACATTTTCCAAATTCATTAATTACTTCACCGCTCTTCAGTACCTACCTACGAGTACCTACGCCCGCACGGGCCGGTCGAACTATGGTTACACGAAATTAATTATTTTGCGCTTTATTTTGAATCTGCGATAACTCGTAAGATATTCATTTAATTTGCAAGGTGTAAAGGGATAAAATAATCTCCATGAAATGCTGAAGCCAACTAATGTAGTAAAAATGATAAGGATTATTAGCATATTTGTGTAAATAACCTTCAAATTACCGCTTATAAAGATGATTGATGATTGATGGTTTTTTAAAGTATTAAAATGGATATAGTATGTTATTCGCTTGAGATAGACATATATCATCGCGGATTTTTTTGTAGACCTACATTAGATACACAATTGCACTATACAATATTTTGTTTTATCTCAAAGGGTTTAGGCAGAGTTTTTGTTGAAAGCTCTCAGTTTGCTTATTTTTTCCGACATCCCTAACAAATATCGGTATAGTTTGGTCAATGTATACAAAAACTTAACAAATTATACATAAAAACCTTCTATAAGAATCACACTAACTATTACAAAAAACCGCATCGTAATTCGTTTCGTAGTTTTAAAGATCTAAGCACACATAGGGACAGACAGCGAAAAGCGACTTTGTTTTATAATGTGTAGTGAAGTATTAAAAATATTTTTGTTTTTCAGTTAAGTAGTATTACATATGATAGGTGAAGAAATTATTAGGTATTAAATTTATGTATTAGTTAGATATTTCTCTGAAGGTATCTAAAATAAATAGGTACTTCATATAAAAATTAAAACACTTTTATAAAGCCTTGCGGCTAATAAGTTGAGGAAGCTCATATTTTTCAACGAGTTTAAATAAATACCTGTTTGATTAAATTGATTGGCTCACACCTAAGTCTTGTTATAAAATGTATTTTAAATTAAAGAATTTAATTTATAATCACAATATAACTTTACTACATATAATATAATTACCGCTGCAAGTTTATACAAGTAGATAGATCCGATTCTTGATGTATTATTTGTTTGGAATGAGTAGAGGATGTTTGCACTGCTGTCGGCGTGTCGAGTGTCGTTCGAAGAAGACTTGTGCTGACGGCTGTCAGCAGCCGCACCAATGCGGGGTCATTGACCTCCTACAACGCTTTACATTTGGCGAACAATGATTTGGAGTGGCGAGGTGAATGGCCGCGCTCGGAGGGGCTGAGCGTGGGCAGTTATTGACCCATATTGGAGGTGAAATGTAGATCAGTGGGCGAGAGCGGCGAAATTTACCGCGGAGTCTGAGTGAGTGCGGCGTACGCGCCGCTGTCGCTGCATCCGAGTCATGCTTACGGGCCGGCCGCGTAAGTACACAATGCTAACCAATTTACTATCACAGTGATGGTCTTAATTCATATTTTAGATAGTATTAATATTTTTGTCAAATTCTACGCTGTGCAGTGACACACATAGAACCGAATTACAATATTCATTGAAGAAAGTAATTTTTTAAAGAAATTTGTATAATTTCTAAGCAAATTTAACCAGAGCACTTACCTATTTTTACATTTTGCTCGTCAAATTATGCCGACCGCCTAACGGAAATTCATCACTACATTCAAGGGTTATTATTATTATATATATTGATTATTATTTTCGACCTGGAAATTGAACCCGAGACCTCAGCTCGGCAGTCGCATACACTACCACTGCTTTACCAAGGCAATAAAAAATACAAATGTACGAAATATATACCTACCAATTTTTTTTTTCCGATATTTTAATTCTTATTCTGCTATACCAAGGGGTTTTTGTATAAAATAGTAAAATATACCTTGGTAGCTTCACCAAAGGGGTTTGAACACTACCTTTGCACCGTTTTCAAAATGTCTGCATATAAACTATGGATTCAAAAAGGTGGTTTTTCTTATCTGCAACTATTAAGTACAAATTTTGGAATACACTACCACTGCGCCACCGTTGTATAATGATTAGGTATAAAACTAGGTATAAAGATTCTATAAATATCTGCTATAGATCTCCTTACTAAAATTTCATTTACTAAAGTACTGTGACCTATAGATGATCAAGATGGTCAACCGAGACCAACGGCTTAGCGTGCCTTCCGACGCACGGAAACGCTCGCAAATGTAAATGTCACAAAGTCTATCTAAAGACCAGCTATAGCGAAGTTGCTTAACGCGGTAATCGTTCGATCTTCAAATTTCGGCTGAGTGGTGAAGTGTTCCCGTTTCTGTTTCCGCACAGAAACAAGTTCCCGCGATAAATAGTGCCCTATTTCATATTCTGATGTATAAACTATATTACTGTACCGTTAGTTCCATTGCAATCTATTTAGTAGTTTAACGTGAAGAAGTAACAAACATCTATGAAACTTACACGTTTAATATTAGTACTTTTATCAAAAAGTGTGTACACGCGTTTGAAGTAATACTGCTTTAGCTAATAGGATTTCTTATATATAGTAATAATATAATATAATAAATAGATACATAATAAATAAATAGATAAATAAGTAAGAAAAAAAAACATCAAAAGAATGAAAACTACTTTGAATGTAGTTATAAGTTGTTATGGATACACTTATCAGCTAACTACAGGGTTTTATAAGTTGTTATGGAAACACTTATCAGCTAACTACAGGATTTTTATAAGTTGTCATAAAAACACTTATCTGCTAACTTTATGGTGTTGGTTTTTCGTGACGGTCTGCGCCCGCATCGTTAAAATTTACTGTCATAATTTTTCCCTAACGCGCCAAAAAAAGTATAACTTCAATAAAATAATATCAATAGAGATCTGATATCTGATGTATATTTACATAAAAAAATGTAATTTTAACATATTATGGAAGCTACTTGTTAGAACATTTTTGCAATACCAGAATTGCGACATTATAGAAATGTTTGTATGTATATTTACTTAGTTTTAAATTATAACTCCTCATTTGAGTGTGTTTGTAAGAAGTCATTCGAGTAAGAAGACGAGGAGACATACAGTGGCATAACATTCCAGTATGCTGTTAGTTGAATCAACTTGTGGAAATCGAGTGCTTTCGTGATATCTTTGCTACAATCATGAGTTTATCATTAGTTAAAATTTCAGAAATAACATTAATGTATCTCTTGTAAGGGAGAAAATTTCAGAAATGTTCTCACTTACAAAAGATATTTTTATGTTATGAAATATCGTTAAATAGGGTACAACTTCATCAAGTTATTTTACTCTAATCTGTTCATTTTAACAGCTCACAAAAGATAAGTCTGTGTCTGTGTGTGTCTGTTTTATTAAAAAGAAGGTTTTTTTAAGCGATTTTGATAAAAAAATATTATCTGTGGGATTCTTAGATATGTTTTCTACAGATCGTCTGTTTTTGATCGACGTTACGTTTTTCAATTTACCTACTCATACCCACCCATTGGCACGAAATGTATCAACATATATAAATAATACTAGCCGACCCCCGCGGCTTCACCCGTGACATACTTTGAACCCCCATCGCATCCATTTAATCCCGTCGCTTTTACTTTTACAAAAATGTATGAAAATTTGCTCGATTTGTTGACATTTGTGATTACTGATCCGCTCACCTGGGTAGTAGCGTGATGATATATAGCCTTCCTCGATAAATCGGCTATCCAAAACAAAAAAAATTTTTTCAATTCGGACCAGTAGTTCCTGAGAATAGCGTGTTCAACTAAACATACAATCAAACATACAAACATTTTTTTATCAAATACTAGCTGTCCTGTGTCCTGTCTGTCATGGCACCTATTTAATCCAGTCGTTTATTAATTTCACAATAATGTATGAAGATTTTCCGAATTCGTTGATTACTTCTTTGCTCTCCAGTATCTACCTACGCCCGCACGGCCTGGTCGAAATATGTAAATAATATCTACATAAACTATACTTAGTGATGGAATAATTTATTTTGATGAGGATAAAAAAAGCATGAGTAAAATAGGCGTTTAAATGTAGTCCAAAAAAAATAAAAGATTTTTAAATGAAAAAATTGGTTGTTGTGCCTCCCTCGACATAGATAGGTCAGTGTGTCGCAGATTTTATTGTGGATATTTATAAGATCTACAATTAATTAGAACATTTTATGGATCTATCTTTTATAGTTTAGGCAGCGTACGCAAAATAAGTAACTTTTTTTTGGTTGATTTTTTACACTTTATGTCCGAAAAACCCAAATATCTTACGGAACCCTATTTTTTCCAACATTAAATATAGCCTATGTTACTCGTGGATAGCGTAGCTTTCAAATGGTGAAAGAATTTTAAAAATCGGTCTAGTAGTTTTTGACCCTATTCATTACAAACAAACAAACAAAGTTTTCCTCTTTATAATATTAGTATAGGTTTATAGTCGTGTGAACTCGTGTGTAAGACATTTACTATAAACAAAGTACATTAATGATAAAATAGATAAAGGACAGCAGGTAGCCACAACCCGCGTCTGTCTATTTAAACATGGCATTGGGCTCACCACCTATTACGTGGGACAGTAATACACTTGGTAAAAAGTGGGCATACAATATGTATGTCTCTGCCATAGATAAGGCGTGATATATAAATAATAGATAAAAGAAACAACCATGTTAAACTATGAGTTATCAACTAAATTAACAGGTAGCTAATTGTCAATTCATTAGATTGTACTACACCAATCTTAGTTTACAACTTTATAATGTTTAATTTATTGAGATATAAAAAATATACATAAAAATTCCATCAATTTATTGCGATCAATGCAGGAACCGGTCCCACATATAGAGCTTGCGTGAATATTAAATTTACGTGAGATTTTACGATACCATGTGAAGCTACGTCACGGTGTTAATAGTACTCGTGTCTAATAAACACAGAGGTGAGAAAACGTGTTTTGACAAGCAAAGAGTTTGTTTGGTCAATGGTCTATGGTTATTTCGTGTGCGGAATGCTCAAGTGGACTTCATAAGCAGGCCATAGAGTAACGGTTCACGCATCTGCCAAGTTATGGGCACAATATTTGCTATCAATGGAACCCTTTACTACAACTGTAGTGTTAAATCTTTGAGCTGGACTTTACTTCTATGAACACACACCTCAATAGGTAAATAGAACTATACCGTACCCTATACCTACAAAATAACACTTAGTGGCTGATCTGGATATTATGTTAATAATTTATATAGATATTTTAAACTTAAACTAAATAAAACTATCTTCACGCTGTATCCTTGAAGGGGTAGTCAGAGAAGACAGCTCGCCGGGCTTAGTCTAAACTTAAGGCACATTAAGCACCATCAGACTCGCTACTTGTGATGTGTTACAAAATGCATAAGGTGAAATGTGGGCTTATAGCATACTATCGCTCTTAATTGAAATTACTACAAAGCTCTCACAGACCGTGGTGTACAACGGTTTGTGAGATGAGGATGCCCACGGCTACTTTCTATCATCGCACCGCTCGCCATAGACAGGGTGTTCAAGCTCACACTTTGCGTCCGGAGCGCACGCTCACGGTCAGGTCCGATAGAGGCTTTATTCCGCGTACGCTTAGATTGTGGAATGAACTCCCTGCCTGGGTTTTCCCGAACGTCTACAGTATAGGGTTCTTCAAAAGGGGTCTTAGAAGGTTTATAAAGGGTCGGCAGCGCGAGTGCTGCACCTTAGGTGTTGCAAACGTCCATAGGCTAAAATAAAGTTAAGAATCTTAACGTAGTGTTTATTATAGAACTCGCAGCTAGCGTCTAGCATCTTTCGTTATAGCTTGTCCTTAGATGGGCGATAGCTTTGTGGCATTTCCATTTACGAGCGGTTCCTTGCTTCGGATGGTACGTTAAGCCTTTGGTCCCAGGTGGGTACCAGTAGAAAGGCAGTCTTTAAGCCAAGTTGAAGGCCATATGGATAGCTTGAAAAATTTCAAAAGCAGGATGTCACCTGTCCATTTCAGCACAGTAATTGTATCACCACCTGTTACGTGGGACAAAATTGTATTCAGTGAAATGTGGGTGTATAGTATGCGTCTATCTACCCTTTCGGGGATAATGGCGTGACTGACTGATTAACTTCGCCCGTAGTACTTAATTATATAATTTGTAATGATTATAATATATTAATTATGGCAGCGTTACAACATCTCGTCAGTAAACATATGTCTAACAGCAAAGGGTTTCCTTATTTATAAATATAAGTAGTAACAGCAAACCTATGTATCATTGCCATTAAAGGCATTTCAATAAACGTGTTAGGAATAATCGTAATCTAGGCAGCAGTAGGTAAAGATAATTTTACCTTGCGTTTTAAGGCGATTTTTGCGATTATGAGCGACATCAACTTCGTCTTTATAACATCTAAATACTTAGTTAAAATATAAAACTTTCTAGTATTGGCATCGACAAAAATGTGTACAAATATATTATATTGTTGTAATGGGAGCTTAAACTAATACGAATTTATAAAAATACTACCTACCCCCTAATCTAAAGTTCTAGGTTAGTATTTGATGAGGTATTTCTTTACCTTTTTTTTTTACTAAAAAAATTATGCTATGACCATCAACGTCTTAGGCAAGTATAGTCTTAAGTCAAAGTCAGTTTTGATATATTAACGTGATGAAAGTCTTACTGAAGCGTCGAGTGGAGTATACGCGATTAACATGAAATATCATATTTCATTATAGGTCGTTGACAAAACTTTTATGTCTAAATTTAGCATTAATAGGTACAATATAGGTGTTATGCAGAATGTTTTGGGTGAACCTCTATCGGAAGTAGCCCAACCGTACGTAAGTACCGCTTAGTACCACGAACTTAGCTATAGATAAATATTTGTAACACAAGATTCTATGTTCACGTTTCTCTTGAAATAAGTGGGTATATAGTCTTAGCAGTTAAGTATAGCATAAGGTACAATGGGTTTTATGTATTCCTGTAGGAAAAATAAACTCTAATTTAAATTAAAAAATAACAAAAAAAATTATGTCTAAAAATCCACCAGTTTTAAACGTACAAGATCAACGCCTATTGCAGATATAAAATAATATAAAGCAAATGACCGACATTCTCCAAATTTCCCGCGTAACATCTTTTTAATGTTCTTTTAATTTTAATTCAATACAATGTAGTATATTTTGCTCACTTTGTAACTATATACCTATCTGCTATGTAAAAACTACCTATATATTATTTTACATTACATACTCTGTAGATACTAATAACCATGATTACGACATTACTCACAAAAAGTGTGGCCTTCTAATGGCAGTGCGTAAAAAAAGTAGTACATGTGCCACAAAGCTCAATGGGATTATGGTTTAGACAATGACCTTAATCATCTTTGTTGCCAGCGGTCTAGTTCCGAACAACGTTTCTATATTTAGCATGTATAATTAATTATTATATGTAGGTATTCCAATGTTTAGATAGAAGTAGAGTAGGATAGGGATTTTGGGTTGTGCAATATGTTCAAGTGGAGCTAAAATATTCTGGGGTTGTATATGAGCTAAGGAAAGAAAGTGGAAGAGCTTTTCAGTATCTCTCTCTCTCTCTCTCTCTCTCCTCTCTCTCTCTCTCTCTCTCACACACACACACACACATGCGTACACACACACGCGCACACAAACACTCAAACACACCTATCTATCTATATGGCGTGGCAA
The DNA here is from genome assembly GCA_948477245.1 of Thumatha senex. NCBI lineage: Eukaryota > Metazoa > Arthropoda > Insecta > Lepidoptera > Erebidae > Thumatha > Thumatha senex. The sequence continues at coordinate 11,806,290 of OX419729.1, read as the reverse complement.
TGAATTCGTACATAGACGGGTGCAATGACTAAAAGAGGCTTTATTTCACTGGAAAAAATGCATGCTACTTTCGCGTTTAAAATATTGGTAGGATTGAGCCCGGTTGCCAAGAAGTCATTTTATTTATATTCCGTCACCAAAGATAACAATTATACGTTTATTAATACAAACGCCTATTAAAAATCTAGGAGCATTAACAATATATAGTTATTAATGTAATGGTGTACAGTTGTCTATCGTAATGTTTAAACTGTAACTTAGGCATTGGAAGCAAGTCCTACAAGTTTTTAATAAATACCAGCTCAGAAGTGGATAATGCGTGAAAATGGAAAAAGAGAAGAAGTAATTTTGGTTCGTTATAAAAGTTTAGCTGATGCCTACAGCTCCGACCGTGTGGTGCATATTACCTGTACCTGTATCCGGTTCTCACTGGGAAAAAAGAAAATTGACAAAAGTATTTTTTATCCTATATAAATATAAAGTTTTATTATAACCAATTCCGTAGTTTTTGCGTTTAGTACTTACTTTTTTTTATTATAAGTTTGTTTATGTATAAATTATAAGAGTGAAAAGCAATTTGCGTCAGCAAGAACTGTCACGCTGTATTCCACAAGGCACGGTTTTAGCACCGCTTCTGTCGAACATTAGCATTCTTAGGTTAGTGGTACGTTTTGGAGATCATTGCTGTCACATGCTACTCCAACGTGTACATAATTCAGACATTTTCGGGTTTGCAGAGATAATAAAACGAGTTTAGAGAAATTTAGCTATTGATAGTCAATTTTGATTGCCTCTTCGACGCGGTGGCCCATGGGCAGTGTATGCGTTGCAGAGATCTCGTCTCGAGTATTCCCGGGTCAGAACAAATATACTTATGTGTGATGAAGTGTTTTTTTTCAGAGTTTGGGTAGTAGTTTCTACGTATTTTTTTATACCACTGAAGTGGCAGACAAGCATACGGCCCACCATATGGAAAGTGGTCACCGTAGCCTATCGACGTTTGCAACACCAGAGGTGCAGCAGCACTCACGGTGTATGTATGTATGTCTTTAGATTAGAATATTCAATTAGGTATGTTTATCAGTTGTTTATGACAAGTCAATATTAGCTTTGTTTGGGCGCTGTGTACAAAAATCCTTTGAAACATTTAAGATTCCATTATAAACATTACCAGAACATTAGCTTTCTTCCGTTGTAAAAACATAAACATAACATACTTTCACGTCTTTATCCCCGAAGGGGTAGGCAGAGGCGTACTATACGCCCACGTTTCACCGTATGCTTTGCTTTTTTTTGTCCCAAGTAACGGGTGATGAGCCCATTGCCGTGTTGAAATGGACAGATGCAGGTTGTGGCGACCTGCTGTTGAATTTTTTCAAGCCGCCCATACGTCATTCAACTGGCTTAACGACTGCCACGTTACTGGCAACCGGGACCAACGGCTTAACGTGCCTTCCGAAGCACGGAAACGCTCACAATTATAAATGCCACAAATTGGTCAGCCATTCGAGGTCCAGCCATAGTGAATGTTGCTTAACGCAGTGATCGTTTACAGAACACTACGTCCGCAGGGCCACGAGCGCTTCTTGTAAGTTGCGTATTTTATATATTTATTCAGTCATTATAAGCAATTTAGCATTATCCATACATATAACTCTTTGTACCAAAGCTTGCTCTGTAAGTACCTACTTACATTTATTAAGTTCAATTTTGAATGGCATTCGTGAAAGAAAGTCCCATACGCACACGAACACTATTTAACGTATATGTTTACGGTCCTCAACGTCAATCCAGGAAGAAATTTGGTTGACCTATATCGATCCGTCCGCCGCAGAGAAAAATATATTACTTTCCGAAATAAACGAATTAGCTTTATTGCCTTCGAAACAGTTAAACAGTTCTTTGTTTGGGTCCACCAGACACATAAAAGTGCCAAATATGAGGGAACGTTTTATGGCGTTTCGAGTAACGGGGCCCTTTTGTGGGAGCAGTCTATATATATGGGGTGCAAGTTATGTTTTAAGTTTATGAGGTACTGAAGTAGAAAACCACGTAAAGTTTGGTTGGCAACAGAAAACGAGGGAGTTATAGAAGGCGCAACATGCCACAATTTTTCCGAGTGATTTTTTTATGTGTAAATACAAACACACATATTGTCACGTCTTTATCTTCAAAAGGGTAGGCAAAAGCATACTATATGCCCACATTTCACCGTATGCAATTTTGTCCCACGTAACAGATGGTGAGTCCATTGCCGTGTTGAAATGGACAGGCGCAGGCTGTGGCGACCTGCTGTTGAAAATTTTCAACCAGGCTTAACGACTATATTTTACTGTAAATTTGGTGTAAATATTTAAGAAATATAGGTATAGATAAGTGTATGTATAGGTAAGTATAGTAGGCAATGGAGAACAATAGAGGCTACTTAGAATTGCGAAAGTAAATTAATAGCTTTATTATAAACGGTAACGCCATGTTTATTTTAGCACAGGTACCTGATCTGGCAAGTACGAGTAAGTACAACTCGCACCTCCTAACACTTTCTTATTTCTATTGTCTTGTCTTTTATTCCTTTCTTTTGCATAGTCTTTTATTTTTTCAATAACTTTTTTCAATCTTAATAACTTATGACGTTCATAAACAAGATAGTAGGTAAATAATTTACTGAAATGTCAAAATTACCATCTCTTATGATTTCAACCTTTGAGCTACCTGAATTTGGAGCCATGGGGCTACTTTTCGTTTAGATTTTGTTTTATTGGCATTGTTAGGAGTGACTGAAGTCTGATCTCTCAACCCCATAAGGTTGCCTGACTGTTAGTCAACAGGTACAGTGCAAGCAGGTGAGGATGCTTGGACACCGAAGATCTTGTTGGGGCCCCTTACACCCCAAAATTGAACCTTATCTATCTGAGTTTTAGTCTATTACCTACTCCAAGCATGACTATAAAACTATGGGCTTCAATAAGCTTATTATTCCACGAATATTATACGATGATCTCACTGTCATAGAAGTAGTTCACATAAACCATATACCACGATGCGCTGCGTTGTCAGTAAATAACTAAGTGTTTAGCATTGACATTCTGCAATCTTAGCATTTGCATACGGTTGTTATATTAGCATAGTTCTCAGAGTCTGAAAGTCTCGACTCAGCGTGAAAAATAAGTACTGATATAGGTATTGTGTTAGCCCTAAGAAACTGCATTGTCTATTTATTATAGGTACGCTAAAATCATCTGTCTATCTGCAAAACTGAGTAGGTTAACCATCTTTGTACGATAAGGCTTATTTTACTGTCATCACACATTTTAAATACTTTTGTCACTTTAGTAAAAATATTTTGTATACCTCCTCCTTTTTTAAGTCGATAAATATAATAAGATAAGTGTGTTCTTTGAGATTTATAACTTTAGAGTAGAATATAACTTCCGAAATTATAGTAAAAAGTTACTAGTATTGGCAGTAGTACTATATAACTACAGTATAGTCATTCACCAGAATATATGCACCATGTATCAAGTTGAAGGCCTTATGGGCGGCTTGAAAAATTACAACAGCAACCTGCGTCTATCTATTTAAACACGGCAATGGGCTCACCATCGATTACGTGGGTCGGGAATACACACGGTGAAAAGTGGGCGTATAATATACTTTTGCCACACCTGCGGGGATAAGGTGTGATTTTTTTTATACCACTGAGGTGGCCAATGAAAAGTGGTCACCTTAGCCTATGGACGTTTGCAACACCAGAGGTGAAGCACGTGCGCTGCCGTCCCTTATAAGACCCCTTTTGAAGAACCCCGTAGACGTTCGGGAAGTCCAGGCAGGAAGTTCATTCCACAATTCAAGCGTACGCGGGTTAAAGCCTCTATCGGACCTAACCGTATGCGTATTGATAAACGAGACCCACTCAGGTGCATACGGTGCATATGGGTCTCGACGACGTTACTCAATCACAAAGGATGAGATTATTTTTGCCATATCATTGGTTAGGAGCTGTCTCCTGACCAGCACAGACCAGAGTAACGCAAAAGGTGGCGGAAAGGAGTGAGGTTTGCAAATAAGTCGGCTGGAGATCCGGATATGACCTTTGTGTTCCATGAGTCTTTATAGAATCCGACCTAGTCTACCATGCCGGGATCCGAAAATGATCTCATAATAGTAGCAGTAGAGGTTAGGTGCTATCCCTTGGACCAGGACGGGGTCGACGACCTCCGTTCAGTGCATGGAATTCTGTCACCTTAATTTTTAAGGCATAGTGTTGGCGAAGATGGAACTGGATCTCATACCAGATCCCTGAAAGCCGATGGCCTTCCCTAGTCTGAGTTCTGAGACTGACAGACGTAACTTCAACCATTTCAATTCGAGAATTATAAAGTTAATATATAGAGTTACATCACTTTATTATGTCCTGTGAATCATTTAAACATTACAAAACTGCGAGTGATATCGGTTTTTTCCACAGGACCGACTTTCGCAAACAGTGGTGGTCATAGCACAGGTTGTTGTTTAATTTTCGAGAGTGGGCATGGAACTTTTTATTTTGATGATTGATATGAATTTAAAACTGATATTAAAGAATTTGAGAGGCGTTATCAACCAATTTTATTAACGAATAGCTCGTAAAATGGAAAACATCCTTAATTATAACATATAATCATTTTAAATCAAACACTTTCTCCTTTCTCATATGCTATTTCACTGTGTAAGAGGTACATGGTTTTCTTGTGAAAATTAAAGATGTTTGAATTTGTGTCTCTAATTCAGAAAATCCTGTACTTATAATATTTGTAAAAGTTTTTGTATGGATACACAATTAAACTCAAACCATATTACCGTAATCCGATAAAACTACCATGTCGGGAATCTGAAAATGACCTAATTACAGCAGATGTGATATGCTTTGGGTGTTTCTATATACATTTCTATTCAAAAATATATAAGTATGTTTATCAGTTGTCTAGATCCTATAGCACAAGCTTAGAACTTACTTTGGACTAGATAGCGTTGTGTGAAAAGTGTCCCATAATATTGCACGCCTCATAAGCGAAGCGTTGAGGTGGGTACTACCACAGATAATATAATATAATTCTTATAGTACTACTGTCACTTCGCGCAAAACATCTGATTTTACAAACTTAAAATATCTCTATTTATCATATATTGCACTTGTAAAATAATAAATACATACACATATCAAGAAAAAACACTATTTTTAACACTCATGATATTTTGATGCCATTTTTGTTATTTAACTCTAGTTAAAAAACTGTTTTAAAAAGTTCCGTCTTGGACGTTCGTATGTCTGTATGTTACGGATTATTTTCTTGTTAACACGATAACGACCGAAATACTTTACTAATCGAGTCTATCTCTCTCTCTTACGCTTCAGTATAATTAGGAATAGAACCATTTCACTTTTCACGGTCTGATTCGATGTGGTTTAATTGTAATTATCTTTACTTTATTTATTTCATAACCCCTACGCGATAATTCATAGCAAAGTTTGAAGCTTGTAATTCTTTTTTTTTAATAATATAATAAAAGCGTGTGAGGCGTGCACTTTTGGGTTTTCCAATTTTTTTATTTATTATTATTTAGAGCAAATTGCATAAAATTATATAAAAGATTTCAAAAAATAAATACATAAAATCCAAGGGCTTATAATGCCCTGCTTATATCCTTTACTCACTGTATCTAGGATAGCTAGGTATAATAAATGTTTCTCTAATGTGCATATGTACAAGGTAAACAGGACGTGGCACCTTGTATCGGACGTTCGTGATATGTTTAGATTTCCGCCTCTGCCTATATCGAGGTAACTATGCATCACAAAACATGAACTAATTTTCAAGTAGTTGCTAATAGTTCTACATGCACTAGGCAATGACTGGCAGTGAGAAATATGAAGGTAAGTACTGCGGCGTGCACTCGTGCCTATTATTAAACGGTGCATATTTTCCTGCGACACCGATTTTGAAGGCAAATGGTGGCATATTTATATGAAGCGCTCGTGGTCCCAAGGACTCTGTAAACAATCTGTGTTCTGTAAACAATCATTGCGTAAAGCAACGTTCGCTATGGCTGGTCACGGATGGGTGACCACATTGCGAGCGTTTCCGAGCTCCGGAAGGCACGTTATGCCATTGGTCCCGGTTGCCAGTAACATGGCAGTCGTTAAGTCAAGTTGAAGGCGACTTGAAAAATTTCAACAGCAGGTAGCCACAACCTGCGTCTACCTATTTCGACACGGCGATGGGCTCACCGCCTACTACGTGGGACAGGAATAAACATGGTGAAAAGTAAACGTATAATATGCCTCTGCCACCCCTTCGGGGATAAGGCGTGATAGATAAATAAATACATTTATTTAAATTGTGACATAGAAACCTATATACAGATAGGCATAGGTAGAGTCATTTTACCAGTCGAACTTTGATTTGTTTAGAATAAAAAAAAATGTGTAAACAGGTAAGAAGAGAAACTTCACGAAAATTGGGTAGATCAGCTAGTAGGCTTACGCATATGTCGAGTAAATAAGTTTCACTTATGTCGATAAAGAAGTTTCACTTCAAAACAACATGGCGCTATGAAATTTCTCTCAACGTCTATAAAGAAGTTTCACTTCAATAAAATAATAGTTTTAGACTTAGTTCCATACAGCAAGGAATATTGTTCGCTCCGATTCAGCTCGCTCGTGCCTGATAAAGACGAAAAGAATAATCCGCGTGCCAAGTTTACGTTAAACTGAATGAGAAAATCGCATGCGCGACCATACTCCTACCATTCTCATGTAGTAATTAGTGTTATCGTATGAAAAAAGGCTGACTCCCCCTGAAACGCTTGGTTGTATGAATTATATAGAGTAAGGCGTCACTAGTAGAGATCGGGCGAGTGACATTGATACCTTGCTCTGTAGTTCAGGCCTACCTGTAAAATAACAAACGATACTTTGCCTGAAGGGGTAGGCAATCGCAATCGATTGTGACGTCAAGACACGCATTGCTGCCTCGTGGTCCCAGGTGGGGGATGACTGGTGTTTTGTGACCCAAAAATGCATTTATTTTTTCGAAGTTTGAGTGTTTAATAATATATATAAATAAATATTTAAGTATGTTTGTCAGTTATCTAGATCACATAGCACAAGCTTAAAGCTTAGTTTGGACTAGATGGCGATGTGTGAAAATATAAATATTGTGGGACACTCCCACAATATTTATATTTAATTACAGACAATAAAATAAGGGGTATTTCATATGGTTATGTCCGATAGAGGCTTTATTCCGCGTACGCTTAGGTTGTGGAATGAGCTCCCTGCCTGGGTTTTCCCGAACGTCTACAATATGGGGTTCTTCAAATTGGGTCTTAGAAGGTTTTTAAAGGATCGGCAGCGCGAGTGCTGCAACTCTGGTGTTGCAAACGTCCATGGGCTACGGTGACTACTTTCCATCAGGTGGGAAAAATGAGATACATACATACATAAAGACTTCCAAAAAATGAGATTTATGCCTATCCCGATACAGCGTGAAGAAAGTTACTTATACACCTATCTGTACAATGCCCAAATACAATACGTACACATTTGTTTCTACTTACCACTAAACCGTTGCCTATGGATGTTTGCAACACTCATTGAATAGTTTAATTTAAAAAAAAACCTTTTTTAAATTAACTAAAAACGAACTATCTTCACGCTATATCCCTGACCGGGTAGTCATGAGGACAGGTGGCCAGGCTTCACGATCCATGCATATTATAGCTTCTTGCAGATTCATCAATCACTTCATACATGCACGTCTGGGTATCCGAAGGGTTGCAGCCACACAATCATAACCTTAAAAACAGCTGATCGAATTATCATGTGAGTTCCACTAATAGTGAGAGCGATTCACGAGGTTCACATAAGAGACCCTTGTGTATCTTTTCAGGATACTGTAACTTTAATACGCGGCTGCGCGGATTAAGTTAATAGTTAATAGTTTTATATAAAAAACACATCTAAATACATAAAATAATATTACGCATATTTCCATACAAACTAATTCAGACAGTACCTACTCATAAATAGAACCGCTGTATTCTAGACTAGCTGTAATCTAGAGTGTTCGTTCGCTGTATTCTAGAGTGTGTCGGGCCAGCACGGCTAAAGAAGTTAGCCCCAACCCGAATCCGCTTCGCATCTTGGAACATTGGCACGCTGACTGGGCGTGCGGTAGAGTTGGCCGAAGAGCTCTCCAGGCGGAGGGTGGACGTGGCGTTCCTGCAGGAGACTCGGTGGAAGGGCAACAGAGCCCGGCCTTTGCAGAAAGGTTACAAGCTGTACTACACGGGTGCGCCTGGTGGGGAGAACGGGGTGGCCGTGGTGCTCTCCGAAGGGCTGCAGAGCGGCATCTTGGAGGTGAAACGCTGTAGCGACCGGCTTATGATTGTGAGGGTGCTTATCGATGGGATTATTACCCACCTGATAAGTGCCTACTCGCCACAGGCCGGTTGTAGCGACGCCGATAAGATGTCATTTTGGGGCCAACTCGAGGGAGTGCTTCGGAGCATTCCATTGTCACAGGGAATCGTTTTGGGTGGCGACCTAAACGGTCATGTGGGTGAGAGGTGTGAGGAGTTTGAGCGTGTTCATGGAGGTTTTGGATACGGCACCCGCAACGCTGAAGGAGAAACTATCCTCAGAACGTGTGCGGCTGCCGATCTGGCCATTGTGAACACGTATTTCAAAAAGTAATTCGAACATCTCATCACCTACAAGAGTGGGAGGCGTACAACTCAGATCGATTTCCTACTCACTAGGCGACACAGCATCGGCAAGGTGGCCAACTGCAAGGTCATACCCGGTGAGAGTCTTACTGTTCAACACCGTCTCCTTGTCATGGACCTCTGCGTGAAGCCTAAAGGCAAACGCATCGAGCGGTGCCAGCGCCGCATCAGATGGTGGCTGCTTGATGTAACTAGGTCCCAGGAGTTCGTCTCAGCTGTCGGTGACAAGTGCACCGACATTGAAGGCGAACCAGTTCAAGATTACTGGGACAAAGTTCAGGCGGCCATGCTTGGAGCGGCGAAGGTGGTGCTCGGTGAGTCTAAGGGTGGACGCAAATGTGACAAGGAAACTTGGTGGTGGAACGACGCAGTCCTGAGGGAGACCAGGGAGAGGAAAGCCCTCTTTAAAAAGTGGCAAGCGACCGGATCTCCCGAAGACCGCGACACGTACAGGGCTGCCAATCGCGCCACAAAGAGAGTAGTAGCCAGTGCCAGACGAGACCACTTACAACCTTTGTATGATAAGCTGGAATCGTCTGAGGGGCAGAAGCTCATCTATAAGCTGGCGCGCTCCAGGGTCAAAGCGGCACAGGATATATCCAAGTGTCGCTGTGTGAAGACCCTGAGGGCAACCTGTTAAGCGAAGGTAAAGGAGAGATGGCGCTCGTACTTCCACGAGCTGCTTAATAAACAGCATAAAGAGGTGCTGCCTCCGGACCTCCCTCCGAATCAGGGAGTAGTGCCACCGGTAACGCCTGGAGAAGTCCTGACTGTGCTTCGCCGCATGAAGAATCGGAAAGCTGTCGGACCCGATGGAGTCCCCATCGAAGCCTGGAAGGCGATGGGTCCTCGCGGTGTGGGCATCTTAGTAAACCTTTTTAACCGCATACTCCTCAGCGGGCAGATCCCAAACCAATGGAGACTGAGTATTATTACTCCAGTCTTCAAAGGTAAGGGGTCAGTGCAGGAGTGCGGGAGCTACCGCGGTATAAAGGTGATGTCCCACACCATGAAGGTCTTCGAGAGGATTATAGACTCTCGGATCCGGCAGGAGTGTACTCTCTCGGAGTGTCAATATGCGTTTCGCCCTGGTCATGGGACCGCGGACCCTGCTTTTGCCTTTTTGTTTGCTGTTTTGAAATACAGGTCGAAGAACACGCCTCTGCACTGTTTGTTTCTAGACATGCAGAAGGCCTTCGACTGTGATCCTCGTGCGATGATCTGGTGGGCACTGCGGTCCAAAGGGGTTCCAGAGGTCTATATTGACACTATCCGGGACATGTACTGTGACTCCGATTCAATGGTTCGGACTGCTGTTGGCGACACGAAACCCTTCCCCATCACCGTCGGGGTACACCAGGGTTCTGTCCTTAGTCCGCTTCTTTTCAGTGTAATATTTGACGAATTGTCGGACAGCATCAGAAACCCGCATGAGCAGCCTCCATGGTTGCTCATGTTTGCTGACGGTATTGCGCTGGCAGACGCGGACAGGGACAGATTGGTGCGACGTGTTAAGGCGTGGAAGGAGACGCTTGAGAACTGTTGTCTGAAACTAAATGTGGCGAAGACCGAATACTTGGCACTAAACTCGACAGATCCCACATCCGTCCGCATAGGCGGTGATTTGGTCGAGCGCACGGACCAGGTTAAATACCTGGGATCTGTTTTTCACACGTCCAGTGACATCGATTGCGATGTCAAGTCACGCATTGCTGCCGCGTGGGCCAAATGGCGGGAGATGACAGGTGCCATTTGTGACCCTAAAATGCCGATCCGGTTGAAGGGACAGGTCTACAAAACCATTATTAGACCTGTCCTTTTACATGGCAGTGAGACGTGACCGATATTGGAGCGACACAAGCAGGAGCTGCGTGTCACGGAAATGAAGATGCTGCGGTGGATGTGTGGAGTCACGCGGATGGACCGCGTGAGGAACTCTCGCATCCGCGGCAGCCTTCACGTCCGTGACATTGCAGACAAGTTGCAAGAGTGTCGCCTTCGTTGGTATGGTCACGTCTTGCGGCAACCGCCGGGCTACGTAGGTAACAAATGTCTGGCCATGTCAGCCCCGCCGGGTCCCGGTAAGAGGGGAAGACCCAAGAAGTGCTGGCTTGACGTCGTAAGGGATGACATGCGTGCCAATGGTCTCACTACAGGGGATGCCGACGACCGTGCGAAGTGGAGGAGAAAATGTAGGAAAGCGGACCCCGGGCGTCGCGAGACGCAACTGGGACAGACGCTCGGATAATGATGATGATGATTCTAGACTAGCTGAAAATATAATTGCAAGAGACAATGTCTTTTATTGAAAGAATGATCGTAGGTATTATGGACCTAGATTTTCCCGAAATTTCAGTAATAATATTAAAATATACTCTTAGTACATTTGTCTGCTTATCTGGCTAAATCATCATTTATTTCCCTTCAAACTATTTTGGAAAAATGTTTAATTTTCCGGTGAGAAAGCCTGGCCAGACGCAAGGCTACATGTGCATGTACGCTTTGCGTGGAAACTGTGTCAAGACGCGCCTTCTCTCAGTAAAAGTACTTTCCTCTAGCCGCTTTCGGAAACTCGTCTAGAACAAATTTTCTCGGTATAGTAACCTTGTGCTGAGTGACATAAGGGAATAAGAATGTTAGCGCTATAATTAGAACTGTAGGCCGTGGTACATATACTGTAGAACTTACGTTCTATGCGTTTTAGTTTTGCTCTATATTTGTCTTTAACACCATGAATTAAAATGTTACTCATGTAAAATATGTGTCAGGAATTCCCCTTGAATATAACTGCAAATGTGAATTTTCGCTATTGTTATTCAAAATAATTTATAAAGTTTAAGTAATTTTAAAACAGTTGATAGTTTTTGGTGTACACTAAACATATTTTAAACCAAAAAACGGTCGGGGGATTTATCTTGTCTAGTTCTTGGTACTTCATGTAAATAAGTGTAATTTTGTGAAACACTGATTTAATTTTAAAATTTGAAGGAGTACTTATTCCAAAATTATTTTTTTCTCTATGGCCAGTTGTAACCGCTTATTAGAGGACACATATTGTTTAATTGCATTTTTATGATAGTAGATTTTAATAAAAAATGCTCTTATTTTCGAAAACCGAGTATATTGTACGAATAAAAATATATAAGTAACTTTACGGAAAAAATACAGCAACAGTAGCGATGTGTTTTTTGTAGCGAACTGTTTGTTCTAAGTTCAGAATTTACAAAGAAATTGATTTATGGTCTACTTCAGCAATCCATTAGCTAAATATAACATAATCTAATAATAACTAAACTAGCTGTAATCCCAGTTTTTAAGAATGAGATTATATAAAATATATTATCTTAAAAGAAAAAAGCGTGACAAAGATTAAGGATTTACTTACAGGATTTAATGCGTATGATAAATGAATTATAATTTACAATATTTTGATAATGTTGTCAATAATTTATGACCACAAAGATATATAAATACCCTGAAAAAATAAAACACCTTGCTGTTTTCATTGTGATTTGTGGAAATAAGGTGAGTTCAATAATAATAACTGATACTATTACAGTAATATTTGTAATAGCATTACAAACAATACCTGATTCTATTCTACAAGAACAGAAGCCAAAGTAGAAGAACAAAAATTTCGTATCTATTTTAAAACATTCATAAAACCTTCTAGGAACTCTAATAGAGTTCTTTATAATTAAAAAAAATTATGGTTTCGATTGTTTATCGAGTGTGTACAGTGAAGTAAAATAAAGAACTTGAATATAGTTTATTTTATTTAACTCTCGACGAAAAAGATGAATAATATAAGTGACGAAATCTACCCGAGCCGATGATCTTTAATGCGGGTTTTTTTTGGTTTGAAATTCGATGTGATCGAGATTGTTTTTAGCTTTAGGTGCTGCAATTCTGCAGACAATATTATACAATGTTTGGGCTTATTAGAACGGTCTCAACAAGTACTTACTGTTCATGTTACGGGTTTTAAATTTTAAATTGATCTTGTTAAGTAGGTACTTAAATTTTCATAACAAATAAATTTATAATATTTTTCATTTTAATAAAACTTCTTATCAATCACGCCTTTATCCCCGAAGAGTAGGCAGTAGTGGCAGAAACATACTATACACCCTTATACAATATTTTACACCGTGAACATTGTTGTATCTAGCATCTAACAGGTGTAAATTAAGTTTTAGTGTGTATTTATAGTTAAAATTGTTTGTTTTCAGCAAAGTCTCTTTCACAAAAATGAAAAAAATCGTAGCTCTCTTTGCCCTCTTGGCGGTCGCATGTGCCGCTCCTCAGGGCCCATTAGTGCAGATCATCGTGAACGTTAAGGACTCCGAGGCTGCAATTGTTGATTTACCTCAGCTTGAGGTACCAGACGTACCTGAGAACATCGTTCTGCCTGCACCTGAACTACCTGAATTTGCCCCTGAACCCGTATATCTTCCCCCACCTTCCCTTCCTGAAGTTGCCCCAGATCCAGTCTTCCTACCCCCACCCTCTTTACCCGAGGTTGCCCCTGATCCTGTCTTCCTGCCCCCACCCTCCCAACCCGAGGTTGCTCCTGAACCCATTTACTTACCCCCTCCTGTTCAACCTGAGGTAGCCCCTGAGTACTAAGGATACACAGTCGATGCCGAGTGTTTCAAACTATTAGGATAATATATACTTATGTTGCCCTGTTATGAAAATGTACTTATTATATTGTATTCACTTGCGTAACCAGTAATAAAAAGATCAGATTTATCGCCTTTTACCCATCCGAAGGATTTATTATACATTGTAATGTAACATAATGTAATAAATTGTGATGTACGTATAGTAATAATAAAACGGTAAATACGTAGGTAATTGTTATTTTGTTTTATGTGTTTTTGATATAGGTACCCCATAGTGCGTATCTGGCTAAACCGAAGTGTATTAATATATCTATCTATCTGTTACTTATTTTACTATTGAAACATTATTAAATGAACAGGACTAAATAGGTGCCAAGGGAGTTCGAAGTATATGACGGGCGAAACCGCAAGGCTTATTATATATACAAAATGAACCCAATGCGTACTTAATAAAATAACTCAGTAACATCATGGAATCGTAGAAGCAGAAAAACGGAACATGTATCCAGAAATTAAATGGGATCAGGGATGTTATGGAGCTCCGTAACCAAAACTATCGGATATCCATAATAAAAATACATTTATTAACCTTGTATTTACAACAAATTATTAAATAACCTTAAAATATGATAATTTAAAATATATTAATATAAGGGGTTCCTTTTAGGCAAGGTTCCGAAGATACTGGCAGCGTTCCCCCTTTGAATAGCTAAACTAATTCTTTGGCCGAGGTAGCTGCCAGCTCTTCGGTCTCCTGTGATGAAAAAATAATGTAATAAAAATCTATCATTGTCGGATCATATTTCTTACAATTAAATATTAGTTATCTTAGTCGTACCATCCACGCACCGGCTGCGGCGGCGGAGGACGCCGCTAGTAAAAAGCGGTTGTGTGTCATGTGTGATGGAGACACATTATATTTTTTTGCCGGTGGCGGTGGAGACTTTGGGCAGTTGGGGATCAGGCTAAGAGCCTCATAGCAGAAATCGGCCGGCGGAAGCTACAGAATAATGGTGACTCTCGTTTCGGGTCGTTCCTGATGCAAAGGATGGCCATTGCTATTCAGAGAGGCAATGCCGCCTGTGTCATGGGCACCTTTGCGTCGGGAGCCATGCGGGACGGGTTAGTTTGACGTACAATTTAATTGAAGTAAAAAAAATATATATATAAATTTTTAATTCGATAAAGTGTAAATTAAGTGTTGTGTTACTGGCGTAGCAATAATATCACCACAAGAACAAAAAAAGTGCCGTGTTACCTACTAAATTGGATTTATTTGGATAGATGTAACAATAAAACTTAGGGATAAATTTTCAAAGCAATAAGTATGCTAACGTTCACATAAATTTTTATTAAAGTGTAAAAGGACTACTTGATTTGAGACGGGGACTGAACCAAGGCAATTTTTAGCCACTGAACTACCAGAACCGTACCGATTTATTCACTTTATTTTAATCGTCAATGTCTTTTAGGAGTATGACCAGAGCCACCGGTATTAAATACAACGGTACATTATAGTAAAAACTTATCAGCAGATAATGACTTATAAAGAAAACTAACATAATTTTATAATTCTTTAAATACCGAATATCCATAACCGAAATTTTCCGAAACTATGGAATAATCCGAAATAATTACATATCCGTAACCGTAACCGAAACCAGTATAATACTATTCTTATATCCGTAACCGTATCCAGATTCGAAACTTTATATCTATAACATCCCTAATTGGGATTAACTTGAGTGCTGACCTCTCTGTATAGTGTATTTTTATTTTCTTTTTTCCAATCCTTTTTTACAATCCTAGTAATAATCCTATAATTCCAATACTACTTATGAAATCTGCTTGAAACACCAGGAAGGTAAAGACTCAAGTTAATATGATCGTGATAGGTCTTGAGTGGGTATGTGACCTTTCAGTCCATCTACATTCGCATTTACATGTCTGTATTGACATTTCAACAGTCCTTTTGACACGTTGCACTAAACTTCATGTATAATAATAGCATTACCGTGTCCTGATGCCCATGTTAATATAGTATGAGCATTCAATGAACTCGGTTTTCTTTATATTTTATTGGAAGTCCATTGCCAAAGTCGACTGCCACGCTTGAGGTTCCGGGTTCGATTCCCGGGTCCGAATAAATATTTATGTGATCCACGCATGTTGGTTTCGGAGTTTGGGTGTTTTCTATGTATATATATGTAAGTATTTAGATATATATGTATGTTTATCAGTTATCTAGATCTCATACCACAGGCTTATATTAGCTTACTTTGGGCTAAATGGCGCTGTGTGAAAAGTGTCCAAAATATTTATTTATTTATTACTTCAGTCACTCTACAGTCCTAAATTTATCCTCATTGAAAATATTTTTTATTTGCGACGTGAAAGAAACGAAATACTTTGTCAAGCAATCTAGGAACTACTCTGGATTGGACTATTGCGAAGAATGAGTCTAACAAACGTTTTTTTACTTTTGATGCCAAATAAATCTACAAAAATACGAGAAAAAAGGTGTTTTTACTATTTATATATTTAAAGAAATAGCTGTAATATTTACGATCAAAGTGCGTATAATAAATAGGGTGAGCGCATACGTCACAACCCTACTCATTCAACAGCCGCGCTCTCGTTCACACCCGAACGCCAAGCCGCGCCTTGTCGCAATCTGTGTATAATCTCGGAAATTCAAAAAAGGACTAAAACTTTTCATCGTTATAACTTCAGTAATACTACATGTATTGAAGTGAAATAAATACTAATGTAATGTACATGAGTCTCCAATTTTAGTTGTATTTGACAGTAATAATTTGACCCTTTTGTAATTTCAGACCCGCTTCCAAAGCCAAAAGATAAATTATGGTAGGTTTATTGTAGTGCTCTTTATTGAGATTTGTAAGTTGTTCTAAAATGAATTACATTTTTAGACTATTTGCGTTATTAATAAGCGCATTTTGGGTATAATGGCGTGAGTCGGTGGACTTCACTTATTATCTTAACAGACCAAGATAAGACGCAGGTGTTCTCAAAAAATATGATCTCCATAAATAGATACTATCTAAAATTTACTATTGAGCAATTGGTTGGACTGGAGCCTGGAGACTGGAGAATTGACTATGGAGCTCTTGGCTGAGCTACGGTATTATTTTGTGGGGGAATAGTACAGTTTTCACCCAGCAAAAGAAATTATTGAGGATATTGGTGAACATCGAACAAACAGATACATGCAAACCCCACTTCAAAAACTGGAAAGTTCTGACATTACCATGCATTTACATCCTAGAAATTGGTAAATTTGTTCTTAAATATCCGGAGCACTATACGACACGAGAAAACAAACAAGACCGGTACACACTAAGGCACAAAGAAAGGCTAAATCTACCAAGCTCGCGATTGGAAATGCACTCTTCAGGTCCTTTGGTCATGTCTATTAAAATATATAACAAACTGCCAGAGTGCATTAAAAAAAGAGGACAAATTTTACTCATTTGTAACCAAATTGAAGCTCTTCCTACAAAACAAATGCAATTACAGCATTCAAGAATATTTTGATGATAAGGATTTTTAAACCAAATATATAAATGTATTTTTAATTATTTCTATAAATACTTACCTATTTAAAAGCAATATTGAATTTATTTGCACCCATGATTTTAATTTTAATTTTAAGTAAAAGCCGAGTATTATTTTATTATTATATTTAATTCAAATAATATCATAACAATTAAATAAATTAGCGTCGTGCTAAATTATAATGTTAAAGTTTCTATGACTTCCAATTTGCGTTAGATTTTAGAATTATTGACTAACGACACCCATAAACTAAACTTAAAAATAACTATTATGACGAAATGAGTATTTTATGTTTATTTATTTTTATTTTTTATTTATTTATTTATTTATCTGAACCGTACATCTATCATGACAGGCAAAACCAAATGCGACAGAGTAGCCACATCAAAATACATAAAATAACATTTAATGTACTAGGTAATATAACTTATTACATACAATGCTACCTTAGTGAATTCACTCAGAGAGCAATAGAATATATCGGTCTCCTCTGCCACATGGTTGAGAGCGCGAAGCGCCCGTGCCAGTGGCGCCTCTTTCAGCAGGTTGGTGCGTGCGTTCGGCACCACTAGCAGGCGAGGTCAACGTCGTCGCCAAACGTACCTATCAGGTGCCTGCAGACCAACCATCCCTAAAATACCCGCATTGTGTAGCTTACCTCTTAAAAGTTCTACCTACTTCTACCTCTTAAAACTCCCTTCTTACTCTCAACTCATTATATCCAACCATGCCCAGAACGAACAGGGTTGGATTCATGAGTGGGTAGAAGGAGTACACTCCATACAACCGTAAGTATAAAAACCGAATAAATTTATTTTGGACCCTCTCCAGCATGTTTAGTTTAGTCCCTTAGTTTCATGGGGGGCCCAGATGAATGCATTGCACTCCAATTGACTCCTAACCAAAGCGTTATATAACGCGATAATTGCTTTGATGTTTGTGTAGGCACGAGCTGTACGTAGCATAAAATCTAAGTTTCTATATGTTTTCCTGCAACATATGACAATATGATTACGAAACGTTAGCTTCGTGCTAAAGTTAACTCCTAGGTCCCTGACTTCCTTCACCCAGGCCATTTGAGTACAATCGACGTTATAATTGCATGTGATTGGAGTACGCGCACGTGAGAATGAGATAATAGTACATTTTTGAATATTGAATTGTAACAAATTCTCCTTACTCCATGCTACTACACTATCAATGTCGCTCTGCAGACGCTCACAATCATCTCCACTATTTATAGTAAGCGATAGCTTAAGTTCAGTCCGATACTACCAGGACTTTAATTGGTCGTGCTAATTAGTGTCTAGCACATAAGACATTTTAGCCTTTTTACTACCACCTCACTAAAAAGGCAATGCGTTGACATTTTATTTTTTTCCAAATTTAACATCTAAAATAGACACCTTTTTATTAAATTTATTTATTTATTTATTTATCTATTGTGGCCTCTTTGATATAGAAGGTATATTATATTTACCCTATCCAAGCCCCTCTCCTACATCGTCATTTTCCTTTCCATAAATCCTTTCCCTACCTCATCCTCTCTCCGCCAAGCCAAGATTGCCGTGCCTATGTGCTGCGTGGCTAGGGGCGAGCGTAGCATTAACGAGCCTTCTGCCCTGGGACCGGGCGACCCCAGAACAAGGCTAGCCTTACTTGGACAAGCGGGGCTCTGTCTAGGTGGACTTTTGTTTTCCCTTGCCACTCGTGGGAACGCTATGGTGTATCAAAATTTTAAAACCCAAAATGGCGGCGATGCGGTTCGCCACCCGTCACGTCCCGTTTCCATCGAGGCGAAAAGTGGGCTATGGATAGCCGCTTTGCTACACTGAATATAAGAGGAGGATTAAAAGATAAAATTGAGGAGGTATGCGAGATGATGCGAGAGAGACGAATTGATATTCTGTGTGTGAATGAAACAAAGAGGAAAGGATGTGACACCACTACACATGGACCCTATACGGCCTACTGGTCAGGTGTAGCCCCGACCAGTACAGCGTGCCAGGGTGTAGGTGTGTTACTATCCGCGAGAATGAATGAATGTGTGACAGAATATGAATGTGTGAGCCCAAGACTCCTTTGGTTGAGGCTGAAGGTTGGGCTTACCCGCATCTTTGTTTTAGGAGTTTATGCTCCGCAAGATGCGCGGTGGCGCCGATCTTCAAAGGACCAAAGTGAGAGGCAGGCATTTTGGGAGAGTGTGAGCGATATACTGAGTAACGGAATGAAAGAATAGTAATGTTAGGTGATTTTAATGGTTGGGTTGGTGTGAAGCGTGATGGTTATGAAAGTGTATTGGGAAAGTATGGTGACGAACGAGTGAATGAAAATGGAAAAAGTTTGTTTGAGGTATGTTTGGAGAGGAACCTTGTGGTAACCAACACCATGTTCAACCACAAGGATATCCATTTGTTTATGAGACAAGAAGGAAGCCAGAGAAGCATGAATGATTATGTGATTGTAGATGCAAGGATGAGAAAGAAAGTGTTAGACACTCGGGCATACCGCGGTGCCGGGATTGACACAGACCACTTCTTGGTTGTTAGTCTAGTAAGGGGTCTGTTTCAGCGGTGGCGGCATCGTGTGCATGCACCTGTTAGTGTACTAGAACGCATAAAAGTTGAGAATTTGCAAGAGATAGGCATAAAAGAGGAATTTAAGTGTAAGCTGAGCAAGAAATTTGAAAATTCTGATGCAGTATGTGAGATCGAAGAAGTATGGAAGTCATTTAAGGAAGGTCTAGTGGAAGTTGCGGTGGAAGTGTGTGGGGTAAGTAAGAGAAGCCAAGGATGTAAGAGAAAGAGAATGGGTGCAGAAGTCCGAAAGGCGTTATCTGATAAGAAGAAAGCATGGTTGGACTGGTTGACTACAAAAGTCAATCAAAGAATGCAGAAGGCAACGGATGTGGACCTAAAAATGGCAAAAGAGGAGTACAAAAGGTATAAGTGTGTTGCAAAAGAGGTGATGAAAAGAAAGAAAGAGAATGAAAGAGATGAATTTGATAAAAAGTTATCTGATGACTTCCAACAGAATATGAAATTATTTTGGAAGTCCATAAGAACAGTAAGGGGTCAACAGACGACATCGCATCTCAACCATATCAGAAACCATGATGGTAGTCTTGTGAAAGGAGAAGAATGTGTGTTAAAAAGATGGAAGCAATATTTTGAAAGCTTGTTTGAAAATGAGGATTTGCAAGTACAGACTAGTATCTGGGAAATGAACGAAATTGGTATGGAAGAAGTCATAAGTATGAAAGAAATAGCGGAAGCATTGAATAGCATGAAAGTGGGAAAAGCTGCGGGACTTGATAGGATCTCTGTCGAGATGCTAAAAGCGGGACAAGGCGTGGTAGCTTGCCAGCTGTACTGCCTTTTCAACCTTTGTTGGAGGAATGGCAGCGTACCAAGAGATTGGTGTAAGGCTGTCATCGTGCCGCTTTATAAGGGAAAAGGGTCACAGCAAGAGTGCAAAAACTACCGCGGCATAAGCTTGCTCAGCATCGTCGGCAAATTGTATGCAAAAATCTCGATAAAAAGAGTGATGAATGAAACTGAAGGAAAAATGTGGGATGTACAAGCAGGATTTATGAAAGGAAGAGGATGTACGGATCAGGTCTTTTCCTTACAATGCGTAGCAGAAAAGCTTTTGGCGAAAAGTCAAAAGGTCTATTCTAGTCCGTTACAGACTATTTGCAGGACAGGGACGCCTGGAAATGATCTGCTGGCAAAATGAAATAATATTAAATTGTAAATAGGCCATCAAAAAAAAAGCCTTCCTAAGTTTCTTGCCGGTTCTTCTCAGGTGGGCCGCGTTCCGAACCGGTGGTCGCTTTAAATATTTTAAATAGTGTATGACATTTTGTAAGCGCCGTTAAAATGGTCTATGCAAAATAAAGATATTTTTATTTTTATTTTATTTTATTTTATTGCGTATTTGTAGACTTGGAAAAGGCCTATGATAGAGTGGTGAGGAATAAACTGTGGTCAATACTGGCTATGTATGGAGTAAACAGCCACTTGATACGAGCACTGAAATCTCTCTATGAGGGCTCCAGTGCTTGTGTCAGAATCAACGGAGCATGCACAGACTTTTTTCACATTGAAAAAGGTGTGAGACAGGGTTGTGTAGCGTCGCCGTTGCTGTTTAACCTATACATGGACAGTTCCCTGAAAGAACTGCAAGAGAGTACGTATGGTATAAAAATAGATGAACTGACCGTCAAGTGCCTCCTATACGCCGATGATCAGGTAATACTAGCATCATCGGCGGAAGAGTTGCAATTGATGGTTAACATTATGTATGATGCGTTAAAAAACAAAGGAATGAAAGTGAATGTAAATAAGTCGAAAGTAATGGTTTTTGAAAGAGAGGCAAGTATGACGGATTGCTCAATTGTTGTGGAAGGAGAAAGAGTAGAACAAGTAAAAGAGTTTGTATATCTAGGTACAAAATTTGCGAGAGATGGAAAGTATGACTATGACATTGAGCGAAGAGTATTGGCAGGAAATAAAGTGAATGGAGCCATGTACGCCTTTATGAGCAGTCAGAACATTTCGAATAAGGCACGATTGGCTGTACATAGAGGTGTGCTGGTCCCCACACTTATGTATGGCAGTGAAAGTTGGGTATGGCAGAAAACGCATAAAAGTAAAATAAATGCAGTGGAAATGAGAAGTCTGCGAAGTATAGCTGGAGTGAAGTTGATGGACAAAGAAAGGAACAGCACGATAAGGGAACATTGCGGTATGACAGAAGATGTAGTGACTAAGATAGAAAAAGGGATGCTTAGATGGTTCGGACACGTGGAGAGGATGGATGAAAGTAGACTGACGAAGCAGATTTATGTGGCGAGAGTGAATGGGCAAACTGGTAGGGGTAGACCTCGGCGTACGTATTTCAATAAAATCGAAGACCTTTTGGAAAAAGGCCAGGTCAAGAGTACCCTTAACCGGCGAGCGTGTACGAAAACACTTATAAAAGTAGAAGAAGCGAAAGTGGTATGTCAGGATCGTAGCAAGTGGAAAACCATAGTATCTGCCTACCCCGATGGGAAACAGGCGTGATAATATGTATGTATGTATGATAGCTTAAGATTGTCCGCAAATAGCAAGCAATTCGAGTGCCCCACAGTCTTTGGAAGATCATTAATCATGATTATAAACAGAAGAGGTCCGAGGTTACTTCCCTGACTTACGCCAGACCAGGTAAAATATCAGATACGTGCCCCTCATATGTAACATATGGCCTATCCCTCATGTAGCTGTATTACTTGAAACATACTTACTCTCTTCTAACAATACTGTGGTGTGCTAGACAGGGTCCGTAATTGTAACCAACTAT
Organism: Thumatha senex; assembly: GCA_948477245.1. Classification (NCBI taxonomy): domain Eukaryota; kingdom Metazoa; phylum Arthropoda; class Insecta; order Lepidoptera; family Erebidae; genus Thumatha; species Thumatha senex. The sequence continues at coordinate 11,783,968 of OX419729.1, read as the reverse complement.
TGTATCACATCATCTGTACCACATTATGGAATGCAATAAACTATTGAGTATTGAGTAATTTATTCATTTCTTTAGTGATGAACTAAGGAAATCAGACATTTATCTTGACTCAACTGTAATGTAAATGTAAGTACTTATAGTGTATAATATGTAGATATAATTTATTTACCGTAAACTCTTCATTCCAAAGATTGCCGATAAGAAATTCCTTTTGTGTCATAAGGCTGCCAATTTAAAATATCATTTAGTACCACCATAAATAGTGTTCTTGTTGTTACAATAAAAACATAAGTAACTAACAGTCTGGTTTATCCTCTTGGTTGAACGAATGATGCAACATAAGGAGTTCTATAAATACGCGATGAATCATAACGTCTAGACGAAGTGGTCCGGTCTAAGGGTTGAATGAAAAATAAGCGCCGTTCCTGCTTTTTGTTTCCTCTGCTGACGCAGGCTCTAACTTTGTTGCAATGTTGCCTGATTAGTAAGTAGGGAAGATTACATCATTCTAGGTTAAAGGACCACAACGTGTACTATAAACACGTTTAACGCGTTTATTGTAAGTGACGGAAACTGGTATCTCCATAGGACCCTTCGATACCTTTTTAGGCGAACCTTCTTAACATACATTACATACCATACATTTACATTGTGAGTCGGTCATTTCCATCATTTAAGTAGGCCACCTGTTAGTGTAGAAACCTACATAACTAAAATATAGATATTTTAGTTATGTAGGTCTCAAAAAAAAGTAAAATGAGACATTCCTCAATAGATTGAGGAAGGTCTCATTTTTTTTAGTAATTTCTTTCTTCGTGTTTCATCTATACTCTTCCCCGTTCCTCTTTCAATCTTTATCTAGGAATATGCGGATTAAAGCGATGGACGTATATTGTCTGGTACACTTCTTTGGTTTCTGGGTTGCATAAAAATATTAGCATTAAAATTCGCTATTCACAGTATAGTCCCTAAGGAACCTCCAAAGAAGCGCCGTATACTCGTTCCGCTTCTTTGAAGCGCGTTATAACGCCTGAGATGAGGCCGCTGTAACGGATAGTCTGTTGGGAGTCCTGGGGTTATCCTTCCAAGGGTTCACCGGGGACTCTCGGCCATACGCTGTTGGAAGGACAACGTGTGGTTTGATTTCATCAGAAGGAGTCCGTCAGAGCATACATGAGGATTTTCATACCCCCAGGTTAACAAAAATAGAATTGATGTTTTTGTTGAAAATTTCACAGTTTGTTTCAACCTAATGATTCAGTACGTAAATCTGAAAACGTATATTGACTGTTATTTCATTGAAGATCATAAAGTATATTACTTACCATCATTGTACTAGACTTGTGCTACTGAAAACTTAATATAAAATGATACGATGCAGTTCCATACATGCGAACACCTCACTATGCGCCACCGTTGCTGGAAGACGTCCACCTGCTATAAAAATACTTTTTATTTCTCGAACAACATGATATTAACTGTTACTTAGTACTGTACATTCAAATAACACACTTACACTTAATTTATTATTTAACTAGCCTCACCCGCGACTTTGTACGCCTGAAGGATGTATTATTTATATTTTCGCGTAGAACCTTTGTTTTTTTTAAATATACGCAATTTAAGTTACAAATGTAATGTAGTAATGTCTGAAATCTAGTAGTTAAAATCCCGTTAAAGTCAGTCTAGCCATTCGGCAGAGTCGGGTAACTAACCGTCTTCTTCAACAAACAAACATACAGAAAACGAAGTTGATGTTGATTTCAGTCATACCTTGTATGTTTTCACATATCGCACCTTCGGTAGAACAAGGGCATAATTGCCATGTTTGTGATTTTACAGGACAGATATTTTAAGTTTTTTTTGTGATTAGAGTTAATTTATCTTCTTCTTATATTGACCTTGAGGTAATTACCTTAGTGTGAATTATACCTTATAGTTTTTAGAATAATGGCATGCTCTCTACAATGGTTAAATATTTATAGTTTAAATTATTTTCATATAAATATAAAAACATACCCACACTTAGGACTTTGTTCCGCCAACATTCTTAAAAAAATAGTAATAATGTCCGTATTTCTCTTTATTTTTATGGGATGTGTTTCAATAAAAACAGCAATATTTTTTAATAAAGTTTTAATAGGAACCAACAGACTCAATAATAACACTTAGGTAGTAGTAGTAAGACTACAAAAAATCTTAAATTATAGCAATGAAGTATGGCAAACAACATTAAATTCTAAAGTCTTTGTTCTTAACTTATTACAGTCTTTGCAATCTTAAATATTATGAGATAATCAATACTATTAAAGTTATATAAAAAATATAGAGACGATTTATATATTTAAACCAGACTATTATATATTTTCACTCAGATTTAATGGCAATCGAACGTACCTGAATGGAAAATTCTAAAACACAATAGTTTCTAAAATCAAAACAAGGTACAGTAATTATAGCCGCTAAAAAAACTAGTAATGTTTTTTTAAATCTTTATTTAGTAATAGTTTAAGCAATCACTAACATCTCTGAGTGCGGCTGTTAAATAATGTACTAAATAATTTATTCGAAAGGTGAGATCGTTCGTTGAATAATCATCTTAATTAAAATCAACAATAAAAGTTTCAAAAATCTAAAATATACGGTAACTAACTGTACCTACTCATTCAAATATGGAATCGTTTCTTATTTATTGATCTAGTTGAGCAATTAACGTTAGGCATAGAATCACAGTTAAAATAATCCATTATAATACTGTTCATAAAACTTCGGCACAATGTTTGAGGCAATTAACTGCCGAATGTCATCTCTCTCTTCCGATCGGGGATTGGTAACTTTTCGGTGTATAGCACATTTAGCTTTAAATCTTTAATTTGTTTTTTGTTACCGGTGCGGCTTATTTTCACATTAGCTTCCGTCCAGATATCTGATTGATAGCTATATCTGAATTGGTACGTCTCTAATTTTTTAGTAAACTTAATGACTTTTAGCTCAGATAATCTTATATTATTTCGGTCAACGTCTTTGTTTAGGTTTAAATTCACTTCAACCGACAACGATTTTAGATCAAAGAATGAATCAAAGTTCAGTTCATTGACAATGAAGCCGTTGCCTCTTTTTTTAGCGTTTCTTATAAGGCTTATGTATTCGGCTGGGCAGTAAATTGGTCCAGCTTTCTTTGCCCTTTTAATATTCTTTTCAATTACAGAATGAACTGAGTCTGCTTTATTTTGCGTATGTCCTCTAATAAGGAACTTATGTGTGATTGATTTGATGGCCAGTGTATTTACAGCGTAATAGAACATTCCAAACACGAACCTGAATGAAAAAAGAAGGATGTTTTAAATTGTGACGACCAAAGAATTAAACAATTTCTGTATAATAGAAAACCACCACAATCTACATACTTGTTTTTTTGCTGCCCGCAGCAATTATCCGAGTAGAATATTATGTCTTTACCGGGTTGGTTGTTAGAAAGTTCCTCCAAAAACTTATAAACACACGTTCCTATTTCGTTGGCACCACGCTTTGCCAGGCCTTCGTGCCAAAAAAAACAAAATGTTTTGTCTTCATTCAAATTGGAAACCTGAAACAAAGATTAGAATACAAAAATATAATAGAATTCAACCTGTATGCTTACCATCAATCAGTACTTTATTTAATGCGCATAAGTGATTTGCTTCAGCCCGTGGTTTCGCTCATGTGGTACTTGGATAAAACATAGACATGGAACTCCAGATTCAGTGAAAAAATCTTTGAAATCGGTCCAGTAGTCCGGAGATTAGCCACGACAAACATAGAAATATTTATAATATTAGTATAGATTTAAAAAAGTAAGTAAGCTATCTTTTCCTACCGTAAAATTGTAGCAGTTTAGCTTCGACTTGTAAAAAAAGGCCGACGATTGGCCAATTGGACATGGAAGAACAGCTTGTAGGTCGAATATGGCTACTATGGTATTTGAATCTGGTTGTTTACTTTGTTGTATATCCTTTTCAAGTTCTGATCGGGCCAAACGTTTTTCTTCCATGTGTAAATTATGCTTAGTCAATAGTGGTTCCTTGTCTATAGCGTTTTTAAATGCCTCACACTCGTCGCATTGATCTTTACGAGGTGCGTATAAGCCAATGTTAAAATTGTTGTGGAATATTCGGTAGTAAGCGTCATAATTGACGGCTTGTCTGCCAGCTGCTTGTCTGAGCGCTTGGTAGTCGCGATGGAGTTCCGCTACAGTCAGACTTCCATCTATAAATTCTCGGGTGGTGTTCGCTCTTAAATAATGGCTTTCTGTTCGTGGAATTGAATTAATATGAACAAATACTGATTGTAGAACCTCGTCACTTAGTTTACTATGATTGCTGTGCTTTCCACGTTTATCAGTAGCACTCAAACTCAAAGCACTATCGAATGTATTGTTTATAACTTTCCGTAGCGTTTTTTCACCGACAACCAATGTATTTAGCAAAAATGTCTTGCACACTCTAACTTCTTTTCCGTTTACAACAAAGTAGTAGCTTGAGTTCGGTTTTCTTATTGGCTTATTTCTGGGAATGTTTACAGGAACTATGATTTTTCGAGTTGCTGGTTGAATTTGTTTCACACAAGATGCAAGAAAATCTCTTTGTCTTTGATGATCTCCCAGTTCCCAGTAGGACTTGAAAATGTTTTCCCTATTTTCAAAAGAAACTTTAGTGGTACACGAAAGTCTGCATTTGTCATTGCATGGAGGAAGAATGGATTTCGCTGGCACAACTTTTCCTCTCTTCGAAGTATACTCTTGGCCACAGTTCTTCAAACGCTTCGATACAGTTTGTTTCCACGCATGCGTATTTCTTTGACGTTTCCTAGACTGCCTCTTATTAGATTCTGGTAGAATACCTTCATCATTCGTGGGCAAAGCAGGTACTTGTTCAATATTACCTCCATCATTTCCCAAATCTGTCGTATTATTTACGAGCACAGGAGCCCTGATACTGGAACTACTACTGGAGGTACTACTTGAACTAGAGCTGCTACTGGAGCTGGTGCTGCTGCAACTAGTCCTACTTGACGGACTAGGCACAATCTTGCGTCTTGTTTGGCGTGGGGGCTCATAATCAGATCCTTCAGATGGTGAAAAATCTTCGTTCTGATAATCTTAAAAAATAAACTCATATAAAACTTTATTATTATAAACTAGCTATACCCGCGACTCCGTTCGCGATTGCTATAGCTGACATTACTTGACCACAGTTTCTCTAAAATTAGGAAACACTGTGTAATTTCAACTGTCTACCGCTTCATGAGGTACAGATCGCTGACGGACGGACAGACAGACAGCGGAGGCTTGTAGATAATAAATCGTGCTATTGAATAAATATAATAGCTTATTACGTATTCGATGAATTCTGTGGCGCAGTGGGCGATAGTCCACCCGACGCAGGAGGTAGTGGGTTCGATTCTCGCCTCGGAACAAATGTTTGAATGATCTGTAGATATTTGTGCAGGGTTTTCTAGACCTTTTCTATGTATAATAAAAATATCTATCTATGTATTTTATTTTATTATGTACATAATATCATTTATCTTGTTAGTATCCATAACACAACACAAGGTCTGCTTAGCATGGGGTAGATAATGCTGTGTAAATTGCTATTACTTATTTATTCATACCTGAGATTGCATTTATATTATGTTTTGGTGCGTTTGTTGTTTCCGAAATTTTATCATCAACAATTGTAGAGTTTTGATTTTCAATGACATGTCTTTCAGTCAAAGGCTCAACAATTATATCCTTGCCCGAGCTTGCATTCATCATTGGTGGGTTTCCTGCTTCCACAATCGTACTATCTAAAGACATAGCTAACTGATTATCAAAATTATTACTGTCTATCCATTTCTGAACTATTGTCGAAGGACTAGGCGGGCGTATAGAATTTTAGAATATATACAACATAAAAAATTAAAAATAAAATTATTATATTGTAGTATTGAATTGGCAATAGAACAGTTATTACGTATCCATACCTGAGATAGTATTTATATTGTGTTGTGTGGGTGCGTTAACTGTTTCCGAAATGTTTACTTACCGTTTACCGTTAATGTTTTCATTTTATATAAAACTAATATTTTTTATAATCTTTAAAAATGTAGTATTTATTTGACTTAATTACCTGCTGATGAATCAATGTTTAAATTATGAATTGGCTTATTCTTCTCATCTTCTTCGATATAGGAGTTTTCATCATGCTTATCTATCTGAAGGTCAACTCTCTTTCTATTCGTTTTGTCATCATTAAGCATCATTAATATTTGTCTGCTACGTGCGTTACGGGTTCCCATTTTTATCTTAAATAATAAAATAAAAAATCATCAACTCACAAATCTTACAAATTTTGCTCCGTATCGTTAATTTATTGTAATGATAAAGCCATAACAGTTGTTATTATATCTATGTAATTATGGAAGCAATCGGAATGACAAACTCATACTAGTATATTTTATGTTGACCTACTAAAAAATATTTCGGCATTACAAAGTGACATTTGAATAAAAGACTACGAGTTTGTTTACATTTTGGAATAAAATGGTCACACTTGATTTTACGACTGCGCGATTGTTTACATTTTGGACATACAAAAGCACAACAGTTCGAACGACTTTGTACCACCAAATTATCATCTAAGAAATGGACTTATTTAAAGAAAGTGAGACTTTGTTCCTCCAAAAATCTGAAATTAAAAGGGCATATTTACCTTAACGACTTGTACGCTCCAGCTGACAACCACTCAGCGCGCCGGCAGCGCCGCAACTAACCAATAGGATTTTGTCACGCCAATACGTTTGAAAAAACGCTTCAATGTGACAAAGACACTGTCGCCCTCTGGCGAAATTAGATAGAATTGAACGGGTGTCTTTGTTCCTTCGGGTAAAAGTACGTTTTAAAAACACTTTGGCATACTTAAGACATTTTTCGAAAACTTGGTAGTTCGGTCCTTGTTCTACCGAAGGTGCGATATGTTTAGCAAAAAGCTGTTATTTGAATATTACAAATAAGCACTAATTTTTTTTTAGATTATCATTTAATAAATCATATCGCAGTCCAATGCTGGACTTAGGCATATCGCAAATTTTCATCCACATGAGTGAGAAATTGGTCTTACAGCACAATACTGGCTAAAAGAATTGGTACAGGGTATTTTTTTAAATTTTCATTACCTTTTTTCATGATTTCGTCCGTTAGTCAGTAAGTGCGCCACTTGTAGGTAAGACTGGCTTGTCCCCTTAAGGTCTTAATAGAGTACTATTTTATTTTTTTTAATTTTTAGCACATAAACATATTTTATTTTCAAATAATAACTATGTTTACTGTCAATAAGAATTAAAGAATTCATGACCCCGCTAAATCTGTGTGTGTATCGTTGCGTTACGTATCTTTTGCTGTGACTGGTCCTCAGATGGGTGATCTTTGCGGTATTTTCATTTACGAGATTTTCGATGTTTCCGCAGGCACGTTAACCATGATTACTGCATCTTGGTTGCCAGTAACATGTAAATTTTAAAACCTTATGAGCGGCATGAAAAATTTTAATATCAGTGCAGCGGTCTACTTTCAACACGACAATGGGCGAATAGTATGCCTACCCTTTTAGGGATAATGATTTTGAAGAATTAATATTAAAATGGGAAATATTCAAGTGCCGTCCAATTGATGAATTATGGCCTCTTTATCTTTGATCCTGTACAATTAAACTAAATAAAGATGGCACAAAAAGTATAACAGATTGCCTTATTAAATTGAAGCAAGCATTAAACAACATTAAGATAAAGACTTTAGCAACATAACTAAAAAACAACTCATCACATAAGCTGGACAATATAATAGGTTAGGTTTTATTGTATTTCATGAGCAGATGACCACCCCATTACCTACAATTATCCAGGATGATATCATTCAAAGCTGCTCAAAACGTCTTTACACAAACAGGTACAGTCACACAAACAGGTTCTTTGAACGCTCTCACGTTTCCAAGAACAATGTTTTTTGTGCACCTGCTTCATTTGAACCATCATTTAATTGTGACAGCGAAGCAAATGCTGCCATCAATTACCATGACGTTCCACTTTTTTGTTTGTAATCTTTATTTATTGGTGTCTGTAATGAAGGCAATGACGTGCCGCCCAAAGATCTTGAGTATCTTCTAAATGTTGACTACTTTTAATGCACTATTTATTTGCACCTGCTAATCAAAGACGAGGCTACAGCCGTTGCTCGGAAGAGGAGTATGTAGGTCCAATGTAAACTGATCATAGGTAAGGTCATTTTGCGATTGCTAACTGCCCAATTTCAAGGAACCAGTCAACTGTATAACTCATCCAGCTTTGGAGATGGCTAGCACCGTTTTAATGAGTGATATTTACTTGAGTTACATATAGTTAGTTTATATTTACATCAGGCTCATCAGGATATCGCACGGTTTTCTATAGAGCTGCGAGTATCCAGCTGATGCCCAAGATATGGTGCTCAATAAACTCATACACTGCTGAGTGTAGATGAAGCAGTGACGTGGTATGGTGGTGGCAAATAGTGGCAAAGAGCGGAAAATCTCCCGCTACAGGGAATGTTTTGGGCAAAATTTGACATTAACATTGCATAGAACTCATCTGCGTTTTCAAAGGAATGCGAGAGTAATGTACTCTTTCGTGCCGTAGCGCTCCCAGGCGTCCATGAAAGTTAAAAAGCTGCATACTACATGGTCTATGTGGACTTCTACGCAGTGATTACCAGAATTGACAGTCAACCCTGGTAAGTTTTTTAGAAGGAATATCTGGTTCTCTGGTTTACACACAACCTGAAGAAGCACTGTGTGGTTTCTATGCTACAGTTCTACATGCCCATTACACTGCTGCTTCGGTGGTGTGAAGCTCTCAGGGACATCTTAAATAAGATAACATTCTAATTATTTGGGAGTGTATAGACGAAAACGGGCCTTGTCATTGCGTTGTCGTCCACTTGTGAGTTATGGTACTTATCACATCGGCGAGAAGTTTAAAATCAATCTCTACTCAGACAGATTACAATAAAGCGGGTTATTAGAACCATGGTAATTAAGATAAAAGTCCCTCCTACGTATTCAATAAACGATCATTTTTTTACATTCACTATTCTAGCGAAACGCTATAAAGGCCGCTTCATTTCACATTATTATCTCAGGAAAATAATATATTTCAGATTGATATTAATAAAAAAGTATGCTTAAAACAAACATTTTAAAAAATAACTACGTAAGATATTATAAAAATCGTATTTTTTTTGCATTATTGTAATATGTCAAACGGCCATCATAGCGTGCCGCTATAAAGTGTTTGAATGCTCTACAAGACATGCTGAACTCTTGAAACGCAGTCAGTTTCAAGAGTTTAGCATGTCTTTATAGGTGACAGGAAACTTTCAATAATGGTTAACTACAATGTTGTAGTCTGTTTTTTTCCAACCACAGGCTCACCACCTGTTATTAAAGGGCCCAAATATAAAGTATGCCTCTGTCAGGAAAAAGGCGTGATTATATTTAAGTCAATAACATAAAGTTATTAAGTGCATGTCATAAAGTAGGTACATTAAATTTTAGAACATAATAAATTATTATTGTTCTTATACTGAATGTTTGTCGAGCAACGACGTGCTTGCAATTAATTCCTCTCCGCAGTAGTAATTTATACTTGTCACAGTCATTGACAAGTCGTGTTTACACCTACGTGCATAGATTGTAGGTTGTATGTATACAAAACTAATCAGTACTAATAGTCTCTTGTAATCTTAGTGCATTCCCAGTTCCTTCCAAGCTCAATCTGAATTTGGAGCCTAATTTTATTTGACTGCTAGGAGCAGCTGCTTTTGTTTTTTGACTTTGAAGCGCTCGTGGTCCCGCGGACTCAGTTTTCTGTGAACGATTATTGCGTTACGCAACTTTCGCTATGGCTGGTCTAGGATGCGTGATCACTTTGAGGCAGTTACATTTGAGAGCGTTTCCGTGCTTCGAAAGGCACGTCAAGTCGTTGGTCCCGGTTGCCAGTAACATGGCAGTCTTAAGTCAAGTTAAAGGCCTTATGGCCTGAAAAGTTTCAACAGCAGGTAGCCACAACCAGCGTCTGTCTATTTCAACACGGCAATGGGCTTACAGGTGGTATAGGCTGGTGGGATAGGAATACACATGGTAAAAAGTGGGTATATATAATATGCCTCTGCTACGTCTTCATGGATAAGGCAGAATAAATAAATTACGGTGACCACTTTCCATCAAGGTGGGCCGTATGCTTGTCTGCTTCTTCAGAGGTATAAAAAAAAGAAAAAATAATAAGGAGCGGCTACCGTCTGACCTTCCAACCCTGTACGTGCGGCTGCGTCATTGCCGCGGCATTGAGCGTTACTTCAACGGTATATTTAAACGGGTAAACTAATTTCGATAAAATTTTGTTCAGAGATAGCTAACACCATAGAAGTATATATATTACTTTTTGTCCCAGAAACAGTTCCTGTGGCATCGAAAAAGCTTCACCACACAGACGGAGTCGAAGGCGTCCTCTAGTATATTTATAACATCCGATAGAAGAGTATCAGAGTGTGCATAGGCGCACGTTTGTGATCTCAGGGCGATAATGAATGCAGAGGTCACGCTATCACTTGAAGAGTTCGCCCAGGGCTGACCTTGCTCCAGATCCCTCGACCTTGTTCTCTCCAAGTTAACAAGTAATAAACACCCATAATATTTACATTGTTGTATTATATTCTTGAGTTATTCATTAGCCGGCCGCATTAGGTGTGCAGTCGAGCACTTAATTGATAAGCACTCCTTTTAATAGGCATGCCATGTAAACATTTTTATAAATTAGTTAAAATAATTTGTAAATATTCTTTTCACTCCTCATGCTCTGAAAGTGCTTATTTGTGCAGGATAAAGGCTGCACAATATCAAATTTTGTGCACAAGTGCATTAACGTATCTACTCATACATAAATGTATTAGATTAAGGCAAAGAAAAAGAGCCATACAGCCAAACACAATAAGAATTTCCTAGATAGAATTTGTTATTTTATTATATTTACTTTAATTTATTTGCATTATGTTTTTTTAAATTGTACTTTGGTAACCAGATAACTGATAAACATACTTATATATTTTTAAATTACATACATATTATAGATAAATAACATAATACGAGTATATAATAATAATAATATAGCCGAAACGTAGAAATGTGAGGTTATGAAAAAGAATACAACTACACTGTATAATATGAGATTACTTGCAATATGCAATTATACCTTCTTAGAGATCATCTCTGGCGAGTACGGTAGATGACGGTGAGCTTGCAGTAACAACTTCAGTTCTTGTACATTTAAGACATATATATTATCAGGTCTTCGTAGGTAAAGAGCTAAAGAAGCCCACCAGACTAAAGTGGCCGCAATACTGATCATATTTTATCTAGGGGTTTCTTTTTGTGAAGAATTCTTTATGGATGATATGCTGGTACTCCAACCGATTAAATCAACGTGAATGTTTTATTAAAGTGAAAAAAGACAACTTGGTTCGAGACTGAGATTGAACCCGTGACCCTGGCCTAACCAGGGCAATGTTCTAGCAACTGAACTACCTAAACCTTACCGAAACAAGTTAAAATTCTTTACTATATTTTAATCGTCATTTAGGAGTATGACCAGAGCCATCTAACAAACTACATAACAACTCTGATACTAATGAATGGTATTACAAACATTTTTAAACATTGATGCAATGGACTCCACTCAATCTATGGATAATTTTTTAAAGCAATTATTAGTTTAAGTAATTTTTTAAAGTAATTAGTATTATTGATAGTTTTTTTTAACTTTCATAAAATATTTATGTAAAAGTTAGCAAACTAAATGCTTTATTATTATATGCTTTAAATTTATCCATACATCAACATGGCGTCATTCTGCCTATGGTTGGGAGTCCCGGGGTCAGCCCTCAAAAGGATAACCCCAGCGCTCCGGACAGATTTGTGTCGCTACAGCGGCCTAGCCTCGGGTGGTTTGGGTGCTTTACCACATTTTTTTTTCGGGTGTTATACCACTTCTTTGGGGAAGAGGGTGAAGGACGTATTTATATATGTGCGTATTTAAATTTTTCGTTAAGGTCATTGAATAGTTGCACTAGAATCTAACTAACTTACAGGGGGCCGAGTATAGTATTGACAAGCCGTAGAATAGAACCAGAATCGCTGTTTTTAGCTGTCAAAATGGTATTAGACATTAAAAAATGCATCTGAATGCCACTGGCGCAGTACGTGTTAGTAAAATTCAATCGGCCGACCGATAGCAGTCTATTAGAGTACGATTGTAATAGTAGACTACGAAAAACTGTCAAAATTGTACCGGTGGCTTTCTATTAAGCGACGTTTTCGATTCTATTTCGACACGATTGAAATAGCAGATTCGGCCCCCTGACTGCTTACGATTGTTGCTCAAAATATTTTTCCTCATCGCAGGTAACAATCGAATTCATAAATACTACCTTTTTGTTGCCTTTGAGGCAGGCAAGGCAGATCTCAATAAGTATGCCATCCTGGTGATAACTTATTTTGTGAGGTACCCATTTGTTAAGATATATTTTTTGCCAACGTGACGTGAATAACACCATATTTTTATACAATGTTCGTCGATATTGCTAATTCAGTATTCCTTACCTTCTAGACTAAATTAATGATCTGAAACTCATCATTCCATTAATTATCAAGATACCTGATTTTTCTTAATGATACATTTTGTAGTTTTATTTTGTAAATTGAACATCGTAATTTCAATAAGTTTTAAAGGTACTTTTTATCTAAATAAATATTACTATAATACAAACGTCAGCAAACTAAAATCTATTAAATAAACACAATTTAATATTTAGAGTTTCGGAAGCATTTATAAATCAGAAAAGTTAGAACATTTGAAATAAAACGAAAATATCTATAATCAGGTAGGTGAAAAAGTTACACTTAACTGTCAAAATTATTGCTTCCATTTGTACTGCCAGTTTCGCAAGTCAATAGCTCTGTGAGAAAAGAACCTGGCATTAAAAACTCATGGCCACTCTTTTCCAACCGCTTCGTTTTATTATTTTAGTTTTGTTTTATAATAAAACAAAGCATTTAGAAGAGTGGCCATGAGTTTTTAATGCCTGGTTCTTTTTAATAAAGGTAGTAAAGTTGCTTATGCAGCGTAATTTTGGTGGCATGGATCTAGATAAGCCACGTGAGGAGGCCTCTAACATTGATTGGGCTTCATTAATCACCGCTCATGGCATTGACGAGAAAGTTAGCATCTTAACAAATAAGTTAATTGATCTTTATGATGTACATGCTCCAATCCGTGCAGTAAGGATGCGACACTTGCCGTCACATTGGCTTACAGCTGATATCAAATTGATTATTGCTAAAAAAGCTGCAGCTAAATGTTTAAGCGTCAGCCTACATCTGAGGATCGCGAGAAATATGTAACATTGCGAAACATCTGCAGCAAAGTGTGCAGGTAGGCACAACGCCAACATATCCATAAATCGGTCCAGAACGGGGACCCTGCAAAGGTCTGGAAGTTTCTTAAAACGCTAGGGGTTGCAAAGCCTAAACAACAGGACATTCCTATAAAAATTGATATTGATTCACTAAATCAACATTTCTGCTCGTCTTCATGTTATGATCAATTTAGCAAAGTAAGTACTTTACAATATCTTTCATCACTTCCAACTCCTTCGTTTCCACCGTTTGTTTTTGAACAATTATCTGCTTGTGATGTTAACTGGTGCATATTGTCGCTAAATTCCAATGCTGTTGGAAACGACTGTTTGAGTCGAAACATGGTCGTGCCTATTCTGGATGAAGTTCTTCCCATACTGTGTCATGTCTTGAACCATTCCATAACTTGTGGTGTTTTTCCTTCAATATGGAAAGAGGCACAAATTATTCTCATTCCCAAAAAACCTAACCCAACATCCTTTGCTGAATTTCGTCCTATTTCCATTTTGCCTTTCCATTCCAAAGTCCTAGAACGGCATGTACACAGCCAACTTAGCTCATTCCTTACTCAAAACCACCTCCTTAACCCATTCCAGTCCGGCTTCCGACCAGGATATAGTACAACAAGTGCGTTGATCAACGTCACTGATGACATTAGGGTGGGTATGGAGAATGGAAATCTAACTGTATTATCCTTACTTGACTTTAGCAACGCTTTTAAATCAGTGGATTTCCAAATCCTGCTCGATATTCTGCGCTCGATTAACATATCTCCAACAGGTATTGATTGGTTTCACAGTTATCTAATCGGACACAGGGTTGCGTTCTATCCCCATTACTTTTCTCTATTTTTATAAATTCCATTTCTAAATCTTTACTGTCTTCCTACCACTTGTACGCAGATGATTTACAGATCTATATGCAAGCTCCGGTGCATGAAATCACTGAGGCAATTTCAATAATTAACTCAGATTTAAGGCAGATATGTAAGTGGAGCAAGCTCTATGGACTAATGTGAACTCATCCAAAACTCAGGTGACTGCTAAAGGCAGCCACAATATGGTGACACGAATAGACAGGTCACAACTACCAGACATCATGTTTAACGGTGTTCTGCTACAAATATGTACAACTGTAAAGAATCTGGGCATTTTAGTTGATGACACTCTTTTTTGGAGACCCCAACTGCAAGAAGTTAGTCGGAAACTGTTTGCATCAGCAGGATCTTTGCGCCGTCTGCGTAATTTCCTGCCAACGGCCACTATAATTGCGCTCGCTCAATCTCTCCTTCTTCCCTTGCTAGATTATGCCGATGTCAGCTATCTCGATATCACCGAAGAGCAACTTGATAAGCTTGAGCGGCTTCAAACCTTCTGTATAAGATTCATATTTGGGTTACGCAAATATGATCATCTAACCGAATATCGCAACATGCTCGAGTGGCTTCCAATTCGCCTTCGACGGAATACTCATATCCTTTCTATGCTTTACATTGTACTGTTTAATCCGCGTTCTCCAGCATATCTCAAAGAACGATTCATGTTCCTTAATGACACACATTCAAGATCCTTGAGGTCGTCGGAATCTATGGAATTGGCAATACCTACTTATTTCACTAGTTATTTTGATAAATCGTTTACCGTACAGGCTGTGCGGTTATGGAATGCATTGCCTATTCCAATTAGGTCTTAGTCTCTGTTTGTCTTTAAGCGCATGGTAAAAGAATATTATTTGACCCGATAGTTAATTACTTCTCTTATTGCTGCGACTCCGATAATTCTTATTCTATTATAAATGTATGTTTATATTTATATAGTTTATAAGTGTATGTATGTTTATGTCTAAGTATATATGTTTATATGTAGTATGTATTATGTGTATTGTATGTATGTGTATCGTATATATGTGTATTGTATATAAATATATATATGTTACATTTATTATTATTATGTATTGTGCATATTGTATAATGTAGCTAATCATTCATTCATCATTTGTTTTTTTTTTTTACACATCCTTTTCTGTTCATCCCAAGGTTGCCTGTAAGAAATTGCTTTTTAGCGATAAGGCCGCCCTTTGTACATTATCTGACTAAAATATTTGTAAGTAATCTAGCTATAATATGGTGTACAAATAAAGTTTTATTCTATTCTATTCTATTCTAAAGTTTTTAGTTCCCACCAATTCTCAAAGTACACATCCGTACCTAGTAATTTATTACATCCATTAACTTTACGGGTATGTCTTTCTAGATCTAAAAGTCGTCATACTTTAGCCTGTACTTAAAGTTTCAAAAGGAATGTTTTGATTGGTAAATTCTTGAATATCTAGTAACACATTATTTGTTGAAGAACATTTGCCAAGAACAGAGGTGAACTGCGGACGTAGAACGACTGTTAGTGAAAGTCAACCATTTTGGGTTTTTTTTGCAAAGAATTATTACAGTATCTTTCCACGAGGATGTTAGTATAACGCCACTGGTGATGGAATAGCTTTCTTTTTCATAATCTTTAATTTTAGTATACATCTGACTTGACAAATGGGTATCATATTTAACGTGAGTGTAGTAATCTGCTTTTAAAGTAGACTGTAGCAAATTAGGAAGACTGAAAGAGATTTATGAAAAATTGTTTTGGTATCTTGAGAGTTCTTTTTGTGTCGGATAGCCAATTTATCGCGGAAGGCTATATATTATCACGCTAATCTCTGCGTAGCAGTAATCATAAATGTCGACAATTCGGACAAATTTTAAACATTATTGTAGATTTTATAAACGACGGGAATAATTAAGTGCGACGGAGTTTGAAACATGTCACGGGCGAAGCCTAGTTAAATATTTTAAACGAAATTGTTACACCTAATATGTTCTATCAGATATCATAATTGCTACTCATATAGGCTCTATCTATGAAGAACCAGATGATTTTATTGCTATATTAGAACCATTCTCTAAGTCAGTCTCATTCTCTAACGGGCACTTTAACTAATACAATTGTCGAAATTAGACAAGGGAATCTCTTCCTTAAAATAAAAGTCACTTTATTCACAGACAAAGATAGGTAAAGCCTGCTGATATATCAGCCAAAGGTGTCCACCATTTTACGTTGAATGAATTATTTAATCTATAATAATATACAACAATACAGGAATCCACACGGTGAAAAGTGGGCATATAATATGCCTCTGCCACCCCTTCGGGGATAAGGCGTGATGGATATTTATTTTATTTATTTTATTTATAATAATATTTTTATTAATGTTTAAAGTAATACAGGATACTATAAATCAAATAATCTTCAGCGATGAATTATTAACAAAATATAATATGTAGTACCTACTTATATGTACAAATTAATTTAATATTATTTAACGAATCTAACAACTGATAAAATAAAATGCTAAACACACATCAAAACTATAAAAAAATTAAGGCATTCATTACACAAAGAGATTTGTAGAGGCTGAAATTTGAACCCACCACATCTGAGATCTTAGAGAGGCACACTAATTACTACACCAATGTTTCAAATTTACAAAAAAAAAATGTCTTCATTATGCGGGTGAAAGGTACAATTCGAGTCATAAACTAGAGCTTAGACATGCCGATTATGATTGATTATAATGGTATCCTATATCATGGTAGTGAGGGTCACTCAATCTCAGGGGGCCGCAATAACTTTTCATAAGGTGGATGACATGACGTCATCCACCTTATGAAAACTTGAAAAAAATGAACTAAAACTTAAAATAAACTAAACTGGACTTTTAATTATTGTTTCGCCGACTTTACCATTCACATCGCTATAAAGTTCTTTTCTTCTTCAAAGACAACGTAGAAAATACTGTATTTGCACAGATACGTACCTACAGTGCGTAACCGCCCATGTTCTAAGGTAAGTTTTCTCAGCTTTCCGTGTTGTATCCCCACCCTGGTGGAGCGTGAAAGCACTGCCATCGTGCGCGGGCGCCGATAAGTGTGTCACGCGGGTCGACGAACGCCGGCCTAGACCCACATACTGCAATTGGGGCACAATCAGCGATAGTATAGCTAGCGCGTTGACCCCGCGCGGTGAAATGCACATCTCTCTCCTTCACACTCTTTCTCTCGACGTCGTTCGACGTTTGTCGCCGGGCGGCTTTCCCGCCGAGTCATCGCTGCGAGCTGCGCCTACACGCCACGTTGTATAATGTGTTAGACTAATGAAGTAATGACTTCCACCTATGCATACACATTACATTTAAATTGTCATTAGATTTAAAATAACTACAGATATCATAATTATACAAAACGTGACGATTGCTGATCACGAACCCAGTGCAATGCCCCAAGTACTGAATTTCAGATAGTTATGTTGCATACAAAGTTGACAATTGAATATGAAGTGCACGTATATCGTGTTGGAGCGACAACGTTTATATTTTCTCTCGGACTTATAGCTCGCATGTGACCATCCGAACTATTCAAACGGTACGGTCATTATACATCAATAATAACAGAATACTCGATCTTCGTTGTTGTTCAAAGACATCTTTATACACCGAGACAGGATATTGAGGCAAAAAACGAACATATACTTATCTGTTAGATCCACATTGGCATGTACAGCTCGTGTGAAGCATGCATGCTCTGTGTTTCTGCACGAGATGCTGCGCAAATGTATACAATTATGATGTCCGATTTTCACTTTCAGATTTAGGAAGTTGCTCTTGTTTGTTCTCAAGTTGTAATTCTATCACAAAACCAATTACTAAAGGTAATTAAACTAAAATTTCACTATGCACTTTAAAAACTTTCACTGCATGCTATTTTGGAAAGGATTGTGAACCAATTTCAAAAGTTAAAATGATTAATCTAGCTAGCTATTAAGACATTTCTACAATTACTATGTGAAAGTCCGTAAATAATTTAGGAAATTCAGAACTATGCAAATTATTTAGTGGCATAAAATATTAGAACACATTTATTTTTGTTTGGGGTCGTCTATATAAGTGAGGATGCTCATAAAAACAGACTAATAAGAGCGAACGGAAAAGAAAGTAAAAATGAGTGCATTGGTACAAGAACTAGGCAAACGTGTAGAGTAACGAGAAATGTGTTCAAGTGAGTGCAGCGGTTTCATCTAGGGGGGAAAAGTGACGGTGATCGAACTGGAAACACCAAGAGATTCGGAGCGGCTGTGTATTGTCTGCAACCGCATTCTCGCGCCTCTCTGCGCTTGTATTGCACATTTTTTCCCCTACTTCTTCACTTTCTTCCTATATACACTTTCTAGGCTTTATGGTGAAATGCCTACGCTTTCTAACGTAACACTAGTGCAAGTTTTTCTTGTCACCTTCCATTTGTATTGAAAACGAGTTGATATTCTCATTGATACTGCAGTTTGTACACTATCAATTTTATATTCAAATACAGTGTGTTAAAGAATTGACGATGTGTCCAAACGTTATACAGGACGAACGGTGTCAGAATCGCGCAATATAATGTTTGTGAAACAACTTCCTTATGCTGTGTGGTTTTTAACGTTTCAATGTACGTGCAGTCATGAAGGCTTGCTCTGGAAATCTGCATAGACGGATGTAGGCGCTATTAGATATTGTAAGTTTCTCTATCGGAGAAACTTTCGGAGTGAGCGAAGTGTGTCGATTCACGAGCCAGGCCGTGGTCGTGCACCCACGGAAATGGGTCCACGACAATAAACTATAAAACATGTCTATGTAGGCCATCGCTGAGCCTTGCGAGAGCGGGATCACCGCCGCCAGTCGCTCGCCTGGTTCTATGCAAATCATTAGGAACTTTCTTCCGGCGCAGTCAGAGGTCATTGTAACGATTTCTCGTACGGAAGCACGCGATTATTGCCTTTCAAATACTAATTCGTTTAATTTATATCTAATCAATTCGTTTGTGATACAATATTAATTTACCTATCATGTTGATACAAATATTTATTGCCTTAAATCGAAAAACCAGATATTTGTGACACAAAAACTAATCAAACGCCTCGCGTCGGCGTGAGAGTGTGTAATAAAATTTGAATGTCTATTTTTTAATTTATAAATATTTTATATGCGTCCGTTGTAGCGTTGTAGTATGAAAGGCGATGTTCTGAGACCACGACCCGCGCAATACGGGCCTGCGAGGCAGCGGTTGTGCGCATACGGCGCGTTGCTGCGCTAACCTACTTTGCGTGCATTGATCTCTTTGTTTGTAAACATGGCGTCGCTCGGCATCGCCGTCGACGCCGCTGCCCTCTACACTTTAGAATAAAACTTAGTTTCGTGGTTCTGCATCCGTATTATTACTATAATACTACTATTATTACTAAAATACTACTACTATTATTATTATCACTTTCAAATAAAAACTGTGATAGAAGTCAAATGCTTTTTGCAAATCTGGAACTGAATTGTAGTTTTCGTTGTATATTGTTTATATATTCATATAAATACATATCTCTACCTTAATAGACACCTAAACCGCTGATAATAGTGATCAAAATAACATTGCTATGAAAATGCAAACAGGTGCATCTTTTATTAACGTGTAGAAATCTCTGCGGACGTTATGCCGGGCTCGAACTGACTAAAGCCGTGGTCCCTACCTACATAAATATCTAGCGCCGGGCGCCCTATGTAACTCCTCGGATAGATGTCCCCAAGTTCCCGTCAATAGAATCCTTTAAGTTCAAAAAATAGTAACTACATAATCATACCTACTGTCAGTAATAATGAAATTAATATTACTCTCATTTAATCTTTCTCCTTCTTCTGTGTTAATATCATTTCATTTGACCCTGAGTCTGAGTCTTCTTTGATTGTCTAAGAGCCTAGTCCGCTTTTGTGTATGGTTCGAATGTTTACGGAACTAGAAATCAAAGAAAGCTGTTTTTTTTATTATTTATGAAAATATGAACCCCTTGATCGTCCAAAGACTTGGACAATAATAACGAAAGGGTATTATGGAGGTTGATATCCTCGCTCTGCGGCAAAATTGACAAAAGATTTTAAAGTAAGCATTAAAAAAATTAAGCCCGAGAAGGGTCCTACATGCAAAAAAAGGTGCCTGAGCGGTATGGGTAGATATGCAGATTGGTTTGCTTTGTAATGCTTAAAAGACACACAAATCGAACAAAATATAATAAGGTGTAGAAACGAAAGAGCACCGAACTATATTGTTACCTGCGAAATAAAAAAATATGCCAAGCAGTTTACAAGTAACATCAGGCTTTTAAAAGCACGAAAGTTCACTCCTGATGCAACGAGATCTGCATAGTAAAATACTTAACTATGCAGATCTCGTTGCATCCGAAGTGAATTTTCGTGCTTTTATACGCTTCTGCCGTACATATTTCTGGAATCAAACATAGCTGACATAGGACCCGTAATTTACTATTACCGTGGTGTTTCCCTTTTTCTATCGGATTTACACCTAGTCGCTTTCCAGGACTCCCGCTTTGCAAAGGAGGGAAGAGGCATTATGTTCTTTTTCCAACCTTCTCAAGTTATCTACTGATTAATTTCGTTGTGGGTTCCAAGACATTCTTACTTCTCCTGGGACTTCACTGTGATCGAGCTTGGTGTTACTTTTGTGGTCTTGATCATTGCTGTAGATCCTGATTTACGGGAGTCACAGTAATGGGAATGCGGGTGTTACTACTACTACTAGCTCCAATCGCAAAGTGCTCAGTAATTTGAATACATTCTTGTTCAAATGCCCTAAAAAGATGTCCTAGAAGAATGACTCTTGGAAATGTTATCATCACTGTTTTATTAAAATACCATAAAGGCGAATGGGAATAGAATAAACTGTATTGCACATCTGTATAAGTATATGCCTTTTAAAGGAAATGCTCTTAAACGGAAGTACAACAAAAGGTCACCCATCTCAGGACCGACCATTGCGTTAGATATTTAACGCAGAGATCTTACAGAACACTGAGCTGGCAGGACTAAGAGTGCTTTAGCTAGCGGTAGGAGCTCATCCACTATTTACTGTTTGGAGGTCTAGTAGAGAGGAGCAGTACCCATGCGCGGATCCAACCCCTAAAAAAAGGTTGTGGGCTAAAAATCAGCCAACTACAAGTCGATATGAACTCGCTCATTATCAATGTAGTGCGTTTCTACAATATCCTAAATATAAAGTGAAAAAATTTTCAGCTTCGAGCTGGACTCGAACCAGCGTCCTTGGACTTGCCGGGTCTGACGCTTTAACCAACTAGGCTACCGAAACTCACTCGAAACCGACAATTCGGTGAAAGGGTCGCAATAGACCGATAAAGTGTGTTATCACTGGTCAATAGGGTTGTGGGATGCCCATTGTGCTCAGAATAGTGGATCCGCGCTAGGTAATACCTATTAGTCTACTCGTAGTAGCTGTTCTGTGGTTTAGTGGATATGACGAGCTTGCAACCTTGGCCCATACTTATTTACCATGTTACAATGGTTAACTCATCATCTATTATATATGTCCGGGTAAATTTCGTATTTAACTCATAAACTAACATTCCGATGAGCTAGATATTTGAAATTTAGACAAAAGCACAGAAGTGGATTAAGATGCATGAAAATGTGAATAAAGAAGAAGTATTTTTAGTCTGATTTAAAAATATGGTTCATTAATTTTCTTTTATCATAAGCTTTATTCTATCTTTTAATAAGTTAACATTTGAAGTAGTCGAGTTGTGTATCATCAATATTTTTAAAACAATTATAGACCACCGCCGTAAATATTTGAATAGTACGTAAATCAAGGGCTGAATAATTTGATGGGAATAGCTATACTGATTAAAAAATAAATAAATTAATGCGTTAAAAATCATTAATAGATTATTTTTTACTCAACATTGTGTGGTCATATTAGTCAATGTAATTTTTATTTATTTTTAATTTTCATATACAAATTGTTTTAGCTAGCCAGTACAAAAGTTATCAAAAAACCTTTACAGGTTTGTCCTGACAACCACATTCAATCGATACTGTTATTCTATTTTAAAAAAGGTAAAGATTAGTAGGTATATATGTTTTTTTTTCGTGTGGAAAACCTCATGGATGCTATGCCGGACTCCTACCGACTAAAACCACACGTTTCCCTTTACCTGTCTATAGCCAGGAGCCCCGGGTGAGCCCTCGGAAGGAACTACCCAGGGCACCATGTTTTCAGTACACATTATATTTTAAGAAGGGCGTCAAAAATCATATCCAAAACATGTCAAAATAGAAATCACAACTCTAGCTTTCAAAGTTACTTATCATACTTGTGACTTTTTGTAACTTGACTATGGATCATGGCGGGATAAATCCATCAAGTGCGGCACTTTCAAAAAGTCCCAAAACATAATATAGTACGATTAACAATAAAAAACGCTGCATTTAAGGGAGCCTCTATTTACTTTCTGCTCAAAAAGCTTTCTAGGGCTGCGGCACCGTAGCTATAAAAAATATCAGTATAAAATTATCAATAATACAAAATGTAATATTTTGAAGTAAGACCAATTCTCAAATAACCCTAAAACGTGTACGTTATTATGTGTTTACACACCACGTAAGTCCTATGTTTTGAGATGAAATATTGACGAAAATTATTGCCAGCGAAATGTGTACAAGGCATATTGTACTTACCTACTTAGAGTACCTTGCTGTCCAAATATTACATTTTATCGTTTGACGTTTTCCTACACACGAGCATACGACCTGACTGAATATTTGCATATTGCGAAGTTGATACTGTATAATATACATATATAGTAGTTTATGCAGCATAGCTACGTTCAAAGATTTGAAAGGAACTAATTTCTTTCAAACATAAGGACACATTGGTACCTTGCGACCGCTAAATGATCTTGAGTTCGCGACCCTCACGCCTGTTTTATTACGTAAGCTACGCGCCTCTTAGTCAAAGAGCTGATCCCTTCACATTGTCAAGGGTTATTGAACCGGTACCATTTTGCTCTACCTCTAAAGAATGCAAGGACGCCGATGGTTCGTTGGGCGTGAGTGACTTGATTTGGTCAAGCTACACTTGTCTACTTTTGCTCCGTCTCTATTAATGTTTTATACATATATTTTCTAAGGCGGTATATCGTCACCACCACTTACGAAGGCTTGTGTAAACTAGTTATTACCTAAAGCTCCGCCAGGGTGGCGAAGATTTGCTGTTCCCGTTACTTACAGGAATATGTTTTCGGGATAAAGGCGAAGTCTATAACACTGAGAGATCATCACCTTTCAAACTGTGAAAGAAAATCCCTTACAACTTAACAAACTTTACATCTTTATAATATTAGTATAGACAACAAACTCGCTTTTTACGCCATTACACTATACGATCAAAAATCCGTGAAATCTTAGCACATGGGACTACGGGATACTGCAGACTGGCTACTTATAGCATTTGCGCCCAGTATTATGTGACAATACCGCTATCGAAGTTTCATCGTGTATTAGCTTCGGACGCAGCATCGGAATCACGCGTCTCGATCGCAGCATTTGGCGTTTGTAGGGTTCCGTACCTCAATAAGAAAAAAGAACCAAACCCTTATAATATCACTTTCTTGTCTATATGTCCATCTGTCTATCTGTCCGTTTGTACGTCTGTCTGTCAAAGTGTCACCATCGATTTTCTCAGAAACAGGTGGGACCTATCAAGTTGAAATTTATACTAGATACTTAGGTATAAAAATGGTGTATAAAAATCAGGGTCCTAAATCAATACGATTAAATGATATTGGCAAGTTTAGATTTTCGATTTACCTTATTTATGAAGTTTTTGAAATTTTCAGAAATTTCCCTTTATTCCTTGTGCTATAGATAAGACCCTTATCAATTCTAGGTCAACCGGAAGGTTTATGGGGTCGAAAACCTATACGGTAGTTTCCGTTGTCAACGAAATTTGGCAAGAAATAGGATGTTGCAGCAGAAATAAAAGAAAGATTTTAAAATTAAAAAAAGTTAAAATTTTGGGGCGTCCCGATTCAGACATAGATAAAAACAATTAACATAGACCTCTGAGTTGTATGGGCGCTCATAAAGTTTGGAGATCTAGCTTAATTAAGCTACTCTTTCAGTGACTTTGGGAGTCACCCTGGTCAAGTGGGTTGGTCAGGATTACTCCTAAATATATCGTAAAACCCTTTGTCATGACCTCGCCTGATAGTTTCTTCCAGATCTCGATAATATCCCAATTTCACCTCCTTCCTCATGTAATTGCATGGCTAATGGTATCTTTTCATTCCACCTCATCGGAATAACTTGCAACAGCATCTTTTGTTAATCTAAAAGTAAGTATAAGAAATATAATATCTATAGGACCTCTATATCTCTGTCACACCTTTAGGGATAAGGCGTGATTGGTAAATAAATAAATAAGTATAAGAATGTTATGAATTAATTCCATCACAGTCAAATAAATTGTTATGTTTACTATATTATCAATCGAAGAGAAGCGAACGAAGCGAGAATAGCTCCTTTTGTTTTTTGTACCACTTAGGTGGCAGACAAGCGTACGGCCCACCTGATGGAAAGTGGTCACCGTAGCCTATGGACGTTTGCAACACCAGAGGTGCAGCACTCGCGCTGCCGACCCTTTATAAACCTTCTAAGATCCCTTTTGAAGAACCCCATACTATAGACGTTCGGGAAAACCCAGGCAGGGAGTTCTTTCCACAATTTAAGCGTACGCGGAATAAAGCCTCTATTGGACCTAACCGTGTGGGTGCGCTCCGGACTCAAAGTGTGAGGGTGAACACCCTGTCTATGGCGAGCGGTGCGATGGTAAAAGGTAGCCGTGGGCATCATATCAAACAACTCCTGAGAGCACAGACCGCTGTACAGGCGATAGAACACGCATAAGGAGGCGAAGTATCTCCTGTCGCGAAGGGGCTCGACACCGCCCGCTAGTAAAGGATCGTTGACAATCCTTATAGCACGACCTTCTACCGAGTCAAAAGGTCGAAGCTGGTATTCAGGTGCATCAGCCCAAAGGTGACGGCAGTACTCCATGTGCGGCCGCACTTGCGACTTAGAGAGGAGCAGTGTTTGCTTTGCAGTAAAGTACTGCCGCGCCCTGTTGAGCACTCCGAGCTTTGCCTTGTCCTCTAAATGACTTCGGTATTGGACGTCACTAGAGATCTCAACACCGAGGATCCCAATACTATTGGAGATGGAAAGAGGTGTGCCCTGAAATTGCGGCGCTACAGTAATTGGGGCTTTTTTAGCAGTGAATGCACAAACTTGAGTCTTGGTAGGGTTAAATTGAACAAGATTTTGTCTACCCCAATCGGACACTCTAGCAAGAGTAGCCTCGATTTTAGACACAAGTTGTTCATGACTTTCTTCCACTGCAGACCGGGGGATATTGGAGCGACCCGTGTAATAAGTGCACCCGTACATGACAATGAATACCGTCAATGGACAGCGTGTCATTGATATGCAGCAAAAACAGAGTAGGTGACAACACTGAGCCCTGCGGGACCCCAGCATTGATGGCAATGTATTCCGAACAGCAACGGTCAAGGACGGCTCTTATAGCTCTTAAGACGGCGACAGCAGATATCATCCCGGACGATACATACCCCAGCTTGTCGCCTGAAGTTGTACTCCAGCTTGTAGCCAGGATACATCTTACTTGATGTAAGTAAGATGTATCGGTCGGGCATGATATCTTTGTCTCCGTCAAGAAAAATAAGGTTGGCTGCGCAGTCTCAAGGTAGTGGACTGCGTTGATGTTGGTGTGCATTCCTCTGATGTTGCAAAAGTCCACATGTAGTGTGGACGAAGATGCCGCTGTGGTAACCATTATATTTTTCCTTCTGCGAGCCATGTTTTTGATAAAGGGGGTTTAAGGGGGGAGTGTGAAGGGGTGACTGTGCACCGGTGACGTAGGAGACTAAGCAAGGCTCAACTATCCAACGGCAGGCAAAGGTAATGCGGCTGGCTGGCACGGCGGGCGGAAGGGCCCCCGGTCTCCCTCTAATGCAGTAGCCGGGTCCACCCCGGTCTCCTCGTCCGGCACGACCACAGCATCAGGGACTTTACACAGACTGCTGGTTCAGTCTCCTGGGGCGGAGATTAAGTGATCCCCAGGTTCGGGTCCCATACAGCCTGCGGGCGGCCAGTGGAAAACCGTTTCACTGGGTCTCCCTGACCGCCGTACCAACATTCCGCGCCTATACCAGCTGATGGAGGCATAAAGCCTCCAGTCGCGCCGTCATCGGTACAGAATCAACCCAATGAGCGCTGGAACCATGCTCACCGACGGAGAACATAACCCAGCAGGGCCAGGTTACTATTACCGCGGTCTGCTGCAGGGTGGTGCTGCGCCAAGCGGGCTGCTCATCGAACGGAGTACCGTTAATGCCCTCCCTCCTAAAAACCACATTCTTCCTCGATTCAATTCTTTTTGATGTAATTTAACCCATAATACGACATCTAGCCATAGATCCAAAAACAGCAAAACGCTTCGCTCCATTTAGACTTACCGGGGACGGCAAGTGCAAGTGTAATATTTCCGTATTTCCAATCAAATCATACATACCTAAAATTTCAAAATTATTAATATTTATATTTTAAGGTACTAAATTCCTAAAACCCTGCAATCTACTCCATAGTAAATATCGTAAACATTGCGTTTACCAACTCCTTTGCAATGTGTTTGACAAGTCATGTTAAACATCCTTTTAAACATTTATCTGCCAAAATGTTTTTACTGTTAAATCTAAAATCTAAATTTCGCAACTAAGCTCCAAGAAGTACCTACATATATCACATAAGTATGAAAGGTAGACATATCAACACGTTAAAAATGGAAAAGAACCTGATCACACATTTACACTTCCGTAAAACATACCCAACTAATATGGACAGTAACAAATAAGTGAGTAAGCTCATCGGTATTCAATGAACATAGGAAGTTTTAATTGAACCGCGGTTATTTTTAGCATATACTGCAAATACATTTTCCTGCTATACGCAAGATAATATAAATAGATTGAGCACCCATAAAGAATATTCCAGGAATCTCTCTATTGTGCAACAGCTGCATCTGCTAGGGGTAAAAGCCTCGAATACGTTGACCCCCGTCGCTAGGACTGGTCGTCTACCTTTTTTCGCACAAACTAAAAATAAAAGAAGGAAGACGTGTCCATGGGCTGCAGGCATTCTAGACTGTTCTCGCCGGGTAAAGGTAAAAAAAGAATCCAGTCTGATCAGAGGCCCGTTTCTGAGTGCATGACCGCAGGCGGCAGGTCGACTGCGTCTGATATATGAAGTAAAAGAGTAGGTAGGTATAACTAAGCACAGTTCGATCTGTCTTGGAGCACTTATTGACTACCTCATTATAGAACCCATTTATTCAACATAGAATGAGTCCACACTTTGAAACGAAGTTGTTGAAGATAAAAATTACACTGCCCGATGCAACTGTTCAACTAGTTCAGATAATAGAGATCTAATTTTTATTTAACTACTAACGTACACGGATTACTGACACAGTACATATATTATAAAGACTTATTTACGTACTTTGGTACTGATGTCATCGGAA
Source organism: Thumatha senex (assembly GCA_948477245.1). NCBI lineage: Eukaryota > Metazoa > Arthropoda > Insecta > Lepidoptera > Erebidae > Thumatha > Thumatha senex. The sequence continues at coordinate 11,755,909 of OX419729.1, read as the reverse complement.
TTCGGTATGGGTGAACCATAAAAATAGCGGCCAATTTGTGGCTATTTCACGCGACGTAGAATGGAGGTAAAGTGACACGGTTTGTTATCTGTTTCAGTGTCATTTTTGTAAGAGATTCCATTTAAGTGATTCTCACCATGGTAATAAAACAAGAAAATAAGGTACAACACTTTGAAGTTCAAGCCTTTCAATCATTGAAAACCTGATGCCTACAATACAAGTTTATGCTTATATTTTATCGAATATATTGTCAATAGGGCCTAACAAGATTGAAGTATTAAAGTATTGCATTGATAATATAGTTTAGCAACAAAAATCTAAACTATACTTTTCCTCAACCTTTGATTTAAAGTGAAGGTCATGACTGTTGCATAAATTCCAATCCTGACACATTTTAATTGGTAGCAACACACGCCTATAATTCATAAGGAAAATTTTATACTTTTAAAAACAAGGTTACCAGCGTATAGATTGTTCAAATGTAGTTTAATAATTATCTGGGAAATATCATATTCATCCGACCGGACAATAAAATATCGTATATACCTACTTGGAAACGGATTTCGGCGTTGCTGGTCCTGTTTGATCAGAACGGCTCGATAAAACGTAATGTCCTTTAGAGTGCTATGTGGCCATTAGTGCGGGCGTCCACCTCATGTTAACCTTGCATTGTGTCAGTAACACTGGCCGCGGGATAACTGTACGACACTTGAATGAGAATGGAAAAAAAGGCTTCGAATGCTTAGCAAAGTTCTGGACCAGAAATTAGCCGTCTATTGGTTTTTAGGGAGCCGACCTTTGAGTTAATCTTATATCATCTTCTCAATCATCTCGATAAAACTAAGTAATTGCTAAAATACCAGTAACTTTTAAAGAACTCAGTAAGGGTGTCTTTTATTTACTAACTAACTGATGCCCACAGCTTCGCGCCAGTGGTGAAAATTTTCTATTTGGGATTTCAAACGGAACCCTAAACTGTGAACTAGACTGCCTCTGTGGCGCGGTGGGAGTGCATCCGACTGCTACGCAAGAGGTCGTGGGTTCGATTCCCACCCAGGATAGAACTTTGTGTGATGAACACGATGGTTTATTCTGTGTCTGGGTGTTATTTATCTATAATATGTATGTATTTAGAAATATATAAGTATGTTTATCAGTTATCTGGTTACCATAGTACAAGCTCTGCTTAGTGTGGAATCAGATGGCGTTGTGTGAGTTGTCCCAACAATATTTATTATTAATTTAACTTTTAGAAAATTCAATCCAGTCTATGTTACTCACGAAAAATTTAGCTTTCTATAGGTGAAAGATTTTAAAAATTCGGCCCAGTAGTTTCTGAGCCTATTCATTACAAACAAACTTACAAATCTTTCCTCTTTATAATATTGGTATAGAAGTTTAAATTTTAAGTGTCATCTGTCCTTTGTTGTCTCTCTCTTAACTCTTTAGATTCGCAATAAGATTACGTAATCAGTTAAATCAAAACTTGGTTACTGGAAACCCAGATTGTTTTATTAATTGAAGCCTAAACATTGTTTCTACGATCTATCATTCTATGAATTAGACAAAATATTACACAGGAACAGCGTGGCAATAAACATAACATTGTAGTACCTACTATTATATTTATTTTGGTATGTCCGCCTGTCCGGTGAATTTTATAAAATTAAACAAGTTTATAATTTTTTTTAATAACTCATGTTTACATTACGGACCAAAAAGTACCCACCTCTTCTTTTTTTACATTTTCATGCATTGTAACTTTAAAGTACATTTGTACCCTTCAGAGCTATGCTCTAAATTTCTAGTAACTGAGCACATTCGGTCTTTAGACCCAATTTCAAAATCTCACTCAGACATGTACAGCAGGTTAATAAAAACTTGACTAGATATTTAGATTTTATTTGAAATCCCACTAGGTATACATTATACTATATATTGACATTATTATAAATAAATAAATAAATACTAAGAGTGATTTTATTTGTAGTCTTAAACTACAAATTAAATCACTCATCGTAAACAAAATATTATTATATTGTCCAATAAATCAGTTGGTGTATCATTGATTTGACTAAAGCTTTTGACAACACTCCCACGCAATGTTATTAAAGATAAATATATCGGTTTGCGTTAGTATGGTCGTTTTATTCAATTAATGTTAGTGTACGTAATTGCGTCTCATAATTACAACCAGAGGCACGTGGTACAGCTTACAGCATGTCCTGTATTAGGCGATACAAGTGAGTTGATTGTCACGATTGGTCCGATAACAGCTAGCTCGGCCGCTGACCGGCCTTCACACTTCGCGTTGGTAGCGCCTGCGACGGCGCGACCTCGTCCGTACGTCTTACCGCCTCCCCTCCAACCTAACTCTTTTGTATCACTAGTTACACATCTTGATTTCTCATTATTTTTAAATAGTTAAATATAATGACTTTATTGTTCTAGTAACAATAAAATTTTCTACGTTCGAGGTCATAGGTATAGATACCATAAATGCCTTGAATACTATCGGCGCAATCTGCATGCAAATTTAATTTAAAAATATACCTACTCTTGAAAACGAAGAGATCCCAGATTAATTACAAATATTATGTAGGTATTTAACCTATTCCATAATTTTTTTACCCTTAGCGGTTCTAGCGCGATCTCTAAATATCGTCTACTTATTAAATGTAGTTTCTTGCGTGTCTAACTACATCTTTTTTTATATAATACCCTTGCGTGGTTGCAAACTCTGAAATGATTTTGTCCATTTTGTCTTACTGTCTCTAGTATCGTGTCCATCTCCATTTCAACTGTCTTACTCCTTTTACTATATTTTCCAACATTTTAATTTAATCTGCTCTTATTGAGATCCTTTATCGGGACTCCTATCATTCTTATTATTATTGTTAACATGATCTTTTTTTTTTTACTCTCAGCCCATGTCTATTTTCTGTGACATTCATAAGTCTTTTCGATGATAAAATGCCATAATGCTAATAATGATGATTTTTATTACTGTCAAGAAGATTATATTGTTATTATATTTTTAAACTTTCACGCGAATTTTCATACTTTATACTTATGTACAACTCGGGACCTCACGCTAAAATTTACATTCTTTCACCGATGTTTAGAACGCGTTGCAGCGCCCGTGGCAATTCAACCGCAACCACGGGCCGAACTTCGGGTGTTAGAACTTCGCCGTAATCGAGTCATAATTTGCTCTTTAAATAGTAGGTAATATGAAATAGATATGGAATTAAAAACGTACAATACAGTGCTCTGTTAGGTACTGAATCTCGTTATAAGGTTTTATTAATTCCAATTATTTATAAAAGTTTAGTTTTTTTGAGAATTTAGTTCTATACACACTTCACCCGATTACATTTTTGAAATTAGATCCACGTTTGTGAGAAGCGCCCGTGAAACTTTGCTATGGCTGGTCACGGATGGGTGACTACTTTGTGGCATTTATATTTGCGAGCGTTTCCGTGCTTCGGAAGACACGTTTAAGCCCCGGTCGCAAGTAACATCCGGAGCGCACGCATACGGTTAGGTCGATAGAGGCTTTATTCCGCATACGCTTATGCGGCGCACTCCCTGCCTGCGTTTTTCCAAATGTCTACAGTATAGAGTTCTTTAAAAGGGGTCTTAAAAGGTTTATAAAGGGTCGGCAGCGCGAGTGCTGCCGACCCTTTATAAACCTGTTGCAAACGTCCATAGGCTACGGTGACCACTTTCTATCAGGTGGGCCGTACGCTTGTCTGCCACCTCAGTGGTATAAAGAAAACCAAAAAAACTTGGCAGTCGTTAAGTTTAGTTGAAGGCCTTATGGACGGCTTGAAACATTTCAACAGCAGGTAGCCACAACCTGCGTATGACCATTTCAACACGGCAATGGACTCACCAAATATTACGTGGGACAAGCATACACATGGTGAAAAGTGGGCATATAATATCTTTTCGGGGATAAGGTGTTATAGATAAATCATTAAAGTATGTGGAAAAGAGAGTGCTCTTGTCTGGGAGAAGCGTATCGAACATAGTGTGTGATTTGCAAGGATAGACCTATAGCCTAATGACACGACTATCCTGGGCAACCTAGTCAAAATTCATACAACAAAAAGGTACAACATAACATAATACTTAGGTACCTGGATCCGCGACTATGGAAAAATTCATTTAACCGTGGTGCCATTGACCAAAGGGACCACAGAATGTAAAAAAAATTGGAGTATCATTTTTCCATAGAACCATTTACTTATAGAGTTGTGTCAACTTTACTTATGAACTTAACTTTAATTATGAACGTCTTTTTTTCTCAGTGGTTCAGTTGAATAGAACTTAAAAATTTGAAACTTATAATTTTGCCAACTTCAATAAAATCATTTTAAAATGGAGATAATGAAACCTCATTACAACATGGCGTTGATGCCATTTAAGGCTGCACTAGTCGTGAGCATAAAACGCTTAGTGGGATAAAAGAGGGGATAGGACCTAAGAAGAATGATAATGTGTGCCAATGGTCTCACTACAAAGGACAGCAATGACCGTGCAAAGTGGAAGACCAGAAACATGAAAGCGAATCCCGGGCGTTGCGAGACGCAACTGCCATATTACCCAAATAAAGCTAATAGAAGCTTGTGCTATGGAGTAGTTGTCTAATCTATCTAGATCAGATTTTCTTATAATTCATATTTTTTTTGTTATTGTACCACAATAAACAAGTCAACTATCGTAAGTAACTGATAGTTTTCATTTTCTATTATTAAAGAATTACAGCTAACAATTCCTAATAACATGGATACACGGGTAATTAAAATTACCCATAAACCCAAAAACTCAAAAGATTAGTTACATCACAATTAATGGTTCTATGCAATAGCGATATTACAGAAAATGTTACATTCGGTGGTCCCTTTGGCCAATGGGACCACGCTTAAATGATTTTTTACGTAGTCCTATCAACGAGACATCCAATGTGATTACGGAATGGAAGCGCCTGGGACGTTCTTCTTTTTAATCGGCAATCTGATCGGCAAATTTTTATATTTCTGAAAAAGAAGACATGGGATTTAGTAAAAATTATATTCAAATCCACAATAACGAGGCAATAATTAAATTATTGCCTCGTTATTGTAGATTTAAAATACATATAAGTATACTAGTAAATATTTTTTTGTAAAAACAAGGTATTTAGTATTTTGGGAGGACTAACATTATTTTTTATGGAGAACACAAGTCATTATCGATAAAGTAGAAGAACTTCCCTACCTACAGCAAAATTGCATTTATTTTCTTAAAAATAAAATATACTTACTAGTTTAAAACGTGATAGTTTGAAAGTTAGTAAGAAGTATCAAATTTCTACATAATGTAGCCATTAATCAAAAATATAAAAGTTAAGCATAAAGCTGTATGTTGACTAGCAGTAACAAATCGATAAACTGTGTGTTACACCGCTCGATCTCAGGTCCCAGTAGGTTATTTTGTTTCTGGAATCATCTAATTTCAATTTTAAATCACATTTAACTAACAAATATGTACGGTACTTCTTGGGATTCAAATTTGGAATTATAATTTTTTAAAATCTTCGCGCTAGTGCGGCAGAACGAATCAAACAGTCTCCAAAAGTTGATACACGTGATTAGAGGCCCCGCGCATGGCATAAGCGGTGTATTGTCACCCGCGCTCTGTAATCTACAGCAACAAAGAGTAAAAATTACCAAAATATTCGTATTTTCTGTGTTAATAATTTGATACAAGTAAAAAACGACGAAGCTAGGTGAGTATATCTGTGTTATATTTAGTTAATTGTCTACAACTATCGATATTGTGGGTGTATAAAGTAATATTATAACAAAAGTGCCTGTGTCTGATACAGAATGTATGATCAAATTCAGTGTTATTTCATTCGTGGTATGTTGGCAGCGCTGATTATGATGTCATAGACTCGACCTCGATGGAATAATAGAGTAGTGATGGGGTATTGCATTTTTAGGTATCGCTCATTCGTATCACGCGAAATCGACTTTTTATCATAGTTTACAAGTAGTTATAATTTGGTGTGCACGTATATTTATGTATGGTCTATAAATTATAATTATTAATTTGATATAAGTTAATCGTTAAGTAGGTATGTTATATTTGTATGAATTTTATAAATGTCGTAAATTATGTAATTATTTTAACACTTCATTTGATGTATGAAATAATTATGAATTTTTCTACATATGTATAGTAACTATTATAAAAAATTTAAAACAATTTTAATAACGTTACTCTAAACAACTGTTTATTGGATTCTGAAACTGACAACATGATTTGTTTTCTTCGTGACTGTTTGTTTACATATTTCTAGTTTAAATACTATAGGGTACAATGTTGCATTAATATTGGTTAAACGGAGACGTAGACAGATTTTGAAGTCTAATTTAGTGCTTACTTACTAGACGTGATGTCAGTTGAAGAGGTCAGAGTGATAGGAGTAATTCGATAAACATAACTTCCTAATGTACTTACACAGGGTTGTATTTTCGAAATATTCTTTTTATGCTGCCTATATAATAAGGGTAGCTTATCGGCTGGGCGTTATTAGGTGAATGAATTGAAATGAGGCGACGGAATTAAATAGGTGCGACAGGAGTTCGATGTATGTCACGGGCGAAGCCGTGATGAAGCCTAGAATGTTTATAGTTAGCTATTTATCTAGATTCTTCCTTATATTTACTTTCACAAAGTATCTTCAGAAGGTATTTGGTTCAACATTATCACATATTGTCCCAATGTTGGGCAAAGGTCCCCGACTTCATTATCTCATATTATCTAATATACACTAAGTAATCGAAGATAAATAAATAAACCAAGATAGAAATTACATTTTAGCCGCGATAATTTCATGCAATCCGATTTAAATAATGCTAAAAACATGTTTCATCGTGTTGAAACAATTCAAATATAAAACATTTTGTACGGCGGAAATCTGACTTTAGATAAAAAAATACATTTTAAAGCTAAGTATTTCATAAACAGATCCCTTCATCCTTCCTTTTTTTTATACAACTAAGATTGCAGATAAGATTACGGCCCACCTGATCGAAAGTGGTCATTGTAGTATAAACGTTAGCAACTATACTACTAGCTCAAAAATTTTGTAGACGTAGTGACGTCTACATCACTAAATCCGTTTCTAAATATTGGGGGGTTAAAATTAATGTGTAATCCGTTGGAGCATGTTTTATTATGACCTATTATGATTTTTCTTTGTAAGATCTAAATGAAACCTTAAACTTCCAACCTAGCGACGAGACTCTTCGAGAACAAAGAGCAGACACATAAACTTGTATACCTTTTTTTGCAAAAATTCAAATGTCCAATTTAAAGATACCTATTCCAGACATCTTTTTGTTAGATTCTCATCTATTCTAGCTCAGTCCATGTTTTTTGTTGATCTGATCTTAGTATTCTAGACGTTTAATAAATATGTGAACCATGTCCTTTGTTTTAGTTTCAATGGACCTTCTTTTTGTGTTCCTCTGCACACTTGTCTTTGGATTTTGGATTGCAAAAAAAATAAAAGAATGGCAAGGCCTGCCACCCGGACCTTGGGGACTGCCGATCCTAGGTTATTTACCTTTTATCGACCGCTATCAACCTCATTTGACACTGACAAAATTATCTAAAGACTATGGCCCAATATATGGCCTTGGAATGGGCAGTGTGTATGCTGTGGTATTATCAGATACAAAATTAATAAGAGATGCATTCGCCAAGGAGAGCTTTTCTGGAAGAGCTCCTTTGTATTTAACTCATGGTATAATGCAAGGCAATGGTAAGTTTTTTCAGCATTCAACAGCATTCAACAGCATTTCAAAATTTCTTTGAAATGCTGTTGTAGGTATTTTAAATTCAAACCGACTTTAGAGGATTGTGATGAACCTACCAATATACCTATAACTAAGCCTTTTCCCCGAAGAAGTAGGCAGAGGGATTATACATACCTACTGTCCACCAGTTTTATTTAGTCCCAAGTTACGTACTTTGAAATGGACATATTGTGGTTATCTGATTTTAATGTCATTTGAGCTGTCCATTCAATATGGTATAACGGCTACGTCACTAACAGCCGAGACTACAGCATGCCTTTTGAAGGTGGAAAAAGCTTTTAAATGAAAATGCCATAAACTGTCACACATCTAAGGACCGACTTTAATGTACGCCCCTTAACACAATGATTATTTAACAGGGGGCCAAGTATTACAATCGCGTCAAAAAAGAATCGTAATCGTCGGTTAATAGAAAGCCATCGGTACAATTTTGAATTTTTTTCGTAGTCATCTATTACAATCGTACATTAATAGACTTTTATCGGTCGGCCGATGAGTTCTACTAACACGTATCGCGCCAGCGGCAGCTAGTCAGTGATATTTTGATAGTCTACTAACATATTGATAGCTCAAAACAGCAATTCTGGTTCTATTCTACGGCTTGTCAATAGTAGACTTGGCTCTCTGAACTGGCGCTTAACGATGAACAACCAGGAGTAACTGAATATTATTTTGAAATAGATCTATTAATTTAAAATTATATCCAGTCTCCCACCATTTTCTCCGGAACTGATGAAGCTCTGGCTGCTCGTTAATAGATTGACAGAGGGCAGGTTTGTACGCAACAAAGTCAAATTAAAATAAATATCATTAAAGATAGGCACAAAGATTGTTTTCGTAATAATATTCTGATATTTATTATGATTATAGGTATTATTTGCGCTGAGGGAGCACTATGGAAGGATCAAAGAAAGTTGATAACGACTTGGCTTAAAAGCTTCGGCATGAGTAAGCACAGCATATCGAGGGAAAAGTTAGAGAAACGAATTGCGTCAGGCGTGTACGAACTTTTGGAAGTAAGTTTTTATGTCTGTAATAATTCTGAAGATTATATCAAGTTGGAAGTTTGTTTCAATCAATATTTTTTGTGCGTATACATTTAATGGGGCTTGATATTGTTCTTGATTTTGACCTTTAAAAATATTAACAAAACCGTTTTGTGTTGGACCTATAAATTCTATAGATTCAAAACGGAAATATAGGCTAAGAGTTATATGGGTTTATACTGGAGTAAAAAGCACTTTTTTTTTCACATTTACATGCATTATCGTCTACTTCTGATCTATGGTCAAAATTATATGTATTTACACACATCAACAGAATCTAGGGATATTTTATATTATAAAAGAAGCGCTCGTGCAACACGGCAATGGGCTCACCACCTGTTACGTGGGACGGAAATGCATACGGTGAAACGTGGGCGTTAAATATGCCTCGCCTACCCCTTCGGGGATAAAGGCGTGACAATATGTATGGATGTATGTAAAAGAAGCGCTCGTGGCCCCGCTGACTCAGTGATCTGTAAACGATCACTGCGTTAAGCAACTTTCGCTATGGCTGGTCACGGATGGGCGACCATTTTGTGGTATTATATTTGCAAGAATTTCCGTGCTTCGGAAGGCACGTTAAGCCGTTGGTCCCGGTTGCCAGTGGCAGTCGTTAAGTCAAGTTGGAGATCTTACGGGCGACTTGAAAAATTTCCACAGCAGGTAGCCATAACCTGCGTCTGTCTATTTTCACGGCTATGGGCTCACCACCTATTTCGTGGGACAGGAATATACACGGGGAAAAGTGGGCGTAAAATATGCCTCTTTCACCCCTTCGGGGATAAAGAGTGATTGATATACGTGATTATGAGATAACTAAAGTAGTAAAATAATTAACTGATGTTGTAAATGGAAAATATTTTAAGGTTAAAGACCTTAAAATATTTTCCATTCACATCAGTTAATTTTTAATAAATAAAAATCTAAATAATAAGTACTCATCTAATTATAGAAAAGTTATACATGGTGTGCCACAGGGCAGCGTTCTGGGGCCCTTACTATTTATAATTTATATTAACGATTTACCTACAAAAACAACTAATAATATGACATTATACGCTGATGATAGTACTATACTTTTAATAAAAAATGACATAGTTGACATCTCTGACATGATAAATATGACAATCAAGGACATTATTAACTGGCTTGAATCCAATAACTTAAAAATGAACTTAAAGAAAACAAACGCCATAGAGTTCAAACAGCGAACTAAAGGACAGTATCTTAATCTACACTACGAGGGTACACCTATTGGGCAAGTAGATTATGCGAGGTTTCTTGGTTTACACTTGGATAATAAATTAACATGGAAACTTCACATCGAAGAAATCTGCAAAAAAATGTCTAAGTTTTCGTATGCCCTCTATAATCTCAGAAAGGTAGCTGATATTTCAACTTTACTTACATCATACCATGCGTATGTTGCCTCGACTCTTAGGTATGGAATCATCTTTTGGGGAAATAGTCAAGTGGAGCCAGCATTCCGAGCGCAAAAAAGGGTGTGTAAGAGCTTTAAGTGGGCTCCAACAAACGGAATCCTGTAAACCATTTTTCAAGGAATATAGGCTGCTAACATTGCCCTCCATGTACATATATGAAACGGTCCTATTTGTTAAAGATAATTTACATTTATTTACATTTCGCAATAGAGCACGACATCGGCATAATCTTATTGTCAATGCATCCAAGACCACGCTGTTACATGAGAGTATCTATTGCATGGGACCAAAAATTTATAACAAACTCCCAGTTGCCATAAGGGGGGAAATTAATAGGAATAGTTTTAAAAAAGAAACGAGCAATCTCTTAGTTGATAAAGCCTATTATACTGTTGACGAGTATCAGACTGATCCAAATTAATAATTATACGTATGAAAAGACTGATAAATTTTTTAACATTATTTTGATTTACCATATACGATACGAAGCGCTCGTGGCCCCGCGGTCTTAGTGTTCTGTAAACGATCACTGAGTTACGCAACTTTCACTATGGCTGGTACTCGGATGGGTGACCACTTTGTGGCATTTACATTTGCGATACGTTTCCGTGCTTCGGAAGGCACGTTAAGCTGTTGGTCCCGGTTGCCAGTAAAATGGTAGTCGTTAAGCCTGGTTGAAGGCCTTATGGGCGGCTTAAAAATTTCAACAGCAGGTAGCCACAACCTGCGTCTGTTTTTTACAACAAGCTTCCCTGTGACCTGAGAAATTTACCTTTAAATAAATTTAAAAAGTTTATTAAAAACAAGCTTTGTGAAAAAGGTTTTTACTCCGTTACAGACTATTTGCAGGACAGGGACGCCTGGAAATGATCTGCTGGCAAAATGAAATAATATTAAATTGTAAATAGGCCATCAAAAAAAAAGCCTTCCTAAGTTTCTTGCCGGTTCTTCTCAGGTGGGCCGCGTTCCGAACCGGTGGTCGCTTTAAATATTTTAAATAGTGTATGACATTTTGTAAGCGCCGTTAAAATGGTCTATGCAAAATAAAGATATTTTTATTTTATTTTATTTTGTCTATTTCAACACGGCAATAGGCTCACCACCTATTACGTGGGACAGGAATCCACACGGTGAAAAGTGGGCATACCTCTGCCACCCCTTCGAGGATAAGGCGTGATGGATATATATATTATATTTATATGATTTACTATTGCATCTACTTCGTCGACATTTTGGTATTGTTTAATTTATTTTATTTTATTGACATTTTATTTTATAATAACATAAATATGTAATTGACATATTTTGTGGGTTCCTTCCTATCACGTGCATTATACATTAAATTCATAATAAGTTTAATTCTAAGATACCCACTGTTTGCATGCCTGATGGTAGAATATGGCTTCAGAACTAGAACTTTAATATTTACTTCGTTGACATTTTGGTATTGTTTAATTTATTTTATTTATTGACATTTTATTTTATAATAACATAATTATGTAATGGACATATTTTGTAAGTACCTTCCTATCACGTGCATTATAGATTAAATTTATAATAAGTATAATTCTAAGATACCCACTGTTTGCATGCCTGATGGTGGAATATGGCTTAAGAACTAGAACTTTAATATTGTTACTTTTCATCTTATGTATATTATATTCGCAGACTGAATAATAAATAAATTTGGAAAATTTTTTAAAAATACTTTTGGAAAAATATATCAGATTTTAATAAAATAAAAATAAATAAAAATATAATTATTTATCATCAGTTACGCTTACATTAATTACACATCAGCATCGATTGTTCATACTTAAAATTACATTGTCAATGAGGTCTGAGTGAATTGTATGAGGTCCCATATTCCTTGCAAGTGTTCGTAAAGTTGTTGTTCCGTGGTCAAATTTGGTGTGAATTCTCTCAAAGCTTTTGATTGTAACTTGTCCCAGTTATGCTCTGGGCGACTGTGGAGGCGCACAGTCACCCGAATTACATACTATCTTATAGGATTTAAGTCGGATTTGGAAATATATTATATAATCCTAAACTTGAATATCGTGGTCTCGGAAAACGTTCGACACCAGCCGCGCTGTATTGGAATTAGCCACATCGCGCATGAAAATAAATTTCTGGCCCATTTGGATTCTGTGTGGGACAACAACAGACTACTACCTCCTCGAGGTATTTTTGTGCAGTCACGAGCTGGGTTTGTCCCCCAAGACGAATTCCTGCCCACACCATGATTGTCCCGCCTCCTAGTGGACCTGCTGAGGGTGCCGTAGACGGCTAACTCTGCCCGGAGTTCTCCAAATGCGTGTTCGACGTGAATCCGGATGAAATTCAAACCGGGACTCATCGGTGAACAGCACCAAAGACCATTGTGCGGCACTCCATTGTAAATGCTCCCGAGTACACGAAGGCCACCGAAGGTACACGTAGCGGTCTTCGAGCATGAAGATCCACTTGCAACCTCCTTCGTACGGTTGGGTCGCTTATCAGCAGCTGGTGGTTCTCCTGGAGTCTCTGTACCAGTTGCTAGAAATCAATTCAGGCTTTGCGTAGTATTACGATTTTTACCCATGTACCGATCAGCCACATCCCCAGTACAGCGATAGCGTGACTACAACCTTGATATCACGTTTTGACTTGTGTGTAGGGCCTCTGTAACAACGCATTGAATAGCACCATTTTCTAATATGCCCACGGCTCGTAACATTTCATCTCGACTCAAATGACGTCGACTTTTTATGGAAACTAATAAAGATATTAAACTTTAAAGTCGTAAATGATATAGGATTATATATAGATTTTCTTGATATGTATATATCTCATCGCGATGTTAGTTTAAATCGACTACAAAATTCTACTCGAACAGACATACAAGAAAGTGAGTTAATAGAAACATGTTTAAAAAATCTATATAGATATAATGAATGCCTATTTCCCTTGGTCACGCCAGCACACGTTAACGGCTGGACCGATTTGAAAAAATATTTTTGTATTGGATAGCCCATTTATGGAGGAAGGTTTTAAGCTATATATCATCACGCCACTACACAGGAGTGCAACAAATCGGGGAAGCTTTCATACATTTTTGGAAAAGTAATAAGCGACGGGATTAAATAGGTCGTGGCACCCATTTAATCCCATCGCTTATTACTTTGGTTGGAAGTTGGGTTGGAAGTATGTCACTGACGAAGCCGGGCAGGTCAGCTAGTACACAAAAAATGTGTGCTAAAATACTACACAATTGTATAGTAATTCATTTCAAGTTTTAAGAAACATGTATAATCATATATCATAATCATCAATAAACAGTAGTTCTTAACTATTAGCAAAGTACATAAATAAGTACATATAGAAGGTTTATATATGTACTGTGCTATTGGCCACCCTATTTTTTCATCCCTACACATCCCTACACATTTGTGTAAGCTATAAACAAACCAAGTATGGTATGTTTTATTACATCTCTACACCTACGATTCAATTTTCATTACGAGTATAATTCAATCAAGTTTTAGCGAAGGTCACAGCGCTAATATTATTAGAAATTTGGTCTTTTAAAGACTTTTTTTGTAGGAAACGTTTTTCACAGAGCCATCTATTCAGAGCTATAAGCTTGTACTACGGGATCTAGACAACTGATATACGTATTTTTATTTTTCTACATACATACCTACATATTATACATATAAGAGCATATAGGATACATTAACTGACTCCTCAAAAATAATCTTTAACTTTAACATCAAGAACAAAATACGGGCGCAGAGCATGTTAATATACATCAACGCAGACAAAAAAACTATATTAGATTTACAAATCATGTGCGTCAATATACGAATCTTGTGCTTACAATAAATAAATTTGAATTAAAAAAAAATGTCTGTCACCATTTACGTCATGGAGGGAAGAAAACATGGTTATAAATAGTAATACAAAAGCTTTAACGATTTTTTTTTATTATTGTAGTTTATGGATGATTTCGTGGTGATAAAGATTTTTTTGAATTAATATTGAAAGGATTGTAAAAAGATGTATAGATTGTATGGAAAAAAAAATTGTTTGAATCAGAAATTTCTCTCAAATACTAAGTATTAAATACTACATTATTGCAAAGGCCAGGAAATAGGCAATCGCAGGTCGAGTATGAGTGTGAAGGCTGAGTAGTAGGCGAGGACTTCACTAATACGAGACAGGCAATTGCCATTCCGGCCTAGGCATACATAGTGCTTTTCTCAAAAAAATGCAGGGAAATAAAACTTACTTTTTAAATTATACATTTAGTTTCATTCATAATAATAAAAGTTGCATTAGCCATATTGAGCAATTATTACTTACTAAATGAAAAGATTTTGTATTTCCCTTCAGTGGATTATACGCAGCAAGATGGAAAATTAAAAAACAAAATTGTATATGCGACTATAGGGTTCGATTCCCGGGTCAGAATTTTTTTTTATGTGATCCATATATGTATACCTATGTTTGTTTCGGAGTTTGGGTGTTTCCTATTTATAATATATAAAAGTATTTAGAAATATTTAAGTTTCTTTATCAGTTGTCTAGATCTCATAGCACAAGCTTATAACTTGTTTGGGCTAGATTGTGCTGTGTAAAAAAGTGTCCCAGAATATTTATTATTTATAGCACGTTGACAGAACTTTTATATCCCAAAATCTAACACTCCCACACATAAAACAAGATAAATGCACTTATTTAAGAACATAATATACTTACAGTAAGCGTCCGCAGAAGAAGAATGGTAAAAAAAATCCTATCAAAGAGTATATATACCTAGTCAGGTCATAAGTATTGTCACACAGTAAAAACTTTTCTTTTAGAATGCTGGCCACAAAAAAGTTTATTGAATTCGAATTTCGAATTGTTCATGAAAATAAAAATGTATACTTTTTAGAATTTTACTCATTTTTAAATATGGGAGTGGACGCTTAAAGAAGACCGTGTTGCAGTTATTGCGTTGCATCGTTGCGGTTACGCTCCAATTCAAATTTTTGACATACTGAAAAAATGGAATATAACCAAAAGAATCGTTTATTGTACCATTAAACGATACAAAGAAGACTCTAGTGTAGATAACAGGTCAAGAAGTGGTCGCCCTCGGTCTTTTAGGACTCCAGCAGTGATAAAATTGTAAAAACATTTAAATGTATCGAAATTAAGAAAACCGCGGACATTTGGGGATTATCGGTCAAAACTGCATCATGTATAATTGAGGTAATTGCGCCCCATCTAGCAACTGTGTTTAATGACTGTGTTTCTAGTGGTACATTTCCTGATTTAATGAAACACAGCAAAGTCGTTCCCTTGTTCAAGGCTGGCAGCGCTACAGAGCCGTCTAATTTCCGACCAGTGTCAGTGCTGCCAACTTTGAGCAAAGTATTTGAAAAAATAATCTTGAATCAAATGCTATCCCATTTTAATAGTCATAAAATACTCCATGTGAATCAATTTGGGTTTACGAAAGGGCGCTCAACTTCCGATGCTGGTGTTGAGTTATTAAAATGTATTCATGAAGCATGGGAAGACAAGCACGATGCATTAGGTATATTTTGCGATCTATCAAAGGCTTTTGATTGCGTTCAACATGAAACGCTGTGCAGGAAACTACACCACTATGGAATAAGAGGCAAAGCTCTCGACCTTCTGTCTTCATATTTGAACAATAGAATACAGAGGGTCGATATTAATGGTACACGTTCTGTAGGATCCATGGTTACAATGGGTGTGCCGCAAGGCTCGATACTTGGGCCATTCTTGTTCCTCATTTATATTAATGATTTACCATTTTATGTAGGGGACAGGAATAGGATTGTTTTGTTTGCAGATGACACCTCATTAATTTTTAAAATTAAAAGACAATTAGATAACTATGATGATGTAAACAATGCAATTGCAAGAGTAGTTCATTGGTTCAGCTCAAATAATCTTTGCCTTAATGAAAATAAAACTAAATGTATAAAATTTACTCTACCAAATGTAAAACAAGTTGCGGCCAATGTTCAACTGAATGGACAAGTGTTAGAGTTTGTAGAATCAACTGTGTTCCTAGGTATAACTATTGATGCCAATTTGCAGTGGGGCCCACACATAGAAAAGACAGCCTCTAGATTAAGTTCGGCTGCATACGCTGTAAAAAAGATCAGGACTTTCAGGACAGGAAATTCAAAGAAGTAAATATTCTAACCGTACCATCACAATACATTTTTGCCAATCTTATGTATGTCCAGAAAAATCTATCACAGTTTTCTAAACTCTGTGATAAACATAATATAAACACTAGAAATAAAAATAATCTTTCAGTCCACCACAGTCGACTACATAAGATTGGCGATTCTTTCCAGGGTAACTGTATACGCTTTTACAACAAGCTTCCCTGTGACCTGAGAAATTTACCTTTAAATAAATTTAAAACGTTTATTAAAAGCAAGCTTTGTGAAAAAGGTTTTTACTCCGTTACTGACTATTTGCAGGACAGGGACGCCTGGAAATGATCTGCTGGCAAAGTGAAATAATATTAAATTGTAAATAGGCCATCAAAAAAAAAAGCCTTCCTAAGTTTCTTGCCGGTTCTTCTCAGGTGGGCCGCGTTCCGAACCGGTGGTCGCTTTAAATATTTTAAATAGGGTATGACATTTTGTAAGCGCCGTTAAAATGGTCTATGCAAAATAAAGATATTTTTATTTATTTATTTTATTTTTATTTTTATTTATTTAAAAGCTGTGAAGGCGCGAATTCAAAGAAATCCCAAAAGTAAGCAGAAACTGTTGGCCCTTCAGATGGGGTTAAGCAGAACCACGGTGAACAGGGTGTTAAATGAAGACTTCGGTCATATCGAAGAAAAACAGGACACCGTTTAAATGCTCGTCTAATGGACCTGAGACTGAAGAGATGCCGCGCTTTGTTGAAGCGGTACGCGGGAAAAAAATATCGGAGTATTCTTTTTTCGGATGAAAAATTTTTTACCGTAGAAGAGAGCTACAACAAACAAAATGATAAGGTGTACGCACACTGTAGTGAAGAAGCGAGCAACCGTATTCCGCGTGGGTCATTTTCCACCATCGCTCATTCAAAATCACGGAGGTCATTTTGAATAAACTTGATTGTCATAAGAATCTATGTTTTGTTAAGTTCATTTTGGTATATAAATAGTTTCATAATGAATAAACTTGTTTCAATTATTTTATATTAAACATGGTACAGAATTTATAACCTGACTAGGTATAATAACCCCAGCACGCCGTTTCATACAACATTGCTGAAGCGTTTTTTTTAAATTATTTTGTGGCCTGATTACTAAGACCTTTTAGCCAAATCTTATTTTTTACATCATATTTCTTCAATCTTATCTTCTAATTTTGTCCTGTTTAGTCTTTGTCGATGTCGAGTCCTCAGGCCTAGGTCCTGGTCCTTGCCCTCAGTATAATGGTGGTTCTTGTACTGAAGTTTTCAGTGGACTTTAGGCGGCAAGATAGAAAATAGCATTTCACTGCATATATATCATTGTCTATCACTATAGCACGTTAACACAACTTTTATGTCCAAGAAACCACCACTCCCGCACATAAAACAAGATAAATGCACTACTTTTAGAAAATAATATACACCAAGCGTCCGCACTTGTCACTCTTCTTGCCGAAAGTCTTGCTGAAGCGTTGTAATGTTCCAAATTCAACACTCCAGCGATGAATTTAATTTTCTCTGCGTACTTTGCGTATTCTTTTTTCGAAATTTGACAGTATTTCCATACATGTTTGAGAAAAATAAGTTACAGTACAATTGTTGGATACCTTACGCACGCATACCTTTTTCTGGTATAAAAAAAATTTTGTTATGTACACTGCAATAACTTTTGACTAGTTGGATGTTCGAGCTTTTATTTGGCATTTTTTGTAATGCAACCGCGCACATCATGAGAAGTTTGATGAGAGTGCCTACAACATTTGCCAGATACAATTTTTTTTTAATATCAAAATAATTATACCTAATCCTTATCTAAGTTTACTAAGAACCTTATAGCAAATAACTGTATTATCAATCTATCTATCTTCACGCTGTATAACTGACGGGGTAGTCAGAGAGACAGACCGCCAGGTTTGGTTTCCACGCAAACTTCTTTCGCTTCCTGCAGATTCATCGTTTAATACGTGCACGTCTGGTTATACGAGTACTTTGATGATTCCGTTTTTGTAAGTCTCGGTCTACGTTGACTCTTTCTGCCCTCTACTTTCGCTCAATAAATATTCTTTGTTAATCGTTCCATACTCATTCATAGGACGTAACCAATCCAACGGAGCACGCCCTTTTTCAGCCTAATGCTGTCACGCTTTCATTCAAACTTGCCATTTAGCGTTTGACTTCGTTACGTATTCGGTCAGCCAATGTTACGCTGCACAATTTTCAAAGTTGGTGGTTTAATGCTGGTGAGCCAGCATTTAATTATTTTTATGCAACTTTGACACTAATACTGCGTTGTGAATCGTGAGGCGAACATCTTATATGACGCTTTGTCGCTTTTCCTGCAGTAACTTGCTATTATACATCCGAATAACGTTTTCAAATGCTTAGCATAACATCTTCTATATCTAAATAACTATTTATATACCCGAACGTTAGTTTTACTTAAATTCAAGCGAATGTCTTTACTTTCACACTGTATTAATTAGTTGCAATTTTTAGGTTGTCGAAAAAGCTGGCAGTTCTCCTATAGACCTGACACACATGCTGTCTAATTCCATAGGGAATGTAGTCAATGAAATAATATTTGGGTTCAAATTTCCACCGGACAATAAAACATGGAATTGGTTGCGACAAATTCAAGAAGAAGGCTGTCACGAAATGGGCGTTGCTGGTGTTGTCAACTTTTTGCCCTTTTTGAGGTATGTTTAAAGTCGCACATTTTCTTTTAGAGTCTCTTTTCTTTGCTCCGCTCGGAGCTCGATTGTTTTTATTATACTTCTTAGAGCGTAGCTCCAGGTAGTCAGGTTTTAATAGTGGAACTTTTTTATTCAGGTTTATTTCACCATCTACTCAAAAAACGATAGAAATAATAACGCGTGGCCAAGCACAAACACATAGATTGTATGCAAGTATAATTGAAAGACGACGAAAAATGATAGGGATTGTAAAACCTGAAGGAGCGACATATGCTTTACATAATAATTTATTCAACGAGCATCCAAAAGGACATATAAAATGCATTAAATACACCAAACGTGACACAAACACTGAAGAACATTATTTTGATCCAAATATTTTGATACCACATGATGGTGAATGTATTCTAGACAATTTTTTAGAAGAACAGAAGAAACGTTTTGAAAATGGGGACGAAGCTGCTCGATTTACTACCGACGAACAATTGTTGTTTCTTTTAGCTGATATGTTTGGGGCTGGTCTTGATACTTCAGCTGTGACGATGTCATGGTTTCTACTATATATGGCACTGTATCCAGAAGAACAGGTATGTATTTAGCATACACACATAGAAGACGATTCGATAAAAGAAATTACAATAACTACGGAAAACTTAAATCAACAACATACTCTCCATGCAAATATCGAGGATTATTTATAGACTGCTTATCTGATGGAATACTTTGTTTATATATTTTTCTTCTTTCACTTCTAAACTAGAGAGACCGTACTACGCACTAATCTCGAATAACGTTTCAGGAAATAGTTCGTAAAGAAATACTATCAGTGTTTCCAAATGAAGATGAAGTAGACGGTTCTAGGCTGCCTCACTTAATGGCTGCATTATGTGAAACACAGAGAATTCGATCCATTGTTCCGGTGGGGATTCCCCATGGGTGTGTAGAGGTAAGTAATAGTAGAGAATTATTTATGACTCCCATGTCTTGAATTTCCCACAGGTAATTCCCAATGAGAAAATTTATTACTATCGATGTGATGAGCAATTGCTCTACCCCTAGTATTGCATTTAATTTAGTAATTTTCATACTTAAATTAAACCTATAAGCAAGCTGGTTATATTTGTATAAGAAGTTGATATTTCCGAATTGACTTCCACGGTATTTGAGTCTAAATTTTAATTACTATATGTCCGTTGATTACAGTAACCACTTTCGATCAAGTGGGCCGTATGCTTATGTGTAGGGTGCCGAGTCTACGATTGACAAGTCGTAGAATAGAACCAGAATAGCTTATTTTAGCTGTCAAAATGTTATTAGCCTATCAAAAAATTCACTTACTAGCGGCCACTGGCGCGGTACGTGCTAGTAGAATTCCATCGGCCGACCGTCAAAAGTCTATTGGAGTACGATTTTAATAGTAGACTATGAAAAACTGTCGTAATTGTACCGGTGACTTTCTATTGAGCGATTTCGGATCTTTTTCGACACGATTGTAATAGCAGACTCAGCCCCCCTGTTTTCTAATTCTGTTATGGTAAAATATCCCTGCGAATATGTTGATTTGAATTAGTATTAATACAGAATTAGAAGATAGGTAGGCAAAATATAGACTAGACTAAAAATGTTTCAGGATACTTATATCGGAGATTATAGGATTCCAAAAGGTGCTATGGTTATACCACTGCAGTGGGCAATACATATGAATTCAGATATTTGGGAGGATCCTACTGAATTTCGCCCAAGTAGATTCCTTGCTCCAGATGGTTCCTTACTCAAACCTCAAGATTTTATACCTTTTCAAACAGGTAAGAACTATTTTAATGTACTTTTTAACCGACTTCCAAAAACGAGGAGGTAATGTGTTCTATTGGTATTTTTTTTTATGTATGAACATCGATTACGCTGAGCTTTATGATCCGATTTACGTGATTCTTTTTAGTTTGATGCAGAATGGTTGCCATTTGGTTCCATTAAAATTT
Organism: Thumatha senex; assembly: GCA_948477245.1. NCBI lineage: Eukaryota > Metazoa > Arthropoda > Insecta > Lepidoptera > Erebidae > Thumatha > Thumatha senex. The sequence continues at coordinate 11,734,665 of OX419729.1, read as the reverse complement.
CACATAGTTTGGCCCAGTAATTTTTATTTTATGAACATTTTACAATATTTACTGTGTGAATATTTGCCCGATCTGTTGACATTTGTTTATTCTATTCTAGTTAACGCCAGCGGCTTCGCTCGCGTTGAGAAGTTTTCCTGTTCCTGTTTCCCACAGGAACTTGTTCCTGAGATAAAAAGTAGCCTAAGTGTTATTCTGATGTAAAAGCTACATTATTGTAAAGTTTCATTAAAATCCATTTAGAAGTTTTTACGTGAAAGAGTAACAAACATCCATACAAACTTTTAACATTTATAATATTACTAGATGACAGCTTCGCCCGTGGAATATTTCGACCTCCCGTCGAACCTATTTAATCCCGTCGCTTATAAATTCTACAATGATGCATAAAAATTTGCCCGATTTGTCGACATTTATGACTACTGCTCTGCTCCCCAGTGTAGTAGCGTAATGATATATAGCCTATAGCCTTTCTCGATAAATAGGCTATCTAACAGAAAAAGAATTTTTCAAATCCAAACAATAGTTTCTGAGATTAGCGCGTTCAACCAAACAAACAAACTCTTTAGCTTTATAATATTAGTATAGATTAAGATGTACTATAAATGACAGTTCTTTTTGACTTGATTTCTTTTTAATATCGCAAGCATAGGTTTTATATAATTATTTCTAACTAGCTGACCCCCGCGGCTTTGCCCGTGACATCCCGTCGCTCTCATTTGATCGCGTCTAAACTTTAAAGCATAAAGTTTGCCCGATTAGTTGACATTTATGGGTAGTAGCGTGATGATATATAGCTTATAACCTTCCTTGATAAATGGGTTATCCAACACAAAAAGAGTTTTTCAATTCCGTACAGTAGTTCCTGAGATTAGCGCATAGCAAAAAATTTTGCGATTCAATTTTAACCCCCGACGCAACAACGACCGGGTGTCTGGGTGTGTCTGTTGCATCGTAGCTCCCGAACGGGCGAACCGATTCTGATTTTGCTTTTTTTGTTTGAAAGGTGAATTAGTCGAGAATGTTCTTAGCTATGTTTGATGAAAATCGGTCTAACATGGCCGCCACCACAAAATGGCAGAGTATATATTTTTATAACAACCCCTCAATATGGATATCAAATGGAAGGTCTTGAATAGTAGAATAATAAACAATTGATAATAATATAAAAATATTATAAACTTGAAAAATATTTTTGCTGGAAGCTATGCGGGACGGACTAGTTTGACAATGACATTGTCATGTTGCTACTTTTATTGTATTTTTAAGCCCCGACGCAAAAAGAGGGATGTTATAAGTTTGATGTGTCTATGTGTCTGTCTGTCTGTGGCATCATAGCTACTGAACAGATTAAGCGGTTTCAAATTAGTTTTTAATGTATTAAAGGTGACTTATGCGCAAGTGTTGTTAGACATGTTTGATGAATATCTGTTGAGCCGTTTAAAAGTTGTGGGGGTTGAAAGTGGGGGAGAATAACCGAAAGTCTGAAAAATATACTTGAGTGGGGTCTCAAATGAAAGCGCATCACGTGCGCATTACATAATAATATGTTCAATGAAAATCGATTTAAGCTGTGAACAAGCTCTGGGTTACAAGTGGAGACACATACCCCATGTCTGCAAATATATGTTGGTTTATTTTTTTAAAAAAAAGCTATGTATTTACCACTTAACAAAATCTATATTGAAATTTTAATAAGTATGTACCTATAAAAAGTATTAAATAAAAAAGTAACTAATAAAAAAATTAAAAAAAAACTCCGACTCAAAAACCTAAGTTCCCTTTGAAATGTAAAAAATAATAAAAGAAACTCAATCTTAAAGTACCTAAGTATGTACTAATAATTCTAAAAAAATACCTCGCCTTGGGAGACTTAGTAGGGAGTGAGTTTTTTTAAAATTTTTGATTATATAATTTATTTATAAATATATATGATAAAGCGACACTCCAAATGTCATTCTAGTGCATATAACTAGTAAAAACTCAAAGTTTACGTGACGTAATCCAGAAAACACCCACTTTAGTTTGCAGGGTAACATGTTACAGACACTAAAAAGTTAAAAAAAAAAATAATCGGTTAAAAAAACCGACTTCTAACACTTAAAAGTATAAAATAACTTAATAAAGATTTAATTTAATACACCTCTTATGCAAACCTTTAATTTTAATAAAATACTACTATTTGGTGCTACCTATTGATAGGTTTGAAGTCGGTGCCAAGCCAAGTGTAATAGGTAATAGGTACCTACACTTGCGACTTTAAAGGGAAACTTCGTCTAGAACAAAACAACCAGGGCAGATGTGCACAAGCTTTTTTAAACGATATTTTTTTTTTTATAAAGCTGTTGTTAGATAGAGGAATAGTACAGCCTAATTAATGAGTTACACTTTAGGAATAGTTTTCCTTTGTATGGGTGAATTCCTTAAATCAAATACATGTCTATGTACTTACGGGTGTTAGAGGTATCAAGATCTGCGGTGCCCAAGCAATCGCTACAACAGGTCAAAATGCACGTAATACTTTTGGGTTCTCTTGATCCTAACTAATGACCTAAAGTATTAAATTGCATGTGTGGTTTAGCTCTTAAAAGAAAAGTTTGGTTTCGTTTGAGCACTTTAGTAAAGTTGCAATATCAATTTATGTGAGAAATATAACTAATTCCACTACAAAACGTGTCATAAATAACTTAAAACATGCCACCATTCTTTTTTTAATTTGCATAACCTCTCCACATTCAACACAATCGTGGAAACTATAAACAATAAACTCTAGATTTTTATCAATTCACGTTTCTATACATTTTAGTATTGTGCAATTACAAAATTTTAAGTTAAAATTTTTACACTGTTTCATGGAGTATGAAAATTATTCAGTTATCTGACATTTATGTAGCAGCACCAGAATAGTTATAATATAATATTAATAAATTTTAATACAACTATACTGGTTGTTCTATAAGCTAACATCAATCGTTTCTTGAGTTTTGAGAAACGTTCTTTAATGCGGCACTTATTCACATGTGCCTAAATTTAAATGTATAGACGACTGTAGACTAACAATACAATAAGGGTTAGCCTAACTCGTTAAGCAAAATAAATACTTGGACGCAAAAGTCGTGTCTATATAAAAAGTTAAGATTTTTTTTCGATTCCTTGTCTTATTTCAAAATATGTTATAGACACATCCATGCTTTTTTGTTCCACGGACTAGAGAATTTCAAAGTCGCTTGTCTAGACAGAGCGTGAGCTAGTAACAAAACCGAACTAAAGCCTGCGCTGCCGTAAAACAGGATACTACTAGATTTAATTTTACAACGGGAACTGTGCTACTCCACTACATTGTCTTGATAATTTATTCAAAAATACGAACGTTAATCCCGGTTCAATTTTGAACCGTCGTCGCGATAACTATGTAAGAGCCCTGAGAAAACTAAAATGTTTATAATTATGATTTCAATAACTATTTGACCAAAGAAATTCGGATATTATGATTGTTATGGACTACCTCTGTGGCGCGGTGGGAGTGCATCCGACTGCTACGCAAGATGTCGTGGGTTCGATTCCCACCCAGGATAAAACTTTGTGTGATGAGCACTATGGTTTATTCTGTGTCGTGTTATTTATCTATAATATGTATGTATTTAGAAATATATAAGTATGTTTATCAGTTATCTAGATCCCATAACACAAGCTAATATTAGCTTACTTTGGGCTAGATGGCGCTGTGTGAAAAGTGTCCCACAATATTTATTTATTTATATATATTTATTATGATCTATATATAAATATAAATGAATCACAAAATATGTTTCTAAGTGCAAAACTTGAAGACGGTACGATCAATTCGGTTATTTTTTTTAAATTTATTTCTTTAAACCTAAGGAAGGTTTTAATAGAGAGAAAAGTTGGAAAAATTTCAAGGATGGGAAACGAGTACGGGAAAGTTTCATATCCGAGCGGAGCCATGGGCATCAACTAGTAATATTATAAACGTGAAAGTTTGAAATAATGTATGGATGTAGGGTTGTTACTCTTTTACGCACAAACTACTAAATGGATTTTGAGTAGTATACCTTAGTAGTTATATACCTTGTAGTAACATACCTTACACATCAGAATAACACATAGGCTACTTTTTTCCCGGGAACAATATCCTGCGGGAAACGGAAAAACTTCTCCATGCGGGCAAAGCCGCGGTCGTCAAGTCTAAATTTTCACTCTACTTCGAACATAGAAACATATTAATCAATATCAATATAAATTTAAATATAATTCTAAAAGTATATATGTATAAAATCAATTTTAAAACAATGTTATTAAAAAGCTTACGCCTATTACAAAGCTTATGGTCGCAGTCAATAGCCCTCAGGCCTATCCTGCGACCCGGTTGGCAAGAAGACGGTTCACCGCGGGGTTTAGTGGGTACGACGGCCCCAAAGGGCCAGGAGACACACCATTCCTGCTGCCCCTGCAGTAGAAATGACGTAAAAGCATTCCACGCGACAAAGAAAAAACTAAAAAAAACTAACTAACTATCTTCACGCTGTATCTCTGACGGGTTAGTCAGAGAGAACAGATCGCCAGGATTCGCATTCCATGCATACATAAAAAAATGCTAAGTTTACATACCTATAAAACGCTTATTTTTAAAAGAAAGCCGCCTGTGTATATTTATATAGGTCAGTTAGTTGGTTATATCCTATAGTATAAGATTAACTTATGCTACGCGGCGTTACGTTTTTAAAGTGAAACTTCTTTATCGACGTTGAGAGAAATTTTATACCAGTAATATTTTTTTCACGTATTTCGATTACGTGCCATGTTGTTTTGAAGTGAAACTTCTTTATCATAAGTGAAACTTCTTTACCGAGAGAAAATTTTAAGTTTCTAATAAAAATATCATAAATAAGTTTCACGTCTTACCTGTGTACTCTGTATGTGTGTACACACACATTTTTTTATTAATCACTATATTTGTATATAACCTAATTAACTAATTAATGCTTATGTTCTAATTCAAGGGAAACGGATGTGCCCTGGCGACGAGCTGTCTCGAATGCTGACATGTGGTCTAGTCGCTCGTCTGTTCCGTTGCAGACGCGTGCGCCTGGCGTCTAACCCGCCCACGCGTGAACAAATGCAGGGTAATGTGGGGCTCACACTTGCGCCTCCACACGTTCAATATTATTGTGACCCTCTATAGATTCTTTACTGTCTACTTTATTTGTATTGTGTGTTAATGATTGTGAGGAAATAAATACGTTTCGGTGACTTTTGTCTTTTCCATGTGACTAAAAAGAAAAAAGAAACACAACGACATAACAAATAATTATGTTGGATAGCGCTGATTTTCTAATGTTGCTTTTGGTGAGAATGCAACTTATTCTCTAACATTTATCTCCTTCCAAAGGTTGCCTGTAAGAAATTGAACTTAGATATGAGGTCGCCCATTGTACATTTCAAAACCTGTATTCCATATACTTGTAAATACTAATTGGTGTACCATGAATAAATTTTCATTCTTTTCCAATATACGTAATTAAAAAATACTAGAGGATTTTAAATGCTACCGAGAATAATTTTTGATTGAATGTTCAATTCATCTAAACTTTCAATTTTTTAGATAGTGCTATTTGTGACCTACTATTTTTTTCTTTGTTACGGGTATCTTTTTTTTGCGAACATACCCGGTCTTTTGGCTATTAGGGTTCTTTAACTATAGGAGAGTTTCCATCACTCTACCTTGCTACAGATGATGCTTCGGGCACTAGAAATCTCTAACATTCATTAGCTACTTGTCACCTTTATTTAACAGAAGGACCTGTCAAGTCTCGACCGTACTACTTGAAAGTGTGGACGAAAATATGGTAATGGTATGGCTTCTGTGACATGTTTGGCCGTTTCCAAATAACAGATAAATGACATTTTTCCAGTATAATTTCGTCTACGATTTTTTTTCCTTTATTTTAGGAGTTTTAGCCCTCTTAGGCTACGTCACTCCAATAGGTCAACCCCTATATATACAATTTCTACTAAATACCTTAATCTAGTATAGTATCTAGGTTTTTTATTGTAAATATTGAATTTTTCGTCTCCGCTTTGAAGCACGTCTTGAGTGGAGAAACCCTTTGGCATACGTGAGGTCGGACGTTTTCCGGCAGATGGATTAAATAACTGGGTCGCAGGGAGAGACTAGATGCGAAAGTCGCAGGATCATAACATAGCAGTGTTATAACGAAAATAGAGAGTAATCTACGTCTAGTACTTAGTAAATTGCAATACGCAGATTTTAATTTCCAGTGATAGGGAGTTTCTTTCAACGTGTGGAAATCCCCAGGTACGTCACGCGCGTCGGACTGGATCTGAGAAAAACCACAGAGTCCTTACCTATCTGTCTAGCGCCGTGCGCCCCGGGTGATCTGGGAAATGTCCTAGGGTTCCCGGTCCTAATTAAACTAAACAAACTAGCTTCACGCTGTATCCCTCCCATATTGCGTATCACTTCGTTACGTATTCGGTTGGCCTAGGTTACGCCGCACAATTTTCGAAGTGATCGCATCTCCACAGTATTCAACTTACTTTCATGCATCTTCTGACATACCCAGGTTTCGCTACCGAAAAGCAACGTTGGCACTAGCACTGTGTTATGAATTATTGTTATTATGGAGGGAATAATAGCACTCTATCAAAGTACTGCTGTGACTAAGGGCCTAGAGAATTACATTACAGTTAAAATTTTCTAATGTTGGAAGTTTATTACTATTATAAAATTAACTAATACAGATATTGGTTAATTTTATAGTTAGTTTGTATGTTTATTAAATTTTATGTTTTATTCAAAAGCCATTTGCATTTATCGACCGATTTCATAACTTTATAAATATTAAATAAGCTAGTGTCAACGACCCGTGGCTTGCATATATGTATATAATTTTTGTAGTCATCACGCCTCGTTGTCAAATGGGGTAGGCAGATAACATAGGCCCAACATAGCCTTCGTTGTAAGTGGGTCTAAGGGGCCAACAATATTTATAGAGTTCAAGTGACCTCACCAGCTAGCGGTGCACCACTAACGTACGAGGTGATGACGAAAGCGCCTTGACGAGGTTTTGAGGTCCGATGGCAATCCTTCCAACGGTGCCGAAAATGAAATACCAATCCGAAAGCAACTGGGAATACGCTAAGATGAAGAAGAAGAACTAAGCCCGTTATTAGGTGCCACGCTATAATCAGCGAGTTGTCCCTTCGTAATATTGCAAATTTATATAAGATTCATGGTTTTCACATTGTCGCAAGCTGTTACCGAAAGTGGACATTATGGCGGACTTATACGAAATAAACGGCAGGATGTTTTTTTGTTTTACCTGTGTGCTCGATGACCTGGGTACTCCTGTGGAGGATATCCCCGGAACGGTAGTACGAAAATCATAGTTGTGAAAATTCTAAATTAAGGTAATAAGTGATTAGTTAATATATGGTACTCGGCAATGGGCTCACCACCTGTTACGTGGGACAAAAATGCACACAGTGAAATGTGGGCGTATTATATGCCTCGGCCTAACACTTCCAGGATAAAGGCGTGACAATATGTATGTATGTATGTTTGATTAATTAAGCTTGGTATATATCTCTAAGTAAACCTTTGTACATGGAATGATTATGTGATTAGACAGATATTCTTTGTTGTAAGTGATTTTACAAGATCTTGTGCCTTAGTTTACCTTACTCGCAACTATTGCATCTTCTGACTGAACGCTAAGGATATAGCGTAGATGCCTGTAAAGGCTCTATGAGGTAAAGGACAGTCGCTTATAACTATACCAAAAAAAAATTGCGTAGCTACAGCTGCTCTTAGAAGACAATCAGTGTCAAAGACTTGAATTTAATCAGTGTTGGAAGCTATCAAGACTTTACACTCAGAGAATAAATCCTAAATAAAATAGACATTTTGTATGTAAACTACACACTACTGTAGGTAAAACAATATTGCAAGTGCTACCTACGTGCTATATTATTGTAAACATTTTTTTCTTAGTAATAGTTTTGCCCTAAATAAATTAATGAATAGAACAAAGGCTTATCGCCCTTTGCAACGTGCCAATGACTAATAGGAAATACCGTGAGTAATTTGCTTCTGTCGATACCTTCGTCGGTTGAAACAGTAGTTCGTCTGTGCACCTATTCACATGACGTAGTTTGTCAATGGGTCATTCACCTCCAACATTACTTAATAGTCTTTATGGTCACGCAACTGCACCTTTACAAACTTGCATACCAGTTTAATTCAGTTTAAATAATTTAAATATGTTTGTTACGAAAGACAAGAGTTCAATAAACTCTGTGGTAATTTTAATATATTATCCGGTCAAATTATCTAATTCAAGAAAAACTATTTAATTGACGTTTAGTGCTTCTTTGGAGTTTTATGGAAAAATCTCTTTTACGTTTTTACCTGCGTTTCATTTATTATGCGTATATAACACACATGTCAGACTAGTCTGAAGTACCTATGTGTGTTATAAACGCATAATTTAGACTAGACTTTTTGTTGATATTTCTTGCACTAATTATTCTCAGTATTTCGTATTACTTATATTGGAAATGATGCGTTGGAAAAACCTTCCCATAATGGTAATAAAACAACAATGATTTCAAATTAAAAATTTTCTATTAATTTATTTTCTTACATGCATAATATTTACATCTACAGTAATGTATTATTAACAAAGATTAATAATTAGGTACCTACTAACAGGTTTAAATCAAATTCAATACAAAACAACACACACAATAATTACAGTAAATGAATTTTAATTCAATACTACAACAATATCTATAGGCGTACATACAGCGACATTGTCGCTCTAGACTAGATGCTGGTCGTTACAATACCATGGAATGTTACTTTGGACTCCTGATAGGCATAGCTACACACCACACATTGACAGTCTTAATACTAAACTCTATCGCAACACATAAAACAGAATATCACGCATTCATTACAATATCTCGCAACCAACATTAATAAATATTAACAAATCTACATTAATTTTGGTATTGGTACTAGAATACAGAATATACTATTTAAAAATACGAATGCGCTGGTGTGATTTGCCGAAGATTCTACCGTTTAAACGTCTGCAAAGTTAATACTGCAAACTCACACAAAATGTAATTTTATAATCTCAACGATGGGAACATTAAATATCTAACTATCGCTTTACTATTTAATTGAACACTTTTTGCACAGCCTCGACTATCGGCAAAGCGAAGTCGTTAGTTAAATTATATAAAACTTACTTAAATGGTTGACGATACGCTCTAAAACGAGCGATCTAAATACTGGTGGGGTCGTTTAAATACGGGCAATTATTGCCGCTGATGGCACATCAGTGTGCACCTACGTGACGCAAATGTAGATGGTCTGATGTGATGGGCACTGCAAGGGGCGGCGATCTTGGTGTAAATCGAACACGGAAGGGTTCGGGTGCGATTGTAGCTCCCACCGTACCTTCCAGTGATGGTAGCGCGTCACCTGCCTGTATTTCGACGTCAAATTGCTTCATAATACTGGAGAAGAAAAGGAAAAGTTCCATTCTTGCCAGAATATCGCCCAAGCACATTCTACGCCCAACACCGAACGGCATGAAGAATTCTGGACGTTTAACTTTTCCAGCATCGTCTATAAATCGACTAGGTTTGAAGACATGGGGTTCATCCCACAAGTTTGGGTCCATATGCACACAATTTATTAAAGGTATAACTTGCGATCCAGCTGGAATTTTGTATCCGTTCAGGTTGACATCTCTAAAAAGAAAAACTTACATTAGTATTTTAATCAAAAGATAACAACATTCGGAAATTCTGTAAAGTACACACAGCTACAGAGAAATTTCAGCCCTTCTAGTATGTATACTTTAACATTGGCGGTGAAATTTCTTTGACGCTAATAGTACCATTTTAATATGGGTGGCTTACTTTGTTGGTGAATGTGTAGTGGCCAATGGGACAATGTTCGACATGCGAAGAGTTTCTAATATTGTGCTTTCTGTATAAGGAAGGTTGGGCATGTCTTCGATTACTGGTAACCTTTCCGAACCTACTACAGAATCTAATTCTTCTTGGACACGTCTCTTGACATCTGGATTTCGTAGCATAAACACAATCATCCATAATAAAGAAGATTTAATGGTCTCCATTCCCGCTGAGAAGAGGTCTCCAAGGATTTGTTTCAGTTGTAATTCTGTGAAATAAAAATTGTTTTTGAATTTCAAAGGTCAAATTTTCAATTTTTTTAAATTTAAGAACATTATTTTTTTTCCAATAATGAATGCTATTAAAAGTAGATATTTACCATGATCTCTGCCTTCGAATAGCTCTCCGGATCTGCCCTCAGTTTTGGCCTTTTCGAATTCGACCAAATAGACATCAATAAGATCCCTTGTATGATCGACATCGAGGGTTTCTCGGTGTTCGTCTATCAATGTTTGATAAAATTCAAACATTTCTTCACGATTTTTAGCCACTTTTTCTTGAGCTTGCGCTTTTCCGGGAAGATACTGTGAATAGAAAAAGAATATTGAACAACTTTTTTAAAAATAATGACTCTGATTTCGCACACAACATATTAAATTAGGGTTGGAGTTAGGTAGGAATTCTGGTTTTACTTACGTTATAAAGAGGGATATATTCCCCATAGTGAACTTCTCCAAAGAGCCGCATTCCTTCTTCAATCAAATTATTAAGTCTTTCGAAACGAACATCTCCTTTGCTGAACCGCACAGACATTGTTATGCCACATATTACATTGGATACTACCAAGGCGAGGAGAGGGTTTGCGTCGATGGGAGCACCTTCGGTAAGTTGCAGATTTTCGATTAGCTCGTACACTTCATGCTATTAAAAAAAATATCTGTTAGCCACTTGGAGAGAAAAATAGATTTATACTACGTTTCAAAAAATATCACTAAAATTTTCAATATTCAAGAGATACAAACCTTAATTCTTCCTTCCATTATTTTCTTGCCATTGCCCATATAGGTCATGCCAAATTCACGCAATTTTTCGTGCAAGAATCTGCGCTGAGTCTTCCAGAGGCGGCCCTCGCTGTTAATAATGCCTGCAAAAGAGGGAGGCGTTATAATGAGGGCTCTACGCTCGAACATGTGGGCGGCGCAAACGCACGCGGTTAGGGACAGCCCACCGATGACGCCTACAAGCACATGTGCATTTGCCGGCTCATCACAATATTCTTATATTTAAACTTAGTGAGGTGATATAGGTTTTTAATTTTAAAATTCTTGTATATGTGTTTAGTAATCAAATTAAATATTTTTATTGAGCACTTTTGAGACGAAATTAAGGGGAGTTTTCTTGGTAATAGAAATAACTGATCGGAAAATAACGATTTTACTATGGAACTTACCAAGACCATCCAATGTGTGCATAAGGGGTGTGCTGGGGCGTCCAGTGAATTCTTCTCTGCGAAAAGCTTCTCTAATAAGTTTATAATCGCTGAGTACAATAGTCAACTGATTTCCAAGTCTCGCAGAGAACAGAGCACCATAATTGCGAGCCAACGCCAAGAATGTTTTGTGACGAACTCCCAAAAATGGAAGATAACCCACAACAGGTGGGCTCCATGGTCCTGGTGGTAGCTTCCGTATTTCCCGCAGAAGTGTGGCCAGCCTGAGTACCAGCACTGCAGCACCCAACATCAGCAGCAACAGCAATGATATTCGCGATGCAACGAAATTCACCACTTGATAAAGTCCCCACAATAATTTAGAATCGTACAACATTGTTATCATTTTTAGAGTTTATTGTAGTTTGGAATTTAAAAAATAACTGTTGTTTAATTTTTTATATGTTTTAAACGATATGCAACATTAGAGCGCGGAGCGTAAATCGCGATACTGCTTCACCGAGAACTTAATGATCGTATATCGCGTGCGGCTGTCGTCTGCGCACTGCAAACCACCGGTGTGGCCTTGCGAATAAATACGCGGCTCGCGCATACGCGGGGTGGCGCACATGCAAGTTCGGCCCACCGGACGGCGCGAGCGCTCCTCTCTCCAGCGCTTTTCCGCAGATCAGTGTGCTACGAAAATCGTAGCACTCGTTCGTAGACCACATTTATTTTTGAACGCAGACTGCCACTCGGCTTTTATTTTAGCAAATATATTTGACTAAAAATATTTCTAATAATCCTTTGGAATCCAAGATGGAATCCAAAATTGTGATTCTTATTCATTCAATTTAAAATTGTTTTTCTTGTGAAAATTTACTAGAATTTTATTACCAACGTATAAAAGTTTTACATTGTAATACTTAAGGTCACAATCTATCAAGATTATTAATTATGTTTTCTAGTGCAACAGTGTAATGTCATATTGGTAATTACCTAAAAGAAATTGACGCAAGATAAAAGTATAACTATTACGTATAAATCACGCGCAACGACAAGTCTAGTACTGAAAATAATATAGTTATATCTTTGAATAGCGCACTAAATTGAATTAATCATTAAAAAAAACTATTTTTTCTCTATTTCTAAAGTCGCCAAATTATGTAATTATATCATCAAAAACCTTTTATATTAAGAATCACTGTTTTTGTTAGCTTATTAGTAAAAATCAGACAAGTTGTCTCAGTACTAAACAGAAACATACACACTCGTAAATATAAAAGTACATAGACACTATACATTTTGCGGTAGTCGGGTAAAATGTCAAATACGTTTGAAGACGGCATCCGTAGTTTTGCCTACTAGTAATAATGTAAGTGTTAAAATTCGGCGAGGGGTGGGAGGGGCAGATCGAGGTCGTGCGGGCGTGCATGCAGATGATAAGATTAAAGAATTGCGTAACTTTGCGCGAGGCAAGGTGACGGGTCGACGACTCGCGATCGAGAGCCTTGAGCGAACTTCTACGCGGCCCGACCTCTAAGCGACACTTAAATATCACTCTAAAAATCTATACTAATTTATAAAGTGGAAGAGTTTGTTTGTTTTGTTGAATATTACTATTAACTACTAATTGAAATTAATTGAAGCGCTCGTGGTCCCGTGGAATCAGTTTTCTGTAAACGATCACTGAGTTACGCAACTTTCACTGGGGCTGGTTCTCGGATGGGTGACCACTTTGTGGAATTTACATTTGCGAGCGTCTTCGTGCTTCGGAAGGCACGTTAAGCCGTTGAAGTAACATGGCAGTCGTTAAGTCAAGTTGATGGCCTTATGGGCGGCTTGAAAAATTTCAACAGCTGGTAGCAACAACCTGCGTGTATTACGACACGGCAATCGGCTCACCACCTATTAAGTGGGACAAGAATACACATGGTGAAAAGTGGGCATATAATATGCCTCTGCCACCCCTTCGGGGATAAGGTGTGATGGATAAAAAAAACTACTAATTCAATTTGTAAATTGATTTTTTTGTAACACACGCTACTAAAGTCGCCGAACCGTTGTTGTGGCGTGAATTGGGACAGGCCTACAACCAGCAGTGGACTGATCTGTGTCAATCAACCAAATCAGCCACGCTACTACGTAAGGAAGCGGTATAGTTATCATTAATGTCAACAAATCGGATAGACTTGCTAAATAAATTAGAGACATGGGTTACAAATGCAGAACTAAGCCACAGTACAATCGCGCACTTCATTCATTATTCAATCTACAATCATGTTCATGTTAGGCCGGATTCGACCAAACACGAAGTTACACGAGTGTAACTAGTACGGGAATAATTTTACACCTTGAATTTACTCTTGGGATAACTTCGTTTACGTTTTTCCAAATTACTCGAAGATTTCGTTAAACTTGGCATTGTTATTCTGCGATTTGAAAAGGATGATGAATGAATGTATAACCGGACAAAAATCTATGTACTACTATTTCTTTCACTTTAACGTGTAACGTCATAACAATTTAATTTTATAGGATAATTTAGTTGTAATACGGTAAAATGTCAGTTAGGACTTATTTGTCATCTCTTGCTTTGACGGCTGTTATTCTCGGTATAAGTACTTACTCCGCCAAAATCGGCGGTGTAAATATTTACTCGAGTATAGTTACCTTTTGCTTGGGTTAGTAATTGAAAAAATGGAAAATAATTTAACTCTTAGAATAAGTAGAAGTTACTCTCGAGTAAAATCTTACTCTAGTTTGGTCGAATCCACCCTTAGTATATCACAAATGCAAAATTAACCGATTACACATTTAATTGCTTATTGTAATCAAATACTCGTATATTGACACCTAAGTTTAAATATCTACGTAATAAATACAAAATAATCAAACTATGGATAGTAAGTAACGATTGGTTACATACAGGTGCCAACTTAGTGGCCAAATCTTTCAATTAAATCTACGGTACGCCCGCGACTCCAACCGATTGGTTAAGTTTTCCTGAACACGTTTCCCATAGGAACCAGATTCCATAATAAGGAGTAGGCTGTGTTTATCCAGTGTTTCAACTACCTTTACAACAAATAAAAAAAATCCACAAAAACACGTTGCTTTATGAAAAACTTTGCAACCCCTTTTCACTCTCTTAGATATTACAACTTTCGAAAATTCTTTCTTAGTACACACCTATGTCCTTTTTCTAGACCAGGCAGTTTCAGCTATTATTTGATCGATCAGTACCTAGTAAGTTTCAGCTTTTATATTATAAATTTTGATTTACGTATAATTATTTAGTAGTAGATAGTATTGGAATCATCATTATGTTTTATATCCTGATGGACAGGAATCCGACTCTCAGATATGATTGATTTTTTTTTTTGCAACCAGTCTGTAGATTCATCAAGGTATATACATGGCAAATGTTAATTTTACTGTAGGTAGGTAGACTTTTCAAGATATTATGTTCTACCTTTTAATAACTTCTATTTCCTTTTTTATGAAATATTTAATGAAATGTATAGCTCAATGAAGCAATACCAAAGATACAGTGTAGTTACAAAAAATGTCGCGTAGGCTAAGGTGGGAGCAAACCTAACCCACTCGAGTCGGATATTGCTCTGAATCGAGGTATATAGAGTAGGTAGGTATCTCGTGTGTTTGTGAGTCAGAGTGATTTAGATTATGTTTTGCGCATCGATATTTAGGACTCTCGATGCTCTGATTCAACTCGATGAAACTATCTTCACGCTGTACCCCTGACAGGGTTGTTAGAGCCATGAAATGTACTTCTTTCGCCTCCTGGAGATTCATAACAACTAATAAAATACTAAATAATAAGATAATATGATAAAGTTTTATGGTTTTCGTCAAACTAGCCGTCATTTAATTAACTTGGTTAAATATCTTCGGAAAATATTGATAGATAAACTAAACCTTTTTAACTATAATATTATTGTAGTATGTGTAATATAAATGTAAGTAATGAAAATATTGACAATAAAAAGCAATATAATGGAGGCTAAGATCATCTCTAGGTTATCATAATATAAAATTATGATTTAAAAACAATATTATTTTGCAATTATTGCAAGATAAAGAATTGTGGAGTAAACTTGATTTGACTTCTTTATTGATAACTATTTCATTCAGTTATGAACACTGATAAGTGTTGTTAAAATTATAACCGCAGTTTTAATGATCCTACGAACTGTGAATCTTGCATGCTAATATGAAACTCAGAATTTATACGTCCTTACTAATATTATAAATGGGAATGTAAGTTTGATTGTTACGCTTTATTGCGAAAACTACTTAACCGATCATCATGAAACTTTGTACACATACTCTTGGAAGTATTAGAAGTAACTAGAAATAGGATAATTTTTATTAAACAAATAAAAAAAAACGAAAGATTATAAGGGTAAGCGATTAAGTATATAAGTAAGGGGGGGGGGGTGTAAGGGGCCCCACCAAGATCTTCGGGGCCCAAGTCAACCTCCCGTGCCAGTGCGTGCACCTGCTGATTAACGGACGAGGCTCTGGCGCTGGCTTTCCCCTCTGGGGTTGGGAGGTCTGAGGGCGTCGCTCCCATAAAAGCCACCCGCCGAAACAAAAATGAAAAGAAGTAACCATTATTAGACCTGTCCTTTTACATGGCAGTGAGACGTGGCCGATATTGGAGCGACACAAGCAGGAGCTGCGTGTCACGGAAATGAAGATGCTGCGGTGGATGTGTGGAGTCACGCGGATGGACCGCGTGAGGAACTCTCGCATCCGCGGCGGCCTTCACGTCCGTGACATTGCAGACAAGTTGCAAGAGTGTCGCCTTCGTTGGTATGGTCACGTCTTGCGGCAACCGCCGGGCTACGTAGGTAACAAATGTCTGGCCATGTCAGCCCCGCCGGGTCCCGGTAAGAGGGGAAGACCCAAGAAGTGCTGGCTTGACGTCGTAAGGGATGACATGCGTGCCAATGGTCTCACCACAGGGGATGCCGACGACCGTGCGAAGTGGAGGAGAAAATGTAGGAAAGCGGACCCCGGGCGTCGCGAGACGCAACTGGGACAGACGCTCGGATGATGATGATGATGATGATTAAGTATATAAATAGAATATTTACAATGCGTTCATATTTAGAAAAATATAATCTGTCTACCTTATCTATTTATCTTCACCCTGTATCCGTGACGGGGTTAATCGTTTCATATATACTCGTCTGGATATCGGAGTACTTTTGACTTTTACATTTTTGAGCAATCTGCTCACGTGGTCTTCGTAGGTAATATGTCTTGGTCTATCCTGACTCCTTCTGCCTTCTACTTTCTTCGTAATCATTACTCACGATAGAAGTGACCGACAGCTTAATGCTAACGTTTTCATTCATACTTACTATCACTTCGTTACGTATTAATAAATTTACGTCAATTTACAGATGCGACAGCGTGAATAAAAATTATGCTTCAGTTCATACTTTTGTACCGACAGGAGAGGCAACTGTGGTGTCCTTTAACAAGATGTAGGCGAGAGTGTAATTAATATAATCTCATGAATGGTTTTTGAGATTCTATAACATTGCATTGCTATTTACAACAATTACCAGCATTAGCAAATTAACACCGAGCTGCCAATAATATGTACCTATGGTAGAAAAATTCTTACTATAATAGATCATATTATTTCATACTTGTTGAATATACGTAGATCGTAGTAGTTCAAGACATATAAGTATATATAGCCTTTCTTTTATATTAACTCGTTGAGATGTCGTATCGAGAAAGAGGGTGGCTCCTTCTATTAGACAAATGGTTTCGCTTCGCTGGCTGCGCCTCAATTTACCGCCGGAGTATAACATGACATGCCTTCACTTTGCTAGTTGTATTTAATCTCTAGTTTGTGCTGTGTCACAGTCGGATATTAGGTCTCAGTCTTGGGCAATGTCTTTTTGTTCCCTCTCATTCAGTACCTACGGAAAAAATAAGTACATATTTCATAATATTTTATTTATTCTGCGACTGAACAATACCATTCGGACATATTTAAATTTGCGACTACAATCCATTGCGTACGATATTCATCAACAGGAAAAAGTAATAGATAACATTTTTGAAATGGGTTTATCTTTAATTACATAATAATAAATAATGCTATTCTGTGGTTACGATTATGTCAGTTTGGGCTTTCGTAATACTTTGCTTTCGTAGGTGGAAAGTCCCAATGCGTAAAGGATTTTAATCATGCATTAGTAATTTTAGTCGATACGCCATTTGATGGTCACTAATGATCAAAAGTTTTTGTCTCTTATGTACATACATGTAATATATGGGCGTTAGAGGCCAAGGGTCTAAGAGTCCCAAGATCTCTGAAGCCCTCACCTCTTAGAGGTGCTCCTGCTGATTAACGAGCAAGGTAACGAAACAGGAGGTCAGACGGCAGTCGCTCCCAACAATACCGAAAATTAAAAGCAAAATGATAACTGCTCCTAGCATCTAAATAAAAGTAGCCAAATCCAACCAAGGCAAATCAAATACAATAATAGTGGTAAAAATAAGAAAAAAAAAATACTTTTAAGATTTTTTTCCAGCAAGCCGGGAAGTCAGAGATGAAAGAACTGAAATGGGTATATGTGTGAAAGAAATTTGGGTGGGGGTAATACATACATAACAAACAAATGCATCTACGAGTATATATGTGTACATTTAACCATACTACATTGCTTAACCATACCATAATACCTAGTTACAAATACACAAAGTCACCCAGTCTCTCAAGGAGGATTTACATCCTGGGGCCCAATTGTCGACCGAAAGAGTACACGGAAATTTATTGGTGAAATGTCCAGTACTTACGCGTGGTAATACCGGTGGTACCACTGGTAGTACCACCGGTAAAGTTTTACATCCGTCCTTCGGTGTCAGTGTACTTTAAAGTTAGCCTGGACCCTTTTTAATCAATAAAATAGCTTAGCTTAGCAGTTGGCGAGTAAATAAAACTCAATTTGTACATGCCTCTATTTACTTTTTATTTATAACTCAATGAACATTTTATATAAAATGCTTGGAGCGTAGTCTTCCAATAAATCATAAGACGATGCAGAGATAGATCGAATAAGAACTTCTTTTTTTGTTTTTATTATTTTCAGATAATTCTGTGGACCTTAAATTGTTGTATACCGTTACGCATTGCCACTGTTATCAGTGTTCATCAGGTTTCGTATCCTTTTTGAACTAAATTCGGTAAAATTTACTACCACATTTTACCATATAACTAAAAACTAACTAACTATCTTCCTGCTGAAAATCCTTGACGGGGTAATCAGAGAGGACAGATCGCCAGGCTCTGCGATCCATGTATACTTCTTTCGCTTCCTGCAGAATCATTAATCGCTTCATACATGCACGTCTGGGTATCCGAGTACCTTTGACTTATCCGTTTTAGAGCAATCTGCTCACGTGGTCTTGATATTTTGAATGTATCCATTATTTAATCATGTTCTAAAGTTTTAACAAAGAAACGAAATATAAGTACCTACTTTTGATCTTAATTTCTATCACCAGTCCGAAAGGACTTGGGTTTGTATTCGCCATGTATCGTTTACAGACTAACTTTATTATCATACCCACTTTACATTATAGATACAGATAGGTATACTACACAATACATTACTACACATCTTAGTTTATTCCTAGTCGTTTCTAGTTTATTTGATAGTTTGGGGTGCACTTTTATTTAGCTGCAAGGAGCCGCTATCGTAATTCGACTTTTGACATTCGGCGTTGTTATGGGCGCCCGCCTGCCGTCTAACTTCTAAGCCCCTTAAGAGAGTCGGTGTCGTTACGTCATCCATTAGCAGATGCACCACTTGCGGGTGGGGTCACATAGGGCCCTCTTAGTCTAGCGTATGTTAAAGGTAATATTTGAAATACAATTTTTTTTATGTTCCAACTTATTCAAAATATCTTCTGATTAAATTCGTTGCAGGTTCTAAGACATTCTAACTTCTTTGAGGACTACACCGAGATCGAGCTCGGTGTAACTTTTGTGGTCTTGGTCATTGCTGTAGATCCTGGTTTACAGGAGTCACAGTAATGGGAATACGGGTGGGATTAGTCCCAAAAAAAATAATAATACACATTTATCTGAATCATGGTGTTATTTCTAGTTTTAACAATATTTTGTTTTACAAGTTAGCCGGGGATGTTCAAAATGTCTTAATGTTTCAGAATTATCTTTTTTTTCTGTTTTATTTATTTACTAGGTGACCCCCTCGGCTTGAACCGAGACATACTCGGAACTCCCGTCGCTCCTATTTAATCCCGTCGCTTCTAAATTCTACAATAAATGTCGACAAATCCGGCAAATTGGAATGCATTATTAGTTGATGCCCGCGGCTTCGCCCGCTTAGAGAAGTTTTCCCGTTCCCGTTTCCCACAGGAACTTGTTTCCGGGATAAAAAGTAGCCTATGTCCGTCTCCTGGCTCTAAACTACCTCCCCATCAATTTTCAGCCAAATCGGTACAGCCGTTGTTGAGTTATAAATAGTGTAACTAACACGACTTTCTTTTATATATATAGATTCAGCTATTCAGGGTAAAGATTATTCCAACAAAACAAGGTTCATAAAAATCGGCCTATTCGTTCTTGGATTGTAAGTGTTTGAACAAAGATGAGTTTGTTTACATATTAAGATTTAAATGAAGTTAGTACTTTATTTGTGTTTTTGGAGTGAATTCTATCTAAATATTGAGCAAAATTTATTATTCCTCATCCATTGACCAGCAGAGCTATCCTGTAAGCTAGTAAGGTTGGTTTGATCTTACCAAAGTAAGGTTACCTATACTTTATATGTACATAACACATAAAGTATGAGTTTGATATATGTATGAGAATTCAGTCAACCTCGATATGATTTGAGTTCATAAACCTCTTGGTTCAGTGCCTGGGAAACAATGAATAGATTAGTGGAAATCGAGGATATCTCTGCAATGCAGATGGCGCCTTCATAGCTCTTTGTGTTTTTTACAATAGACTTAACGAGGATTCTAGGATTAAATATCATAATACTCAATGCTAAGTTTGACAAAAGTAGGTTCTTAATGAAAACTATTGTAGGTGAATCTTTTATTTCACATTGTATATTAGAAGCTTGTTGAACAATAGACGGCCACAATGCAGCTTACCACTGCTCCTGAGAGAGGTTTAATAGATACTTTTAAACTTACAGGCCCAACAGTATGACTCATAAGCTATCACACAAATCTATCATAGTGCCATTTCAGGTAATCTGAAAAACCCGTCTTATAGAGTAATCCATGACGAGTGTTTAAGCTTCAATTGTGGCCCGACCCCCTATAGGGCCGTGTTGTACTATACGCCAGATTTACGGATTATAAAAAATATTCTTACATATGTATGTATGTCAAGCAATAACTAAAATCAGTTATACAATAAAATTAGATTGTAAAATAACTTATAACAATAGCGAATAATGGCAGCTTCTTCGTGTCGGTAGTAAATGATTTGTGAAATAACGATCTTTTGCGAATTAGCTGATTCTAATTGACTCCTATCTAATTGTTTATTCATTGTTTTAGGTCAAGTTTAGTAAAATAATTTTCAAGGACTTAAAATATACCTTACTAGCTGACACGCCCAAAATCTTTAGCGCCACCAAAAATGTGATAAATGAAGAACCGTTCGACCGATTTGTGGAAACTTCATATAAACCATCTACTAAATGACTGCCTCTGTGGCGCGGTGGGAGTGCATCCGACTGCTACGCAAGAGGTCGTGGGTTCGATTCCCACCCAGGATAAAACTTTGTGTGATGAGCACGATGGTTTATTCTGTGTCTGGGTGTTATTTATCTATAATATGTATGTATTTAGAAATATATAAGTATGTTTATCAGTTATCTGGTTACCATAGTACAAGCTCTGCTTAGTTTGGAATCAGATGGCGTTGTGTGGGTTGTCCCAAAAATATTAAAAATATTATATTATCTACTAAATAGTCCGAACAAAGCCTAAACATTTGGTTTGGATAGATGAGCCCGTTCTTGAGTTATAAAATTACAACGAAAAGTGGCATTGATTTTTATTATATTGACGATTGATTATAGAAAGTACTTGTTGTTACATTTCTTTTTCTTGCTGTCTCTTTTTAATATTTCAAACCGCTGAACTTACTTGTTTAAATTTGGAACATCGATTAAGACACTGCCAAAAAATATGTTTGAAAAGTTCTCACTTTTAAATCAAATTCAAAATTCAAATGGAGCTCTGAATGTTCCATGAGTTACTAGCTATGTTATACAATTCGAATAAAATCACTCTCGTCATGGACTTGATTCTTCCATTGCGTCAATCCTAATATTGTTTTAAATTATGTTATTTCGCATTATTATCCAACATCTACATTTACATCTAATTTTCTAATTGAACTTTGGCACAAAAGATTTTGGGACAATGAAACAGTGTTGACAAAGCAATAATACAGTTTTTCCTTTAGAAATGCGCAAACAGTGCGCTCAAGGTCTTCTAAATAATTAAATGGCTTTCCTATATAACATAATTTCTGGATATTTGTTATACATATAAAATGTTAAACATAGGTATTGTAATGTTAGTTGAATGACTGGTACATGTGAATAAAAAAGTATACCCATGTACACAACTATAAGAGTAAATTTTAGTATTATATACATCGTATTATGTATATCGTATATGCCTTTATCCCCGAAGGGATATGCAAAGGCATACTGTACGCCCACATTTCAGCGTATGCATTTTTGTTACAACAGGTGGTGAGCCCATAAATATCCTCGGAATATCAATTTCTAGTTTGATTATAAACAAACACACGAGTCACGTTGCGCCTAGGCCAAAAGATCATTGACCGTCTTTATATCATTGCAGTTGTGATTACTATTTAACTGCTATCGTATTTAGTAGTTCCCTATCGCAATTTATTTTAGATTGATACACACGTGTCGTTTGGCCGATTAGGGATCTAATTAGTTGTAATTTGTTTACAAAAATACAACACAAATGCTACGGAAATAGCCCCGTGTGATCAGGATCTCTAGGATAATATTACGCTATGGTTTTTCCTGATATGAGTGGATTTATGAGCGTTTCCGTACTATGAAAGGCACGTTAAGCTAAGGTCCCATTGGCCAATAACGTGGTAGTCGTTAAGCCAAATCATATATAAAAAGTAATCTTATAAAATTTGCTGACTTTAAAAAGTTCAACAACAGGTCGCATGACCTAGTTAAGAACAGGTCCTATCCTTTCAACATGACTATAAGACAAACAATCAATAATCAATTAATATACATCGATAAAGAATCGATGCTTTTTTTGAAGCACCTATTACGTGCTCGTCTACTCCTTCAGGGATAGACAGAGTATTTTTATTTTTATTTTTTAAATATTGTGTACCTTTGAGAATGCCGTGAGGCGAAACCGGTCAGGTTTACAAAGTAAATGTTGTGGAACAGTACAAGTGGTGTTATTTAATATGGATAGACAGAGTCCTCATGTAAGAAATAAATTTCAAGCACATTACTGAAATGCTAGCTGTTGGTGACGAAAACAAACAATAAGTTTGGTGGGTTTTAGTATTATTAATCAATACTTTAGTAACAAATAGCATGTATTAAATTTTATGTTTTTTAATTTCTTTTGCAATTGCAAACTAACTTCTCCACGAAAATATTTTTTAAAACGGGGGGAAGTTTCCTTAACCGTTATGATTAGAGGAAAACGTTCTTAGGAGACCATTCATAGCTTTTAAGATGATCTGGACTGAATTCTCATATTTTGGAAAAAGAGATATCCTTAGCGAAAAATGATAATCTACAAAAAAAATTAATAGATAGGTAGAGCCAGAGGAAGAACCTGGCAATAAAACTCATGGTCACTCTTTTCAAACCGCCAGTAATTATATTAGTTTGATTTACATGATATTTGAACAATTATACACTAATGAATTTATACAAAAAAAATCAAAATCAATATTGTGTTCATTAAAATTACACTCACCTTTGAATTTATGGGAGAACAGTCGACTAAACTTGGTTTGCACTAAATTTAAATAATATTATTTGTAACAATTGCTATAACAGCTATGAGCTGACCAGTCCAAACGGCAGGTTCACGGGTATGACGCATATATCAGCCATCGCCTGACTCAACCGTATTGTAGGGAACAAGGCGACCCGATACATACGCAACCACTGCCAGGACACTTAGGCGAGCATGACATACCCAAAAAACTACACAGCAATTATCATGTCAATTTCAAAATAATAAATAAGTCTACATGGTGCTCACACAATAACAAAGTCAAATGACATGTATGTACATTATTTATTACCGGGACTAAACGCAACCATACCTTTAGTTGCCTGGCGTTTCAAATTATTTATACTGTAGAATGTAAAAAAATATATATGCAGATTCAAGACAAGTAGAATATATATGATTTCCCTTAGAATATTACCGTACTTCAAATTGAGTTGATCTTGAACGTGTTTGAACCGAACTTGACCTTAGAATTCGGTGATAGCCTTTCGACTAAACGCCATTTCGTGACAAAATGACTTTGCTGATATGAGATATTGTGATGTCATTTCGGATAACTTGTTAACGATTTTGATTAATATAATTTCAATGTATATGTTATGCTCGTAATATACACATGACGCAAGTGTTGGGTGAAACTAAAACAAACAATATGGTGGAATTGATTCAGGGAAATTCATGTACACATCATTACACATGCTTTGCTTGTACCTATTTTCATTGTCTTTAATTCTTCATCACTTATCATCACTCATGATATTTTTGCACAAACTGATCCCACTTAGAAATAGTCACTTTTGGTTATTCCATAGTGGGATCAGCGGACGCAACTATTGTGACCAATTATGTGACAAGATCTATTGCGTACTGAACGTCAGTGACATTATCAATTTGCTGACAGCTTAGAGATGTTTTTGTATTCAGAAGACTAAAATGACGCCGCCTGCCTGAAGGAAAGCCATCTAGTGAATTGAGGTTTCGAGGTCAAAGAGATAAAAGGGTGAGCTGAAACCCTATAGTGATATTGGAGGTGAAAGACCAGACCACATACATGTGAAATAACTTAATTTTTAATTATATTTTTTTTCAAGCTATTGCATAGTTTTTATCGCGGGCTTTGAGTGGGTTTTAGTCAAGAAATTCCGTAAGGAAAAAATCCTAAGACGAAGGTCGAGACGAGGTCACACGAAGTTCACCGAGCACGGCCGAGCGTTGGCTTAACGTGTATGTACATATATTATATGGTACGATTGTACGAACCTCGCACGGATCGAGACGTGATGATAGTGAGTGTGAGTGTGAGGATGAGGGTGGCTGTGAGAGTAAGAGTGGGGTGAGGGTGAGAGTGAGGGTGGGAGTGAGGGGTGAGGGTGAGGAGTGAGGGTGAGGGTGAGCGTGAGGGTGAGGGTGAGCGTGAGGGTGAGGGTGAGCGTGAGGGTGAGGGTGAGGGTGAGGGTTGAATGAATGAAATATCTTTATTCATGTAGGTCACAAAGTAACACTTATGAACGTCAAGATTATTGCCTCTACATTTGAGGTGAGGGTGAGGGTGAGGGTGAGGGGTTTTTTTTCTTTTTTTTTTTAGTGTATTAATTAATATCAAAGAAAAACAAAGGTATGCTATGCAATAGCTTTACCGCGGCAGTCTCCGAATGCCACACGTCTTTTTTTATTTTTCTCTTTTAGACTTCGCTGTACGTTTATTTTGTTAGTATCGGGTGTAGGAATCAGTATATCAAGTATATTATTATTAGAATTATATTGAAGATACATGTCTAGATTACATACATGTGAAATAATTTAATTAATCTCTTATAGTACTTCGTACTACATTTCTTTTTGTTATAAATCGGGCAGTAAGAATCAGGTCATGGGCGAAAATATTATTTGAATAAATATATTATTATTAGAATGAAATTAAACTGCCCTGTACCTGTTATGCTAATTACAGATCACCATATTTATTGTACTATATTTTAAATCCTGATAACCTATGTATTAATGGACATGGTTGAATTCGATTTAAAATTTATCATTAAAGTGATATGATAATTTTAGACTTTTTCATTGACCTCAATTCTGTAATCACATACCAAATCCGACATTATCTTACTTCCTAATACTAACATAATATATTTATATATTAATTACATTGAAGGATCATCATTATCTTCATTTTCTTAAAATGTGTGTCATGTAGCTACGCATACATGTACACTATAATTAAATTTACAAAGTTATATTAAATTGGGGGCGCTCACCTCCTGTGATTTCCACGAGCTGTATAGTAAGTATTATAATAGTCAAGCGGTACTATATATTATTTATTATTTCCATATGCACATATATTTATTCCATAAAGGACCTACATAAAAATGTGTAACTTGTAATGGGACATAACATAGAAGCCTATTAATACCCCACAACCTTTTGGATAGGTCATGACTGGTCATCTAAGGATTTTAGTTTATGTTCAGTTTATATCACTGCGTCATTTTAAATTTCCCAGATGTATTTTACATACATACAGAGAAGTATGGAACGGTTACAAGGTCTAGTTTTTTTTACTAATAGTTCAACAGCTAATGTACAGGTATATTGTAGTATTAACTAAGACTTTTTCACGACACTCACAGTACTTACTTAGTGTCATAAGTAATTGTCCAAAGTTAAAGAACAAACATTACTATACAAACATAACCAACCACTTTTAGGAGTAGATACTCCTAAAAAGTTAGTTAACCCCATACGGTGTTCGTTCGTTCGGGAAAACCCAGGCAGGGAGTTCATTCTACAATGCAAGCGTACCTACGCAAAATAAAGCCCCTATCGGACCTAACCGTATGCGAGCGCAAAGAGTGAGGGTGAACACCCTCTCTATGGCGAGCGGTGCGATGATAGAAAGTAGCCGTTGGAATCATATCAAACAATTCCTCAGAGCACCGACCATTGAACAGGCGACAGAACACGCAGAGGGAGGTGAAGTCTCTCTTGTCGCGAAGGGGTTCGACACCGCATGCTAGTTGAGGATCGTTGACAATCCTCACAGCACGCCTTTCTACTGAGTCCAAAGGTCGAAGCTGGTTTTCAGATGCACTAGCCCAAAAGTGACAGCAGTACTCCATGTGTGGTTCAAAGTAATAGGATGCTGAGCCTACAGTCATGTTTAATTGAATCGTGAGAGTCAAGCATAAACAAATAACGTAGTAATTGGAAATAAATACGAATGAGAATAATTAATTTTATAGAATGTTATATACTTAGTAGATACCTGCTACTACTAATTGGTATTTTTTTGCACCTAATTGACTATAAAATATAAATTCAGCAATCCATTTTCTTACAGTGAAACACACCTGCATATTCATTGATCTATCAAAATGACCGTTCCACGGTTCCAATATGGGTTTGTGCCATTTCATTCGTGCTGAGGAATTTTATTGATATTTGTTTTATGCAGACCATTTTAAGCTATGAGTAACATTTATTCGTGGTAGGCTTCTGTGGTGTGATCCTCCTCCCCTCCTTTATTATAGTTCTACGATGGATTTCCGCCATGTAACGCCCGATTATATACTTACACATATTATTTTACTACATATATACATTACTATGCTACTATAGACACAATAGGTACCAAATAATAACTGACAAAGTTTTGTTGGAACTTGTACTAAACTAGGTAAATCCCACGGCTTCACCCGTGACGTACTTCGACCTCTCGTCGCACCCAATCACGTCTGTTATAATATAAAAAAAATTGCCCGACTTGTCGATAGTTATGATTACTGCTCCAATCTAAAGGGAAGTAAGGTGATGATATATAGCCTATAACCTACATCGTTAAATAGGCTATCTATCACGAAACATTTTTTTCATATCCGGCCCATTAGCGCGTTTAACAAACTCTTCAGTTTTATATATTAGTATGAATTCTGTTTTAGTTTGTTGGTGGCGCTTAAAGTGACTACTGAAAACTTGTTAACAGTCAAATTTTAAAATTTATTAAATTTGAATTTTTAACCACTATTAAATAGTATAAATTTATCAATTAATTTTATTAAAAAAAACATCAAAAAAAGATACAATCAGTAATTTGTTGACGGCAAATTTTTTTTTTTCCTTTATTTTTTTTTTGATATATGTAATATTCCTTACCTTCCTTTTTTAATATGTGTAAAGTGTATAGTAGCTGTAAGTTGTAAATATAAATGTAATTTGTCATATAATGGTATATCTGTGTTTACAATATTAAATACAACTAAAGAGTAAAAAAACTAATAAGGAATCAGTTAATACTACGAGACAATCTTCATGTTAATTATGATAACTATCTACAAAAACAAAACGATTGTATTAGATACTGCAGCCATTGGTCAGCTTCCACTTATTACACAACCTTTGAAGAACGAGCAATTTTGTAGTTTACACTTAGAAGTATCAAGCTTAAACTAGCTTAATTTGGGTTAGATGGCGCTGTGTAAACAAAATGACCCACAATATTGTACCATTATTTTTGTGTCCACTAAATTCTATTGCTGTGGTCTGTGTACAACAACGTATAGTCGAAACGGCTGAGGCATGCACTGAAAAAGAGATCAAGGGCGGTAAGTGACCAAATAAACGCTTAATGGAAATCATATACACTTTGAATAATTGAATATATATTTATTAATTTTTTTAAGACTATCATGTCAAGTTCAACCAGGTACAGCGTCGTTTATTATCAAACATGACGCACGAATCAATCGAAATTCATATCAAATGAAAGGTATTTATTGTAATCGTTTTCAGAACTACACTCAGATATCAATGTAATCATGTTGTAAAAATATTGTACGCTTTTACAACATGATTACATTTTAAAATTTATTAAATTAATAAACATGGCAGGTTTGAAAGAAAGTGTCAGCGTTAAGTTGAAAAAGGGCGTGCTCCGTTGATTTGGACACGGCCAACGAATGAGTGAGGTACGTTTGACGAAGAATATATATTGTGCGAAAGTAGACGGTAGATGGAGTAAGGGTAGGCCGATACTTACATATGAAGACCACGTGAGCAAATTACTCAAAAACGGAAAACTCAAAAGTACTCGGATACCCAGACGTGCATGTATGAAACGATTGATAAATCTGCAGGAAGTACAAGAAATATGCATGGATCGCGAGGCCTGGCGATCAACCTACCTACCTACCTATCTACTATCTACCTACGAGACTACCCCGTCAGGGATACAGCGTGTAGATAGTTTGTTGTTAAAAAGAAATTAAAAATATTCCATTAGGAATTTGATGTATGTGCTATCACTGTTTTTTTTTTGTAAATAGATTGATTACTTGCCACACTTTTAATACTTTCTATTGGTGGACCAGAAACTATTTGTATTATTGACATAATTTATCGATGTTATGCCGAATAGGAATTATGTTATAACCATAAATAAAAAAATATAATTTAACATTTTTTGTTCCAGGTATTTTTTACCGAATAAAAATATAATTATATTAAACGGGACGCAACTTGCGTCAGCACCGTCGCCGCCAGCCACCTTAGTCGCACGGTTAACTCCCCGTCTGCTGCAGCGGAAGATGCCGGTTCGAGGAAGAGACTAAAGTACGCTGATTTGGAGCCGCTGTACCACTTCGTGCCGGTGGCGGTAGAGACCCTGGGGAGCTGGGGCAGGGAAGCCAAACATTTCATAAAGGATATTGGGTAAAGGCTCCAAGAGACGACCGGTGACTCTCGATCCGGATCGTTTCTGGTGCAGAGGCTGGCCGTCGCAATCCAGCGTGGAAACGCGGCAAGTGTGATGGCACCTTTCCACCGGGAACGGTCAGGAGCGGGTATTTAAATAGTTTGTAAGGTTGACATTATTTGAATTTTAAAAATGTTAGTTATTTATTGATTATATATATTATTTAGAGTTCATTAAAATTTAATAATATATAATTTTGTCATTCAACCTTTTGGCTTCCTTTATTTATAATTTAATTTGATTATATTAAATAAATGGTGTAAAAGATTCAAATACATACAGAAACTTCAATATTTGCCTTTTTTTTCTTAAGCCTTCGTTTATCATTGATGCCATTTAATTAACTTATTGTACTCGGTACACACTTTGCCTTTGGTACAATAATACTCTACGTCAATGAACACATTATGTGGATACGGTATGTTTACCTATCCTCGATTATTTATTCCTTGACATAAATAAAATGTGCATAATTTTTTCCACGCAATATTTACTTGATACAAGGTACTTTGAGCATTATGTGTTTAGCACACGACACTATATAACCCAATTTTTATACAAATAATTTGTAATATGAATTATTTATTTGAGATAGTAACACAACAGTTTAATTTATGTAATACTTCCTATGTATGTTCTGTATTTCAATTCCAAATAACGAAATATATATCTAAGTATATTTATCAGTAGTCTAGAAAAAATTTCATATCCAAATCCTGTGGAGTCTAGAAGCTGTCTTGGTCATAACTTATATGGAAAATAATCGGGTATAACTAAAATGGCCTGTAGTTTCTAAACTCCAGACGATTGGGATGAGATTTTTTTTGTTCATAGGACAGCAATAGATGTTAATTTTGTTATTTAAATATTTTCCAATAACGGTGGATCGTTATGAAAAAAATAAATAAATACGGTAATACCTATTTAAAATGATATTCCTCAGTTCTAAGCAAGATACGAGGTTCGTTATTGGTTTAAAATATGCTACTTTTATTGCGAAGTCCTATTGCATACACTTTTAGGTTTTTAATTGTTGTATATATAAGGCCTATTTTTCGGACATGCTCTTGTGCGATGGAGTCAAGGCCTTCCTAGCAATTGACACGTAGATTTTATTTTTTTGATATTTGATAATTAAGATTGAATTTCTTTACAAACTTTTAATTTTCTTTTGTAATTATTAATATTAGTAAATTCTTTTGTTGATAGCAAGTGTTCAATTGAAATCTATTAAAATTTCTCGGACTAAGATTAATGCGTACACCAACAATTTTATTCAAGAATAAGAGCAGATAAAATGTAGTATTTATTAGTCATCGACATACTATGCAATGTTAAGAAAAAAAGTGAAATTAGTCAAAACGCGTGAATATTCCACTTGTTGCGATTATTTACGATCTCGATACTGAAAAGTGATTCCTCGTCATTTTATTGTCGGCGCCACCACGTCGAGCCGTAAATCAAAACAAATTTACTATTAGAGGAGAGTGGGTTCAAAATTGTGGTGGTGCTTTACAAAATACTAGAAAATATTTAAATACATTGCCTATAAATTGAACGAGTCATCGAGCTTATGAGCATTCAAGTTGACATTTGTTTTAAACAAACACAACAAAATTTCATCGTCAACTTGAATACTTTTGTATAGAACGGGATTTCGAGCGGTACTAAATTATATTAAAAGGTTAGAATACCTTTGGTTCCTCGACGTTTCTCAACGAGTCACCTCGTCGGGACCACGACAGGTACAAAATGTACTCTAATCTTTTAATATAATATAGTGCCGCGCGAAATCCCGTTCAATACAATAGTATTCAACTTGAAGATGTAATTTTGATTCTCCTTCTGTAAAGTATAAATACTGGGATCAGATTCTTTTAGTATTATTGGAAATGACCATCTTTTGATCTCCCGACCTCTTTAAAATCCCAACGCTGAAATGTACCAAATATCAAGTGCACTACTTGTTTATGAGATTGGTTTAGTCTTACTTAGATCTTGCTAAATTCTTCTTTGATGGCGCTAGGACTCCTTACACCCCGAAATCTTGATTTCCATTTACTTTGTAATGAAATCTATTCACTTACTAACCATATTTTTAAAATAATTTACTGGTTAAAATAATTTGGTTTTGTATTGTGTCATATTGTGCACCTATTACATATTGGAGTTAGAAAAAACATTTTTTTGGTAGTTTTTTGATACTTTCAACTATATATATGTTAGAAGTTTCATTTTAAATTTATTTTCAGAACAAAAATTTGTAAAATGAGTCCATACTTCCCCACAATACTTAAACATGTCTAAATATCTCAACGTTGCATAGTAACTGCAATAACGTATTAATAGTCAATTCGGCAATATTAATATAATAACAATTATCTGCGTTCGTGACGTAAAGTTGAAATACAAAGTTCGAACAGGAACAATACTTATTATAGGACACCGAAATGACGGTAAATTATATTGATCTACTGAAACACTGCTTAGAAGGCAACTATTTCCTTTTTCAAGGTCAGTACTACCTCCAAGTAGATAGGGAAACAAGCAGGAAGTAGATCAGTATTTAAAATATCTAAATTCCATACACCGTAAGATGAGGTTCACATACTAGATGGCAAAGAATCGCTCGTTGTCATTTTTCGATTTCAGATTGGCCGTGAAAACTGACGGGTCTTTATTACACTGTATTTACAGGAAGCCTACACATACAGACAGATACCTACACGCTATATCGAACCTCTATCCTCGTCACTTACAATCCGTTATGACTTCTTTATAGAACAAAGCCCATAACCTTTGTGACCCTGAACATATATAGGGTAAACTTAACCATGTTTAGGAGGTACTTAGTCGAAACGGATATAAAGTTAAGCTATTACGACAGAGGCCGTCAAGGCGCTGTAGGTATCCAGAGGTAAAAAAAAACAAGTAGCCTACTTGCCCTATGTGAAAGGAGTAACAGATAATATCGGAATGGTGTTGCGAAACTATTGCATTCAAACTGTGTACACGCCGGGGGCTAAAGTAAACAAAATGGTGGGCACACCGAAGGATGTACCGCCTTTATAAACGCCGGGCATTTAAAAAATAATTTGCAGCTGCGGTTGTTCCTAGGCCAAACAAAGCGAACAATAGTTAAAAGGATAAAATAACATATCGCCGCTGTAAAGAACCGCGATACCAACAAATCGGCGATTGCTACAATCTGGCACTAATCACTGGATTGAGATTCACCGTCCCCAAGTCCTCTCCACTGACCGCCACATTTACTCGAGAGTAGTGCCGCAAGGCAATTGAAATCAAGAAAACGTACAACTTTCAAAAAGAGAAAGGCTTCAATTTATCTACAACGTGGAGTCCAATCATTGATATCACACAACCTCACTGTTTTGCGCAGTCGGGTAACGCTCGGAATACGGACAGAGTGCAGAATAGGGACATTTTCAGTGTAGTGTGTACTGTCTATCAATATGAGGGTAGATTCAGACGATTCTATTTCACAATCGGAGTGACATCGCCTCTTCCGTCTGTTTGTGACCACCGCTGGTGTAATCCAGTCAAAACATCAAGCTGATTCAAGGTAAATAAGCATTGATCGCGTTAATACCTTTTTTGCTATACTCATTTTAATCATGCAACGCAAATTATAAAAGTTAGTAAGATTATAGGAGGTCTAGTTCAATGAGAGCAGCGTGGTGTAAAACTATTTGAGTCCTATATGCCCTTAGC
Organism: Thumatha senex; assembly: GCA_948477245.1. NCBI lineage: Eukaryota > Metazoa > Arthropoda > Insecta > Lepidoptera > Erebidae > Thumatha > Thumatha senex. Next base: position 11,701,684 of record OX419729.1, on the reverse strand, counting down.
TCATATCGCTCATGTAGGGTTAACTTCGTACAGGTTTCCACACTTAAAAATCACCAGTACTTGCTGAGATCAGAAGCATGTCAGCACATTTCATTCTATTATTAATTGGGATGGGAAAATCAATACTAAACGATAGCAAATACGAAGTGGACCCCTAGCACCAAATACAGGTAGCGTTTGGAAGCAACTGGGAATACACTATGATGAATAGAAGAAGACTAACAGTAATGAGAGGATGTCTATAGGGTTATTGGGAGCAAGGCCAGAAGGGTGGAGGTTTGGTGGTGGATGGCGTGGCACTCAGAGCGGAGGAGTCATGTAAGGCAGAGGATACGCGGGAAAGGAGAATTCTGAGGAGCTGGAGTGAGTAACGAACGACAATCCTTTCACTCCGTAGGAACTCGTAAGCTACGAGTATGATCTTAATTGTTTATGCTTCTCTAATTACACAATTCATTTAGGAATATACTCGTAATATTTATCTCCAAATAAGTTTAACTACTTAAAAATAGTGTCATTCCATTGTGTGATATGATTAGATGTCCGTGACACGAGAATCTCAGTAAAGGTCTGATGATTGCGAGGATAATTTTATAAAAAAATGTCTTATCAGTGACCTTCAATATGCAGAAGTAGGTGACACCAATTTCCCATTACCTATACCAACGTCAGGATGATAACTGTACTGATAGCTGGGCCCTGCAGGCGCCCAGTAGAGATGTGATTGTCACTATTGAATTGAAACACAGGACAAGAAATGTTACTTGCTCCCTCTCGAACGAAAGAAGTTATAATACTACGGGCTAAGTTTACGTCAAACTGTATGAAAAAATCGCACATTTGGCCTGTCAGTTGCCTACCATTCGTCTGTGTAAGTAGAGTTATTGTATGAGAAAAAGGTGATGCTCTTAATACTCTTGGTTATATGATAAATGTAGAGAGCGCGCGGGTGGCATTGATTCCTTGTTCTCTGACTTAAATTGTAAATAAAGGGAGCGTATATCTTGGATCGTAGGAATATTTTTGGTTTACTGTACAGCTACTGGATAGATTCGCTCCGCGATTTCGCCTGCAATGGAATTCGAACCCCTATTGCTTTCTTTAAAGAGCGAATTTCAATAAAACCTTTTCTTTAAAATCTGTAAAATCAATGACGCGGTTCAACTTTACATTATTGAATTAGTGAGACAACTCATTAGTATACGTCAATCTCGTTAGTATAGATAATGTTTGTTTCGTCATAGTTGTGTATATTATATTAAGATACTAGATGACCCCCACAGCTTCGCCCGTGGAATATTTTGACCTCCCCTCGCACCTATTTAATCCCGTCGCTTATAAATTCTACAACGATGCAAAAAAAATTGCCCGATTTGTCGACATTTATGACTACTGCTCACTAGGGTAGTAGCGTAATGATATTTAGCCTATAGCCTTCCTCGATAAATGGGCTATCTAACACAAAAATATTTTTTCAAATCCGACCAGTAGTTCCTGAGATTAGCGCGTTCAACTAAACAAACTCTTCAGCTTTATAATATTAGTATAGATTCAAAAACAATATTCAATGCACTATATTCTTTATCATTTTTCAACATAAAAATATGTACATTGACTTAGACGTGAAAAACGAATAAACTATTAAACAAACACACATACTCACGCATTTATAGTAATAATAGTAAGGATTTGTCATGTTTACTGAGTGTTTGATTTTCATTGAAAAATATTTAAATAAATATTATATAAGCTTTGTGTGGTGTTTTGCAAATATTCACTGGCCATATAAATGTATATCTACTTTGTTTTCATATCGATGTGTTTACTTACGAAACAGATTGTGACAAAATGAAATAATATTCCATTTGTTACGTCTTATCTACATAGTAAGCGATGATAAATAAGCCTTTGGTTTCCAAACAATTATACAATACTAAGGCGTTGGTATTTTCCAATGGCAGAGTTTAGTTTAAATCGCAGTAACAGATCATTTACTTTTTCGGACTTTTCCTTGGTCTGGATGTGAAAAAAAGCACTCGTGTGTTATGATTAACATTTGAAATAAACTGATTTGATTGAACTATTTTCAGTAATGTAGAAATCTGCAATATTATCAGTATTACATACACAATGTTATCTACAAAGGACCGTTTCTCCAGCCAAGGTATACCCAGGATCTGGTCCTGGTGGTATTTGGAAGCAACCGCAAATAGGTACATTAAGATAAAGAAGATGTCTAAGAATCGTATCTGTAGTTTTGGTCATGTCTAACAAGAATATATGTGATTCTTATAAATTTAATTTGTTGTAAGTATTTGACATCGGCATAGAAATGGACATAAAACCATAATTCAAAAGTTTTTTTCTTCGTAACATTTCAAATGCAAAAGTATGTGTGTTTTACTTTTTGCTTGTGTGTGTGTGTTTGTATTTGGAATGACATGTATTTTTTTAAATGGGTAAAGTTTTAAGCCTCGTAGATGAGACAGTTACTTTTCATTCCGGAAGAAGAAAACACATTAGTAAGATAAGTGAATTAAGTAGGCTTTTTGTAAATTTCACACTTTCTTAGTTCCAATGCAGCTATTTTCGAATTCTGAAAATAAAAACATTATTGTTGCGACAATTATATTTTATTGATTATAGCTCATATTCAGTGAAGTTGAGATCTGTTTCAGCCAAATTCATATTTTTATTGGCGTGTTGTTTAAATAATGAAGTTTCTGAATGAGTTGTCCACCAACAAATGTAATCTCTATATTTAGATGAACAGCACGAAACTTTATCAAAGATAATAATTCACGAGAACATTCTTAAATATTTAATGAAATAAACTATATAGGCTATAGCTTTAAAACAACTACGTTCATAAACTGTACCTATTTGAGCTAATGTAAATTTACAAAAGTGAAACAATTTTTAAGCGAAGCATTCCTTCTACATCTACAGGAATGTAGGAAATGTATGTATCAGGTTATAAGTAGTAGTAATATTAATACTTCGTAGTAAATTACTGGTCCGTTACTCAACATAACTCGATGCACCTTTAGTGAAATGTAAGACAAGTCATATTGTACCTCGCAGGAACTATTATATTCACTTCAGAGAATGCGAGTCGATACTGTGTATCGATGTGTCGCATTTCGGAAATAAACCGGTTAATATGATGGGTAACTGTAGAATTTGTTTTAGCCTTGACGTACATAAGAGAGAAAAACAGCTGCGTTTTTTTTGCAACGATCAGGTCCTGTTGCAATACGACTGACAAATGAATCTCTCACTGTTTCAGAGGTTTTCTCTACTATAATCTCTTTATCATTTCCTATATATTTTTTCTACTATAATCTCTATATTCTTTCCAGCTTATTAATCACAAGATAAAATGAGGTCATTTTATCTATTCTCTTGAGACTTGTGGAGTTCGATCTCGATGTAAAGTTTGTGATTTTGGTCGTTGCCGCAAATCCTGGCATAAATAATGTCCTAAAAGAAGGAAGAGCGCGTGACAAATAGTCTCAAAAAATAACGCAGTAACTTATTCACAACTAATATCTATCACTATAATGGCCGAAGTGTGTAGTTAAGTCTCTCTGTGTATCTGAAATAAGCGTGATTGAATGTACCTATACATCATCATCATCCGAGCGTCTGTCCTAGTTGCGTCTCGCGACGCCCGGGGTCCGCTTTCCTACATTTTCTCCTCCACTTCGCACGGTCTTCGGCATCCCCTGTAGTGAGACCATTGGCACGCATGTCATCCCTTACGACGTCAAGCCAGCACTTCTTGGGTCTTCCCCTCTTACCGGGACCCGGCGGGGCTGACATGGCCAGACATTTGTTACCTACGTAGCCCGGCGGTTGCCGCAAGACGTGACCATACCAACGAAGGCGACACTCTTGCAACTTGTCTGCAATGTCACGGACGTGAAGGCCGCCGCGGATGCGAGAGTTTCTCACGCGGTCCATCCGCGTGACCCCACACATCCACCGCAGCATCTTCATTTCCGTGACACGCAGCTCCTGCTTGTGTCGCTCCAATATCGGCCACGTCTCACTGCCATGTAAAAGGACAGGTCTAATAATGGTTTTGTAGACCTGTCCCTTCAACCGGATCGGCATTTTAGGGTCACAAATGACACCGGTCATCTCCCGCCATTTGGCCCACGCGGCAGCAATGCGTGACTTGACATCGCAATCGATGTCACTGGACGTGTGAAAAACAGATCCTGGTTTCATTTAACCTGGTCCGTGCGCTCGACCAAATCACCGCCTATGCGGACGGATGTGGGATCTGTCGAGTTTAGTGCCAAGTACTCGGTCTTCGCCACATTTAGTTTCAGACCGCCGTTCTCAAGCGTCTCCTTCCACGCCTTTACACGTCGCACCAATCTGCCCCTGTCCGCGTCTGCCAGCGCAATATCGTCAGCATACATGAGCAACCATGGAGGCTGCTCATGTGGGTTTCTGATGCTGTCCGACAATTCGTCTAATATTACACTGAACAGAAGCGGACTAAGGACCGAACCCTGGTGTACCCCGACGGTGATGGGGAAGGGTTTCGTGTCGCCAACAGCAGTCCGAACCATTGAATCGGAGTCACAGTACATGTCCCGGATAGTGTCAATATAGACCTCTGGAACCCCTTTGGACCGCAGTGCCCACCAGATCATCGCACGAGGAACACAGTCGAAGGCCTTCTGCATGTCTAGAAACAAACAGTGCAGAGGCGTGTTCTTCGACCTGTATTTCTCTGCGATAACCCTCAGGGTAAAAACAGGGTCCGTGGTCCCATAAACAGGGCGAAACCCATATTGACACTCCGAGAGAGTACACTCCTGCCGGATCCGAGAGTCTATAATCCTCTCGAAGATCTTCATGGTGTGGGACATCACCTTAATACCGCGGTAGCTCCCGCACTCCTGCACTGACCCCTTACCTTTGAAGACTGGAGTAATAATACTCAGTCTCCATTGGTTTGGGATCTGCCCGCTGAGGAGTATGCGGTTAAAAAGGTTTACTAAGATGCCCACACCGCGAGGACCCATCGCCTTCCAGGCTTCGATGGGGACTCTATCGGGTCCGACAGTTTTCCGATTCTTCATGCGGCGAAGCGCAGTCAGGACTTCTCCAGGCGTTACCGGTGGCACTAGTCCCTGATTCGGAGGGAGGTCCGAAGGCTGCACCTATGAATGTACCTATACAGTCACTTTATATTTGAAAATGTGAATCAATAAACTATGGACCTTAACCAATAATATCCATGAACAAGCGTATGAGTAATATTTTTAAAATTGTCACATGTATTTTTTAATTGGCCAGCAGTATATAAAACAAAGTCACATACTAGCAGTGATTCATGATGTTGAAATAATTATTCCGGATGTATTATCAAATGTTTAAGCCACCAGTCACTAGAGGTGTAGGTATTTTTATACAATTTGCTATTGACATTGAAATAGTATTGTGTTTCATTTGATTTTTGTCAGAGGTCAAAGTGTCGATGAATGACAGTGTCTAGCGATATTAAGTGTCTGAGTTGTCTAGATTTCCGAATTATATCTTACGCTTGCAAAGTCCACTTTTTATCCAAATACGTAACGTACAAAAAGATAATGAAGTAGGTGATGTTCAGAGACGAAAGTAGTGACATCAAAATTTTCATTCGATTTGTCTTAATATTTTGAGAATAATGTATACTAATAGGTATAAAGGGTGTCCCATGGATATTCCACATGGAGGAAAAGTATTGTAGATGGAAGATTATACTGAAAGAAGAAAAAACTATTCAAACTGGATTGATATATATTTAAATATTCACCCTTGTAGCTTTATCATACCGATCGAAAGGCTTCATCATAAGGATTATTTTTTGCTAAATAACAGTGTCAGATACATATATTTGATGTGAAGAACCAGTATGAAAGTGTCCACGAGCTACAAACACAACTAAGATGTATTATTTTCTAAATATTCACCACAACGAGATCAACAAATCGTCAGAGAGCTAAATAATCAAAGAGTTCGACTTTTTTTTAAACCACTGAGGTGGCAGATGGAAAGTGGTCACCATAGCCTATGGACGTTTGTAACAACAATGGTTGCAGCACTCGCGCTGCCGACCCTGTATAAACCTTCTAATATCCCTTTTGAAGCACCCCATACTGTAGACGTTCCGGAAAACCCAGGCAGGGAGTTCATTCCACAATCTAAGTGTACACGGAATAAAGTCCACTATCGGATCTAAACTTATGCGTGCGCTCCGGACGCAAAGTGTGAGGGTGAACACCCTGTATATGGCGAGCGGTGCGATGATAGAAGGTAGCCGTGGGCATCATATCAAACAACTCCTCACTCGACTTTGTATTTAACAGGAAGTGTTGTTTTTGTAGGTATTCAAAATTATTTAAATTATGAAATACTTAAATTGAGTATTGGAGTATTTGATAAATTGATTACTTTTGTATTAAAAATGTTTAAATTCATGGTCTTCCTTTTATTTCTGACTCTATGTTACTAAGCAAAGAATAATCCTTATGATAAAGCCTTTTGATTACCTCTGGTGAGAGCTTTAACAATCACAATACGGGAATTATAAAAAGTACCAAAATATTTGTTAAAGATGGAACATTTTAACCGCGGCGGTTTTTTGTCACGTCAAAGAGTGACATCTCACGGGGTTCACATGTCTTTACATGGAAGTGAAGCTACTAGTTAGTTATGACCGTGTCGAAATCGTAATGTCTTCCCGGGATTGTAACGCGACGTAACCCGAAGCGCTCCTCAAGTTACGTGTCAAAAGTAATTCGCGCAACACGCCGTACTATGTAACTGTAGTAAACATGATGATGACATCTTAACTATATTCGATCGCGTTTCTCTCATAACTTCCAACACGTGAGCAAATTGGTTTTTCAAAACAATGTACCCTTTATTTCAGTACTTTTATAGCAAAGTTTGATGTGATGATTTCTTTTTTCTGCTTTTTAGAGCCATCGTTCGGCCTATGTTCAATTCAATGAGAGTTATAAGTTTTGATATATTGAATCATACGGTCATATCCTTTCTGTGCCAGGAAGTTAAATTTATCATTTATCCCTAAGGGGTGGCAGAGGTAAAGTCTCTCCCAAAAAAGAAGGGAAACTCAGTCATTTACTCTTGCCCATAGTTTTATAATCTGGTTTGGGGTAAATAGTAGACTGTTGAATTACTGGTTCGGATTAAAAATAGCTGTGTACCTACAAGACTAAAGTTCAGAGAGATTATGTCCAAAAAAAATTTTGACTATATTTTTTTACATAGGTATATAAAAATGCGTACTATGGCTAAAGCAAGAAAATGTACTTGTAAATAGTAATTTGTTTATTTACTACTAGCTGCTATGCGCGATTTCGCGCACGTGCTGTTTCTATAGGTATCAACAATAGCCTCCTACCACTTCAACTGTATTTAAAAACTATCCCTGGATCAACTCAGATACTCACAAAATGTCATCCAAATCGATTCGGGTGCGTTGTCGAGATTTGCGTTTAGCGTAGTTTAGTAGTTTTAGTTTATTTGGCTATTCAGTTATATTAATAAATTTATGCGTTGGTCGTTAAAAAAATATTTTACTACGAAAATGATACCTTTCAGCTGGGCTGGGAAATTTCTAAATCTAAATGGATACCTACTGGTGTAAATAGCTTCGGGTGAACGACCTGTATAAATTCAAGCGACTGCAACGCAAGCGCAGCCAATCGATAAACTCTTGCGCAAGCACAGCACGCCTTCCTAAGGGTTTTACTATAAGGGGCAATGCCCAAAAGGCGTTCAAGACATTTTCGTAGTTTGCAATATAATACTTCGAGTAAATCTTGATTGTCTAACTTCCCTGAAAGGTTTGGTTACGCCAGCCCTTATCGCGGACTCTGGGTATTGCATAGAGACTAATGACTTTCTCTGATGTTCGGTTCAGTAGATAGTTGTTACAAATAACGGTAGTTCTTTAAATAGCTTAAGTTATTATTTAAAATCTATACAGCTAAATAAAATTAAAGCGCCTGCTTGTAATTAGATATCAACAGCTTTTACTAAATGCATATGAAAGTAAATATGATATTTAAATTAAAAAAAATCTTTGTTATTTTTTACTGTCTGTTTGTTTTTCCTTGTTATCTCTGAAACTAATGCACAGTATTTCTTCAAAATCGGTGCTATTTTAATAAAACTTTCATTGGCAGATAGCTGATTTTATAAGGAGTAACTAAGCTACATATTATCGCTGTATTCCCACGGAAAAAGACACTGCACGGTTTAAATCCCGAGTCGTCGGCTAATAAATAATATACGTAATAAATGTTGTTGGGACAACTCTCACAACGCCATCTGATTCCAAACTAAGCAGAGCTTGTACTATGGTAACAGATAACTAATAAACAAACTTATATATTTCTAAATACACACATATTATAGATGAATTACACCCAGAGACAGAATAAACTATCGTGCACATGACATAAAGTTTTATCTTGGGTGGGAATCGAACCCACGACCTCTTGCGTAGCAGTCGGATACACTCCCACCGCGCCACAGAGGCAGAAATATCATAGAGCTTTGCCTCTGACTACCGAAACTGAAATCAAATCAGTAAGTCCAAGTAAACAGTGACGTAATTCTGCCAAAACTATCAACTACGCACTTCTTGGGTCAACTGATAACCCACTTACTGCTTAGTGGGCAATCTATTACGTTGTTAATTCCTTATAGAACAATACCAATATAAAATATTGACAATGTTATACCAGAACTAAATACATATCTCTTTGTTTCGATTTGACGACTAAACTACTAATTTATTTGTTTAACCACGAATTAATAAAAAAATAATATTAATAAAAGTGAGGTATTTAAAATATTTATGTACCTCACATACGACTTAGTGTTTTGAGAGACAACGATGTACGCAAAAAACTGAAGAAACGGGGGAGGCCTAGTAAGAATAATCTCGTTGCTCTTTAAGGTTCAATAGGGCAATGTTCTCCGGTCGACTAAAGCGCTGTCTGACGGCAATGTTTTCAGTTCAACAGAAAGTCCAAGACAGCTACATGGTGGAGATATTTTTGCGATTTTTAATATTATTTTAAAACTACTAGAGGTGAACTAGGGCTAAGTTTCAAGATAATAATGTTCAGACGTTTCTAAAGCTCTTTGTAGTACATGACTTGTAATGTAACTTTGTTTGTAACGCTGAAAAAGTTAAAATCTTTTTTACAGTGTGGATGAAATCGTCTGTGAATAGTGTATAACTTCTCCATTAAAACTACGGTCGAACCATCCATCTATTTGAGGAGAGAATTTTAAAATCTGCTAGCATAATGGATGCTGAAGGTCTAAAAGGTTTTATCAAATTAGTGGCGAGTAACTGGTGAGCGCGGGCATAATGCCTCTGTCTCAGGAAATACGTGAATGTTATACCATTGAGAAGTATTCGCAGATAAAACTATGTACGAATTTCAATTTAGTTTTTGTTTAATGAATGCTTTTATATGTGTACTAAGTATAAAGTGATAAAGTCCCGCTAAAATAAGTACTTATGATTTGCTAGTTATGTTTGTCAATATTATTAATATTACTAAAATACACGTCGAGAAATGGATGATTACTAAAATCTGGAATAAATATATTCTAAGGTTCTCTCCAGATCTAAATTTATCTCATTAGGAGACAAAGTCTTGGTTATAATATTTGTTTCCATGGAACGGGAAGAAAACACATGTAACACAGTAAGTATAGATTTTAAAAAGAAAATTTAACAATTTAAAAACAGTTTAGAGAGTTGACTGCCTCGGTGGCGTAGTGGTAGTGTTTGCGACTGCCGCGACTGAGGTCCCGGGTTCGATTCCATGGTCGGAATTAATATTTGTGTGATCCACAAAGGTTTGTTTCGGTGTTTGGGTGTCTCCTATGTATGTATTTAGAAATATGTTTATCAGTCGTCGAGATCCCATAACACAAGCTTATATTAGCTTAATTTGGGCTAGGCTATGTAAGAAAAAAAATGTCCCACAATATTTTTTATATCTACTCATTTTCGACAACACTTGATTTCAACTTTTTAGTGGAGGTTACATCATCTTTCCATTTCTATTTGTGTGTCCCCACACAAATAGAAAATTAATTTAAAAATAATTTTAAAGGATTCCGGTTTATTTTATTTCAAACAGGAATTTAAACCTTGTTTTACACGTGCACCTTAACTTAAAAAATATTATTAAAAAATACTTAATGCTTATTCGTAGCTGTGATTTTTGTAGTATTTTAATGTAGAAGTGTGAAATTTACATATAGATATCTACATTGTCTGAGGTCAACTTTGTAAGTCATTGATATACCTAAAGATAAAAATTCATTATACAACACAAGGTGACCCTAAAAATTCGGCCACTTGATTCGACAATGTCAGAGTTTATTACTGTAATGCATAATGCATTAGACAGAATTGTCAAAATTATCTCGTTGCTATACAATTTACATTTAACTGGCTGTCTATAGGTATGTACAATATGGACACTACGGGAGGGAAATACAGGAGGAATTAATTGAGCAACTCCTAGATTTCGCCCATGCGCGTCTTCTGGGTTTTGTCTAAAGAAAAAAAAGACTATGTCTTGCAAAACTATACTAGACTCAGTCTACTTTTAGGTAGTTGAAATATATATATATATATATAAACCAACCTGTTCCTAATGTGATAAATTTAGAAGATTCTAGTTCTTCTAAATTTATCACATTAGGAACAGGTTGGTTTTGCTCCGATCAACCTATTAAGTTCTATGAACTGTAGACCTTGTAGTAGATAAGTACATAGTCAATCAATTTCCAAGTTAATGGACCTGAAATCGTTTATTTACAATGTCTTTGCAGCCACTTTCTGACTACTTTCCCCAGATTTGTGACTATTTTTATTATTAAATAGTTCGTCAAAAACGTCCCAATGACACAGGCAGATGTTAATTATGAATATAAAATATAATTTAAAAAATCGGAATATTATTTTTAGACGCAACTATGGATACTCAGAACGTTGGTTCAAATAAGTAATCAAGTCAAAGCAAGAAATTCCAATAAGTGTTATGAAATAGGTACAGTTAATATTTTGTAAAAGATATGACGTCACACGACGAAAACAAATGAAAATAGGTACCAAGGTAAGTATTGAATGGTCACAGGATATGAATCAACTTATGTGGGTTTATTTTACGCCACCATAGGGTATTCGATGGAGTAACTGGTGAATCACATCGTTTACAATATTAATAATAGTATTGACATTACATAAGTAACTTTACACCTATAATTGGTTTTTACTACATATTCCTTGAATATCCAGTACAGCAAGACCACGGAGCGATGACATTTACCTGCTGACTTTCATAAAATACTTAGTATGTATTAGGTGTAATGACCTTAGTTGTAGTATATAGTATATTTATTTATTTTATATATAAATCAAATTACATGTGTGTAGCATAAGAAGCCCTCGCTTCGTACCACAGTGTCCACTTTTCTACTCTTCTCTCTGCAATTCGCACAGTTATTAACATTACTTGTACAGTTTTGAAAGTTCATGGACTATCAAAACTAAGTATAAGAAGCTAGTTCAGTCCTGCCTTTTAATATACCTGCTACTTATTTTTGTTATAGCTTTGGTTTAAGAAAAGAACATGGACAAAGTATATTTTCTTGAAGACATTCACATTCTTTATATATTTTCTCAATGAAATTAATAAAAAATAACGAGATATTGTCGTTCCAAAATATCTATTTATTAACTACTATCTGATTAACCGCGGCTGTGCACATATAGTAATTTTCGGTGTCCGTTTGCCCGAGGCACCTGTTCCCGCCATAAAGACTTGCCTATGTCTAGTAATGATATACCTATTTAAGCTATATTACTGTAAAGTTTCATTACATTATGTATACGCTTTTACAACAAGCTTCCCTGTGACCTGAGAAATTTACCATTAAATAAATTTAAAAAGTTAATTAAAAACAAGCTTTGTGAAAAAGGTTATTACTCCGTAAAAGACTATTTGCAGGACAGGGACGCCTGGAAATAATCTGCTGGCAAAGTGAAATAATATTAAATTGTAAATAGGCCATCAAAAAAAAGTCTTCCTAAGTTTCTTGCCGGTTCTTCTCAGGTGGGCCGCGTTCCGAACCGGTGGTCGCTTTAAATATTTTAAATAGTGTATGACATTTTGTAAGCGCCGTTAAAATGGACTATGCAAAATAAAGATATTTTTATTTTATTTTATTTTATTTTTATTTTATTTTATTTTATTTTATTTTTATTTTATTTATTTTATTTTTATTTTATTTTATTTTATTAAAATTCATCCAGTAGTTTTCACATCCTAATTTGTAATAAGCCCAAAATTTTGTGGGAGATTTTGGTAGGTCTCTTACATCCTAGGTATATTGAACAGCATTTCTATTAGGTATATATATATTTTAACAACTATGTAATATGTAATTATGCAACAGAAAATGCGCAGTTGGATAGAGAGAAGTGCAATAAAGTCAATTCTACCATTTGATGATTCTATTTTGAAGAGTTGTAAACTACCGGCGACGGTAGCAATTGATTCTAATAACCGGCAGTAAAGAGGCCGCCGAGTTCAGGGTCAGCACTTGATCACTGGAACATGTTTCATATTTATCTACACGTAATATTTAAACTATTTGGTATGACCACGTGCGTCAATATGGATGCGATTAGCTCTGGTAGTCACATTATGTTAATTGGCGTGGCTGTCGCACTTGTAATAGGAACAATACCTACTCATGGCCGTTCTAAATACATAAAGTCATATTTCTAATGACTTTGTTAAAGTTTCGATTTTATCTACAGATAATACATTCATAACATTTTTCGTGCTAAACTTTATCTGCCTAGATTAACACAAAATCATACTAATATTTAAACGCGAAAGACTGTAATAATAGATGTTTGTTACTCTTTCACGCAAAATCTACTACATGGATTTTGATGAAACTTTACAATAATATAGCTTACTCAATTACACATAGACTACTTTTTATTCCGGGAACAAGTTCCTGTGGGAAACGGGAACGGAAAAACTTCACCACGCGTGCGGAGGAGCCGCGGGGGTCAACTAGTCATTAATAATGACTTCGTGTTCGTTTTAAACAATGTAGCCTATTTTTTGTTTCCACTTGTTGGTCTAGTGGGTCTACTCATATTTAATACAGGTGCTGAGTACAATGGTTTGTTTTATATCTAGATAAAGTACATATATGTATTAAAAAAATAAGGATCTTGATTCTTTCTGTAGTTATCTTCCCTAGGTGTAGAGCTTTAGGTCTATGGGGTCCCAATGAACATATATAATTAAAATGTTAAAAAAGCGCCTAGTTAAGTCGTGTACCCCAAGGCTGACATTGTTTTTGTTATTTCTCTGAGCGAATAACTACAGCTATTCAAAGAGCAAATGCTGCCTGCGTTTTGGGCACAATGCTACAGGGATCTTATTTCGATTGAGTTTAGTTAGATAAATACTCATTCTACTTACGACTTGTAATTATTTGTTTTTTTATTATTTATCTAGCATATTATATTCCCACTTTTCACGATGTGTATTCCTGTCCCACGTTATAGATGGTGAACCCATTGCCGTAATTATTTGTTATGTGCTTTATAAAAAAAAAGTTATTTCACTGCTGAATGTGGGACTCTACTAATTTTTCATTGACATGGATCATTTGGCTAGGTGATTAGACTATCTGTACCTCGCTGGTCAGACCGATTGGTGCAGGGTTTTGCTTCAAATTTGCCTTCTCCTCGCTATGACCTATTTCAGTTAGCAAGTGGAGAAATATATCATAATGAAAATCATTAAGAAATACGATCTATTTGTAAAGGTACCTGTACCTATATATTAATAAAATGGCAGACGATAAGCCAAGTTTTAAGGCCTAGGCCTTACGGGCGTATTAAAAATTTCAACAGCAGGTCGATACAGCCTGCTCCTGTCCATTTCAACACGGCAATGGGCTCACCACCTGTTACGTGGGACAATAATGCATACGGTGAAACATGGGCGTTTAATATGCCTCTGCCTACCCCTTCGGGGATAAAGTCGTGATAATATGTATGTATGTATGTATGTACCTATATATTATATCCTACTAATATTATAAACGTGAAAGTTTGTAAGAATGGATGTTTGTATCTCTTTCACGTAAAAAGTACTGACTAAATTTTAATGAAACTGTAAAATAATATAGCTTTTACATCAGAATAACACATAGACTACTTTTTATCTCGGGAACAAGTTTCCGTGGGAAACGCGAACGGGAAACTTCAATACGCAAGCGAAGTCGCGGGCGTCAACTAGTATGAAATATTTTAATCGACTTAACATTACGGGGTAATCAAAAAAAGAATTGCAATGGTACCTACATAATGAAGCGTGTTTTAAAGTATGTATTATAATGTTTTAACGCCATAACGTTTTAAATCGCGATTGAACTGCTTGGTAAAGTCATTGAGAATACCCACTATGCCCAGGTACCAAAAAGGTTTTAAATCTTAATCGATCTCATTAGTAAAGTCATTGTGCAACCCAGGTAGGTACACTGGCGTCATTAAAAAACGACAAAGACTTAAAAATAAATCGATAACTATAAACATTCGAATAAATTTAGAAAAACCAAAGCAAATCCATTAAAAATAATAAAATATAGAAAATGATGGTGGTTGATCATTATCTACACTAATATTATAAAGAGGAAACATTTGTAAGTTTATTTGGTTTATTAGGCTCTGAAACTTCTAGGCCGATTTTAAAAATTCTTTCAACATTAGAAAGCTACGTTCTTCATGAGTAATATAGGCTACATTGGATTTTCATAAAGTTTAGGGATCCGTACGTAATCCTGAATAGGTAAATTTCAACACGCGGGCGAATATACGGACATCAACTTGTATATAGTAAAACCGAAGCAAATACATTAAAAATAATTAAATATAGATAATGGTTGATCATTACAATAAATAAAAGAGTATGTATCGAGAACCTTCTACTTATTTGTAGTCGGTTAAAAATAATAATATAGGTATTTAATAAATAATAAGCCTCAATAGCGTCAGTCATCAAATGAATGAATGATTTATGAAGCAGCTCTTAAATGTAAATCAGTACTCCAAAAGTAAATCGGGTCAAGTGTACTACCGCAAACTTGTTTGAAAAGTTGTGACGATTGTTGTTTAAAAAAAATATTTGTAATAAGCCTAGCTGCCTACTTATAAGAATATATAATTTATAAATTACAGACCTATGTTTGTTTATATTAATGATTTTTTTTAATATAACGCGGAATGCGTTTACGCGCCTTTAAACCTACTGCAGGGGCAGCAGGGATGGTGTGAGGGACTCCCGGCCCTTGGGGGCCATCCTACCCACTAAACTCCGCGGTGTTCCGCCTTCTTCCCAACCGGGTTGCGGGATAGGCCTGAGGGCTATTCACGGCGACCCAGCTAAGGGAATGCCAAGGTATGAGGCTCTTCTCGTGGGGCTAGATGTGCTGCCGACCATGATCTCTTGGAGGAGGTAAGCCTGTGCCCGATTCGAGCATATTAATGACGTAAAATTTTAAGGGTATTCGCACCTCTAGCAAAAGTTATAGTGACGTGTATTTTTTATTAAATATTTTGGGATATTCTTAAATATCGCCCTGTCTAGCCCAAATATAGTTAAAATGAGCTTGTAGAGTAATCTAGACAACTGATAAATATATTTTACTTTTATATTTATGTAGGTTCAATATTAGGTAAATAATCAATTTCAATTAATTTTAAAGCGCTATTGGTATCAGAGGAATTAGTATCAGATTTCTTTGTAGAAGATGTTTGTTGTATATGCAATCATCAATATGCATCAATAGCAGTGTGTGTAAGGAGTCACGCCGAGAACCGCAAGGTGGCAGAGGCATATTATATGCCCACTTTTCACCGTGTGGATTCCTGTCCCACGTAATAGGTGGTGAGCCCATTGCCGTGTTGAAATAGACAGACGCAGGTTGTGGCTACCTGCTGTTGAAATTTTTAAGCCGCCCATAAGGCCTTCAACCAGGCTTAACGACTGCCATTTTCTGGCAACCGGGACCTGGCTTAACGTGCCGCCCGAAGCACGGAAACGCTCGCAAAATGTAAATGCCACAAAGTGGTCACCCATCCGAGTACCAGCCATAGTGAAAGTTGCGTAACTCAGTGATCGTTTACAGAGCACTGAGACCGCGGGGCCACGAGCGCTTCAGCTTAGAGATTAGCCGGAAGAAAAATAAAGACAGATAGAGAAAATATTATTAAATTGATGTTGAAATTGTACCGTATTTACTTTCATATTCATTTGGTGAAAAGCTGCTTCATTCAAATTACAAACACTCCGTAAACTTTAAATCCTCCGTAAACTTAATCTTCTTTTTTTTGTTTGGTTTAATGTGTGGGACAAGCCGAGACTGATTCGAATTTATTCGGTTATCACAATATTCGACAGAATGAAACAAAATAGAGCCACTCTTACAAATTCTGGGGACCTATGAATATATATGACAGGTTCCAAATTCAAAGTAATAGGTACATGTCATTTTTTTAACAAGATTTATGGCCCGACTGTAAATTTTACAAACTTTGATCGTCGTGGATTTGTGTGGCATTAACCTCTAATATAGAGGCACTCCAATATAGAGATGGGAGTAATGAATATACAGGTACATTGACTTGCATGAACAAAACAGTTTTTGCTGTTTAATTATGTCGCGCGAACAATCACAAAAAAAATGGCTGTCACGTTGACAGCAACGTGATACTCTGGATGCAAGCTTTATGACTAGTAGCAAAGAACAATCTATATTTCCGGCTATTTAGATGTCTCATCTCATCATCTGGAGTGTAGGATTCAGTACAATAACACTTACAAACATTGTTTTGAAACTATTAGGTATTACTCTTCTTTCGGATTTAACTAGGAAGCTACCCCAAGGAGGACGTGCTATTAAACTGGTAGACTAAATTTAACGAAAAAGAGAATTTACTTTGATAATAAAATCAATCGAATAAAAAAAACGACAAAAAAAATAAGAACTAAACCAAAGTTGAAAAAAATGAAAATGGGTGGGCCACGTAGCCAGAATGACAGACGAACGACGGAATAACAAGGTAACATCATAGATATACCCCCATTGTGACACGCCATCAAGGAAGGCTGAGAGACAAGTGGGCTCTTTGAATTAGGCCTTCATCCGCGGAGGTATTCTTGCAAACTAAGTATTTTTTGTTTACTTACCTATCAATATAAATATATCTACTACACTGGTAAGAACATGACAAAAGAAATACCTACTAGTTACAAAAGATATACCTACATGTATTTTTTTTTTGGTTGCAAGAAATAACAATTAAGACTTTTTTATTCTTTTTAACATCGACTGATATTTACAACCTCCTTCAAGTTAAAATGTACTATTTTAACTTCAAAGAGGTTTCTTATTATCGCAAAGGAAATTAGGCAATTTTAGGTCGAGTATGAGTTTGCACAAACACAGGACAGGCAATTAGCATTTCCGCAGAGGCAATATAGTGTTTTTCTTAAAATAATGCAGGGAAATAAAGCATAGTTTTAAAATGAAACGTTTAATTTAATTAATATTTAAATAAATAAATAAATATCCATCACGCCTTATCCCCGAAGGGGTGGCAGAGGCATATTATATGCCCACTTTTCACCGTGTGGATTCCTGTCCCACGTAATAGGTGGTGAGCCCATTGCCGTGTTGAAATAGACAGACGCAGGCTGTGGCTACCTGCTGTTGAAATTTTTTAAGCCGCCTATAAGGCCTTCAACCAGGCTTAACGAATGCCATTTTACTAGCAACCGGGACCAACGGCTTAACGTGCCTTCCGAAGCACGGAAACGCTCGCAAATGTAAATGCCACAAAGTGGTCACCCATCCGACGACCAGCCATAGTGAAAGTT
The DNA here is from genome assembly GCA_948477245.1 of Thumatha senex. Taxonomy (NCBI): domain Eukaryota; kingdom Metazoa; phylum Arthropoda; class Insecta; order Lepidoptera; family Erebidae; genus Thumatha; species Thumatha senex. The sequence goes on along the minus strand of OX419729.1, from coordinate 11,683,643 downwards.
GCGTACCTCAGTGATCGTTTACCGAACACTGAGACCGCGGGGCCACGAGCTGTGTGTGAATATGAGTAACGTAACTTTAATATTTAAAATTACGTTACTCATATTGGGTAATCATTACCTACTACGGCATTTACATTTGCGAGCGTTTCCGTGCTTCGGAAGGCACGTTAAGCCGTTGGTCCCGGTTGCCAGTAAAATGGCAGTCGTTAAGCCTGGTTGAAGGCCTTATGGGCGGCTTAAAAATTTCAACAGCAGGTAGCCACAACCTGCGTCTGTCTATTTCAACACGGCAATGGGCTCACCACCTATTACGTGGGACAGGAATCCACACGGTGAAAAGTGGGCATATAATATGCCTCTGCCACCCCTTCGGGGATAAGGCGTGATGGATATTTATTTATTTATTTTATTACCTACTAAAAGAAAATATTTTTGATTGCCCTTCAGTGGATTATACGCGGCAAGATAGAAAATCTAGAAAATAGTATATATGTATTTATTTCGAAGTTTGGGTGTTTGCTATGTAAAAGTATTTTTCTAAAAACATACACATATTTAAGTTTATTTTATCAGTTGTCTAGATCACATAGCAGAAGCTTATAGTTGGAGCTATAATATTATATAATATTTGACACAACTTTTATGTCCCAGAATCTACCACTCCCACAAATAAAACAAAATAAATGCACTTATTTTAGAAACAATATTCTTACAGTAAGCGTCCGCTGAAGAAGTACGATAAAAGAGTATCCAATCAAAGAGTCCCTAATAGCCCCAGCAGCGTTGTAATGTTCCAAATCCAAAAAACGCTTATTATTTCTGTCCGCAAATGCGATACTTCGAGTATTCTTGTTTCGAAATAATGACAGTATTTCCATGCATGTTTGAGAAAAAAGGTTTTAAGTAAAACATAAGTTATGAATAATTAAGAATTCTACAGAAATAGAACTGACTTGATTATGTGTCTCTGGTAACTGTTGATGTACCCCCGTTTCCGGATTTGCGCGGGATCTTGATAAATGGCGGCCGATTTAACCTTGTTTTATGTGTAAAAATGGTAGTTTCTTATACATAAAAGTTGTGTAATCGTGCTATATTGAAAGACAGTGATATATTGCAGTTAAAAGCTATTTTACAACTTGTCGTGCAAATTCCACTGAAAGCCTCAATAACGCTCTACTACGTTATTGGGGCAAGGACACAGGACCTATGACTGGACTTGACATCGACAAAGGACTTTACAGGACTAAATTAGAAGATAAAATTGAATAAATATGATATAAATAATAAGATTTGGCTAAAAGCTCTTCGTAACCAGCCCATAAAAAAAAACCCCGTTTCTCAACATATGAGACCTATTTTAGCAAATATTAAACAATTTTCTACTTTAAATTTAATAAATTTTCTCCAAATTTTTGTATCAAAATCATTGCAGCGGCATGAAAACACGGGTAAAATGAATTAAACACTTTGCGATTATAATGAAATTAGTAACGAATATGGATTCAAAATGTAATGAAAACATCAAATCTATAATAAAAGACTTCTTAATTATATACTATTGGTGTCAGTGAATTACCCAGCATTTTTGTAACAGGTAATTTTGACACAGTTCGCGCAAACCCTGTTGTTGTGATTGTTTTGACCCAAACATAAACAGGTTCGATTGACCTAAACAGGTGTTAAGATAAAGTTGTAATAGTCAACTAACTATTTATAGATAAAATATGAAGCTTTTAGACATTTAATTAACTCCATACGTTCGTACTGGTCCGTAAGTCCGTACTGGATGCTATAGTCATGACCTTTCTCAATATAAGGGATATTTAATGATTTTCATTATTTTTTTGCTATTGTTATAATTTTTCTCCAAATAAGGGATTTTTTAAATGGGACTAATCCCACCCACATTCCCATTACTGTGACTCCTGTAAACCAGGATCTACAGCAATGACCAAAACACCAGAAAAGTTACACCGAGCTCGATCTCGGTGATGTCCCAGGAGAAGTTAGCATGTCTTGGAACCCGCAACGAAATTAATCAGAAGATAATGTGAGGAAGTAAGAAAAGAACGTAATGCCTCTTCCCTCCTTTGCAAAGCGGGAGACCTGGAAAGCAACTAGGTGTAAATCCTATAGAAATAGGGAAGCACCACGGTAATAGTATATTACGGGTCCTATGTGAGCTATGTTTGATTCCAGTAATATGTATGGCAGAAACGTTTAAAAGCACGAAAATTTACCCTCGATGCCACGAGATCCGCATAGTAAACTACTCCCGACGTTACTTGTAAACAATTAAGCATATTATATCGCTCATTTTGTCAAATGCTACACTCCCAAAGTATATGATGGGCAGTCTGATCATATTTCGCGTCAGCAGTTAAACACTGACAGAACGGTGACTCAACCAGCTTAAACGAATGTAATTTGCTCCTAAAGTTACCATGTCCCGTAAGAAATTGAGCAACACAGTGATCAACCTGGCTGGAAGCCAGGACATTCCCAGGCGTTCACGAACGTCTGGGAAAAACTGGTAGAGGTGGCGCCCTTTGATGGAAGTGTTCCAACGCAGCTGCCATTCGTCTAAAAGTTGTAAAGCGTGCAAGCCTCCTTTATCATTTTGTTAGATATTTTATCGTCACCCGACGCCTTATCTATGGACAACGACCTAACAATTTCGAGGAACTCATCATAAGTTGGTAGGTCTGACTGGGGTGAGTATGGTGGCTCAAGAGCCCACTGTCTTATCTTTCGGTGATAATCACTATGGTTCTCCGAGCAGTCGTCGGGTATAAGAGAATCCAAGAGGTAATCCGCGGTTTCCTTCAGATCTATAGTATGCGAATTGTTAATTTTGATATTTCGTACACAGGCAAGATCAACAGAACGGTTAGCCCTAAACTCATGGTATATAGGCGACCACGGACCCTCAGCTTCCAGCCCATGCACTAGTTTACGTAGCAAATTACCCTTTGATTTTTCAACAGCCGCCCTGTAATGGGACCTGGCAACTTTAAGAGCAAGTAAAGCGCTATTGTATTCCGCACCGGCACTAATTTTATGCTTTTTAAAATAATTTAATCTTCTACGAGCTCTCCAGAAATGCCTTCGAAGCTCAGCTAAACGATCACTCCACCAATCGCATCTCCGAGTGTTGTTAATAGATCCACGACCAATGGCTACGTCGGCACAGTAGGTAAAAGTTTCTGACATTAACGAAGCACTCTCTTCGACAGACAGGTTACCACGACCAAAATCTTTAGCGTGAGCCGCAAACAGAGAACCAAAGAACTCCCAGTTTGCGCCCCTACTTTTATATTTGAAATTACAAGTAGTACTTTGCGCCTCTCGTGCATCACCGGGTAAGAGTTTGTAAACGATTAGACGATGGTCACTACAGGACGCATCCGGGAGGACACGCCATTCGGATATCGAGACGTCGCCGCGTGAAAGCGTCACGTCAATAGAAGACTCACCCATAGGGCCGCAAAAAGTAGGTGGTGCATTGGGACAATTGTGTATAGATAAATTCATTTCTGCAATGAATTCTTCGACGGCACAGCGCCGGTCCATATCGAATACACGTAGTTTGCCATACCATAATGTAGAAGAGGCATTGACATCAGCGCCTATGATTATTCTTTGACCCGCAAGAGACTGCAGGACGTGACGAAGATGGTGTAAGTGAGGATCGATATGATGTGAATATTGAAAGTAGCAGCTCACAACAAACACCCTATATGCCCAGGAAGTAACCTCAGCAACAGCACAATGAGATGTCATGAGGTTGCTCAAAGATGTTACTGTAAAATTTGTACTAGAAACATAAATCCCATCTCGTGCCTTGGCATGTAATTGTACCACTCTGTTACGCTGGTGGGCGCTCTGATATTGTTCCTGTAAGAGGACAATGTCTAATTTGTTCTCTATTACTAGGCGGTCCAGTTCCGCCGTGGCTGCCCTATCGTTGTGTAAATTAAGCTGTCCTATAATTAGATTTTTCATGTTCCAAGTTTTTTTATTTTATTAAATGTAACAACTACAGGTAGTTTGTGCTCAGAATGAGCTGCTGCAGCCTTTGCTTATAGGTATGACACTCCCGAGAGCCGCAACGGTGGTCATGGGGCTTTTTAAACCTTTTGCAGGTTATACGGATGGGTTTAAAATCAGGACTGTCTTTATGTGGACATGCTCGTGTATCATGTTCCTCGCCGCAATTAGCACAGCTGGGTGACTTGCTGGTACAAAATTTGTGAACATGTCCGTATTGTTGACAGTTCATACAACGCACTACCTCGAGGTCATCGATAAATCTACAAGTGGCCCTATCAATAAACAATTTATCCTTCGTGGCCACCAAAATGATTCCGGATCTCCGACTCCAGCTCCAAACCCACCCACATACGACCGTTAGCTAATCGACGCCTATGAACTATTTTGGAATTCTTAATTAAGTCCTCCTCGCTAATTTTTAATTCGTCTTTAATATTTTGGCGATATAAGGCTCTAATAAAGTCATGGTCTTCCATAGACCCCGGAACATCTTTAACTAGGATTCGCGGTTTACGACCCTTGGGATTTTCTAAGCGCAAGCCCGCCGATTTGATTGCGTTCACTGACTCCAACTTCTTGAGTTGGCCTTCGCTTGCAACACGAAGTACTACACCCGATTTCGCGGCTTTTTTAATGCCTACAATTTGGAAGCCATCGTCACTGGGCTTGATAGCTTTCATAAGTGCCTGTTTAGTCGCGAACGCCGTTGTGAACTCGGTTGAACGATCAGGCGCGGGGTAAGCCACCACACAGGGTCGGGCTGGAAGAGCCTTCACTGCTGCTGGGGCGGGGGCCGATTTAGCTGGCAAATGTAACCTTAGTTTATCCGCACATGACATTTTTGGTTGCTGACATTTAAGTGCTTGCAGTTCTTTGGCCATATTTGCCACCTTAGTTTCGTTGCATGACGATTTGAATGCCAGAATAGAAATAATGCCGGTCAAGCGCTGGTTTAAATCCACGATAGAAGTTTTATTAGACAAAGTTATTCGCAATCCCTGATCGTTGATTATATTATTTATTGTGGCAATATAACTGTCTGCCTGCTCGACTAACGTGCAATATTCGCCTTGATTATGGTATTCCGACAAGTCACTATTGACCAATTTAACTGATTGTACCCGTTTGTTTACATCTTCGGGTGTTTGGAAAAGTGTCTAAATAAAGTGTAAACAATAAAATTATCGGCGCAACTTAATTCACTTATACCCACACTTTAGAATGAAAATCAAAAAAACTTACCGATTGATAAATAGCAATATTTACGCGATTAACGACAATAAAACCTAGTTTCACTTACGTGAAACACAATCACTAAAATATCACATAAATCAATTCACGAGCTAGGAATACAAAGTTAAACCAAAGAAACAATATTAAAATTACGGAGCGATCGCACAGACCCGCTTGCTCAACTAGAGCGAGAGAGAACAGATATTTAGGCGAAAAGTTTTTGTAGTTCTCAAAACATAGTATGGTTCTTATAGTAAAAAAAAAGAAAATGAAACGGAACCACCTTCGATACAAATCCAGCTAGGGATTGCTAGTTTTGAAAATGTCATAGTTGGCAATATTTAGTAAAATGGTTAAACATTCTGATGAAGGGCATTTAGCTGTTAAAATATTCTTGAAAACAGGAATATATGGATTAACTTTCTTGACGAATTGTATGGTTATGTGAATGGGTGCATATTAAACATGTCTGCTTTCCAAAACCAGTTTACCCCTTACTTTTACGTAATTTTTTTGCTACAGTATTTTATGGAAATTCTTATCTTTGTAGATATAATAAGATAAGGTTGTTCGTAAAACACTGGGAAGTGTGAATGTAAGTGGTAACGTAAGAGTTACGTAAAAATCTTTTTTATGATGTCTATAAACTTTTGCAGCGTATTTTTACTCCGCGGGTGTTGAAGTCTGCACGATTCACAACTAATATACGCTACAGTAGTTGTCATAAGAAATCCCTTATAATATAACACAAATTAGGTTCCCTTATAACTTGTAGACCAGATACCATTCAAGGTACAGACTACACACACTATCGTTTTGAGTGGCCTAGCGATATCTGATGTCATAATTTCTTGGCTTTTTATAATTTTACAATATGTGGTCCCACCAAGGGGTTCGTCTCATTTCATATAATGTCATTTCAATAACGTTCATAAGATATAATAAGTTTGAGATACAACTACTGTCGATATAATTTTGTTACATATAAAATTCGTATAACATTTTGTTCCTTTTTATGGGATTTTTTAGCCCTCATAGTGTTTCTGATCCAAACGAGGTCTGTTCTTCTACCAACACGAATTTCCGTCCAAACCATAGTTGTTACGCCGTGGTATGAGTGGACTTCCTAAAGAGGTTGCAGACGGTTCTTACGACTAGGAACTCGCCAAACACGTACTCTACGTGTATTGGGATGAAAACTGAACCGGGACTCATCGGTAAACAGCACTGCAGACCACTGGTTATTTTCCCAGAGCAAATGTTCACGAGCCCACTCTAGTCGTTGTCCACGATTTCCTCGGCGTAGTGCTGAAGAACGAAGTGGTTAGCGAGCATGAAGGTTAGCTTCATGCAGTCTTCTCCTCACAGTTTGGTCACTCACAAGTCGTAACATTTGATTGCGCGGCAACTTGCAAAAATCGGTCTTGTCGTTGAGTAGTTATGCGCTTCCCGCCTGGGTGCTTTTCAGTCACTTCACCAGTAGCACGATAACGTGACCATAACCTTGTATCACCTTTTGTCTTGTTCCAATCTCCTCCGCAATACTCCGTTGAGTAGCCCCCATGCCTACTGCCCCTAACATTTCTTCTCTTGTTAAATGGCACCACTGCATGATGCACACAATAACATTAATTCGAAATTAACCATATATAAATTTATAACTTGTTATAAAACTTAAATTTGACACAAAATAATAGCCAAAAACTACTGTAGGTGAAAAATGAAACCTTCAGCCTTCCTACCATTATGCCTCCCAAATCTTTTGATTTTAATATATTTTTACAAATTCTAATTTAGAATCGTTTAAAAAGGTTCATAAAATAAGCTTCCTTCAAATGAATTCAACACTGTTCAGTATATTTTGAGTTTAAGGACTTAGATGGTGTTTATGTGTGATATACTCTCTGAGGATAGTAAATAAACATAGTATTTAAATATTTATTCATCCTTTGCCCAAATGAGATAACTGAAGAGCGATGGTTTGGCGCCAATTATCGAACATGGTGCACGGTTGCAGTATATTATTTTCCACTGCAAGTATTAGTGTATTTGTGTTTAGTAATGGTGGAGACTTTAGATATCTATAACGAGTTCAAAAATGTGCATGAGTGAAGGAACGTAATATGTTATTGTAAACAACCTCCATGAAAACTCCAATAATGATTCGACTGCTTTACTAGAGATACAGGACTAGACATCGATTTTCATCGATTGGCTGTACTACTGACTACGTTTCCTATACCTGCCCAAGATGGGCGAAGACAAATAACAACATTATTAAATCGATTCATTGGTAAACGCATAACATGACGTACAGAACTATTATATCACACTTGCTTAGGCAGATACTCGTAACAATGTCCAAGATTGTGTGTGTATAGGTGATGAAAGATCATGGTCGGTGGCTGAACCCGGTAGAGACAATGTAAACACGAGTACTAGTAAACAAGATGGACCAGAAGTGATTACGCAATAGCATGTTCTGTTCAAGGTCTCTAATTAATGAATGATTATTTCAACTAGCGGCACTTTTAATTTAAAAATAAACAAGTCATGTCAAGAGATAAATACGTGTATTTATTTCCGTGGAATTAAGAATGTTTTTTAAAAAACGCATATTTATAGACAACTTAGCCTTAAGTAGTAACAATATGGATAACACTGTGATTTCCTCAAATTATATTTCCGTACTGACTTGGGAATAAGAGAGAACGTCGAAAAAATTGGGATTATGAGCCTATTCTTACTTCAAATATCCCTATTCATTATGAGCCTATTTCTATCCCTATATTCGGGGTAGATATAGACAAAGACTCATAATGGATGAATAAAAATCAGTCAATCAATACTCAATACGTTTAAACTATTCCATAATGTGATTGAAAACAGTTGTTCAAACTTAAACCATGTAACAATTATGGACCCAGTCGGGCACAGCAAGGAGAGAGGAAGCATATATTCATTCATAGGTTTTTTTTTGCCATAATATTCTAACCCAATCAAACAATGATCATATGTCTCACTCAATATTTGCCATAACACACAGTCTTGGCCCTTCCATAGTAATACAAGTCCGTCTGAAAATTTTTCAATATTCAGTATCTTAAGACCTCCCTCTAGTGAGCAGTTATATTTCAATTTCACTTTCATTTTAATTTGTCTTTTATATCCTGAGAAAAAGATTATCTATTTTTGCAAAGAATAGAAGCAGCCCTAATGTTTAATATTTCTCTTTACCCTAATGTATACCTAACCATGACAAAATACCAGAGCAAAAATTAAAAACTCAATTTTTTTCAGTATTCTGTTACATGTTTCACTTTATTTGGGGATCAATTTTTATACTACGTGTGTAAGTTATGAAGGTACTATTATATTATTAATATATAATATTTACCTATTATATATTATCGAGTTCTTAGAAAGATTGTCACGACATGTACATCCCTGTATAATTAGGTGGACGGTACAGCACGAATTTCTTCAATCGCGGGGCCTGTCTTGTCTCTCCTGTTACGGTTGCGGTAAGCTGAAAAAAATATATGCTTGATCCACACACTTATGTTAATTTCGGAGTTCGTGTGCTTAATGTGTGTGTATTTAATCGTATATAAGTATGTTGGTGTGACTACCTATATGCCTCGAGCACAGCTCAAACTTGTATAATATATCACGCCCTATCCCCGAAGGGGTGGCAGAGGCATATATACTATATGCCCACTTTTCACCATGTGTATTCTTGTCCCACGTAATAGATGGTGAGCCCATTGCCGTGTTGAAATAGGCATAAGAGAAACTCTGTGGTACTCCTCCGTGTGGCCTGGCTGGCCGTCTACACCATATCCGGGCAGAATATGGTGTGGACGGCCAGATGCTGCTGGCAGACGCACGTTGTTGCTACCTGCTGTTGAAATTTTTAAGCCGCCCATAAGGCCTTTAACTTGGCTTAACGACTGCCATTTTATTGCAATATTATATTTTTATATTTATTTTATAATATTCGACAAGTTTATAAAAAATAACCGGCAACATTTTTTTATAATTTAAATACCATTTATCGTCATAAAAAATATATAAATAATATATTTATTTACTATCCTCAGAGAGTATATCACACATAAACACCGTCTATATAATATAAAGCGCTCGTGGCCCCGCGGTCTCAGTGTTCTGTAAACGATCACTGAGTTACGCAACTTTCACTATGGCTGGTTCTCGGATGGGTGACCACTTTGTGGTATTTACATTTGCGAGCGTTTCCGTGCTCCGGAAGGCACGTTAAGCCGTTGGTCCCGGTTGCCAGTAAAATGGTAGTCGTTAAGCCTGGTTGAAGGCCTTATGGGCGGCTTGAAATATTTCAACAGCAGGTAGCCACAATCTACGTCTGTCTATTTCTATCGTGCTCTGGGATTTGTTCTGCGTCAAGCGCATCAATTCTCGAATATCAATGCTTTGAAAGCACTATTCGAGACTCTTATAAGAAGTCTTCTGGAGGGAAATGCATTGATTTGGTCACCTCACGAAGAAAAGTATGTTAGTATGGGCGTATCCAGAACAAATACATAAGATTTTTATACATGAAAGTTTACGGTGTATATCCGGGATACCCACTACTATATCCGACATTATTTGTTATGGGTATGCTTGGCTACTACAAGTTTTTTTTTTTTTTTTTTTTTTTTTTTATATCTTACATCTCTACCATGGGCAGAGCCTCTGGGGTGTTACCTTCATATAATTATTTATCTACATAACATAGTTGTTCACTTATTACTCTTCTTACATTCTCTTCATATGCCATACTTATCACGCTTTTATTCCTCTCGCGCTTTCACTCTTACTATGTTCTACCATAGATATATTTGAGATGGGGTGAGGATATATATTACCCGTATAGTATTCAGATATATTTACTGACTGTACTTTTGAATTTTAAGTAATAACGTTCCTTTCATTTTCCTTTACTATTATTTCTATACTAATTTCCTAAAATTTTCTTTACCCAACACCAGGATCATACCTCTTACGTCTAAAATTTTTCGTTTTTGTTTAATATGACCACATATTTTAAAAACGAAACTTAGGTTCTATTTCTTAAATTATCAATTTTTATAATTTTATCACTATACATTAAGAAGTATTTTATGTGGTGTCTAAGTAGTTCCGAAAAGTTGTTAGTACCGATTGCAAGTTGGGTTATTTGCTCCAGATCCGTGCGATCCGCTGCGTGAATCGGGCAGTCTTGCAGCAGGTGGACCACTGTCTCCTCTACCCCGGGCTCGCAGGCGCACGATGGATCCTCCTTACACTTGAAACGTGTCAAGTATGAGGAGAACCCACCGTGCCCCGTCAGCAGTTGGGTTACGGTGCCGGCGATCGTCATTTTGCGGACGATACTGTACGCCTCCACTGCGCATGGGAAGAAAAGCTTAGTAACGGAGGCCGTCCCGCCCTCTCTGTATCTCTTGTTCCACTCGCCAAGCGTGTCCCGCCTAAGGGCACGCTTCACGAATGAGACAGGATACAGACCGTAGTCCGGTGCTCTCTTCAGCGTCAGAGCCGCTTCCTTCGCGAGCTCATCGGCTCGTTCGTTGCCCTCCAGCCCTGCGTGGGCCTTGACCCAGAATAAGGAAATTTCCTTACCCTGGGCCAATCCGCGCTGAAGTGCGGCCCTGGCTTCCACTGCCAAGGGATGGAGGGCAAGACGGTTGATTACCGTCAAGAGAGCGGCTCTGCTGTCGCTGAAGATACCGAACGTGGACGCGCCACGCCTGAGGACCTCACTGGCCGCTTTGCATAGCGCCAGGAGCTCGGCCTGGTAGACGGTGCAATGGGGCGCGAGAGCAAGTTTAAGGGCCTTAGTTTCGGTCCGGCTATTCCAAAACGATAGCGCGGCACCGACTCGGCCCTCAATCTTGCTCCCATCTGTGAAGATGCGCACCTCAAAACGGTTTGCATCTTCCAGTTGCCCCTCGTCTACGAAGCTGGTGAACTCCAAGGGCACATGCTCCACGGGGTGAGGGGCCTCTATCGCTGGGGCCATTCGCTCGACCCCCCAGTCTCCCAGCCATGGCTGGCCTACTCCTCTCTTGGCCTCATACAATGAGGCCACCTCGTGAACTCTGAGGTCCAGAGGGAGCAAACCAGCCAGGACCAGCGCTGAGTTCAAGGAGACCGTGCGATAGGCCTTGCACAACTTTTGGGCGAAACCGCGCTGCACCACGTTCAGCTGCTTTTGGACACAAAGCTTTTCTGCCGATGCGTGCCAAGCACTGGCGGCGTACAATATCGTCGGCTCCACGGCCGCCACGTAGATCGTCCGGATCACCTCGGGGTGTAACCAACCACGAGGCCAAGCAAATGGGTTCCATTATGGATTAGTGGTTGATCCTCTTCCCTCACTGTGGCCCTCCCTATCACACGATATATACCCTCCCAGATGCCCTCCCTCTCCTGCTTTCCGCAGAAGTTCTTCCAACTCTCGACCTGCGCCTTTTTTGCTTCAGATTCATACATCTCCTTGCTCTCTAGGTACCGCAGAACTACAATGTCACGTCGATCGGGCGCTGCGTTTCTGATCCGACGCCTTTTGGTGGTGACGTCCCTTTTTAGGGCGGCTAGCCTCTCCGACCACCGCGGCACAGTAAGCACCTCGTTGGGTCTTTTCTTTGGGATGGCTTCCTCACAGGCCTCACTTACGAAGCCTGAGTACTCAGCGACTGCGCTTTCCAGATCTTCTGTACTTGCCATTCGCCGAGCACCCAGGCCCCGCAGAGAAACCTGCTGGGCAAACTTGGCCTTGAAGCCATCCCAATTGGCTTTTTTGGTATTATAGAGCCTTGTGGTACGAGATATACTCGTACCTTTGGCCCGCTCTAGCCTTAAGTTGAATACTATGCCGTTGTGGTCGGAGCTGACGAGCCCTTCGTCAACCCTCCAGCCGTCGGTCAGGGCGAGCAAATCGCTCGGCTACTACAAGTTAGAGATCAGGAGGGAGGTGAATCTTGCTACATTTCTATTTAAAGTATTGCGAGGCAAATTTTTTCATGCGGCCCTCCTACAGGAGATTCGTCTCTGCGTGCCTGACAACTGTGTGGGAAGAAGGAGGAAACCGCAGTTGCTTGAGTTACCGAGAGCGCGTACCAACATACTATACCAAGCACCTTTGACACGAGCGTTGCCTAATATCAATGCAGTAGCAATGGATATTGATGTATTTTTTTGTTGGTTGAGCGAGTTCACACAGGTTACATATAGGATCGTTAGTACTACTATAAGTTAGTCTTTGTTAAGGGTAGATTATAAGCGTAGTAAGTAGTGGGTTTTTGTATCAATTATGAATTTGTATTCGATATAAGACTACCATACTGTCGCATTAGGTGATACCTGTAATGATAGTTAATTGGTAGAAAATAAATAAATAAATTTCAACACGGCAATGGGCTCACCACCTATTACTTGGGACAGGAATCCACACGGTGAAAAGTGGGCATATAATATGCCTCTGCCACCTCTTCGGGGATAAGGCGTGAAGAATATTTATTTATTTTCCCATTTATTTATTACTATATAGTACCATTTCATGCCAATGTTTTCATTTTCTACCATGCCACTTATCTACGATATTTGTGTTCATATAAAAAATCATTAATGGCGACTCATTGTGTTATGATCAAATATTAATAATAATTTATCCTATCTATATCTTAATATTACAAACAGAAAAGGTTTGTTTTTTTGCCAGTCGGTAAATCTGAAAGTACTCAACCAATTTCAAAAATTCTTTAATCATTATGCATTAGATAGTCAATATATTTCGAAGTAACATAGGCTATGTTACACGTGGTTCAATAAGTCCCGAGACTAAGTACTAAAACAAGGTTTTTTTTATAATTTTATTTTTTATTCATAACGTAGTCTCCTCCAAGAGCGATACAGTCCCTCCAACGCTTTTCTAACTTTTCTATCCCATGAGTGTAGAACGATTTGTCTTTGGCTTCAAAATAAGCCTCCGTTGCTGTAATAACTTCACTATTTGAGTTAAATTTCTTAGCCTGCAGCATTTTTTTGAAATCTGCAAACAGCCAGTAATCGCTGGGGGCCAAGTCTGGCAAATAAGGGGGATGAGGAAGCAATTCAAAGCCCAATTCATTAATTTTGGCCATCGCTCTCACAGACTTGTGACAAGGCGCGTTGTCCTGGTGAAACACCACTTTCTTTCCAATAAGCACATGTAATATGATATATATATCCCTATTTACATTTTGCCCCTTTTCAAGGTAGTCGATGAAAAGTATTCCATGCGCATCCCAAAATATAGACGCCATAACCTTACCGGCCGATTTCTGAGGCTTTGGCCGCTTCGGGCGGCTTTCACCAGCCGCTCTCCACTCCGCTGACTGCCGCTTGGATTCCGGAGTAAATGGTGTATCCATGTTTCATCTATTGTCACATACCGACGTAAAAATCCTTTTTATTACGATTCATCAGCGCCAAACATCGCTCTGAATCATTGATACGTTGTTCCTTTAGATCAGTTGTAAGCAAACGCGGCACCCACTTGGTAAAAAGCTTTTTCATAGCCAAATTTTTATGTAAAATAGTGAAAACACTACCAGCTGAAATCTTCACTATCTCGGCTATCTCGCGCACTTTTATCTTCCGATCTTCCATTACGATTTTGAGGACTTGGTTAATATTTCGTTGAGTCACTGCTTCATTTGGACGACCTGAGCGTTCCCCATCATTTGTGTTCATGCGACCGCGTTTGAAGTCGGCATACCACCGACAAATGGTTGCTTTAGAGGGAGGTGATCCCGCATAACATTTTATAAGCCATTGCTGTGCTTCAACGGTATTTTTTCCCATTAAAATCAATGTTTTATCAACACGCGAAACTAGTTTTTGTTTCCATTGTATCGAAACTACAAGCGTAGCGTCACTTAAATGTCTGCAAAATCAATATTTTAATGTTCCATTTTTAAAAATTTGACACATCATTTATTGAAGGCCTGTACTTTTTAATAATCAAAACAGTAACTTAACTTAACTATCTTCACGCTGTATCCCTGACGGGGTAGTCAGAGAGGACAGATCGCCAGGCTTCGCGATCCATGCATACTTCTTTCGCTTCTTCGAGATTCATCAATCGCTTCATACACGCACGTCTGGGTATCCGAGTACTTTTGACCTTTCCGTTTTTGAGCAATCTACTCACGTGGTCTTCATATGTAAGTCTCGGCCTACCCTGACCTCTTCTACCTTCTGCTTTCGCACAATATATATTCTTCGTCAATCGTTCGTCACTCATTCGTTGGACGTGTCCAAACCAACGGAGCACGCCCTTTTCATTTAAACCTGCCATATTGCGTATCACTTCGTTAGTATTCGGTCGGCCAAGGTAACGCCGCACAATTTTCATCAAAAATAAACAGAACATGAAATCAAAACTGTTTTTAATATATACGCCATTTCCAAGTTAGTCTCGGGACTTATTGAACGATCTAGTATGTAAATAGGCTATGTATATATTACATAGCCTATTGAGAGGGAGCCTTGGAGAGGGGCAGTGACAATAAATGTTAACAAATCGGGCAAAGTTCCATACATTTTTTAAAATACGGACTTATTTGGGTTAAACAGGTGCTACGGTTCGAGGTATTTACAGGCACAGCCGTGGGGCACTGTTAGTATTCTGATAAAATATTTACACTAACAAAATAACATCGTAACTTTCGTACATACTGTTATGAGTATGACAGAAAATTTATAACCTTCTGTGACAAATTGATGGGGCCCCAACCCGCACTATCGATGGGGACAAACAAATAAATCACAAACAGTAACTTCGCAAACTTTGGCAAGGAAAAAGATGACCAATCCACGGTGTCGACCTTCGCATGCACCTTCGGGGAACGGTTTACACAACACGCAGGTCAAGGGTGGTAAGGCGCCGAACTCATTTTTCGGCCGTCTTGACAACACATGTACTCGTACTATGCTAATTTCTTGCAACTGTATTAACCTCAGGAAATTACAATATCCTCCTGTACCCTTGATTCACAAGAAAGTATCTAATGCGTACTTAACTGGTTATCAAGTTATTCATTTATATTGTCACTTACAAGTAATAAACAAAATTTATTAGACATAAGAACACATATCATTTGGGTTTTTGGGTGCTTGCTATATCGTAGGTCTAGGGTGGTAAGATACCGAACTTTTGAATTTTGGGTCGTCTTGGCAACACATTACAAATGACAATTCCTTCCAACTGTTTTAACCTCAGAAGATAACAATGTTGTATCCTCCTGTATCCCTGGTTGTAAAGAAAAATTGTAATCTACATGTAAACACGAAAATTATACGTCATTTTGACGTAAGAGTATCTTATGCGTACATAACCGACCACTTAGCTATTTATTTATATTGACATTTAAAAGAAAAAACAGAATATATTAGCATATTATAAGTACTTAAGAAAACAAACTTAATAATTTTGGTGTGTATTTACTATTATGTATGTGTTTGCTATGTTGTTTGGTATTATTGTTCGTTTTGGTTATTGAGTGCAAACTTGCAGGTCAAGGGTGATCTTGACAACAAATAATATACTATGCAAATTTCTTGCATCGGTATTACCGTCAGAAGATTATAATTGTTGGAGAATATAACATTATAAATGTTATATTCCTTGATTATATCCTTGATTATACATACATATTGTCACACCTTTATCCCCGAAGGGGTAGGCAGAGGCATATTAAACGCCCACATTTCACCGTATGCATTTTTGTCCCACGTAACAGGTGGTGAGCCCATTGCCGTGTTGAAATGGACAGGTGCAGGCTGCTGTTGAAATTTTTTAAGCCATAAGGCCGTCAACCTGGCTTAACGAATGCCACTTTATTGGCAACCGGGACTAACGGCTTAACGTGCCTTCCGAAGCACGGAACGGAAGCCCTTTCGATCGCATAATTTAAAAAAATCGTAAATAGGTACGACGACGAGCGAAGCGAGGAAAAGCGAAGCGAGAGAATGCGCCAGAACTGAATCGCTCGTTTTAATCTACCTACTTATTTTGTACTTTATATATTCTATATTTAAGTGTTGACATTTTAAACTTCAGTATAGTGACTATCGACATTTATAATCAATGGACATTTCAATCACAGAAAGTTCAAGCTTAGATATAAAAATACGTACTCGTTAACATTATGGTATTCTATATGTATGACTTGTAATTTTTATGCGAGAGTGAGTGAGATGCCAATAAATGTTATGATTAGTAATCGTTTTAATTATAAAAAAAAATATGCGTAAACATTTTATGCGGGTATATCATTATTTTAAAGAAGTTATGGGAAAATAAAGTATGCCTAATGATTTATTCTGTTTGAACGTTATGCGAAACGAAGAGTATGCCAAACAACGTTATGCAGTTTTAATTTAGGCCTCAAAAATGTATGCAACCCAATACGGACCCGCACGGAACTGGAGTGTCTAAAGGGTCGTCTAAATTTAAAAATAATAAAATGTCTACTTTAGATGTTAAATTTGGAAGAAATTTTGAACCCGTTGCCTTTTTAGTGGAGTGGTAACAAAAAGGCTAAAAGGACTTATGTGCTAGACGCTAATTAGCACGACCAATTAAATAAAAATATTTAATATATCAAAGCGCGAAAACTAAATAACATCACGTTCGTGTTTCGGTAACTCTATCATCATTATTTACAAATGGTCCACAAATGTTTATTAAATAGTTTGGATTTTTCCTATGTATAATTATGTATGTATTTAGAAATATGTAAGTATGTCTATCAGTTGTCTAAATTCCATACCACAAGCCTATATTAGGTTACTTTGGGCTAGATGAAAGTATCTAATGTGTACTTAACTGAGTATTTACAGAATTTATCAGCACATAACTTAAGTACTTTGGAACACATTATATTTTTTAGGTATCTATGAATCATTTTGGTTATTGGGTGTAAAATGACCGAATTTCAAGGGAGGTAAGTCACGGAACTCAGTTTTAGGCCGTCTTGACAGCTCAAATAAGTTATTGAAATTAATCAATTAAAAATTTAATTTATACTTTGCTCCCCATTACTAATTTTTTGATACCTAGCTAATGTTCGGCCCTAAATCTTTATTAATTAATATTTATTATCTGTTTGTGTTGGCTTATATTTATTATCTGTTGTATTTGTAAGTGTGTGACTTTTTCATGTGTAATTCTGGCTGAGTTAACTTCATATCCAAGGCCACCGGTCTAATCCCGAGCCACTGTATGCCTCCTTCGTTACTAGTTCTAGCTACGGGACACTGGCAAGTTGCTGCAAAGAGCACAGAAAGCCATAATAAGAATTGAATTGAATTGAATTGACAGCTCAAATTTACGATTCTATAAACCTAGAAGATAATAATGTTATATCCACCAGTATTCTTGATTGACAAGAAAGATAATCTAACCCGAAAACTATGGAACAACATGTTTGCGTTTTGGTAATCTTATTATCATTTTGTTATTGGGTGTAAAATCGCAGGTCAAGGGTGGTAAGGCGCGGAACTCAGTTTTAGGCCGTCTTGACAGCTCAAATTTACGATTCTATAAACCTAGAAGATAATAATGTTATATCCCCCAGTATTCTTGATTGACAAGAAAGATAATCTAACCCGAAAACTATGTATGACGTTTGTTTTGCTAATCCTATTATCATTATTTACGTAAAAGCACTTGTATGTAATTTTTAAAAAAGACAAAAAAAAATTAAAATAATAATAATAATACCCCTCGAGGACAGTCGTTATCTTTTATAGGATTAACGCAACCCTATGAGGGCATACATAGTAGATTCGCTTTTTGAGTCATCCACTTTCTGATATCAACAAAAAATGTATCAGAAAGTTATTGAAAAGCTCACATCCGCAGGGCAGCTTGTGGCGAGCTGAATGTGCGTGGCTACACATCGGTCCCGATTCCTCAGAGTTTTGTTGCCCTTCTCCACCGGTTAGTATGTAATGGCCTAACGGGAGAGCAGTGAGAGTGCTTCTCCCGGGAGTGCAGTAAATCTCAACTCTGGCTTGCCTTAATTGGCCGGTCTGAGGGAGGGAGCCAGAGCTATATGCTCGGGGGTGGAAATGTCATTTTCAAGGGCATAACTACAGGGAAGCCCGCTCCGGGCCTGTCCCGCGAAGGTGAAACCGGCGCCGCACCGCTCGACACCCCAAGCCGCTCACACCGGTGTTGCCCTCTGTCGCCTTACAGGCTTATCATGCCTATGGTGATTGTATAGGGGGCCCATCTAATGAGTTGGCGAGTCACCGTCTGCCAATAGTTTAATAATAATATATTAAAAAGGCAGACGCCGTTTTCACCAATAGCTTAAATCACTCAATCCATTTAACACCCAACCCAATAGCCCATTTCATAGTTAGCACATTTTACAATAGTTTAACTCCCATTGGAGGTGATCCATTACCGTTCTTCTACATAAGGCGGGCGTGGACTATCTGCAGTGAGGGTCCCATTCCCTATTAGATTAAAATTCTCAAAGGGCCTCTGCGTGTTGGACCTATGTCTCCATGTAAGCCTACCAAAAGCCCGGGTATCTTCAAGAAAAAAAAAGAAGATACCCGAGAAAAGAAGAGACATAATAATTTTAATTATTTTTAAAAAGATACTTAGATATTTGGTTTATTCTGCCATTAAAATGAAATAAACCAAATTTATTAGCACACTAGTTGATCATAGCTTTTACATTTTTGTACATTTAAAATATTAGTGAGAATACGTTATGGCGGCACTGAAAAATTCGGGAATCAAGGAAGTGACACAACATTACAATCATTGAAGCAACCATTCCATTCGGAAGTTGGGGTATTCAAAATGGCCGTTTTGTAGGCGTCCACAACTTCTTCAGGTGATGAAAATCTCTGACCACGCAATTTATTCTTTATTTTAGGAAAAGTATAGAAATCATTAGGGCTTAGGTCGGGGCTGTACAGCGGATGATCTAATAATTCTATGTTTTCTTGCTCTAAAAACTCTTTTATTCTGTGCGCGGTGTGAGAACTCGCATTTAGGAAGTTCAGAAACGACCTGTAGCAAACAAATGCTAGCATACCATTCTGCATTAACCGTTCTTTTTCCCTCAAGAGGAATAGTCGCAACATGGCCGGTTTTGGAGACAAACGTGGCCACCATGTTTTTTGCAACACTCCGTGAACCAACAATTTTTGTTGGCTTTAACTCATTTTCGAACACCCAAACTCGTGACTGGTTTTTTGTTTCGGGTTCGTACGCGTATATCCAGGATTCGTCCCCTGATATGATGTTGTATACAGCATTTGAGGATCCTGCGTGGAATCTTTCGAGAGTTCTGACGCACCAAGTAACGCGAGCCGCTTTTTGCTCTTCACAGAGCGAATGCGGTATCCATCGGGAAAACAACTTTTTTACACCTAATTGTTCATGCAAGATTATTTGTATTTGACTCATGCCAATGTTTAAAGTTGACTGAATTTCGCGGTATGTCACATGTCGATCTTCCTCAATCAGCTTACGCACAGCATCAACGTTTTCTTGGGTGACTGCAGTTTTTGGACGACCTTGACGGGGATCATCACTGAGCTTGACACGTCCACTTTGAAATTCAGCAAACCAGCGATAAATTGTGGTTTTGGATGGGGCTTCATCAACAAATGTAGAAATCATCCGGCCAACACACTGTTTTTGTGTTAAACCACTTCGAAAGTCATAATAAATCATTGCTCTTAAATTTTCTCGAGTCAATTCCATTTTCTCAACGACTAAACAAGTTTGACAAAACCTTGTGACAAAACCGAGAATCTTTTTTTAAAATAAATAAATGGTATGCGATTTTTAAAAC
The DNA here is from genome assembly GCA_948477245.1 of Thumatha senex. Classification (NCBI taxonomy): domain Eukaryota; kingdom Metazoa; phylum Arthropoda; class Insecta; order Lepidoptera; family Erebidae; genus Thumatha; species Thumatha senex. The sequence goes on along the minus strand of OX419729.1, from coordinate 11,663,460 downwards.
CAAGGAGTTATCAATTAAAAAGATTTTAATATGACAGGAACAGCGGAAATGTTCCATTCCCGATACTTTTAGTGCAGCCTATGTAGGTAGGTACTTAGTGACAAGGTACAAGTGGTGCATGAGCAGAGAATGGAAATCGGTCAGATGGTGATTGGCACGTTGTGTATGACAACTCTACTTTCAGAGCATCCCTCGGAAGCGATATGACGCAGGCAATCCCAGATGAAGCTCATCGCTGTATCTGTTAGCCAGTGTATCACGTCACCAGTTCACCTTATTGCTAAAATTAATTTGTATTGAGATTCTCACGCAGGTTTCTACTGATAGCGATTTTGAACAATTGCAAAAAGTTGTAACAAAATTACATAATTAATCTACTATGATATTACATAATTAACATAAAGAAGTACTCGTAGAAGTACAAGTACAAGTCACAAGTACTCGGATACCCAGGTGGCATGTACGAAGCGATTAATGAATCTGCCGGAAGCGAAAGAAGTATGCATGGATCGCGAAGCCTGGCGATCTGTCCTGTGTATGCGTGTGTGTGTTATCCGAGTCCTTTTGACTTACCCGTTTTTCGTCACTCATTCATTTTATTAACTAACAGTCGTAAACAATATAGGAGAAAAATACTCGACATACTAGGTAGGTATTTCAAACGTAGTGCGTTAGACGTAACGAGTAATGTAGGTACCTACGTTTGGAGTGGCTATTTATACATAATAAAATTAAATAAAATCATTTTGTCTATATTAAATCAGACATTATAATTATTCTCAACAACAGTGAGGTATTTAACCAATATAAAAAACTTAAAGTTATTGTCAAGGTTACGGTCACAAATCTAAAATAATAAAGTAAGAAACAGGACCTGAGAGATAATATTCTACTCAAAACTAAATTGATGGCGCATGTAATAGCAATAAATAATACGGATAGACGTAATTAATGTCGCTTGGAGGCAATATCAAATGATTTTTGTTACGATTTCTGAGAATAATAGACACATAATACCTACTGATATGACATTTTATAGAGACACCTGTGCGAAAAGCTGCGACGAATGACGTATTAAAAAAAAAGTTTTTATAGTTTTTAAGTAATACTATATTAAATAACATAGTACGCATTTTCAACAGACAATTTATTGGTTCCGACCGATTTAAGAATGTGCTTGAGGCGCCGAACTACTTTTCTGAGACTCGACCTTGACCTGTCTGATCACCAGCAAACCTGTTGTAGCACTGAATATAAAAGCTTTCGCGAAACAAGCTACTATATTATAAGTACACTAGTTTATGCCCCGCGGCTTATGAAGAGATATCATCGTCATTGATAAACCTTTATTTGTGCAGTTAATCAACATTTTTGAAATAACACCATTTTAAGGGTGCAGTGGACAAGGTAAATACTACAGGTAGGTAGGTACTGCAATAAAGAAAGTTTTTTCACAGCTTTAAGGGACATTAGACTTGAGTATTTGATCATCGGTGGCGCGATGGTAATGTATGCGACTGCCGCGCATGTCACGGTTTCGATTCCCGGGTCGGAACTAATATTTGTGTTATCCACAAATGTTGGTTTCGGAGTGTGGGTGTTTTCTATATATACAAAAAATGAGGTTTTATCTCCGTTACGTAACAAACGAATAAGCGTTTTGTTTTTTATTTGTTTGTTTTTCTGTGGTATGTGTATTTAGAAATATATAAAGTAGCTCCTAGAAGCGCTCGTGGTCCCGCGGACTCAGTGTTCTGTAAACGTTCACTGAGTTACGCAACTTTCACTATGGCTGGTCCTCGGATGGGTGACCACTTTGTGGCATTTACATTTGTGAGCGTCTCCGTGCTTCGGTAGGCACGTTAGGCCGTTGGTCCCGATTGCCAGTAACACGGCAGTCGTTAAGTCAAGTTAGTAGGCGGCTTAAAAAATTTCAACAGCAGGTAGCCACAACCTGCGTCTCTCTATTTCAACACGGCAATTGGCTCACTACCTATTACGTGGGACAGGAATACACATGGTGAAAAGTGGACATATAATATGCCTCTGCCACGCCTTAGGGGATAAAGCGTGATAGATAAAAAAATTAATACTGTTTTTATAGTACAAAGCACCTTGCACAAACATTTACAACATCAGTACTGGTATGATCACTTCATAGACCACCCATGATAATGAGACATTCAAGTATCAATAAATGTATTCAAATAAGATAGGTATCATCCATAGCAGTCTGGTATTTGCATTAAGTTATTTACGACTATTTTTGATCTATGTAATTTTTTTTTCGATCTATGCCATGCCGACGCACGATAGAAAAAATATAATTAAATAGTTTTTTTATTGACAAATTCTTTGAAAAATTTTCATATGGGATCTCCTCATTGTTTTTCTTAATAGGATAGCCTACTTCATTAATCAATTATTTTAAAATAAATATGTGTGTAGGGAAGATACGGTGAATACACATACATACCTACCTACTACACAAACTAAACTTTTTTAGAAGTCATTGTACCTAATTAAGTTTTCTAATTTTCAATCGAATTCTATAAAGGTTAGGGATGGCAAAACTAAAAGGAGTAAATAAATAATTTCCGGCCAATAGGAAGAAATCCTAACTTTTTAAATATGCATTGTAGATACTCTTTTCTCCTAACCACGTCTCTTTTTAACAGGTGTGTGTCCATTAACTGAAAAATAAATAAAAAAGTTTTACTGGCTACCTACTATAGAGAAAGATGTAGAGTAAATAAGAGTGAGCGACTCTTATTTTCTCTACATCATTCTCTCAAAAAACACCTTTTGATGAAAATGCAGATAGATTGGTGCCTCAAGACAAGAAAAATTACTAAATACATTTACTAAAATATGAATTTTCAAAGTTTCTATACAGAAGCTCACACGAACGTAGAAGGAAAAAACAATGTACTTTGTACGAAATAAGAATAGGTATTCGAAGTTACAAACATTTTTGTTTGTTCCGACGAGCACAGAAAAACAAACAAATAAAAAAACCAAACGCTTATTCGTTTGTTACGAAACAGAGATAAAACCCCATGTTTTATCATCTTAGCTACGTCGTAGGATACACAACAGGATGATTATAAGTAGGTATCTCGTGACAAATGAACAGTTTAATCTTAGGTAGGTATGTTTATTTCGTAATATTAAAATTATTATTTTTTGGTATTGTAGTAACAACAACATGATTTTTTTATAGTAGTAGTAAAGGTTCTCAGTACTCATAATTTACACTTTTGTCCCTGAAGGGGTGGCAGAGGCATATTACGTCCACTCTTTACCGGAAGCATTATTTTGATAATTTATACATTTTGTTTTACAATTGATAATGATATTCCTCTCATTAATTACAGGTTATACACACTCATCATCATCCGAGCGTATGTCCCAGTTGCGTCTCGCGACGCCCGGGGTCCGCTTTCAATACTATTATAAATACACACTGTCTAACCAAAATGTTTTAAAACATTTTGGTTACACTGTGCATTGATGTTCATAACGTTATGTCATTCGCTTATGTATGCACTATGTAACTTTTTGAAGTAAAACTTCTTTATCGATGTTGAGAGAAATTTTATAGCTGTAAAAAAATCGTCACGATTTTCGGTTACGCGCCATGTTGTTTTGAAGGGAAACTTCTTTATCATAAGTGAAACTTCTTTATCGACATAATTAATAGCTAATACAATTAAATAGCTGTAAAAAAAATGTCGCAAACTAGTTTCACTACCTACCTGTGTATACCGGTACACACATTTCCATAACCGTGGAAATGCTAATGGACTAAACCCTGTCAGGAGAATTGCCCTGAAGGCTAGGTTCACTTCCTGGGGGTCTGTTTAGTCTTACCTATTTTGTAATGAAGTACGCCGATCACGACGCGGCTTCATCTCGGGCCTTTGTACTTTCTCTTCATCTTAGTGAATTCCCAGTTGCTTTCAAACCTTACCTGGATTTGATCTGGCTCCTAAAAGTCAAAGAAAAGACAATCTAAAGATCCACTTTTCTTTAGCAGAGCTGGTGTCGTTTGGCTTTATATTAGATATGTTTTAAAGCTATTAGGATACATGCTCTGTTTACATTTAGTAAGGTACAACCACTAGCGCTATATTTTACGTTGCTTTTTCGTATTTAGCTCGCCAAAATGACGCTGCTGCTGTGATGGAAAACTTTGGCGATATCTGGCGAATTGTGAGCCCTTCTCACAGTCTTTAAGACTAATGACACTATTGGCCCTCAAATTTGGGACCTCCACACTGTTTACTGTGTAAATACTTATTATTATACATTGCGTAGAGAAGAAACAATGTCTTCTCTACGCAATGGATACTTTAACAAAGTGATCCCTTAGTATATCTCCCTTCCCTTTCACTACACCCATTTGACGTATTGGGGTGTTGATATTTGTATTCCATTGCGTCACGTTTGTTTTTGCTAAAATATGAATTTTAAAGCTTATAAACATATACTAGTGGTTCTGTGAACCGTAGACATCGGAGTAAATTCTTTTATTATAAATAATAATAAAATTACATTTATATTTTCGTTTTGAGCGCTCTTGCCAACCACTATGGGACCATTTCCTCTCCCCTGCCTCCATTTCCCCCCCGATCGAAAACCCCCTTCGCTAAAAGTTGTTGGCTACATCAAGGATTGTCCATGCCAAGTTGCATGCAAATTCGATTAAAAATGCGACCTGTAGATTGAATGGCCAGACGGACGGACGGTCGGACATCAATAGCATTTTTCCCGTACCAGTGGAGTTAAAACGGAGACTTTCGTCCGCTCGCTTCGCTTGCCTCCTTAGTCAAATAGTTTTTATATAAGGTAACTACATGTCATAGACTTCTAAGCCCTAACGTTTAGAAATGTCTTATAAAATGGCTCAGTCAGTCCCTCCGTCTCTCTGTACGCATCTTCCTCAGGAACCATACGAGATAGAGACAAACGGTTTGCGGCATTCGTATATTAAATTTACGCATATTTAAATACTTATAGCTATCACTAAAGTTAAAATGTTATTATAATATATGCTAGATTTGTAAATATTAACTGAAAAATATAAGAACTGTCACAAAATTCGTTTAAATTATTCACAAAAACCAATTAGCTGCATCAATTTTGCGAAACTCAATAATTTATGATTACACACTGTTTGAAACTATGAAATACACAGCATAAAAATATAGGTAAATAGATCCGTAGATAACGTTAGTATGAGGTTATACAACGCGGTCTTTAAAAGTTTTTATGCAGAGCCAGCAGCCCGAGTGACGCACCTCTGGACCCAATTCTCGACCATACGACTTGAAAGCGTAGACGGAAATTTGCTGGTGAAATGTCATTTGTTGTTATTTATAATCGGCGAAAAATAAGACAAAGGACATTTCAACAGTAAATGTATGTCTACGCTTTCTACGTTATAATCGAGAATTGGTCTCAGATTGGACCCTTTACTTACTGCCTAACAAAATTTTCAAAGGTTCTTTGAAAATGATTTTGTTTGTAGTTTAGTATAGCAGAGGACTAAGCATGTCTCTTAGTCCTCTGATAATGAATAACCGGTAAACTATAGAAAAAAAGAAATAGAGAGGAATAGAATAGAGAGGGTTCCGTACAAAGTGGTAAGTAAATATTATAAACAATTTCCTTTTTAATATTTTTATGTTCTAATTACAAATGTATAGCTTTTAAACTTTTCTCTATACTTGTAGTTCTCTTGTATCTAGACGATATTAATCGCCAAATTTCATAGTTCTAGGTCAATGGGGAATAATATAAAAAAATTTGATTGCCTTGAAAGTGTCGAAATATATGTTTTATGCAGCATAAGGCTGTATCTCTTTGACGTTATACTTCAAAAGGATTTCATATTCAATATTTTATAAATTCGATTATGTTTGTGGCTAAATACTTCATACAAAAACCGTTTCCTTGATCTCTTCAGCTTACACAACTGTATCCGATCGGCATAGTACTATACAACAAGAGTTGCGAATTCGTAAACGTGATATATTGCCAAAATAAAACATATATTCATTTATTTAGATCATGGGCACGGATTCACCGCAAGCTATTAATTTGTACGTACAGAAGGAGGCAGTTTACACCAGTATGAGAACATTATTTATTTATTGTTGCGTTTACCTTGACGTCATGAATAATATTAGAGCCGTGCTCGAATTTTACTTTAAATTTATGTTACGAAAGCGTGCAAAATTTGATGATGTTAGTGACCTTACGCACAGCAATAGTTACGCAACCGGCTCCCAGCTCTGACATTACTCAATAATTGTCTTGGGCCGACTGTTGTCCTCTGTTCATTGTTCGTGTTACTTAAACCTTGAGATTTGGGAGATGATTGCATTATGGTTGTTAATTTTCAATTCACCATTACAGCACATAAATTTATGTATTTTATACATTTTCATTCAAGATTTTTGGTACTCGATTCAAATCCGAAATCTCCTGCATATTTGAGTAGGTAGGTACCTACTTTAAATTAAAATGGGTAAATGTATAAGCAATATAAGCAACTAGGTGACCCCATCGGCGTCGCCCATGATGTACTTCAAACTCCCGTCGCACCTATTTAATCCTATCGCTTTTAATTCTACAAAAATGCATAAAAATTTGCCTGATTTGTCGACATTTATGATTACTGCTCCGCTCTCCACGGTAGTAGCGTTATTATATATAGCCTATAGCCTTCCTCCATAAATAGGCTATCCAAAACAATAATATGTTTTCAAATCCGACCAGTACCTCCTGCGATTGAAACGTTCAATGAAACAAACTAACTCTTCAGTATTATATATTAGTAAGTATAGATAAGCGTTGATTTGGTACTATTATAATGTCTTAATATATCGTTTCTTTTAAATAGGTTTTCATATGATAAAAACTTAAAAATAAATTCATGTAAGTAAGACTAGCTCAGTAGGCATAAAGAATAGAAACATTAAAAAAATGAAGGTTGTCTGTAAAAAACATTACGTAGCAAGAAGGTCGTCTGTCGTACATTATCAAGACCATCAAGACCTGTAATCCATGTATTCGTGTAAATATTCCTGTATTCATGTAAATGTTAAATTTTATTATTAGGATTTTTTTTAAATATATTTTATTATTGGTGTACGATCCAATCGATCCAAAACCCACTCCAATCGATCAAAGACACGGTTGGTTAAGAAACCAATCGATCAAAGGTAAGCTGGTTTAAACATGTAGTTAACCAATCGTAGTTTTGATCAATCTGAAGGTAATCGTTAAGAACGATAACTTCGAAATGCCACTTTTTGAAATTTAAGTTAGATCAGATATACAAAATTTATCTGCAGAAGTAAGTATACAGTTTTATTGAAATTATGATTACAATATTTTTGTAATCTGTGTAATATTTACCTGTAAAATAATATAGGTTATGCTAAGACGTAATAGGGTCCTAATAACATCTTTGGGGTTGAAATCAGCCTCATCTGCAAGTGATGCACCTGCTGATTTAAGAGAATAGAGGATATGGAAAACTCGATGCAGCCCTGTACCATCCAGTTTGTCTAACGTATAGTACAATGAGACCAAATACCTTCCCACCCACGTAGTTCCCTTACTTACTTCTTATTACATTAGCCTAACTTACTTCCTATTACGTCAGCTATATACTGGTGAAAGTTCCGCCAAAATTAGTCCTGCCGTTTCGGCTGATCAGATTTATTAGCCGGAACAAATAGACTCACACAGAAAGACAGACAGAGAACAAAAATTAAAAAAAGATTTTCGTAGGTATACTATTTTGGCGCGTTAGGGAAAATTATGAGAGTTTTAGCCACAAAAAACCGACACCACGAAGTTAGCATATAAGTGTTTCCATAACAACTAATAATCACTCTGAAGTTAGCTGATAAGTGTTTCCATGACAACTTATACCTACATTCAAAGTAGTTTTCATTCTTTTGATGTTTTTTTCTCTTAATCAGTCCTGTTACAAACCCAGAGTGTGATGAAAAGTTATTAGACTAAAGCAGTATAACTTCTTACTTACGCATGTACGTACATAAGTACACACACACTCTTTTTATATTCGAGCCATATAGTATCAATGAATTTGAAATAATTTTCCCCATCCTAACATATAGATTAGAAGATAAGGGTAATACTCGTATAATGATCTGACCTCAGTATTGAAGTGCTAACAAGGAAAATAAGGCAGTAATTGTAAATACGCTTATATCATTTACATGATAATAACAACATTTCCAATGTCAACAATACTATGTAAATTAGATAAGTACTATAAATATCTCAATGCTGATCTTCTGAGCGTGGACTTGTAATATCTTTGGAACTATCCGGAATGAGCCATACCTTAATACTCAAACAAGTGTTTGTTTTGTTCTAACTTTATGCTGTGTAGAATTGGAGGGGATTTGAAGGTAGATGTAGGTCTGAAAGTGTCGTATGATACTTTATCCCCACAAAACTCTCATCTGACTGATTATGTCGGAAGATTGTCGGAAAATTTGTGTGGCGAGAGTGAATGGTCAAACTGGTAAGTGTTGACCTTCGCGTACGTAATATCAATCAAATGGAATACCTGGAAAAAGCCTGGTTAGTATCCTTAACCGACGAGCACATATGAGAACACTTATGAAAGTAGAAGAAGTGAAAGTTATGTACCAGGATCGTAGCCAGTAATTATTGCCTTCCCCGATGGGAGACAGGTGTGATGATAAGAATGTAAAAATCTTATGCCCACGATAATAAATTATAAATTTAAATTTCTATGCAATTATGAAATCTAAATAACAATGTTTTTCTGGACATTATATAGAAATCTAAACAACAATTTTATAAAAAAATTGACTACTGTAGTTGTCAGGGCATAGAACACTTTAGAGCTTCTTATCTTCTTTCTCTTCTTCTATCTAGTATGACAGACAGTTCCGACATTAGGGTGTTCGTTTTATTAACACCAACCTTTTGTGACAAAAATAATATCATCTTTGATATACCTAGTGTATATTTTACTGATTATTTATATAAATATAACAAAGCAGTCCGCACGTTGTTTATATCTATTTATATTTGATTATATAAATTTTTATGAATTTATATATATCTGACGTCAGCATAATTAATATTTGTAGGAAACTAGCTTTAGTGGAGGTAAACCCATCTGCCTGTATAAAATAATTGACGGTAACTATAAGCTCACCATACGTAGTGAAATCCAGACATAATGCTTCGTCTTGCATACCTCCTTTTTCCTTATGAAGATACTCGATCTCTTCGAAGACTCACATGGGTACATACTGATCCAACACACAGAGGTTCATTGAGAATTTTAATCTAGGTAGTATATTCTGGTGGATAATAGCAGGTTCTTCTACTTTTCTAGAAGAATGTTAATGACCCAACTGCAATGACAGTTTAACTATCTATTGTATTGGAATATTGGATTAGGGGTATTATTTAGGCGCTACAAAATTGTCCTCATCGAGGCCAAAACCCCATAGAAAGCTGTCACTGTCCTTTACTGGGTGACTTGTTCTATGGTTGAAGACAGGGTCTGCCATTGTTATATAACTATGACGATTATTACAAAAGTTTATTAATGTTTGTACGTACTATAAATCTTGCAAGCCTAGTGTAACGATACGTTGGTTAGTGGCAGATCAACCATCCCTAAGTCACAAGTTAAGGCAAATAGAGGAAGTGGTGAGAGCTTAAGAGATATATGATAGTAAACAATGTTATACAAACCTCGAAAGCACCAACAAAGCCGGGTGTTTCTTCTAATGCTTCATAAAATATCTATCAATGAAAATCCCTGACTGCGGACCGGAGTCGGGTTCATGATATTGATTATTATTATATCGCCATTGACCTCATTGTCATACGTAAACATAAACAATAGCTTTACTATCTTCTGTTGTCTAGTCTAAGTGCATCTACGTGCACTTGTTGAAGCACGTGCGTAGGCAATTTGTACCTATCAATAGTCTACATTAATGTTTCATTTTTATCTGCATGGAAATTTGCACAGGATCTTGGTAAATGGCGGCCTCTTGCTGTATAATATTTTCCAAAACTAGTGCATTTACCTTGTTTTATGTTTAAAAATGGTAGTTTTATAGTCATTAAAAAAAAAACATAAATGTTGTGTAAACGTGCTATTGTGAAAGACAGTGATATATTTCTAGTGCAAAGTTTTTTTACAACATGTCGTGCAAATTCTACTGAAAGCCTCAATAACGCTATATAAACGTTAATGGGGCAAGGACACAGGACCAATGACTGGAATTGAGACAGATTTTTTAATCGGTTTCAAGCACTTTAGTACTTTTTTCTGTTCCGTTAGTCTATAATAATAATAAGACCTTATAAGAAAAGCAAATTTTACCAAGTAGCTGAGCTAAAAATTTCGTAGAATCTTTAGTGTAAACAATTTAGTTACCTTATCTCATAAATATTATAAATATAAACCCCTTCATAAATAAACAATTACACTATTCCACTAATAACGTAGGTAACCTACGCATTTCTCAATTTTATAAAATTTCATTGCCATTATAAGATTACAATTCAATAACAAAATGTTGTTTAAGGAAAAGTTTACAATTTCTTACTCAATGTTTATATATAGCCCCTGGAACTGATTCCAATAAAATAAGAACATACGTAGATTTAAAAAAGTAGGTACGTCGTTATCGTCATGGTTTTTGTCATAGATAACTTTATAATACCCCTCCGCCCATAAACTTATCGAAGTTTGAAACAAAGTTACCTAGTTGGAATTACTTTGAAAGACCAACGTCTTACCTAGGAAGGATACCTAACTCACTGCGCTACTGTAAGTAATCCCTATTACTTACAGTTGCGCCTGAACTGTAATTAAATTTGTATTAGCCTATAGTAACTAATTATTTATCAAGAAATTTCGACATATTATCAAGATTTCCTACTAGCGTTGATTAAGAATATCATTTCATTCAGACATTTTTTGCTAAGGCAAAATTCGGGAATTCCGATGTTCGTTATTAGCAACTACTTATACCAAAAATCAATTATTGTCAACTTGAAGGTTGCTATCGGAGCCCTACCGCCTGGGATAGCGGCCCTCAATCACGGGTCGTCGTCTCTGCTTTCCATAAGGCGGGTGGCGCCATTTTGACATGACAAATATAAAAAAAAACAAGAACTCACTGAAACTTTCTTAGCCTACTGTACATTATACAATGCGTAACTACCAATGTGAGCACACGTAGTACCACAGAGCACAGTAAGCGTGTGAATGTCACAATAATTGATGTGCATCATGTTGCTCAATTGGATGACGTCATATCGCAAGGATAATAGTATTTACCTTGACCTTAGACTAATGTCAGCTTGGCGCCGCGCGTCTGCACGTGCTGGTTATGTAACAAACATTTATGATAAGGCTAGGAAATGCAGTTCACAAACATCACGCAATACGTACCTACTACAGTAATATCGCGATATTTCTATTTTATATGTTACTAGCCGACGCGCCGTGGTTTTACCCGCGTAGATTTCATTCCTGTAGGAATATGGATATGGGGATAAAATGAGACGTGAGTTACTCCTGATACCACAGCAATCTGCCAGTGAGAGTCCCATTAAATCGGTTCAGCTGTGTCAGAGATTAGCCGGAACAATCAGACAGATTTTTTTATTTAATTAGAGTATAAAATAAATAAATAAATATCCATCACGCCTTATCCCCGAAGGGGTGGCAGAGGCATATTATATGCCCACTTTTCACCGTGTGGATTCCTGTCCCACGTAATAGGTGGTGAGCCCATTGCCGAGTTCAAATAGACAGACGCAGGTTGTGGCTACCTGCTGTTGAAATTTTTTAAGCCGCCTATAAGGCCTTCAACCAGGCTTAACGACTGCCATTTTACTGGCAACCGGGACCAACGGCTTAACGTGCCTTCCGAAGCACGGAAACGCTCGCAAATGTAAATGCCACAAAGTGGTCACCCATCCGACGACCAGCCATAGTGAAAGTTGCATACCTCAGTGATCGTTTACCTAACTGAGACCGCGGGGCCACGAGCGCTTCAATTCAAAATAATTAGAGTATATGTACATTTAGTGAAAAACTGTTAATTTGGAATTAACAGTTACTTCAATTTTATTTATCTACATAGAATAGACTAGCAGCTCTTGCACTAGAGAGACTGTATTCATGGACGTGCATGTTCAGCATCTGTCCAGGCTTTGGAAGTTTGCTTTTAGATTTTCTCCTGTATAAGTGTCCCGTGGCAGTAAACGGCTTGCCCCTTCTTATGTAGGACCAACAAAACCTGTACCTTCTTGGGAAGTTGGTGATACATGCGTGATTTTCGTATCATCTGACCTTTTAATGAATACCAATGTAATTGCCATTTGACCTTTTCAACGGAAGAATACAACATGAGTTTACCAGGCTCCAGGTAAACCACAAGAAGAGTTGCCTACATAAAAGGCAATGTTTATGTTTGTTTCAGAGTTGTCATACTGATAGTGTTGCGAGTTATAATTGTTGGAAAGGGAAACTCATGCGAAAGTTTTTGACGGCACTTGCAGCGAGCGCTTCAGTGACAAATCGCCAAGGAGAGCCCTATCTCGTGGCATTACTTTAGCTGGGTTGCTGTAACTTGCCCGCCGGCATACCCTGCGATGAGACCTGGTTGAGAAGTAGGAGGAAGGGGTATAGTGGGTTGAACGGGCCCGAACCCACCGCACACCCGGTCACACCGCGGGGACGATGGCGACGGCGTGTTGCCCATTCGCTGCGTAGAACGAAATTATGTTTGAGTGAAGACAATCTTTTATTTTACCAAAACGAGAGAAACATTATTAAATTCAATATAGTTCTTATGACATTTCGCGTGCTACTTAAATGTAAACTTTGTGCACGTCGACGTTTCAGGTATAATGCAGTAAGTAAGTAGACAGTAAAGTTTGACGAATACACGAAAAAGACTTGGGAGCAATAATTTATTTGCAATTGGGAATCCTCATATTGTTTACACTGTTGATTGATGGTTTTGGTGGAACTTGCTACACATCTTGAACTAAAACACTTGTACTGTTCCACTTATTTATTACTTAAAGCTTACCGGTTTCGCCTTACGGCATTTTCAAAAGATGGCACATATTTTGTAAAAAATAAGTTGTAATTGTTCAAGATGAATCCATAAATGTCTGAAAATAAATGGGTCGCATGACATCAAAGACATTTTGTAAACTCATTGATGACTTCATTACACGTAATTTTTGGACTTTGAATTTACCTTGACACAAAACTTCATCAAATATTATCTTAAGTTATCAATATTTTATTTGAATTGACAGTATACCTAAACACCGAATTACTGTTGGCGAGATTAGCTTGATTTTTTTACGTTTTAATCTTCTTTAAATACCTATTTAATTAGTATAAACAAAGTCATGGCCGGAATAGATTATGCTACGTTTTCAATGTACAATTTATGTATTTAATTATTAATATATGATATATGGCGGTAGGTAGGCTAGTGTCAACTGTCGTCAACCTTGCCATTAGAAGTAATTTCAATACCAATTTTAGCTTAACTGAAGGCTTTTACCGTTAACGTTTTATGTAACTACCCTTTCGTAACTAATTCCTAATCTATAACTTTGTGCTTTCTTTTTTTTTCTATTCTTAAAAATTATCTTGTGAAACCGAATAATATATCTTTAATATATAAAATAATATATCTTCGGTACTCATTTCTGTTTCCGAGAAAAAGTGAGATTTGCGTAGTTAATCTCACTTCGGTAATTTTTCCTTGACAACTTCCTTCTCTCAAGTCGGTAATTTTTCCTTGACACTATCACGGCAGATTTGAAGAAATTCGGCGATTTGTAAAAGGTAAGGTTCCCCATTAAAATCTCAGAGGTCTAAGAGACTTCACCTAGCGATGCACCTGCTGACGGATTAGTCCGGACAGATAGGAAAATAAAGTTCTATATGTCCCCCTATTGGTAGTAGGGGGACAGATCGAACTCTATCCACCTATGAACGGTTTTATCTGTCCCCCTACCACCAGTAGGGGAGACTTCGCACTGACTAGCGTCGAGGTACCGATGCAGGTAAATGATATAGTTTTATGAGATTGGGAACTTAGACGGCAGTCTCCTACATACATACATACATACATATTGTCACGCTTTTATTCCCGAAGGGGTAGGCAGAAGCATACTATATGCCCACATTTCACCGTATGCATTTTTGTCCCACGTAGCAGGTGGGGTGAACCCATTGCAAGTTGTGACGACGCTGTTGAAATTTCGCAAGCCGCCCATAATGCTTTCAACTGGGCTTAACGACTGCCATTTTACTGGCAACCGGGACCAACGGCTTAACGTGCCTTCCAAAGCATGGAAACGAACGTTAATGTAAATGCCACAAAGTGGTCACCATCCGAGGACCAGCCATAGTGAAACTTACTTAACGCAGTGATCGTTTACAGAACACTGAGTCCGCGAGGCCACCAGCGTTTCTTATCTTCTAACAATACTGAAAACCAAATGCCAAACAATAGCTGATCCTACCATCAATAAAAGTGAACGCCGGGATCTAAATCTAAGACAGAGAGATTTATTATTACAAACTACGGTTAAACTCACGTGTGAATCACGCTCCTCTTGAAAAAGGACCTCCGTTAGGTCCGAAACCAGTCGGGCTATCCCGAAATTCACACGTGAGTATAACCGTAGTTTGTAATAATGAACAACGCTTACGAAAGTTATTATTCTAATAAAGAGATTTATCCCAACACGAAGAGAATCTGTCTAGAGCTACCTAGATGGGCTTTTATCCTTTACACCGACGCCCAATTGACTTAACAGGGAATCGCGAACGATATGCCATTTAAATAAATATCCAACATTAATTTTAACAAATACTCGTAACTATTAAAAAGAAACTTCAAAACGCCCCTTACAATAATAGTTTATTCGAGTCGAAAATTTTATTATAAGTAAAGCCTAAATTGAAATATCAAGGACATAACGAGAAAGAGCTATTCGTTGTTCTATGGCCTTGATATATCAGCTAACGCTGCGCCAGCGCAAGTCCCTTTGTAGCAAGCATGTCCATTCATCCCCTTCAACCTTGGCCATTACACGTGCCGAAATTAAGGGTTGGTCTCAATAAAACCACAAATCTAACCGAAGTTATGCGGGTTGAATGTCGTAAGTTTTTGAATTAAGAACTGTTATATTGGTGTTAGTAAAGATAATAATAAAATAAAAAACTCTATTACTATTCTATATCATATTCCATTGCGGTTGGTCAAAAACTAGGTGTCAACGAAATCTGTCATGTGTATCACAATCGGACCAGAATAAAACTAGAACCCCTATTTGTAGCTGTTTAACGTCTAAGAAACATATAATATGTATATGCTTCATAGTGTATGCAAATGTATTATGTTCCGACCGCAATAATTCTATTTTAGGATACGATACATCTATTCTGGCTGTAAAAATTTTTTGTTAAAGTTTGTTACAGATTACAGAAAGGTTAGGTCCGTATTCCAGAACGTTTATCATTACTGAAGAAACACTTGAGAGTACATTTTATATGGCAAAATCTAGTCTCAAGCGTTGATTGATTATTGAGAAACTTTCTGGAATACGGACCTTAGTTTTTCTTCTGTATAAGTCCCCGGTGACGTCAATAAGCTTAAATTGCATTACGTGGAACCAAAAAATAAACAGTTCGCATTTATCTACTCTACCTAAGTTGTTGCTTACTATAAGATAAACATTTTTACACCAGCCGTGGCATTTGTGCTGTCATAATTTTACGAACTTAATTATTGTAAACATGACGATTATATTTATTAATTTAGTCATATCATCCAATAGATAGTAAAATTAACAAAAAACAATTTAATGGAAATTCAGAGCAAATACACCCACAACATTAGGTACTCAGTAGGTGCCTACTAAAAACAGTGATGAATCAAATTACGTTTTATCTTATTAATGCCTATTACTCGTTACATCAACTGATGTAATGGAACGCAACTCTAAAACCTTGAACTTGTATTGTGAGGTCACAGTATATGTGATTATGAAAACACAATTACTTAGATCCCTTCCGACCTTTGAATTAATTTAAAATCACGAGGTCAATATTGTAAAGGGACGACCAGTTTTATTAAAATAGGTATTATATAATACAAAGGTACCGCCCTAAGCAAAGCTGAAAAGCCAGTAACTACCATAGGCATTGAGTAATAAAAGCTTGTATTAAATATTTCGTAATACTCGAATAAAACATTATACTATAATATTTTGAATGCATTTTAAATACGAATAAGACTAGTTCTTTTTTTGAATGTTAAGGTCTGTAATTGTCTGAGTTGTCCAAATTTTTGTTATTCTAATTTTAAATGAATACATTTTGGGTATCCATATAAGTAAAATGCTATGTATATTGTCAAAGGGTTTTTTTTTTATTTAGTCCGTACCGTTTTGGAGTTTTTAAAGCTTTTGTATTATGTCCTGTGTCAGACCAATAATATTATACTATTGTCGAAGGGGTTACAATTTATTAAGCTTATCTGACAAAGGGCTAAGTCAATCACTGTGATAAAAGCTTGATCAAGATTTAAATCAAATTACCTAGATGTCAATAAGCTTTTATTTCTGGTAGGGGTTTGACATAATTTTGCCTTTTACTAGAAACCGAATACCCATACCACGTACCGGACCTGTGCAGATAAGCAACTGGCCCTTATTCCTTATTATGTATGAATACATGAATTATAAAAACTAGTCCGGGTTTTCTCAAGTTTAAAACAGTTTTGACAGCATTTATGGCAAGTGGTGGAGAATTCACAGAAGTGCTTACAGTACATATAAGTGTCATAGTACCTTTATTTCGATTTTATGTACCTTCACTATATCCCACCTGTTACGTGGGACAAAAATGCATACGGTGAAATGAGGGCGTTTAATATGCCTCTGCCTACCCCTTCGGGGATAAAGGCGTGACAATATGTATGTACTATACACAAGAGACTTAAATTTAAACGCCTTTAACACGACACGATATTAAAATGGTACCTATAACTAGGTTCGACTTGCTCAGAATTCTGTACACGGTCACTGCGTTAAGTAGGTATGTTGATACCTACTGTCGGGAACATACGATAGCTGATCGTATTTACGTTTATGAAAAGTTTTCGTGCTTTGGAGTCTTAAGCCATTGGTCCCGGCTGCCAGCAAAATGTCAGTAGTGAAACCAAGGCGAAGGCTTTGTGTGCGGTTTTGAAAATTTTCCACAGGGAGCAAAACAGTAGGTATGACAAATTGAACTGGTGCAATAAGGGCGTGTACTATGCCTCTTCCTACCCCCGAAAATGCCGTTACTTTTACATGTAATAATATACATTAGCACCTGTAACTAACGTTCTTTACAGAACACTTTCTTTCTTTAATAAAGTACCTAGAGAGTTTTCTATTTCACTGACTTCGACAGTCTTGTTCATGGTTCCCCCTCCAAATCCCTTTTCTCCATATTTTTATTTCTTAAATGAAATTCCTTTTTCATGAAGCGTAGAGGAGAGGTGTACTACATTTATATTTTTGTCACATGATTTACAGTTATACCGAATCTTTTGGTAGTTTAATTAATAAGCAAAATCTCCTTTAAACTTTTATTATTATTAAATATTAAGCTACTACCTAAGATTGCCGTATTTTATGACTTTAGATTAGATTTATTAATTTAGATTTAACAACTATATTATCTAGTATATTATTCGATTGAATTTTTGGTCACAGTAATTTATAAAGATGAGGAGTGAAGCACATTTTACAAAAAAAAACAGTTAAATAAAATATTTAGAATTTAGGTGCCCATGCTGTGAGCATGTAAATACCTTGTAATCTTGAATGTAAGAAATGATAAACTAGGGAAATTTCAAGCATGACTAAATTAAGAATTATTTACATAACCTTAACATACAGACTGTTATCAGTGAGAAAAATAATACATAATTAATTCAGTCGTAATTCGTACCAGTACGTACACCGGGTTTCTTATAATAATATCTGCATCAAAGAAATAGGAACGAAATCTTATCACGGTATTATGACTTGTATCTGCAGGTAACTGTTATACAATTTAACGTAGTCTCATTTTTTAAGTAAGTATTCTCACCAAAACTGCTCACGTACCTAAAAGTGGAAACTGTAAAGCGATAATTTCAGAGCGTTTACCTCTGAAATTATTGCTTTTACACATAGGGCCACATTCCAGAACGCATCTCAATACTCAATCGACGCTTGAGAGTAGATTTTATAAGGCAAAGCTAGCCTCAAGCGTTGATTGAGTATTGAGAAACGTTCTGGAATACGGACCATAGTGTGAATGAGTCAGGTTGCTATAGAGCCCCTTCTTTCGAAGCCCAAATCAATATCACTTTCGTGTGATGTACTGTTAACTGACGCACGAGACCATGGTCTCTAACGTCTAGCTTACGTGGTACAGTAATGCCAAGTTAATTTCAGAGCAGCCCATAATTATATGGGCTATCCGGCAGTGGGCTTAGATAGGCTGATTTATTTGACTTATTGATTAATAGTACCAGAGAATTGTAACCCAATTTTTTTTATGCCTCACACTCAATATAATTGTCTGCCTTAGTTTGCTTCACCTAGAACGATTCGCGAGTATTTATAGAGAATTCGAGAGATTAATATACAAAAAGTGTAAGGACTTATGTCCTTACTCTTTTTGTATATTAATCACCCAAATTGTTGTGAAAACGTTGTTGTTTTTACTAGAGAATTTGTAACTTTCTTGTTGTTTTCGGAAGCAGATTATTCTCTCATTTGGAAATCTCGATGTCGTCAAAAAATTCGACGGCAGAAATTATGTCCCTATCACCTCCACTTTATTATTTTTTGTATGAAACGACAATTGAAGATTATATACATTAAGATATATACAGGAGATATAGACATTAGAAGGTATAACTAGCCAAAGTCGCGTTCCATCCTGAATAGATTAACTTATACTGTATCACAAGTAGAGAGATAAAAATCTCAATTTTAATATCTTTGGGACGTTCTCATACAACGCCGTTTACACCAAATTAAGCTACTAAGTATAAGCTTTGAGATAACTGATAAACATAGCGTGTATGTATTTCTAACCACATATATTATAATAACAAAAAAATAAGAAACATGTGTTCCGATCGCTCAGCGCGAAAGTTGCATACACTACCCTACTCCACCGATGCAGTCCAACCTCACCACTGAGTTATTAAAAAAAACCGTGAGAAGTGGAGGCGAAGAAGTAGGAAGATTCCGTGTCCAAAGGCAGGAAGAGAAGGAACAAGTTTTCAAACTCGATCGGTTTATTACTTACGTAAAAATGTAGTAGGTACAGTTACATTTCCCTTATCTCCACTTTACGAAACAGCAATAGATTTATAATGCAAAACAATGGTTCCTAGGAAGTGTATAGTACTGGTGAAAGTCTTGGCCTATCATTAATTTAATTTATTGTTTGAGTATAAGCCAAATAATGAACTATTAAGTGTTATATTTATACGTATAATTATACGTATAAATATATCCGTGATGATTTCAACAGTAGATGGAAAGTTTAGATTTTGCTAATTTCAAAGGATCATCGTTACGCAAACTCAAGCAGCTCATCAGACTTCATTACAGTTCGATTAAATTTACTTCTTACTGGAGGCCGAGTCTACTATTGACAAGCAGTAGAATAGAACCAGAATCGCTGTTTTTAGCTGTCAAAATGTTAGTAGACTATCACAAATGCAACTGACTAGCAGCCACTGGCGCGGTACGTGTTAGTAGAATTCTATCAGTCGACCGATTCTATTGGAGTACGATTGTAATAGTAGATTACAAAAAACTGTCAAAATTTTACTTTTAGAGTTTGACATACCTATCCCGTCTATTATCCTGTTATCAAAAAAAATCACCTTTGTTCTCAAACACACGCAGTTCAGTGACACAACTATGTAAGAGTGATGATTGTCATATTAAATATATTTCCAATAGATTATTTCCACACGAATGAAGAGTCCAACTAATCATACTTTAGGTTTGCTACTTCTTCAGTTCAAACGGCTCGACCGATTTGTAGAAAAAATTGTGTGAAGGTCACCCTGAAGTAACACATAGACGACTTTCTATCCCAGGAACAAGTTCCTGTAGGAAGTCTACCCCACGCATGTGAAACCGCAGGCGTCCTTTAGTACCATAATAAAAAGAAGCTGAATTTAAAGCTGACTATCAATTACATCAAAGCATAAATTCGTACTGTAGGACAACAGTGAAAGCAACAGTAAGATACAAAGCAGCACAACATAAATCTGACATATATATTCTAGCAAGTATAAAATAACATAATTTAATTTTCTGGGACGGCAGTGAAAGGAATAGAAGATTCAACGTTCTCATAACCTTTTGATGTACGATACCCTTCTGTGTGCGAATTCTGTTTACTAAATACATTGTGCTCTGATGGGATAACTATTTAAACATTGTTATAGAATGATTGATTATATTCTGTGATTATTCTGCAAACCTGAAGTAAACTTGATAAGTCCTGGACCACGTCTTTATTATTATTAATAGGTAATGATTATTAAAACAAATATAGTAAGTATAAATTCAACTATAGTTTGACCACGACCGCTGCACCGCTCACTGCGTACAATTTTGCAGTAGCGGTACAGCGGTCGTGGTCAAACTATACTATAACTGTTTACTTCTGAAAAATATCCTAAAAGACTTGAAGATTTTCCTTAGTTTTTGCCGTTCACTGTTCATTGAAAGTCACGACGACATCAGTGGTCCTCTAGTTGACGGTCTTGAACATTATTGACTACGTAGTGGCCTCTTCGTCATTGTAATCCACTGCACTTACGGCTTAAGTCAGTTCACTCGTTGGCTTAACTCTTGTTTTTTCAAATTCTTCGTTCAATAATTTTTTCTTCTTCATTTTCGTATATGTCCGATTGCTTTCAAACCCTACATGGACGTACGGCCGTATTCCAGAACGTTTCTCAATACTCAAGAAACACTTAAGAGTAGTGTTAATAAGGTAAAAACTAGCCTCAAGTGTTGATTGAGTTTTGAGAAACGTTCTGGAATAAGGCCCTTAGAGCCTAGAGTCACATTGGAGATTGTTGGGAGCAACTGCTTTTGAGTTTCCAATCCTGTAATGGCGCCTGCGATGTCTCTGCTGGTCACCGCGTCACCTCCCTCGTTAGTCAGCAGAAGCATAGTTGCTGGTGACTGATGCTGCAGTGCCGCACGCAGGTGATGTCGCTTGGGTCGCGGAGATCTTAGTAGGGTCACTTACACCAAAATATAACATTAAACATAAATTAGACAAATATAACTTATATTTAGCAAAATGTTTAAGACCTCAGTTCAAATCTAAGACAAATATAATTTGGTATGGATAGCCTTGTGTCTTGTTGGTGTACTTCTTGGTATGGATAGCTGTGTGGATAAGAATACGACGAGAAGCCAACTTATCCAACCTATAGGAATCCTAGCCAAACAATGATGGACAAAATGCTTATGGTAAAATATGCCTCTGCGGCCCTTTGGTGGAATTAGGTGTGAATGATCAGATAAGGAGCCCTAGCCAATGGTAATTAATAGACATATTACCAAATTACACTTTTTGGTCAGCCATTCTCAACATAGGTACATGTCTTAGGGTCGTATTACAGAAACTAACTCAAGTCACACATAAACGGAATTTAGCAGATTGACACTTGAGTGCTAAATCTAGACATAAGCATGTGGTTTATTATAGAACTATCCCCATGCTCAGATCGGTGAAAAGTAACCTTGAGTAAATATCCAAATCTCCAATCGCCAGAATACGCATTGGAATGTTGCAAGCCTAAAAACAGTCTGTTTTCTATTACATTTTTATTCCTTACATATTTTGTTTTCATTCCACACAGCTTACTTTTTGATATTTATGTTTCAAAAGCTTATTTTTCATTTACTTTTTCATTGAAATGATTTAATCAGCTCTGTGATTGCTTTAAAGTATCCTTACTTCAAAATACTAAACAAAAAACTGCTGTAGAAGAAGTCCCGGACTCATAAAATGAACCTTTTCTCTGCGTTAAATGGATCGCGAGTTTAATAAACTTTGCTTGACTGACATTTGATATTATGGTGCCAGTGTTATGTTAAATTGTAAATTAATTGAAATTCTTCTAATTCTGTACATATCTGAAAAAAGAAGAATTTTACGATCGTCCAAAGGAATCTATTACTAGAAAGAAATCTTTCAAGAATATTAGGTATACAAAATAAAAAACGTCTTGGGCCAATATTTCAGAAAAGTATATTTACTACATAAACTATCGAAACAGTAAGTGTTGGAGGTTTACGGTCTTATATATTTGTGCAGATACACACCATCTAGTAATTCATGATAACTGTTTAATAAAATTCATTCTATTTTTGTTCTAGGCATCCGGAGAGCAGTTGAGCCGCTTTGTGGTAAAATTTCAGAGCAAGACAGCGTGATGAACTTACGTGTGAAAGGCAGTACCATATAGCCACTGTCTGTGGAGGTTTTTATCCTGATGCCGATATGGATCCAGATATCTAATGTAACATATGCACTGAATTTAAATACCAGAGACTATTGACACACACCGGGTAATTACCTATTATTTGTTGAAAATATTATAGAGTTTTGTACACTTTGTAACATTGGTTGCATAGGGTTCGGGGCTCTGTCATAAACAACCTTGAGAGGATAGAAAGATAGAGCTTAAAGTCACACATAGAACAGAAGCTTTAACACCGTGAATCAAAGTTGTATGTAGGTAACGAGTTTATAAATAAACATTGTAGGACACTTTTCACACAGCGCCATCTAACCCTTTAAGCTTGGGTTATGGGAACTACTCACCTGATAAACATACTTATGTATATCTAAATATATACATTGTTATAGAGCAAACACCCAAACTTCTAAACAAACATTTGGGGATCTCACAAATATTTATTCCAATCTGGGACCCTTACATGAGTAGCAGTCACATACACTATCACCTACACCACCGAGCCAGTAAGATACCTGAAGATTTTTTTTTGTTACAGTGATATTGTAAGCTGAAACAGATACTGTGGAAATAATAGTATCTCAGAGAACAGAAGTTGAAACTCTTGTCCTTTTGTTATTAATGAGATAGTCGACTGTGACACAAGCGTCCAAAAACTTGCCGAGCCTGTCGTGTACAATATTCACCACAAGAAAGTACCAAAGAATCTGTCATCAAATCATTATCTTAAGAAATAATAATAATAATGATTAATTATTTTTAGGTTCTTTATTTAAATAAGCCGGTAAGAGGGGAAGACCCAAGAAGTGCTGGCTTGACGTCGTAAGGGATGACATGCGTGCCAATGGTCTCACCACAGGGGATGCCGACGACCGTGCGAAGTGGAGGAGAAAATGTAGGAAAGCGGACCCCGGGCGTCGCGAGACGCAACTGGGACAGACGCTCGGATGATGATGATGATGATTTAAATAAAATAAAATGAAATATAATTGTATTGTTTAATATGAATATTTAATTAATATAGTATAAAAAATCATTAAAATAAATATTTTATCTATTGATGATGGTTGTTATAAGTTGTAGTGTACACACCTCTCATTCAAATAAATGTTATTACAGTGATAAAGATAACTCGGTTCAAGATGGGGCTTGAACGTGTGACAATGAAAATATAGTAAATAATTTCAACTTATTTTGGTATGGTTATGATACCTCAGTGGCATAGAACATTGCCCTGGTTAGACATAGGTTACAGGTCAAACCCCATCCTAAACCAAGTCATGTTTTTCACTTTAATAAAAATAGTCAGCATCTACAAATCGCTTTGAAAATTTATCCAAACCTCTCCTTTATCTATTCCTATTCGTCCTACATATTGAATGATCTTATTATATGGAGTACTCTCTTAGGGGGTAAAGTGTATTGGAAGTCAATAGGGATATTAATATAATAGACACAATAGTGCAGTACAGCACAAGCTACAGTACTATCCTGAAAGGATGCTGTGGCATAAAAAGGATGTCCGCGCTGGTATTGCTTTAACAAATGTTCCATCATTTAAGGTATTATCTTGTGTTTAATGTTATGTGTTTGATAGTACATAGCTACACTACTCGTAAGCGACATTGACTCTAAAACACAACCATAATAATGACATTATTTTTTAATATCCACATATCTCATTATTATCATAGGTATTATTTTATTATCCCATTTCTATTAAAAGTGTGGTAGTTGAAATAAAAGAATGAAGCAATACGATCCACACTGCCACACAATACAAGATCACACTGTCTTCGGTATTAATATAATACTGAATTAATATCTTTGTAAAGTAATTGTTATTGATTGGTACGGGTCTGCTGTTTGGTAGAATGTGCTGGCACTGAAATAGGGGCGTAAATATGACTCTGCCACCCTTTCGGGGATAAACACGTGAATGATAAGTAAGTAATAGTCTATTTATCTTCAAAAATATCAATTTTAGAAAGATAAAGGAGGCCATCTTTTATTTTTGTTAACTAAAATCTCTGCTTGAGCGTGGTGTCGACTAAACTTACGAAAACTGCTCGCAAATCTCGAATCAAGTAGCGAATCTGAGCTGAATATGGTTTAAAAATAAAGGATTACTGAAATGACACTTGAGCACTGTTCTATAATATGAATCAAACGTCATTTCACTGTGACAGCTCTCAGGTGATTCTAGAAAGACGTTTCACGAATCGAGTAAGGTTCTATAATAAAAACTCAGCTTAAAACTAGTTCTAAGTAATACTTGAGGCTTGAGTGAGATTCTATAATACGACCCTAAATGTTCAGTTGATTGTGTTCCGCTATAATAAATGTTGAGCAGGTAACAGGTATACCAGCGGATAATAACCTATTATCTTTGATCTTTCTTGTTTGGGACAAAGAACGGTGAAGCCGGAATTATCAGACCGCTGGTTCACATGTAGTACTTTTACACACACTCAAAATTCATTATATTATAAATTATACTCTCATTTTCTTGAGATTATAATGCTAGAGTACCGTGAAGTGTGTCAAACACATTTGTGTACTACTTACTTACATTTTAATCTTATTCAGAGAATGTGTCATTAAACTCAAGCATGAACTCTCAATGACGGTCATTCACACTTTGTGGTTATTCAAATGTATGTGGCGAATAATGAACAATTTACATTTCTAACTAGGTAGGTTTTTTTAAATAATGGTTTGAGTTCAATTGTTTTGCCTTGACTATCTCAACTGACTGGAGGTCGGTGTTCACAGATGCGTGTCAGTGATTTAATACTTGACATTTTAACAATTCTGCTGTGTTTATTTATAAAGTTAAACTTTTTTTACATCGTCTTATAATTTTGGTTGCATAGGTACCTATCGTTACATTCGGCCATCGCAACAGCTGACTGTTTTGTGTCATGCGTTTATCATAATGAATTATTATACCATTTGTTATGTATTTCGTACTTAATACGCCGGTTGAAGTTAAAATTAATATTTTAATATCTTGTTTAATATTGATCCCTTTATCATTCACAATTTTTACTTTTAAAGTTGTTTCAGTTAAAAATAAGTACGATATTTTTCTCCTGAATCTATAAATTTTCCAAAAATCTTCTATAATATGTCTAGGTACGATCGAAAAAGTTTCACGTGCAATGTGGTTTCATAAAATCAGAACTAACTTATATTCACTGTAATTTATTTAACGTCGGAAACAGACCTGTGGAAAAGATAACTATGGAACTGGGGAAACTAGATAAAAATGTTGGTGGAATTTTTGCAAAAGATAAAGCAATTTATTGTTCAATAGTATCCAATATTACTCATATACCTACCTACACTGAACGCACCACGTTCTCACTCCACTGCTCTCGAACGCACAATCTTTTCTGATATCAATTAAGTAATATACCTTTTGAAAGAAGAACAGGCATCACGTAGGTACATGCTAAGCCAATCGGCAATCTCGTTCTTATTGTATTTGCACTGGCTCACACCCACAAAGCGGATTCCATTGTTTTGATAAGAAGAGGTGTTAGAGAATAATGTATTTTTATAATTATTTGTTGTCTTACTTATCTTAAAAAATTAGTTCGGGACGCAAAGTGACGTACGTTGTGTTAAAAAAATATGAGAAAATACAGAATGCCTGCGGCTCTATTTTAAATATCAGGTCAATCTATGATCGATAAATTGATTCCTTGGGACGTGAAGACAAACTAACTTTTAGAAACAATTTTGATAAGCAATTAATATGCTAACTTTTTCTAAATTAAAATTTTGAAATTTTTTAAAGTTGAAAAATTTTTTAGTCACGAGCTGGACTCGAACCAGCGTCTTCTGGTTCAACGCACTAGACGCGTTACCAACAACACCACCGTGACCTGCTCGTAACTGACGAATTAATCCACCTCTTTACGTCTTAAGGCGACGTAAGGCGCCATCTACCGGCACTTAGCAAAGTTGCACAGTTTAAAATTTAAAAACTAACTTTTTTCCATAAGTGTACTAGCTTGTGGATTTGAAATTAGGATAAATACACTACATTCAAAAGTCACACCAAATTTTATTAAAATTGGTCAAGCCGACACAGCGTGTACCTACGTTACAAATATTTCGGATATTTTTGATGGCAGAAAACACCACATTTTTTCGAGATTTTCGTGATACAAATAGCCTAATATATGAATTTAAACTTTCATGGTCATAAACATTACTAAAATATGGATTGACGGGATATTTACCATGTCTACTTTCATTCGCGAGTATTCGATATTTCGGCACTGTTGCAAGCGCCATGATCACGGAGTAACTGGAGACACTGCGGTTGAAATGTCACTAGCACATATATCGTATACTCGTATTGTGTAAAAAAAAAAGCAAACCGTACCAAACATGCGTGTTGATACAGTGAGTATTTTGTGTCGCGATCGACTTCGAGTAAACAGTGGTAGTGGTGTCGTTCCGTATAAACGAACTAGAAGGAGGGTAGAACGATATATGTGCTAGTGACAACATTTCAACAGTGCCGAAATATCAGATACTCGCGAATGAAAGTAGATATGGTAAATATCCCGTCAATCCTCACTCTTCCCTCTCGCTCTTGTTGAGCAAGCGGGTCTGTGCGATCGCTCCGTAATTTTAATAATTTTTCTTTGGTTTAACTTTGTATTCCCAGCTCGTGAATTGGTTTATGTGATATTTGAGTGATTGTGTTTCAGTAACACGTAAGTGAAACTTGGTTTTATTGTCGTTAATCGCGTAAATATTGCTATTTATCAATCGGTAAGTTTTTTTTGATTTTCATTCTAAAGTGTGGGTATCAGTGAATTAAGTTGCGCCGATAATTTTATTGTTTACACTTTATTTAGACACTTTTTTTTTTATTTGTGCTGTAAAATTAGTGTTAAAAAATAATGCCCTTCCGAGATGAACCTCCCGATAGAGGGGGAGGTAAACGCGTATGTGCTACTATAAGGTCGCCACCGGCAAAGCGGCTTTTTAGTGAAATGTCTCCGGTTTTCCAAACACCCGAAGATGTAAACAAACGGGTACAATCAGTTAAATTGGTCAATAGTGACTTGTCGGAATACCAAAATCAAGGCGAATATTGCACGTTAGTCGAGCAGGCAAACAGTTATATTGCTACAATAAATAATATAATCAACGATCAGGGATCGCGAATCACTTTGTCTAATAAAACTTCTATCATGGATTTAAACCAGCGCTTGACCGGCATTATTTCTATGCTGGCATTAAATCGTCATGCAACGAAACTAAGGTGGCAAATATGGCCAAAGAACTGCAAGCACTTAAATGACAGCAACCAAAAATGTCATATGCGGATAAACTAAGGTTACTTTTGCCAGCTAAATCGGCCCCCGCCCCAGCAGCAGTGAAGGCTCTTCCAGCCCGACCCTGTGTGGTGGCTTACCCCGCGCCTGATCGTTCAACCGAGTTCACAACGGCGTCCGCGACTAAACAGGCACTTATGAAAGCTATCAAGCCCAGTGACGATGGCTTCCAAATTGTAGACATTAAAAAAACCGCGAAATCGGGTGTAGTACTTCGTGTTGCGAGCGAAAGCCAACTCAAGAAGTTGGAGTCAGTGGACGCAATCAAATCGGCGGGCTTGCGCTTAGAAAATCCCAAGGGTCGTAAACCGCGAATCCTAGTTAAAGATGTTCCTGGGTCTATGGAAGACCATGACTTTATTAGAGCCTTATATCGCCAAACATTAAGGACGAATTAAAAATTAGCGAGGAGGACTTTATTAAGAATTCCAAAACAGTTCGTAGGCGTCGTTTAGCTAACGGTCGTTCGTGGGTGGGTTTGGAGCTGGAGCCGGAGATCCGGAATCATTTGGTGGCCACGAAGGATAAATTATTTATTGATTGGGCCACTTGTAGATTTATCGATGACCTCGAGGTAGTGCATTGTATGAACTGTCAACAATACGGTCATGTTCACAAATTTTGTACCAGCAAGTCACCCAGATGTGCTAATTGCGGCGAGGAACATGATACACGAGCATGTCCACATAAAGACAGTCCTGATTTTAAACCCATCTGTATAACCTGCAAAATGTTTAAAAAGCCCCATGACCACCGTTTCGGCTCTCGGGAGTGTCATACCTATAAGCATAGGCTGCAGCACAAACTACCTGTAGTAGTTTCATTTAATAAAAAAAAAATCTTGAAACATGAAAAATCTAATTATAGGACAGCTTAATTTACACAACGATAGGGCAGCCACGGTGGAACTGGACCGCCTAGTAATAGAGAACAAATAAGACATTGTCCTCTTACAGGAATAATATCAGAGCGCCCACCTGCGTAACAGAGTGGTACAATTACATGCCAAGGCACGAGCTGGGATTTATGTTTCTAGTACAAATTTTACTGTAACATGTTTGAGCAACCTCATAACATCTCATTGTGCTGATGCTGAGGTTACTTCCTCGGCCTATAGGGTTTGTTGTGAGCTGCTACTTTCAATATTCACATCATATCGATTCTCACTTACACCATATTCGTCACGTCCTGCAGTCTCTTGCGGGTCAAAGAATAATCATAGGCGCTGATGTCAATGCCTCTTCTACATTATGGTATGGCAAACTACGTGTATTCGATAGGGACCGGCGCTGTGCCGTCGAAGAATTCATTGCAGAAATGAATTTATCTATACACAATTGTCCCAATGCACCACCTACTTTTTGCGGCCCTATGGGTGAGTTGACGTGACGCTTTCACGCGGCGACGTTTCGATATCCGAATGGCGTGTCCTCCCGGATGCGTCCTGGAGTGACCATCGTCTAATCGTTTACAAGCTCTTACCCGGTGATGCACGAGAGGCGCTAAGTACTACTTGTAATTTCAAATATAAAAGTAGGGGCGCAAACTGGGAGCTCTTTGGTTCTCTGTTTGCGGCTCACGCTAAAGATTTTGGTCGTGGTAACCTGTCTGTCGAAGAGAGTGCTTCGTTGATGTCAGAAACTTTTACCTACTGTGCCGACGTGCCCATTGGTTGTGGATCTATTAACAACACTCAAAGATGCGATTGGTGGAGTGATCGTTTAGCTGAGCTTCGAAGGCGTTTCCGGAGAGCTCATAGCGCTTTACTTGCTCTTAGAGTTGCCAGGTCCCATTACAGGGCGGCTGTTGAAAAATCAAAGAGTAATTTGCTACGTAAACTAGTGCATGGGCTGGAAGCTGAGGGTCCGTGGTCGCCTATATACCATGAGTTTAGGGCTAACCGTTCTGTTGATCTTGCCTATGTACGTAATATCAAAATTAACAACTCGCATACTATAGGTCTGAAGGAAACCGCGGATTACCTCTTGGATTCTCTTATACCCGACAGATAAGACAGTGGGCTCTTGAGCCACCATACTCACCCCAGTCAGACCTACCAACTTCTGATGAGTTCCTCGAAATTGTTAGGTCGTTGTCCATAGGTAAGGCGTCGGGGGACGATAAAATATCTAACAAAATGATAAAGGAGGCTTGCAAGCTGTCGGGTGAAGTAATATTTAATGTTTTTAACCGGTGTATTTACGAGGGAGTGTTCCCCCGTATTTGACGATGTGGCTATATTCGGATTATTCCTAAAAAAGGCGATAAGTTCGTGAACGCCTGGGAATGTCCTGGCTGGAGGTTGATCACTGTGTTGCTCAATTTCTCATGGGACATGGTAACTTTAGGAGCAAATTACATTCGTTTAAGCTGTTTGAGTCACCGTTCTGTCAGTGTTGAACTGCTGACGCCAAATATGATCAGACCGCCCATCATATACTTTAGGAATGTAGCATTTGGCAAAATGAGCGATATAATATGCTTAATTGTTTACAAGTAACGTCGGGAGTAGTTTACTATGCGGATCTCGTGGCATCGAGGGTAAATTTTCGTGCTTTTAAACGTTTCTGCCATACATATTACTGGAATCAAACATAGCTCACATAGGACCCGTAATATACTATTACCGTGGTGCTTCCCTATTTCTATAGGATTTACACCTAGTTGCTTTCCAGGTCTCCCGCTTTGCAAAGGAGGGAAGAGGCATTACGTTTTTTTTTCTTACTTCCTCACATTATCTTCTGATTAACTTCGTTGCGGGTTCCAAGACATGCTAACTTCTCCTGGAACATCACCGAGATCGAGCTCGGTGTAACTTTTCTGGTGTTTTGGTCATTGCTGTAGATTCTGGTTTACAGGAGTCACAGTAATGGGAATGAGGGTGGGAATAGTCCCAATAAAAAAAATCCCGTTAATCCATATTTTAACAAATAGCCTAGTTTAATTTTAGGTATATCTATAAAATGTTAATTCAGGGTGTCAGCTAATACCCCACACGATATTTTATCTAAAATCATTCAGCCGTTTGAGAGTATAACCTAGTAGTAACAAACATATCGAACTTTCTTCGTTTGTTTATATCACGGGAACATGATATTATTTTATTCGGATTTATTTCGGTAAGAAAAATCTATTAATCCGAGGTGTCAGCTACCTACACACCACATTTAATCTAAATTGGTAAAGCCGTTTGAGCATTTGGAAGTGACAAACATATAATTGTCTCTGTAATATCACAGATAATATAATATCTAGGTGTGAAATGTGACTGGCAATAGAAACCAGTAATTATATTATTTTGCATAACAATAAGACTACGCATAACAAATGTACATAGTCGTATGACATTTATATCTGATTGTAATAGTCGACTTGATCTATCGGCGTCCAATGTAGATAATATAGGGGTTTAAACCGCGAAGGTCACGTAGTAGCAATGTATGAAGGACTTACATAAGCACCTGTCTAGATTGTATAACAGTTTATTGACCTTTATCGCCATGATCGTTGATAGTATTATTCCGGGTTCAACGTACTCGCAAGGACGTCCGCTTGTATGTTACGCTTAGTACCTAAACTAAACACGTGTTGTAATGTTGTTTATTTCATTTTACCTATAATTGCTGCGAGGTCATGCAAAACTGCACTATCTACTACGTTATTGCTACTGTGGAGTGTTTAAAGTTTATTACTATGCTGGTAATTTTTTCTTGATATGTATAGTGGTAGGTATATACTCGTATAATCAATACAAATTTTTAGCGCATTATCATGCCAACAAACTGTTTTGCAGTTTGGCAGGTGATTTTAAATGTTATCTTTCTTTAGTACCTACTTGTGAATAGATAAATAAATAAAAAATAGGTGTAGATAAAGATCTGTTTACTACTACTACTAGTTAGATAGCCGACCACGTGCTTTCCGATGGAAATGTTTTGATAGATAGACTTTACTGCACACGTGATATCCTTGGCTACCACAAAACATGAAAAAACAATCATACTTATATTTCACACCGTTATATCTGAAGGGGTGGTAGAGGCATATATACGCCCACATTTCAGCGTAAAACATTTTTGCTCTACGTATGTAACAGGTGGGGAGCCCATTACTGTGTTGATATGTTGCAGGTTGTGGCGACCTGCTGGTGAAATTTTTAAAACCGCCTATAAGGCATTAGATACTAGGTTTTACGACTGTCATGTTACTGACAACAGGGACCAACGGCTTAACGTTACTAATACGTAAATAGAAATGTCACAAAGCGGTCACCCATCAGAAAACCACTCATAGCGAAAATTGCTTAACGCAGTGATCGTTTACAGAACACTGTGTAGCGGGGCTACGAGTGCGTCATTGAAAATGAGAGAACAAAAGGTTTGTTTTCGTTTTCAAACATTTCAAGGGTTAACGCCGGATATATTTTTAGTTCTGAGATAGTTAAGAGCGCAGGATTTGTTTCACTGCGTATCCACAACAAATGATCGTGAGTGACACTGACATTTCTTACAGTATTAAAGTGAAACTTCTTTATCGACTTTGAGAGAAAATTTATAAATGTAAAAAAAACGTCACCTTTTTCTGTTACGCGCCATGTTGTTTTGAAGTGAACCTGCTTTATCAGAAACTTCTTTATCAATGTATGAGAGTAATATTATAGCTTTAAGAAAAAAAGTCGTAAAGAAGTTTCACTTCTTACTTGTTACTCTGGTACACATAGGTACAATTTTTTATCATTTACGTATTTATCCCTGAAATGGTGGCAGAATATTAACCTCTACGAATACTATGTCAGACTTCTCGAGTCTCTGTACTGCGAAAAGTGGTGTTAGAAGGAATTTTTATCCTACAAAATTGGACCATGTGACCATTTGAACAAGTTGAATACAACATTGACCACAACCCGCCTGTAGCAGTTTATGTAGAAGGCTGCCGCAGTTATATTCTTCGAAAAATCGCCTACTTGAGGTGTGAGTGGGACAGAGAAGAACTCTGTCCCACTCACACTTCAAGTATGATTCAATCATTCTTTTTCGTGCAATCAACTCTCCTCTGAAATGAGCTTCCGCCTGAAGTTAGGACAAGCACCAATAAATTATATGTATACAACATGTATTGTAATGTGTATTTGTTTATTATGTGTATGTATGGATACACATATATACTGTACATTTATTTAGGTATCGGGTGCTTTAACGTTGGAAATCCCCTCGGATGTCATGCCGGACTCGAACCGGCTAAAACCACACAGTCCCCGCCTAACTGTCTAGATTAATATATCTTAACAACAACCTTAGGCACCTACCTTCACTTACCTATCTCTACATCACCCTTTTCACCTTTGTACAAATTTGTTCACAAAGTTTAAAAAAAAAACCTAATAACACCGTTATAATACTGAGACTGTGATCAGAGGCGTAAGATAACGGGTGTAGTTGTCTTAGGCACGAATATATTGAATTATCATATTTCCATGACATTTTTTTGTACGTTTAGGCAAGTATTAGGTACTAACATTGTAAAGACAGGTATCAATATACTCAGTGTTAGCCAGTGTTAGGTGAAATGCAGCGATCAAATAACTTACGACCTTGCATTTGTGTTTTGTGGCTTTACACGGGTGACTGATTCAATTCTATAAAGCAGGTGTAAAAAGTCAATAACCTCGCTATTAATACTGGTTTACTATTATTATGCAATGCCTACGCAAAATTAATTTAAGTATTTTAAGCACTAGACCATGGTTTACTGATCTGTTAAACAAAAACTAGGTAGGTTCGTCGTGATTATTATTAAAACAACTTCAGGTAAATTCCCAGTTTTGAATATGATCGAGTGGTTTTTCAACACTTATTTACACAAAGATTCTATTAACTCCCTATATCAAATGTTAGTAAGCTCTGTGTGAGAACATCCGTGTAAGAAGGTACAGAATTCACAGATATTGTTTTGAAATTGAGACTGCTTAAAATTGAATTACCCCTCGCGTAAATATAAAAACAAATTGTTCCATAAATATAATTTAACTACACACTTTATCGTAATTATTTTTAGTTTGATTATCTTTATCTAGCTATCTAAAACTATCTCTTGCTGTCTGTACGCTTAGATCTTTAAACTACTCAACGGATTTTAATGCAGCTTTCTTTTTATGGATTTAATATTGATTCACTGAGGAAGATTTATATGTTTCATTCATGTGTCAGTATCCACATAGCACTAATGCAAAACCGGGCCAGGTTGTTAGTACCTATATACTTAATAATAGAGTACGTCTATATCATATACTCCCACGGGCAAAGTGCGATGTGTAGCGAAATATTCATTTGATTTTCACAAAACCTAGTTTTAAATTGAATTCAATTGGATAATACGAATCCGATTGGGAACAGTTACTTTAAAACAAAGAGTTGTTTGCTTCAGGAAAAATTTACCAATGAATCATAGAGTGAATTGCAGTACCAATAACAGCCATTGGTTCCGGTTGCCAGTAACATGGCAGGCTTTGAATATTTTTGTGGAGCCTCTTGCATTCACGACTCGCAGTCTAGCAACAATAAAAATATGCTTATTTATCTAGGCATAAGTATTTAGCAAGTAACGTAGGTAAGCATTTTTTATAAAATATGTAGAACATGCTCATACTACATTATACGATAGCTACTGAATTGCAGCAAATTCTGATGACTTCAGTACTCTCTTGTACACCTGGCTTGGAAGTAATAATGAAACAGCTGATGCGATACGTCACTTCCATTTTAATAACCTGCATATTAATAGAAATAGAGCTATAAAAAAGTTATATAGATATCCTAGTTTTAACTTCACTGGTACGGGAATAATGCTATCGATGTCCGTCCGTCCATTCAGTCTACAGGTCGCAGTTTTCATTGGATTTGCATGCAACTTGGCATGGACAATCCTTGATGTAGACAACAACTTTTAGCGAGGGGGTTTTTCAATCGCTAGGCTTCGCGATTCATGCATTCTTCTTTCGCTTCGTGCGAAAATAAAAGAAAAAATAATAATAAAAAAATATATAAACTTATATATAAATACTTACTTTTTACCATTCCGTTATTGACTAATCTGTTTACGTGGTCTTACTAAAAAGACCACGTAAACACTTTAACTCTCGGTAATAACTTGTAAGTCTTGGTCTACACTGACTTCTTCTACCCTCTACTTTCGCATAATAGATTTTCTTTGTCAATCGTTCTTCACTCATTCAAAATAAACTTTCAGTTTAAAAAAATCTCCTGTCACAGTGTTTGTTGGTGTATCCTTCAGAAGCGCTTCACCGATTTTTATGAAATTTTATATATATTCAATGTGTAGGCACTTCAATAACATAACCAAAAAAAAAGGATTTCCTATTATTTATAAGTATGAATTAGTTATAATTTTTTTAAAAACGTGTTTTTAGACTCAGAATTAGATCAATTTCCTTAAAATATAGCAAATTTTCAATAACTGGCAACACCTTTGTTGGCATGCGGCGACGAGTGCATGTGATATCATAAGAAACCGCCAGCAGGTGTAAGGTGACCTTTTGACCTTGCATTTCCGAATAGCCCTTTCCCTGTGTTGCCATGTAAGCTACCACATTATATTAATGTTCAATTTATTTTATTCGAGGTAAATTTTTGGGGTATGTTTTGAGGTAATTTTTAGGGGTATTTTCTAAAAAACATTACACGAATAAAATCACATCTCGATACCTACCAATACCTTCACGGATCGGACAGGGTTTTCTTAACACATTGGATATTCAGGTCTTAGAATCTATCGTAATCTATTTTT
This sequence comes from Thumatha senex, assembly GCA_948477245.1. Taxonomy (NCBI): domain Eukaryota; kingdom Metazoa; phylum Arthropoda; class Insecta; order Lepidoptera; family Erebidae; genus Thumatha; species Thumatha senex. Next base: position 11,627,627 of record OX419729.1, on the reverse strand, counting down.
CACACCCTTATGTGATAAGGGTGGCCCTTTATATGGAAAAACAATGTTTGCCAGGTCTGCTAGTAAAGATGTAGTTAACTAAATATCTCTTGTCTTTGAAACAATTCGACCAATTTCAATGTTTTTTTTTTGTATAAGTAAAGTATTGTTCGCCCTCTTATTCTATTTTTCAAAAGCGTTTTTGGTAATTTTGTATGAACAATTCTTTGAATGAAAGAGTAACGTAGACCTGGCTGACTTGTTTGTGTTACCAACGCGGCGAATACAAATCAATCACTCTAAATCAAAGGATTAATGGTCTATAGACATTGATTTATGTACTCCATAACTTTAATGGTAAATTTTAAACATAATGATCCCGGTAATCGCCGACTAAATATCATGTTCTTTACTGAAAAATACTTAATTTTATACATTTCCCAAGTTCTTATACACGAAATAAGTTGAGAAGAATTGGAAGCGTTTAGATCGGTTATATATTTCAATACAATACAACATAAATTTATGCAATATTATACGATAAACTCTTTTGGTTTGTTCATGTAAAATATTTATTTATTTACATATATACATTTACATCAAAATTTGTAGTATATTCTAGTTAAATATATTTTTTAGTACCTAGGTTCGAGTATTATAAAGACTTTTGATATGAAATACAAAATTATCTAAAGTAGAAAGAAAATGAAACTAAATAAGAAAAAAAAGATGTGGTGTCGTGGGACACTAGGTAGGAACGAAGTTCCTTCGGCTAATGTAGAATCGACACAATTTGCAAAACAAACGACTGTCGCGCCTGCGCGCGTCTAACGGTTTTATTCCACGGACTTTTTCTTACGGTTTTACTATCACATTTTTTTCAGTTCGATCGCGCAGCAAAATCCCTATCTCCTCCAAGCCTAGTAAGGAACTTCGTTCCAATAAGGAAGCAAAAAAAAAATTAAGAGAAAAATTTTGGTCGTTTCAAGTTAAAAAATTACTAGCCTATTAGGTACACCTCACTGAATTTGGGTACATATCTCTAAAATAGGATCCTAACAACCGAAACTTGAGATAAAATATTAGAAGGAAGACATGCTTATTTACGGGCGGAAATCCTACTATTCTACTGACTAAAACCACATGGTACTCTTCTATCTGCCAATGGCGGGTGAGACCTAAGAGCATAAGAGAACTCTTCCTCCTGTTGCACAGTTGCGGAACTCTTCGCCCAAGATTACCGGCCTCCATGACCGGGGCCTGAGGACGGCTGGTGGACTGCTCGCCGTTCTTACAGAAGTAAGCCATAAAAGGTGAAGTGGCGTGAGGGTTTCACGCACGGCCTTAACCCCTCAAGGTTAAGGCTGTGCGTGGTATAACACCCGAATCCCCAAAAAAGCGAGATAACACTCCAACCCCCCTTAGCGAGCCTGCGGTAGCGGACAAAGTCAGTAGAGACACAGTACTGTGGTAGAGAGCCCTAAGGCTATCCTTCAGAGGGGTCACCCAGGACTCGTGGCCGTAGACAGATGTAAGGGCACCGTGTGGTTTTAGTCGGTACAAGTCATCATGCATCCATAGCATCATAGCATCCATAGCATCCATGAGGATTTTCATACGAAATAAAAAACAAAACATCTAGCAAAGATATCCCCACTCCGCGGTACGTGTTTCCATTATTGATAAACAATATTGTTTTATTTTTAATGAAGACCCCTCGAACGTTCCCGTATTTATACTAAGAAGACACGTTTTTTTTTTATAAATTATATATCTATAATTTTTATTGAATAACATCGAGTTCAATCGGTAAGCGGCGCCGCGGTCCTTTCAGTAAGTTACTCATACTACGTACAAATTCTAGTTTAACATTAATGTAGGTCATCAATTCTCACGATTGTATGTATTATGTTATGCCTACAAATCTGTCGACGAGGTACCAAAGAGTCATCGACCCCAAGTGGCACTAACCTATATTACGTATGCTTTTCGTTAGGCTGTTTACACACGATTCAGTTGGTTTTTATTTACTTTTTGTTCGTAATATGTACAATACGGCAACACCTGTTCATTTCATAATTTTTATCGCAGATTACTTTTGTACTTCGAAACTGGGTCCATTGTATGCAAGAGAATAACCGAAAAATCATTTAAAATATTTAAATGATTCTTGTGATGAGGTGACCAACTCCGTTGATTAAAAAAACAACCAAGTTCATCTCGTGTACCAATATTTAGTTAAAAGATGAATAACTAGTAAAACGCTGTTTTAGATCTGAAAGAATAATTTACAGTGTCTATCACATTACTTGAATACCACGCCACGTAGTCAGTTGGTACTTACAACTAAGATTTCTTTAGAAGACAAATCTTGTTATCGAATTAAGCGAAAGCTGAAAAACTACAACATAAATGGTAGCGGGTGCATTGCTGCGACGATTGGCCGGTGACCAGTGGCAACTAGCAGCCACCCACCAGTCAATAAACAAATTCGGCCATCCTAATTGTCTGTATCGGTACCTACTTCACATTTCACTTTCATTGAGGCGGTACAAGAGCCGCTGCAAACGGTCCGGTGTCGTTGACTCTGTGTCCTCGCGGCCGCGTGCCGATTAGATAATTTCCGCGGTGCGTTGTCAAAATACTCATGACCCAATGGTACAGTGAATACACGAGGACGTTGAACTCGAAGTGATCGCGCAAATATATACATGATCAGTTTTTTGTGTTTTCTTACGATAAAAAACGTTATCGGTCGATTACGTTATGAACTCGGCACTTGGTTTCTCGAGGATATCGACATTTTGGGTGATTAACTACCTGCGTATCGGTATAGCCCAATTAGATACGGAAAACAATTCGTTCCATATGAAGAATCTTATCTTAAAATCTGGGTATTCTTTAAAAATCAAATCAATTCAGCTATTGGTTCAAAACGGGTACCTACGTGCCTATTGTCTAATAAACTGCTACCTGACTAGGTACCTATGAATGGAAATTATGTATTGCATCCGAAAGCTACGGAGCTTGGGACAAACTTTCTTTTCGCACGGTCATCGACACCACTGTAGTCAACGATTTTGGCACTGGACCGCAAAAGGGATTTTTTGGCTCTTTACATATACAAATGATATATAAATGATATAGCAATCAACTAAATAAGGGTATGTAAAACTTTCTTAATGGTATAGGGTAGAGGGTTATATAGCAAAGATTCGATGTATGACGTTAGCGAAATTGCGAGGCGTAGGTACTTTAGCTTACCAAAACGTGAAAGGTTTGATGAATCCCATAAATATAGAAATTTACAGATATGTACCTATTTCCACAAGACAGTTAATCATCAACTTTCTAAAATGATTTGGAATCTTACCGAACTCTTTAACTTTTCAACATTTATGCAGGTTGATGTTACGTAGGTAGGTATGGTAGGTTCTTTCCATGCCTTGATTTTATTCGATATTTTCCTGCAATAACTAATGCGGCTGTAAATTCTTTAGAAAGAGGTTTTCCATTATTATGAACATTACAAAATACGGGTGATTATGTTATACCAGGCTTTACATTGACGTCAGTATTACAATGTAGTTATCTGAGCACATGGGCAATACAAACACAATGCTTTGTGAGTTGGCAAAATTGAGAGATAAAGGAAAATACGAGTATTCATATTCAATTCTCTCAGAAATGAAATTAATCGTAACACAATCGCAAATAAACTATCTATATCACTTTTTAGTTTGTTGTGCTATCAAATCGTTCATATAATATCTACACGTATAATACCCAGCTACAATTATAGGTTTGAAGTTAGGCCTCTCCACAGATATAGAAGAGTAAGTAGTAGTCTACTCTTCTAAATCTGTGGGTCTCTCTGAACTTCTGGCGATCATAAAGGTTATCTATGGTAAAGTCTAAGAAGTTCTAAATAAAACCGTGAACGGAAATGGAAACTAATAAATCAATCAAATCAAGTATGTCTCAGTCTAATGCTGGACTTAAATAGCCTCTGCTAATTTCCTTTTGGAGGATGATTGACCTTACCTTCTATATTTAGTATGTAAGGAGACTTACCAAGATCTCCAGCCCAAGCGACTCAGTTGCAAATAGTGCGCCTGATGACCAACGGATGAGACAACAACGCCTTACAGGGTTGGAATGCTTACATACATACATACATACATATTGTCACGCCTTTATCCCCGAAGGGATAGGCAAAGGCATATTAAACGCCCACATTTCACCGTTAGTAAAACTTTCTTCCAACAATGCCGAAAATAACAATCTTAACGATATAAAATGGATCCCAAGTTCTAAATCTAGGTAGGGTTTGGAAGTAACTGAGAAAACACTGGTAAGGGGAAGAGAATAGAGAGATTGGCCTTTCTAATGCTTCTCTTTGCCATGGCCACGCCCGTCAGATTGCAGGAAAACTACTTAGGTTGAGACTGATTGGCTAGACCCCGAAGATATCTATAGGCCTAACTGTAGAATAGAATAGAAATATACTTTATTGTACATCTATTATTAATGTTTACAAGCATATGGAATACATGCTATGAAATGTACCTACAGTGAACGGCCTTATGTACTTTGGAATCTAACGCTTAGATTATTTTTTAAACATTTAAGTATTTTTTACCAGATTTTACAACGTGAGATTCGTTGATATTGCTTATTGTTGTTTAAATTAATACTTGGGCATTATGTAGGACAATAGCTGTGCCTAATTGTTCTCTTTTCTGCATTTAGACATAAAAAGAAATAACAATATTCTGCGTATTCAATGAGAACAAATCTATAAGTTATACCTTACCTAAGCTATGATTCCGATTATGTTATCTGCCTCTTTACAGGTCATTACCCAAATGCATTATTTTAGAGTTCGGTAAACTCTTTGGTTTAACTCTATTCTTAATAAAGTTTAGGTATAGTTGACTTTCATCGCAAATCGTTTTAAGTTTCCAAGATGTAATAAATATCCAATGGTTTGGTTACGTCCAGCAAATTGACGAAGGATATTTATTGTGCGAAAGTAAATGCTAGAAGGAGTCTGGGTAGATATACCCAAACGTGCATGTTGGGGAAACGGCAGAAAGTGAGAGAAATATGCATAGATCGTGAAGTCTGCCATGTGTCCTATCTGACTATCCCATCAGGGATACAACTAGAAGATAGATAGAAAAAAAGAAACGAACCGCCCACGGATCATCTAGTTTAATGATTACGTCTGCAAATATGCGGCCTTTGATCTTTTAAAATATACTGTCGATGGCCAAAGACTTGATGATGAATGCTTAGATTAGTAGATTTGAATGTGCATGATAGGTGAATGCACGCTAGCACCGGGCGAGGCCGGCCGATCACCTCCCTTATGTAATCTGCCATAAACCGTGCTGTTCAAAACAAACAGCTAGGTATTAGATCTGCGAACAACAGGTAGGTAGGTACCTACTTACGTAGCTACAGGTGTGGGTCTTTGATCTTAAAGCAAATGTACCGACATCGTACGTATGCCAGAACCTCTGACGTAATCTTTATTTTATTAAATAGCAGGTACCAATTTAACGTAAGAAATTGATCCGTGCAGCTAAGTAGGTACTGGGTATCCCAACGGGGTCCGTATTGGGTTGCATAAATTTAAGAGGCATAACTTAAAACTGCATAACGTTTTTTGGCATACTCTTCGTTTCGCATAACGTTCAAACAGAATAAATCATTACCTGCCAGCTTCGCTCGCTCGGTTCGCGCGTTGTGGTCACAAGTAACCTAGCACTCCTCGCTTCGCTCGTCGTCGCGTCGTACCTATTTACGACTTTGCTCAAAACTAGTCTAAAATTAATAACACTTTTAAAATATCATTTTATATGTTACAGCTTACAAACTTGGCTATGAATGAGATGATTATTTACAATAGTGTCATAGCATTTCTTAAATATTCTTAGGCAAATTTATTATTTATTTATGATTTTAACGGTTAAGCAACCTCCATTATGCGTTTTGTATTTTATGATAAATTATCTTTAGGCGTATAACAATTATACCCTTTACATGTATGCTGATTAAATTTATGGTAAACAAATTAGAGGAAATTAAAGTTATTCCAATAAAACCATTATGCGTTTATAACACTCTGGTTATCATAATTTATGCGAGAAAACTTTATGCTTAAACTGTTATGCCAAACTACATTATGCTTAAAAAAATTATGCGATCAAAAGGGCTCCCATTCCAACGCGTCTGATTTTTTGGAGAACTAATGTGTACCTAAACCCTCAACGAATGATAGTTATGCACAGTAGCCAATCTAAGATGTCCGGGGTCCAAGCAACCTCACGTGCTGAGTGACAAACGAGACAACGACGTAGATCACGCAGGACGCCGGGGCTCTTATGGGATTGGGAGATTAGACGTCAGTTGCTCTCAACAATGCCGAAAATCAAAAGTCAAACAATATTTACTTCTATAAGCCAATCTCCAAATTCTACCTGTATTTGGAACTAGGCTTTTCACAGCAAAAGGGGATTCTTTATAATAAATAAGCGCTTCCTTACGTCGGGCTCCTGTGTAGTAATAAATATCTACAATTGTGAAATGTTTTATTTTTATAGAGAGCTCTAGATGACTGATAAACATCATCATCGTCATCCGAGTCTGTACCAGTGGCGACTCGCGACGCCCGGGGTCCGCTTTCCTTTATCTTCTCCATTTCGCACGGTCGTCTACATCCCCTATTTTAAGACCATTGGCACGCATGTCATCGCTTACGACGTCAAGCCAGCACTTCTTGGGTCTTCCCTTTTTACCGAGACCCGGTGAGGCTGACCATACCAGCGAATACGACACTTACAACTTATCTGCAATGTGAAGGCTGCCGCGGATGCGAGTTCCTCACGGTCCATCTGTGTGACTCCGCACATCCACCGCAACATCTTCATTACCGTGACACGCAGCTCCTGCTTGTGTCGCTCCAATATTGGCCGCGTCTTATTGCCATGTAAAAGGACAGGTCTAACGATGGATTTATAGACCTGTCCCATTAACGGAATCGGCATTTTTGGGTCACAAATTACACCAGTCATCTCCCGCCATTTGGCCCACGCGGCAGCAATGCGTGACTTGACACCGCAATCGATGTCACTAGACTTGCGAAATAAAGATCCCAAGTTTTTAACCTGCTCCGTGCGCTCGACCGAATCACAGCCTATGCGGACAGATGTGGGATCTGTAGTTTAGTTTAGTGATAAATATATGTACCTATATATTTCTAAATGCATATTCTAAATACTTACAAAGAAAACATACGGACGAACTCCGAAACAAATTGGCGGATGACACAAATTTGCCCGAACTTGTGATCACCTTACCGGCTTGTAGGATCTTTCACTGTGTGTCTGTGAAAGGACCCACCTTGCTAATTCACATTATTATCATTTCAACCTAAGTTTTACGTCAGCTGCGATAAATTTACTATATTGGCTTAAGTGAAATTTGGCATCGCTTAAGTCATTATGGTTCGCCGATTCAAATTCATAAAGTAGCATTTCGTCCCGCACAGTCTTAGTTTTCATCACTCTCTTACCGTGTCTAGACTTTGTTAAGACTGTCATAAATATTGTTGTTATTTTATTCGTCCTGAGGACAGGTGAAGATATTAACACCATACTAACAACACTTGCATTTTTTTCTGTATAGGAAGGTTACGTAATTTTTACACACTAAAGAAAATTGTCATGTGAAACTATTCACTAAAATGTAAATATGAAATAATAAAACAAAGTATATATGTATATAATATAGACGGAATTTATTTATATTGTATAATAAATATGGCACTTATCAAACAGTCATTTTAAGTCATAAAGTCGTACCTAAGTACGAAGGTAATACCTAGGACGTATTAAGAAACAACAATAAGCAACTTAGTACTTTAAAAACTCGCATACTCCTATATCAATATTACTTGCCGTCCCCGGTAAGTCTTTATGGAGCGAAGCTTTTTGCCGTTTTTCGAGCTTATTTGTCGATGTCTTTTTTCCTTTCGGTGATTATTCCTCCACGGTATGTCCGATTTTCGATTTTATTTTTTCTAAACCATCTATGGCGTATTATGGGTCGATTTTGATAAAAAAGTGTTGAGTGGTTTGGGAGGAGTTCGAGGAAAAAGCGAAAATCCGAATCGGGGATGAATGTAAAGTAAAAAATACTTAAGACACGTACCGACTTTCAATGTTATTTTAAGTATTGTATTGACAAAATATACCAACTTATTTATGCTCACACGGAGAGAAACTCTTATACTGAAAGGCTTCCGATTAAAGTTTTTTTGAAAAAAAATAAAAAAACTATTCAGATTACCAAAATTGAAGTGTCTGTTTGTAATTCTAAATTAACTATTTTTCCCTAAATACATTTGAAAATATATGAAAATCAATTTAAAAAGAATTCTCTATTGGTTCCGACTTATCTCTGAAATGTCTAAACCTATTTAAAAGAAAATTTTCTTTATAATCGCTTCAGCCATTTCGGATCTTAGAAAATATTTTTTCAACTTTTCTCTGAAATAGATGAACCGATTTTAAAGAAAATTTTCATTAAAATCGGTTCAGCCATTTCAGTGATAAGTCGGAACCAATAGAGAATTCTTTTTAAATTGATTTTCATATATTTTCAAATGTATACCGATTTTTTCAAAGATCCGAACACTCCGAAGAGGCAAATAGGAGTAAAAAAGGGTCCCGAAAAACCAATCGACTTCCAGTAAATTAAACTATTCTCTGCACAGTACCTACTCGCGAAGTTATCCAAAAACGAGAGCAGTATTCGACAACTCAACAAATCTGCGTCTTGGACAGAAAGTCTACCTGTGCCCTCGATTCGCCTGTGACATAGGTACTTCGATAAACTTTAATCCCCTATTTTATCCCTTTAGGGAAGGAATTTAGAAACAATCGTTAGTGAGTGCCTCAAGATATACATTGTAACCCTTACAACTTATCTTCAAACTTTCAAGTTTTGAGGTCCTAGGCTTTCGGCTGGGCGTTGATAGGTGAGTGAGTCACTCGGTTATTTTATTAGTATAGTACAGATTTTCATCTTTGATACAAATATGTTCTTACGATCCTAACACGTAATTCATAACTAATCCTACTAATATTATAAAAGTGAAAGTTTTTTTGGATGTATGAGTGAATGTTTGTTACGCTTTCAAGTAAAAAGTATCAAATAATTACGCCTTTATCCACAAAGGTGGCACAGGCATATTATATACCAACATTTCATTGTTTGCAAAAAAATTACTGAATGGATTTTAATGACACTTTACAGTAATATACGAAATAGAGCTAGCTTATATCTTAGAATAGGACATATGTAATTTCTTTATTCAATGAGCACGTTCCTGTGGGAAACAGGAACGTGAAACTTTCACAATGAAGGCGGAGCCGTGGGCGTCAATTAGTATCATTAGAAATAATTTTTAAAAGCAATTAGTATGCTAACTTTTTCTAATTTTAAATTCTACAGTGGAAAAATTTGTCGCCTTAAGACGTAAAGAGGCGGATGAATTCGTCAGTTTCCAGCAGGTCACAGTGGTGTAGTTGGTAAACGCGTCTGGTGCGTTGAACCAGAAAACGCTGGTTCGAGTGCAGATCGTGACTAAAAAAAATTTCGACTTTTAAATTTAAAATTAGTAACATTTAAAGATCACGTTATTGATCGTTTTTATGGACCTCCGGAAATTATTTAACCTTTACATTTAGATCTAAGTACCTTTATCTGACCTTGCGATAACTTTGAGGTTTATTTTTCGTTTAATGTCCAGTTCACGGCCGGTTACTCGAACCTCAATTTAATTCAACATACACAAGTTATCAGTAAATCAAATTCGATAAAGTCATCAATATTGATTTAGATATTATTATGGCCGCCGCGGAATTAAATGATGTTCTCTTGGTCACGAGATTTATACCCATTATATAATCTCATTGTGAAATCAATATTACAGCTGAGCTTGCCCCTGTGGCAGCCATTTACACCCGCAGTTAATTATTTAAAAAAATATATTATTTATTTTATTTATATACCACTGAGAATGCCACCTCAGTGGTATATAAATAGAAGTAATAATAAAAGTAATAAGGGTACCACGTAAGGCCCATCTGATGGAAAGTGGTCACCGTAGCCTATGGACGTATGCAACTAAGTGCATAATGCTTATGCAAAAAATCTTAACAGGTGTTCCACACAGGTTAATTGGTAACACAATTTCTGGCCCTTTACCATATTTAAATATCATTATTTTAGATTTACTTACGTTTTAAGTCAAACCATGAGAAACAGCGTATTGCTCGCACATTGAGATCAGTTGCCTAAGTCCACCAACAGAGGGGCTGAGCAGCACCATGTCGTCAGCGTAGCTTAAACTGTTTACACATTCGCCTCCAATGTGACAACCAAACCTGGTACTGCGCAGCTCCTCCAGTAGCTCGTTTATATACAAATTAAATAACACTGGTGAGGTAAGACCCCCCTGCCTCACTCCACACGCCAACCTATACTCCTCAGACAGGTTATTACCCCATTTTACCTGATTTACCTGATTCGAGTACCAATATTCCAATATGTCAACAATAACAGGCGGCACTTTTGTACATAACATTTTATAATTAATGGAATCATAGGCACGACTAATATCGAGAAACATGCAAACACAGAAGTATGTCTCAACGTGTAGTATAGTACAGTGTTTTTAGAGCAATAATTGCTAGATCGGTAGATAGTCCACGTCTGAAGCCGAATTGAGCCCTGCTTATAGGAATACTATCTTCGCCCAGGTAGCCACAGATCAAACCTTCAAAAATCTTTGACATTATTGTTGCTAATGAAATAGGTTGGTAATTAGACATACATGAGAGGTCACCGGTTCTATTTTTAGGTATTGGTATAACATTAGTTTTTATAAAATCTGTTGGCAAATAACTGTGGTCAAGGCATGCATAAAATTGCAAATGCATTAAAAAAGTGTGCGAGTCTCTCATATAACAATGGCCCTGCATATAATATATGTTCAACACTAAGCCCGTCGTGACCCGGAGACTTGCCCCGCCTCATCTGCCTCACATGGTCAAATATTTGTTCAGGACTAACATGAGAAGAACACGTATCGCGCGGCTGCTGCGACGCCGCTGGTGGCGACACCGGGACAGCTGGTGAACGCGATGACGCACACCGCGGCGCGCATGACGGGACAGGACTCGTCGAATGGCAAAAGTTATTTGCAAACATATTGGCAATCTCTACCGGATTCTGAGCATTATTTACCGATATAGGAAGACATGACCCTGAATTTAATTGACCGGTTTCAAATTTTACCAAAATTCCTATTTTGTCTATAACTAGCAATTATATCCATTTTAATTTTTTCCTCATTTTGTTGACACCATCTTAATTTACTTTTAAATTGTTTACGACTATTAACCATGTCATTATATACCCTACCCTATATAATATAATAGTATTTATTAAACCTTTCCTATAAGTTGAGTGATTCAATACATAAACTAAATCGACTAAGAAAGGCTTATGGTTGCACATTGGAACATTAAAAAAAATGACATACAGAAATGTCATTCTAGTATATAAAGAAAAAAATCAGAGTATTATAGTTCGAATTGAATAATTGTTATTGGCGGAGCAATAGTATCGCCACAAAAACAAAAAATAAATGAATAATTATTTTTTTGTTAGGTAGCTCATTTATCGTGAAAGTTGCTGTAGATATATATCTATATAATCACGTTACTACCCAAGAGATCGGAGCGGATATCAATAAATCGGGAAAAAATTCATACATAATAGTAAAATGAATGGAATGAACTCCCTGCCTGGGTTTTTCCGAACGTCTACAGTATGGGGTTCTTCAAAAGGGGTCTAAGAACTTCTATTTATATACCACTGAGGTGGCATTCTCAGTTGTATATAAATAAAAGTAATAATAAAAGTAATAAGGGTAAGGGAGTGGAGTCGCTGATTTTTATGCCGTAATGAGGCGGTTTAAAAGGTATCATTTCACGCAAGACTGGCAAATTGTAACAATAGCATTGTAACGACTGTGTTCTGGACCAGATATATGACTACACAGTTCTACAACTTAATATAACATGATAACATAATACCTATAACATTAATTTTATTTTGACATTGCTTGTGAGCCATATTGATTTGTTTTGATTGAAGTAATAATTATTGGACTGCATCTTAATTTGTTTTAGCTGATAAAAATTACATTTATTATATTCCTTCTATGGGTAAATATGTACAATTTTATTATGATTTATGCCTGAAATAAATAAATTTTAATTTAATTTAATTTAATTTTTTATTAATACTACAATAATGTTATAAATATTTCCTAACTATTATTTTTGCTCTTGGACGAAAATATTCTCTCGTTTGAGACCACGGCACTGGCCATACCTTCTTCGTTTCCGATCGGTTATACGTATACCTATTCCACAAGCTTTGCTACATTGTTTGGGTGTTGCTGCTTGGTTATATGTTTGTTGTTTTAAGTAAAATATCATGCAAAATACTGCACCGAGTATTTCGAGTGCAGTTATGCCTTCAAGAAAATAAAAACGCCTGGTTGCTTTTAGCGTCAGAGAAGACAGTGGTATAAAACGAATTCGATACGTTATTAGGTGACAAACCAAACAAGCGCCATTGTGCTCAAAATACTTATGAAGTTTTGGGGATTGGTTTTCCACTGTTTATTGTGTTAAAAGGTATAAAAGATAATGTGATGCTGACTTCAACGATCTGGCCATAGGCTGTCTGACTTCGGTGGGCTGCGGTCGCACTCTCGCGTCTGCTGCCCAATATAAGGGGATCCAACGCTCCCTGCAGGAGACTCTACCTCGGGATCGTGCGGAGTATGGCCCTATATGGGTCATATATGGTAGGGAACCTGACGGCCACCAGCGTGGCTATTTTAAATAGTCCGTTCAAGACGATGGCCGTCAGGATCAGTTGAGGCGGTATGACTCCTAGCCGGGACCCCTCCATAGGAGTCCTTGTATCAATGGCGCAAGGAGGCGCTAGAGCGGTACTACAGACCTGTGCCCCGATAAATCGAGGCTCTGCGATCCCTGCTCCGCCAGGAGCTCATGGAAATATGGAAGGTGCGACTTGAGCAACCTAAATGGGCACACACCCCTATCGAACTGGTGAAGCCGGTCATGGAGAAGTGGCTGGAGAGGCAACACGGCAGCCTCACCTCCAGTCACAGATACTTACCGTGCACGGGTGCTTCGGTAAGTTTCTGTGGCGTATAAACTGGGAGGTAACACCAGAGTGCTAGCACTGTGCGATCTGCAGCGAGGATACGGCGCTGCATACACTAACGGAGTTCCCAGCGTGGGACCTGCAGCGCCGGGACCTCTTTGTGGGTCTGGGCGTGGACATTCTCACGCTGGAGACCATGGTGAGAGCTATGGTCTCCAGCGGGAGCAAGTAGGACGCCGCTGCATGTTTTTGCGAGCATGTTATGCTCGCAAGAGAGGCGGCGAGGAGGGAGTGGGTGAGGACTCTACCTCCCGAGTTCCACATTCTGCGGCGAGGACGCCGCAGACTTGTCTTCGGAGGCCTGAGGACGGAGGGTGGGCTGCTCGCAGAAACAATCCCGGTCGGTGGCGCGGTGTGAGAGCTGCACGCACGACCTTTAACCCCTCAAGGAAGTGGTATAAAACCTGATCCCCCCAAAGAAGCGAGACAACGCTTTAACCCCCCCCCCCCTGAACGAGGCCGCGGTAGCGGACAAAGTCTGTCGGGAGCTATCCTTCTGAGGGCTCACCCGGGACTTCCGGCTATAGACAGATGGAAGGGATACGTGTAGTTTTAGTCGGTAAGGGTCAGGCATAGCATCCATGAGGATTTCCACACGAAAAATATAATTAAAAAAGACTGACAAGTTTGATGAGTTCACATTTTCTGCCATTCAACGCAAAGCACACAGTTTTTAAAACGTCGTTTATCAACGACTAGTCAGAGTGAAATCGCATTTGTTGTTCATCCAGAGACCATCTAACTATCCAGAGCGTACCTCTTTTTCTCGTGAACAAGTTCGCAGACAAGCAAGGTGAGAAGAGCCTCAAGCAAGCATTAAGGAAGGAATTTTTGCGAGAAACATTCCACATGTATGAAGTCGCGTATCTAAACACATATAAATATATATCGGCAATATCCGAATAAAACGGCATGACTTAAATTTATTAAATTCTTAATTTCTCATTCAATACTCCATGAATTTGCATAGTCACAATTTCAAACTAATAAACTAACCACCTATTATTTTTCGTCACGACACTATCTTTTTATTGCGATAAAGCAGCAACACTTCAAATGTCATTCTAGTATATAAAGGCAAAAATCAGAGTATATGTCTTGAGATTAGCGTGTTCATAACTTCATAATCCGATTAATAACAAAATCCTTTGCCCGTGAGTGACGTATTCATTCATCACCCATTAAGTACTTTAGTTTGGTCTATCATTTATTCCCACCCATTTAATACCATCATTTATTTTACTATGTATGAAAATTTGCCTGATCTGATCAAATTTATGATTACTGCCCGCTCTTCTTAGTAGAAGCGTGATGATATATAATGTACAGCCTTCCTCAATAAATGAGCTATCTAACACAAATATAATTTATCAATTCGAACCAGTAGTGCTTCGTTAACACGTTCAACCAAACATCACCAGCTAGCTTTGTAATATTAGTACTGATTCCGAGTTTTGAAACTCGGGAGATAAAACCTGTCCGAGTTCTTCCATTCTAGAGGTTCTGTTGTAAACACAGTCGTGGAGTAGCGTCGCTATATTATATGACAGCGCGTGAATAAATTGAACTCTATGCAATTATGTCTGATTATAGAATTAAACGTCAGTCGCGACGATTGAAAGACGGGTCGGTCAAGCCCGCAAGCAGGAAAGTTGCCTACCTCGGTCATGTCTTCAGACACGAGAGATACGATCTACTGCAACTCATTATGATCGGCAAAATTGCGGGCAAACATCAAGTAGACCGTCGGCAAAAATCGTGGCTTGTTTCACCTCGCCAGCGACACAGCGAGGTTTTCAGGGCTGATGTCCAACCTCCAGTAATTGGAGAGGAACAAGACGACGCGGCGATTGAGTCGATAAAACACGGGATTTTATTACCAAGACCGAACGCAGAAAGTAGCCAAAACGCTATGCAGCATCGATAAAGTAGCATAATCATCTGCAATGTCTTTAACACGCACGCCACTACAGATTATCCATGAATATACCTCAACAATAACAAATAGATTTTATACACGGGCTTTTGTACTGCTGTGAATAATTCCAGCTACTATGGCGCTGATACAGCCTTCTCACAGTATATGTATAAAATTGAGATTCTCACACAAATTACAAATCTAGTTAATATAAAAAGGCATGTTATTCAATTCCTTAGTAGCTAGCCTTGCAGCTCTGTTCAACGTAACGTTACAATGCGTATGCAATGATTCTAAACAACTCGACTCCTTTTTACTCCACTTTTTGTCCATTGCCATAGAGAAAGCTGTACAAGAGAACGTGCACAATAAACTAATTAGTATACACACTCTCATTCGTAAGGCATCGCTGGGTTGTTCTAGTAAACTCATAAAATTGAACTGATCGTCGTCGAACAAAATTTTTTCGACTACATCAGAGTGTTCGGGTAAGTCTTGCAGAACGGTTATGAAAAGTCCGACGATGTTCAGCACTATTCGTGGTGATTTCGAATCTGAAACATAAAAAAAATATTAATGGCATTGATTTGAGAGCAGATTAATTATTACCGATCTTTTGGTTGCTAGTCTTTTCATCTAAGTGTTTCCATATTTTTTTAATAAAGTGGAAAAAGACAATTCGCTTCGAGACGGGGATTGAACCCGTGACTTTTGCCTAACCTGAACGACCCGAACCGTATCGAATCAAGATGAAATTTTAAACAAAATTTCAACTTGATTCGATTGGAACTCGAACTTGGTTTGTAAAATAGATAGTAGCCGATTCTTAGACTTACTGAATATGCATAAAAAAATCATAAGAATCGGTCGAGCCGTTTCGAAGGAGTATGGGTACGAACATTGTGACACGAGAATTTAATATTTCAGATAAATTAATTGTATTATAGCAAGCCGTACAATGGGAAGCGCTGCAAGAAGACACTGATTCGAGTCCAGCTCGAGACTGAAAAAAGTTTCCACTTTAAATTTATTAATACTTACAATTAGCCAAAAATCTGGTGAAAACGGGATATGCGTTGTATGCGCTGAGAGCTGCTGCGAACTGACGCACACCGCGACACGAGCGGACACACAGCCAAGAGCACACTTCTAGCATACGACCCACGCCTTGCACCCTACACAAAAAATACAAGCCAGCTTTACAGTAGTTGCATATGATCATCATCATCAGCATCTTGTCAGACATGCGATATGCCACCATGTATGTTATCCTACTAGATAAAATAAAAATATGAAGTAAATTTATTCGTCATGCTATTGGTCGAATTTACTCTAGGCATGAAAATATCTTATGTAAATAACCGTACTCCTGGAGTAGTCAGAGAGGACAGATCGCCAGGATTATGTAGTTTTATATTCAAAATCGGTTAGTAACCACTGCGCACGCTCATTATTTAAATCAAATAAGGCGCGCTTTCCCGGTTTCTAAACTAACCCATTTCCGTTCTTTTTGCAAAATCACCGAGAGAAAAGATGTTACGCATCAACAATGACAATAGTTTTGAATATTTAGCTCGTCAAAATGACGCCAGGTGACTGAGCAGCGAGAGGTGTGCGTGAAATTTACACGTCACGCCACCGTGTTGGGAAGCAGACAGCTCTTAAGAGATAAACTGCATTGTGATAATTTCAATAGTACATTAACTGTGAAACAACAGTCGAAAGTAGATTCGTGGCCAAAATTGCACCCAAACTAACGTTTTAAATGCCGTGTTTCTCTCTCTCTCTCTCTCTCTCTCTCTCTCTCTGACTAATTTGAACACTGATTGATTCTATTTCTAAAAATGGAGCGCTAAACAATTTTTTTTTATAATGTTTATGGCATGGCTGCTTCGGCCTTTGTGGCTAAACAATATTAGAACTTATTGGGTACGTTTCACTTAATACCTGCAACGCATCTTACCACCACCGCTGATATTGCCGTTCCACTAGCGTTAAAAGGCCGGTCGCGGGCGTTGTAGGCAAAAGTTATAAGCGGAACGCACGTCTTGAGCGCTGTAAGCTCACTCAGACCCACCAAAATTATGTGGGCTAAGTGAGCGTGATGCGGTCGTGAAAAATGACGTCCACGAGCCTTAAGTGCAACAAAACAGAGGGCGTTAAGTGAAACGTCACATTATCATAATGATATTTTTGGCTAAAAGGTCTTAGTAAACAGGCCATAAAAAAATTACAAAAAAAAGATAACTATATAAGATTTTAAAATAGACACAATTTAGGTATTTATTTTTTAACATGACAATGGAGTTCTTATGACTTCAACTGGATAACATGCACCTGGAGGACTATAGCACAAGACTGCTGTAGCAGTATTTACCTGTCTTCTGCGCCCTCGTCATTGTCTTTACTGTTTTTCATCAGTGTGTTAATGGCTGCCACAAAGTTGTACACCACTTTTGCCTCAAGATACACCTGTTGTGATTGCCAGAAAATATTTTAGTAACGTTTTAAACTAACACGTTCCATATTTTAATGTTAATGTATGAATCATTCAATCATAAATCAGTCATGACTGACAAGTACTGAACAAAATAGAAATGTTTTTGATGTACCAGTGGATTTCGTGCGACTTTTAAATAAAACTGGATCTATGAGAAAATTCCTTTTCTTTAATTTTTTTTGGAGTAAAATTGAATGAATCATAATTTTAGCAACATATTGTTGGCTAAAATTTTAGAGTGTAAGGGACACAATTAAGATCTTTGAGACCCTAGTAACCTCACCTGAGCGGTGCACCTGCTGATCAACGGAAGAGGCAACCACTCGTTGGGAGGTCTGACAGCAGTCTCTCCCAACGATGCCTAAAATTCTATTTATGTATTTATGTTGTTTTATGTGCGGAAGTGGTTGTTGTGTTAACGTGCTATAGTGAAAGACAATGATATATATGCAGTAAAATGCTATTTTCTATTTTGCCGCGTAAACCCCACTGGAAACCTCAGTCTAACAACTACCATTATACTGGGGTGAGACTGGCCTTGACTTAAGACTCCTCGTCCCAACGTCTTAGTCAAGACTTGACTAAGACGTAGAGGACGGGGGCATTTTATATAATAAGAAGATTGAAGAAATATGAAATAATTAAGATTTGGCTAAAGATCTTAGTAACCAGGCCTAAAATAATTACAAAAAAAAAGCCCAATGATAGCAAAGTTCTAAATTCAGGTAAGGCTTGGAAGGAAGCTGGGAATACACTAAGACGAAGTAGGTACGAAGATTATAGGCTCGAATCTTTGTAATATCCATTCAATGCTTTATAAAAATTCGTTAGTTAATCTGAAGAATTATTTATTGGAGAATTATTTATTGAAGAGCTCGTGGCCCCGCTACTCAGTGTTCTGGAAACTGGTTATGGATGGATGACCACTTTGTGGTATTTACATT
Source organism: Thumatha senex (assembly GCA_948477245.1). NCBI lineage: Eukaryota > Metazoa > Arthropoda > Insecta > Lepidoptera > Erebidae > Thumatha > Thumatha senex. Next base: position 11,608,942 of record OX419729.1, on the reverse strand, counting down.
TAGGAGCGTTTCCGTGTTTCGGACGCCACGTTAAGCCGTTGGTCCCGGTTGCCAGTATCACGGCAGTTGTTAAGCTTGAAATATATCAACAGCAGGTAACCACAGTCTGCATCTGTCTATTTCAACACAGCAATAGGCTCCCCACCTATTACGTGGGACAGGAATTCACACGGTGAAATGTGGGCGTATAATATGCCTGAATACAAGAATGATTTATTAGGTACTGACATCTTGTATGTTGAGTAGCGTGTGCCTAGGTAGAGTATGTGCTAGCGAAGGTAACGCCAACAGGGCTGCCACTGCTCCGCAAACACGACCTCCTCCACTTGCCTTCGCCGCACTACCTACTACCCCTATCACCATGCTTACCTGAAAATTAATCGAAATAGACACTCAGTTAAAAATAATACTTTTTATGTGAGTACGTCTTTAAAATTCCTTGATAACAAAATTGGGAAATACACATATTTTATATACTACTCGGGACTTCCCGAAGTAGTCGCGAGTACGAGGGCGGCACTGAAATTTTCGGGAATCAAGGAAGTGACACAACATTATTATTTAAAAATGTATTTATCGCTTTTCGAAGTATTCTCCGCGAAATTTGACACATTTTTCCATACGATGGAACCAATCATTGATGGAAGCAAGCATTCGGAGGTTGGGGTCTTCAAAATGGCCGTTTTGTAGGCGTCCACAGCTTCTTTAGGTGATGAAAATCTCTGACCACGCAATTTTTTCTGTATTTTAGGGAAAGTATAGAAATCATTAGGGCTTAGGTCGGGGCTGTACGGCGGATGGTCTAATAATTCTATGTTTTCTAACTAACTATACTAACTAAACTATCTTCACGCTGTATCCCTGACGGGGTAGTCAGAGAGGACAGATCGCCAGGCTTCGCGATCCATGCATACTTCTTTCGCTTCTTCGAGATTCATCAATCGCTTCATACACGCACGTCTGGGTTTCCGAGTACTTTTGACCTTTCCGTTTTTGAGCAATCTGCTCACGTGGTCTTCATATGTAAGTCTCGGCCTTCCCTGACTCCTTCTACCCTCTACTTTTGAACAATATATATTCTTCGTCAATCGTTCCTCACTCATTCGTTGGACGTGTCCAAACCAACGGAGCACGCCCTTTTCCAGCTTAACGCTGACACTTTCATTCAAACCTGCCATATTGCGTATCACTTCGTTACGTATTCGGTCGGCCAAGGTAACGCCGTACAATTTTCGAAGTGATCGCATCTCCACAGCATTCAATTTACTTTCATGCATCTGCTGACATACCACGGTTTCACTACCGTAAAGCAAAGTTGGCACTAGCACTGCGTTATGAATCGCCATTCGTGCTTCTTTTACGATGCTTTGTCGCTTTACTAACTGGGACAAAGCACCGTTAACTTTGTTTCCGGCAGCTACTCGCCGTTCTACATCCGAATCACATCTTCCATCCGCGCTAAACATACTTCCTAAATACACAATTTCATTAACTTGCTCTAGACGTTTCTGGTTTACTCTAATATCGCATTTAGTTCTTACGTCACCTCTTTCAAATACTAGAACCTTAGTTTTACTTGCATTCAAGCGGAGACCCTTACTTTCACACCCCTCTTTCATATTAGTGACTAATGCCTGTAGGTCGGCTTCTGATGAGGCCATGAGCACCGCATCATCAGCGTACAGCAGACAGTTTACTGTAAAGTCACCCAAATTCACACCCATATTAAAATCTTTCAACTTCTGTAGGCAGCTGTCCAGATACACTATGAACAGCCAGGCGGACATGACACATCCCTGTTTGACGCCTGTACAGACATCAAAAAGAGGTGACACATCCCCCCCTACTCGCACGCAAGCCTTATAGTCCCTATAAAGCGACTGTATTGCCCGCAGTAGCGAGCCGTCCACACCATATCCTGGCAGCAAGTCCCACAGCGTTTCTCTCACAACGTTATCAAATGCTTTCTCTAGATCCACAAAAGCGCAGAAAACCTTCTGGCTAAGAGCCAGAAACTTTTCCGCGATCATGCGGAGAGAAAACACTTGATCCATGCAACCTCTTCCACGTCGGAATCCGCATTGAGCCTCCCATAAATACCTTTCAGACTTTTCTTGCATTCGTGCCGTTATAACCTTTGCATACACCTTACTAGCTAAGCTGACCAAGCTGATCGCCCTGTAGCTGGAGCAGTTTAGGCGCGAGCCTTTCCCTTTGTAAATAGGTACTACAACTGCTACTCGCCAGTCATCTGGGACCTCACCCGTCCGCCAGCACAAGTTGCATAACAGACATAGTGTGTCCCAAACACGCGACCCACCGTACTTGATCATCTCAGCAGTAACTCTGTCTTTTCTCGCAGCCTTACCACATTTCATACTTCTTATCGCTTGTTCTATTTCTTTCATACTAATGACTTCAATGACATCGGGATCCGGAGCATCGAAGTGAGCTCCACTTCCCGACGTGGCATCTCTGTCTTTTCTTGCATACAACTTTCCATAATATTCACTCCATCTCTGCAGGACGTCACTTTGGTCTGTTAGGACGTCATTGTTAACACTAAGCACTTTATTCATACTGCAGATTGCCGAACAACTCCGGGTCTTGCCTACCTCTTTCCAGAAGAGCTTGGCATTATCCCGGAAATTGGACGACAACCTTTCATCCGCTTTCATTCTGCACCTTTCACGAGCTTCTTCTATCAGTGCCTTCGTGTTAACTCTCTGCAGCTTGTATCTCTCTTTCATATTAAAATCATTCCGCGAGGCTAAGTAGTCTAGCCATGCTTTCTTCTTCATTCGAACTGCTTCTTTCACTTCCTCATTCCACCATGCATCACGCTTATTACTACTGCCTCTTTTCGTTTCTCCACACACTTCCACAGCGGCATTTATCATACTGTCCCTAAGGTTCTGCCATACACTTTCCACATTCTCACTGCTTACATTGACGTCGCCAATCTTTTCGGCTACTCTTTCATTATATTTATCCCTAATGGATGCATCCTGCAGCTTCCAGCTTTTGATGCTATAAGTCGGCTCAGGTTCAGAACACTCGGTACGATGACGCCAACCCGCGAACTGACCCCTAATCCTAGTTATGACTAGGTAGTGGTCTGATCCCAGCTCAGCGCCTCGATAAACCCTTGTGTCCATCACCTGTTTACGGAGCCGACTATCCATTAGGAATAGATCTATCATGCTTCTCTTTGACTTACATCTCCTCGTATACATATGAATTTGTTTGTGGTTGAACATCGTGTTCGCCACAAACAAATCCTTTTCCTTACAAAATGCCAGTATTAGCTTGCCAGACCAAAGCGCGAGCATCCCACCCGGGAGCTCCAAGACTTCGCTGCCCTTGCGCTTGGTCTCTGTCAAGCACACTGCATCTAACTTTCTCTCATTCATAACATCCATCAACTCATTCATCTTATCTGTCATTCCTCCCCTAACATTCCACGCAGCTACCCTGCACTCCATCCTCCACTTTCCGCCGTGTCGGGCCGCGCGTGTAGGGTGGCGGTCCCCTACGCCGCTCTGGCACACACTTTTCGCACCAGCGGGGACGAACTGGTGCGCGTCGCCTCGGGGGCACGCCCTAGCATCATTCGCCCTGGTGGCACTCGTGTTGGAGTAGAATTGCAGCCGTAGCTGGCAGGGATGGCGACGTGCACGCTTCTACTCTTCATCCCCTATGTTCTTCTGTTTGTCTATGTTTTCTTGCTCTAAAAACTCTTTTGTTCTGTGCGCGGTGTGAGAACTCGCATTGTTATGTATGTCTATGTTTTCTTGCTCTAAAAACTCTTTTGTTCTGTGCGCGGTGTGAGAACTCGCATTGTCGTGATGGAGGATGATGCGGCGGTTGCAGTTCTCTTTACGGAGTTTAGAAACGACCTGTGGCAAACAAATGCTAGCAGACCATTCTGCATTAACCGTTCATTGTCCCTAAAGAGGAATAGTCGCAACATGGCCGGTTTTGGAGACAAACGTGGCCACCACTTTTTTGCAACACTCCGTGAACGAACAATTTTTGTTGACTTTAACTCATTTTCAAACACCCAAACTCGTGACTGGTTTTTTGTTTCGGGTTCGTAAGCGTATATCCAGGATTCGTCACCTGATACGATGTTGTATACAGCATTTGAGGATCCTGCGTGGAATCTTTCGAGAGTTCTGACGCACCAAGTTACGCAAGCCGCTTTTTGCTCTTCACAGAGCGAATGCGGGATCCATCGAGAAAACAACTTTTTTACACCTAATTGTTCATGCAAGATTATTTGTATTTGACTCATGCCAATGTCTAAAGTTGCCTGAATTTCGCGGTATGTCACATGTCGATCTTCCTCAATCAGCTTACGCACAGCATCAACGTTTTCTTGAGTGACTGCAGTTTTTGGACGACCTTGACTGGGATCATCACTGAGCTTGACACGTCCACGTTGAAATTCAGCAAACCAGCGATAAATTGTGGTTTTGGATGGGGCTTCATCACCAAATGCAGAAATCATCCGGTCAACACACTGTTTTTGTGTTAAACCACTTCGAAAGTCATAATAAATCATTGCTCTTGAATTTTCTCGAGTCAATTCCAATTTCTCAACGACTAAACAAGTTTGACAAAACCTTGTGACAAGACCGAGAATCTTTTTTTTAAATAAATAAATAGTATTCTATTTATAAAGCCAAGGTGTTATCAATTAAAAAGATTTTAATATGACAGGAACAGTGGAAATGTTCCATTTCCAATACTTTTAGTGCAGCCCTCGCAGTATATAAAATATGTGTATAAGCCGCGAAAGTTTAAAAATCAAGCTAAATGATCAAAGAATGTATTATGCTAAGTAAGGACTGTGACACAGCACACGCAATGGAAGGGAGAGCGCCGCCATTTTGAGGTCATTTTGCAGCGTTTCGATATTCACATTTAATATAACTTTTAACTCGGTGAGGCTAAGAAATTCGGTCAAGTTTTAAAAATATTACCCGTTACGAGACGTATGTTCACGTATAACATGCGGCCGGCCGGTTCCATGTATACGGCCAAACCACTTTTTTTTTACAAAACAGCTAACCACTTCTTACCTGCCTTTCGATCACAACCATCCGAATTATAAGCTTGAGAAAAAAATATGTTTATGAAGGAATGAGTTATGAATAAAATATTAGGCATATTTATTTCGAACGATAATCGCACGTGTAAACATAATTACTAGTATACTATGGAGGATCACGTTTGATCGACAGTTTGTACTAGTGAACTTGGGATGATCGCTGATTCACGTTGAATCAGCATACCCAGTTTATGTATCGTTTGATTTGCGTGGTGATGCAACGATGGCATGAAGGCGCATAATTAGGACCTCGCCTTGCTAGTTCAGGCCTCTAAAATATTACGACTTACAAGTTCAAATGAAGTGTGTATGAACTGCGTTACATAATTTTAACTTAAAATCTATTATTGAAGTAAATCTTCTTTATCGAAGTTGAGAGAAATTTTATAGCAGGAAAAAAAAATCGTCACGTTTTTTGGTTACGCGCCATGCTATTTTGAAGTGAAACTTCTTTATTATAAGTGAAACTTCTTTATCGACTTATGATTTCCTAGCTGTAAAAATAATATCGTAAAGAAGTTTCACTTCTTACCTGTGTATTCTGGTACACACGCATTAATTTTACATACAGTGGACGAAATAGGCCGGAACGTCAATCATTTATTCCTCATATCGGCTCGTTATACGAAGTAAATGGATATATACCTACTAATACTCACCATATTAAGTTGGGTAAGTGATTCAACATCACCATCCATAACTTCACTGATGTTGGAGTTGAGAAATGCTTCCCATTCTTCCAATTCTATTGATGAGGGTTCTTTAACTGCAATCATAATATCATTAATTGTACAACTCTTATGTAGTGTAGTTTAGTAACCCTACCAAGGTAAAATCGTGAAAATAATGTTTTTTTAAAGTTATTTTTTTCAATATAAGTGTGTTTAAAGTACCTTCACATTTATCTTCAGATCTGAGGACTCTGTCATTGTCGGCTAATTCTTTATCGTCAGAGGTTTCTTCAATTACTTCACATTTTTCAATATCCTCATCCTTTTCTTCTTTAGAGCATTTTTCAGTATCAGATATTATACTTGGCACTTCTATAGTGGGCTCACTAGTTCTTCTTTGATTATCATTTTTATTCTTGTCCCAACTTCTACTAAAATGGAACGATCTTTTTATACTTCTTGTTAGCTTATTTCCGCCACTCCCGAATCGAAGTTTCTCTCTTGAAAATTGTAAAATCTTTTGTTTGTAAGAAGGCGGAACACTTTTACTGAGACCAGAACTAATATCACTGCTGCATTTCGTTGAACTTTTAGGGTTCTCTAGAATTTGAGATGCCGTATCTACAGATTTGGCTTTTTGTTTTATTTCTAAAACTTCCTGTTTACTTGGTGCTGTGGCGGTTGGTTCCTCGACAAATTTGTCCTTATCATTATTGGGTTTTTCTTCATCAATTTTATCCATTTTGTTACAATCTGCTTGTTTTTTATTAGCTGCCATAAGCTGCGCCATATTATTTTCTAAGTTACATACAACGAGATTGGAATTATTGAGAACATTGTACTCATATCTAAGTAATTTTGCATTGGCAGCTGTTATTGGATGTGATTGGTCTTCATCATCAGTCTTAAGACTATCTCTTACACTAAAAGCACTGGTTGCTCTGACACTATCGTCGTCGGATATAGGCACACATTCCATAGCTTGCATCACTCGTACATTCCGCAAGTCATGCTCCTTAAATTCGTGTTTTGGGTCTGGTATTGGCCTACAAAGTTATAAGTTATAATGTTAGACGACAATGACATCCTTTATTGCAAAATTACTTTTAACACTTATTCATACTACAATGTACAACAATTAATTTAAAAAAAATTGTACATCAATCATATTTAAGTAAATAATAAATAAACATCATTGGGACAACTTACACAACGCCATCTGATTCCAAACTAAGCAGAGCTTGTACTTTGGTAACCAGATAACTGATAAACATACTTATATATTTTTAAATACATACTTATTATGGATAAATAACACCCAGAGACACAGAATAAACCATCGTGCTCATCACACAAAGTTTTATCCTGGGTGCAAATACAAATAAATACAAGAACTAAAAGAATTAATAGATAATTGGTAAAGTGGAAAGAGTTTTATGCCCAATGTTTCATTAATGGCCATCCTAAAAGATCTTAGTTTAAGACTGCTCTAACATGTTCATCTATGTTAGCAGACGTGGCCTGATATAAATCGTGGAATGCAAAAAAAAGGATTTTCTTTTTCATAATTTTTTTTTTATGGTGTTTAATGATAATAGGCACAATGGGTCTGACAAACGTTTTTACTTTCATCAATCTACAAAAAAATACGAGTAAAACGGTGTTTTTATTTTTTTATTTAAAAAATTGGCTTATTTATTTACGTTCAAAGTGCGTATAGCACGGGTGAACGCAAACGTCAGAACACTGCTCATTCGACAGTCGCGCTCTCGTTCGCACCCGAATGCCGCGCCGCGCCTTGTCTCAGTCTGTGCTACGTTGTGACGTCATAATGAGCGCGCCTAATCTTGGAAATTCAAAAAAGGGCTATAACTTCTCGTCGTTATAAATTCGGAAATACTGCATGTATTCAAGTGAAATAAAAAGTAATGTAATGTACATCAGCTACGCTCTAATTTTAGCTGTATTTGATAGTAATATTTTGACCCTTTTGTGTTCTCCATTAATGGCTTTATATCTTGATATCAAGTAAATCAATACACAGTTCACTACTGGAAGTATCTCCCAATCAATTTGAGGATAGGAAATTGACCTTACTTTACCACTCTGGCCAGATGGTTTGGTACAGGAATTTGTTGTGTGTTTCTTATAATAAAATGTATAAAAAAATGACAGCTAACCATTTAGCTTTGTGGGTTGCTTTTCTGTGGATTACAGATTTAAAACAACTACTAGTAAATCTAATTTTGTATCTCACCTTGTATTACTATTGACTTTATCTCTCTGAAGTTGTTTAGCCTCCTGTTGACTGTGCGTTAAAGGTTTAGTAAATGAGGATATACTTTGGATATCTTCTGGAAGTATTGTCACATGATTTGCGACAAATGGGTGTTGTAATATCTCTGGCCAAGTCATTCTTTTCATAGGGTCTTTGTGCAGTAACCCCTGTAAAACACAAATATAAGAAGATTAAGATCATATAAAACAATTGCAGTTTTATAAAACGCTTAAGATTATTAATAATATTTATACCCATGACATGATATAAATAAATAGGTAGTGTAATTTTATTCTGGTACAAACCTGCAGAAAAGATCTAGCATCAGTACTGATGAAGCTGGGCCACTGTACAGGCTTATGTCTTATCATTCGCACCAACTGCCAGATAGACATTGTACAAAAAGGTGGTTGACCAGCTATTAACTCATACACTATGCATCCAAGAGACCATAAATCTGCCTGAAATTAAATACAAGCAATAAATTAATATAACATATTATAAATTAAAGTAGGCTGCCCCATCTGTCTGTTCATGATAAACATGAAAATTACTGAACGGATTATCATGCCATTTTCACCAGTTAATAGATTCATGAGGTAGGTTTTAGGTACATAATTTGCCAAGGTTTTGTATAAATTGGTTGAAATATGATGATAATTGTTCAAGTTGTCAGAAAAAATCAAACTAACGGAGAACTTTCCTCGAAAATGCTGCCAAAACATTATTGCAAAGGCCGGGAAATAATTGCAAGTCGAGTATAGGCAAGGAATTCACTAATACGAGACAGGCAATTGCCATTCCTGCCGAGGCATATATAGTGTTTTTCTTAAAAGAATGCAGGGAAATAAAACATACTTTTTAAATTATAAATTTAATTAATATCAACAGATGCATTAGACATATTGGGCAATCAAATACTGATGAAAAATATTATTGATTTCCCTTTAGTAAATTATACGCAGCAAGATGGAAAATCTAAAAAGTATATGCGACTGCCACGCTGAGCTCTAGGCTTCGACTCCCGGGTCAGAACAAATTTTTGTGTGACCCATAAACGTTTGTTTCCGAGTTTCGGTGTATCCTTATATTCATATATGTATGTATTTAGAAATATTTCAGTTTCTTAATCAGATGTCTAGATCTCATAGCACAAGCTTATAGCTTACTTTGGGCTAGATTAGGTAGTGTGAAAAAGTGTCCCAGAATATTAATTTATTATTTATAGTATGTAGACACAACTTTTATGTCCCAGAATCCAACACTCCTACACATAAAACAAGATAATTGCCAGGGTTGATAGGATTTAAATCACTTGATTTTAATCAGTGATTTTAATCGAGATTTCAATCAAGTGATTTTTTTAAAGAAATCGTTGATTTAAATCAATAAATTTTTATTGCAAGATTTCTAATTTGATCTTTTTAAAAAATCATAATTTTTATCAACCCTGATAATTGCACTTATTTTAGAAAATAATATAATTACAGTAAGCGTTCTGCTAAAGATGAATGATAAAAGAAATCCAATCAAAGAGTATCTAATAGCCCCAGCACTCTGATTTATACAACATTGCTGGCGCGTTGTGACATTCTTAATTAAAAAAAAACACTCTGGCAATAAATATTATTTTCTCTGTCTGTAAATGAAAAAAGGATATGCGATGTACGCGTATCCTTTTTTCAAAATAATAACAGTATTTCCATGCATGTTTGAGAAAAATAATATTTTACAACAATGTCACCAGGGGCTAGTGGCATGGCATTTTTTATAATGATATATTGTGTTCCTTTTACATGTGGTTGGCTTTGAGACCTTATTCTGTTTTAGCAATAAAAGTTATAATTTACCTGGTGATCATATGGTTTTTCTTCTATTAATTCTGGAGCCATATACAGTGGGGTACCCTTAATAGAGGTCAGAATGTGTGTTGCGTTCGTCATGATTCTAGCTAAGCCAAAATCACACAGCTTGGCACATCCAGTGCTGTCCAATAAAACATTCTGGGGCTTCAAGTCCCTGAAAATGTTTTTAATTTTTTTGTGATTATTTAATTATTCAGTAACCATAAGAACTACCTATTTATGACTTATCTATGAATATGATATATGTATATGCACTGTAGGACCCATTAACAAAAATTTCAAACCAAGCAATATTTTATTAATAAAATAAGGTTTCTATTTAAGAAGATTTAGTTAAGGTGCACAATGGCTGCATAAGAATTGATGATCCATAAAGACTTGGAACTCTTTGTCTGCACATGTGTTTACCACCTTGGCCATCAATTTGAGGGTTGCTATAAGAGTCCTACTGGCTATGATTGCAGCCTTCTATCATGGAATGTCTTTGCTTTGATTGCTTTCCATCAGGCGGGAGGCGATTTCTTTTGGTCATCCAAGTTTTGCCTCTCCATGACCTACCCTGGTTTCTAAATTGTACTTAAAAAAGATTAAAAGCAAACCACTTGTCTAGCCTTGACTAAAGGCCGTATTCCAAAACATTTCTCAATACTCAATTGATGCTTAAGAGTACATTTTATAAGACAAAAACTAGCCTCAAGCGTTGATTGAGTACTGAGAAACGTCCTGGAATACGGACCTAACACTCTGAGACAGGAATCAATCAAATTCTACTTGTGGGCGTAATCTAATTCTAATAATATGACTTTATTGCACAATTATAGTTGTTATCTTGCTTGATTCAGAGACCTGTATTGATCAAACATTGTGAATCATGAGGCTGTGTGTAATACATTGCCCACACAACCATAGAAGAATCTAAGCTTGTTTAATTGTAATGCAGGCACTAGCATATTAAGATAGATCATTGCTTTTCAATGCTATACCCCCAAGTATTATTTGTATTTAACACTTTCACACTAACCTAATTTCACTACTAGTCATGAGCGAAATAGCTAAAATTATAATAGCAATTTTGGGCAAGGTAAGTTAGAATCAAGGTTATTTTCTTGAACCATTATAAAATTTTACATCTTAATTCAAACTTAAAGTAAGCAGCAATATGCATATAGAATCTAAGAATTACTTCTTAAGAAGGTGACATTTTTAAGGTCACTTTTGGCCCCAGAGTTCTTGTTGGGATTATAAATATTATATACACAGCTAGCTGGAATAGAACACTTTTATATTTTAAATATAAAAGTATTTAATATTATCTAGCTGTGCATCTACTGACTAAGGATGGAGGTAATGAAGCAGGATCCCTTACAGGATATTGAGGTCAGAAAGTAGTCACTCGCAATGATGCTGAATAAAAATCAAAACCATAGCTGCTCTTAGCAGCCAAATAATTTCCGAATACAGGCTCTAAAACCAGGTTGGGATAAGAAGCACATGAGAATATGCTAAGATAACAAAATAAGAGCAATAATTTTAATAACAGTCCTCATAATTTTGAATTGCCCATATAGTCTATTATACATTAAACTTATACATTATATAGCTGTCTACAGACCTGTGAAGCACTCTATGTGAATGCAAGTAATACAGAGCTGAAACTAAATCCCATGTTATTTTTTTCACCTGATCTTCATTCAAACATCCTTCTTTGGCTAGTATACTGTGCAATTCTTTCTCTGCATACTCTGTCACCACTACTAACTCTGATTCAGTATCGAAACTGTCTATCATACGAATAATATTTGGATGTTTCAACTGTCTTTGAATGTCACATTCTAGTTTGAGATTTTTCAAATCTTTTGTAGATCGCCCTTTCTGAAACACAACAAAATAAGACAATAAAGTTTAACAAAACTATAACGGTTAAACGATAAGTGTTAAATATATTATATTTGCTAATTTATGTTCAAGTTCAATTTAAAAACCTTTGTGCTCATAACAGCAACTCGCCAACCTTAATGGTTATATAATTATAAGCTTGAACTGAACCAATTAGAGTTAAATAAAAACTAGTGTTATGAATGAATTTACATTTCGCATGCAGCTTATGCTGTTTTGAGGCTGATCTTTTTCTTAAATACGAGTATATTAAGGACGAACCTTTCTTATAACTTTAAGTGCTACTATGTCATTGGTTTCCTTATGTTTAGCTTTAAACACACGTCCAAAAGAACCTTCGCCAATAAATGATATTACAACGTAACTTTCCATTGTAGTCACTTATAACTATCAGTGTTATAAACTACAAAATTTAAACAAACAAAAACAACACAACACAAACACACGCTATCGTTTGACGTTTGCTGTCAATTTTATTATTGTTGTTACTTGTCTCCACTCATCTTGGACCGGCAAAAGAAACTCTGTCCATACAACCTTGTTGTTAGTTTTTGACTTTTTTGTATTTTCTTAGTTCCTTTCACAAAGTTATTCTACGTCTGTGGTTCCTTTTTAGTTTTAGTCATGCATGTCCAGTCCTTTGTCGATGTCAAGTCCTGTTGTAAGTCATGTGTCCGTGGCTGTGGCTCCCTAATTGCAACCTTACTCTTGTCTATCTATGACACCAGCCAAATATTTAATGACAATCCAAATTTTTAGCATTTAATCAAATTAGTCTATTGATAGACGTAGGCCTCTCCCAAATATTTTGGAAGAGTGATTTACCTTAATGAACAGAGTGAAAAAAAAATAAACAAAATCCTATACCATACCAACCTTACTCTACTTAAGGTTGGTATAGGATTTTGTTTCAATTTTTTCTTCTCTTCACCATAAATTCGTATGTTTGTTAGCAGACTCACCCCTTGCAAATGTACCAGCTTGGATTCCAAAGATCTTATTAGAGGTCAAATTGCACTCACACATTTCTCTCACAAGTCTACACACTTTCAATGTCGTGTCATCTTTGTTTTCTTTTGTCTCGGAGGCGTAAGTGGTAGTGCATGCGACTGAAACGCTGATGTCCAAGGTTCGATTCCCGGGTCGGAATAAATATATGTGTGATCGGCAAATGCTTGTTTTAGAGTATGGGTGATTAGAATGTATGCATTTATAATTTTATAAGTATGTTCATCAGTAGTCTGAAATCCATAGCATAAGCTAAAAAGCTTAGCTTGGGTTAGATAGCGCTGCATAAAAAGTGTCCTACAATTTTAATATTTATAAAAAAAATCGTAATAGTTAATCCATAAATTAAATCAGTTTATCGCAGTCTACTGCAGGACGTAAGCTTCGCCCAATTTTTACCATAACACCCTGTCCTGCACCTTTCGCCTCCAGTACCTAATTCATCACTAAAATCTTTTTTTCATTATCCCCTTCTTACCTTACATTATCCCCTCCAGAACTCGTTTGCTCGTATAAGCCGTAGTTTATTTGTCAGATATGGCTAGTTAAATAGGTTTGTGGCTACTTTCAGGAACAACCTGTACCGATCCTAGCTTGTACCTATATATGACTCAGTGTCATATAATGTGTCATGTCATGTCATATTTGTCATAAGTACCTACCTATTGAGTATAATCTTTTAAAAAAAGAGCCACTCCCGCTTTACTTATGAAATCAACTGTAAATTAATACTTATACATAAATTATAGTCTAGAAATAAAAAAACGATTTTATAATTTAGAACAGTCATAAAAACAAGCGAGCCACAACGTCGTCACCGACGTTATCTACATCAGCAACAGTACTACTACTATCCAATCTGAAATGAAATTGTTCATGGTTTGTTGTGTATATTAAGCTATTTTTACTCGGATTATCTGGCAACCAGCTGTACAAGATAAAACTCTAAATCGAGTACACATAATAAAACATAAATTGGGCTAAAGTTCGGATGAGGAGTTATTTCATGTTGAAACATATCATTCCACAACCCAAGTCGTACACAATTCTGTAAACACAACAAATAAGAGAGGCCAACGTGGGCGGTTGTATAAATATGAGTTTTTTTTTAGTAAATCGCTATTTATTTTAATCAATCTCTTGTTTTCTTTTCGTTAGACTTATAGGTGCGATAAATTATATTGCTAATGGACATTTTATACTTAAACAACAATCCCTAACGACTTTACCTACCACATCTCTGCCTTACAAAGCTTGTTTACAAAAATCCTTTGAATTAATACTATGTAAAGGATAGTGCGAAAAATGACTTAAAAAAAAGAAAGTAATCTAATAAAAGTACTCTTTTAATAGAATAAACGATCTCTCTTTGCAAATAGAATAACTGACCAAGTAGATAAGTGTCGGGCCACCTGCAATGTGGAAATGAAAATGAAAAATCAAAAATCTTTATTCATGTATGTCACAAAGTAACACTTATGAACGTCAAGATTATTGCTTCTACATTTACATTTACTGCCAGATTCGCACAGCAATAGGTAGAGCCTGAGGAAGAATCTGGCAATAAAACTCATGGCCACTCTTTTCTAACCGCCAGTAATTACATTAGTTTGAGTTACATGATGTTTGACCAATTATATAGTAATGAATTTATACAAAACAAAATCAATGTTGTGTGTAAAATGAATTTATACAAAACAAAAAAAACAAAATCAATGTTGTGTTTAAAATCATATCAAAATTAGAGCTATTCTAGTTGCCAGTTCTAAGGGCAGCCTACACTTTAAGAAGAAGAATCTAGCAAGAAAGTCAATGGCTGCTCTTTTCAAAAATGTAGGTATGGCTTACAACATTAAAATCACACTTACATTGTTCCTTTGGATTTATGTGAGAATGGTCGACTAAACTTAGTTTGTCTTAAATTTAAGCCGTTCACGGGTATGACGTATATATCAGCCATCGCCCTACTCAACCGTATTATAGGGAATAAGGCGACCCGATACATACGCCACCACTGCCGGGACACTTAGGCGAGCATGACATACCCAAAAACTGCACAGCAACTATCATGTCAATTTCAAAATAATAAATAAGTCTACTTGGTGCTCACACAAACTCAAATTACATATTTTTATATTAGTTATTACTGGGACTAAACGCAGCCAATTTAGAAACCTTTAGTTGTCAGACGTTTCAAATTATTCTATATGCTGAAATGTTACTCAAAAAGTACAACATATATATGCAGATTCAAGACAAGTACAAAATAACACAAAGTAGTTCGAGCGAAGCGAATTTCCATTTATTTTTATCATTCAAATAATCATTAATTGTGTAATAGGCCCTTTTCAAGAGGTGCGTCTAAATTTCCGCCTTAAATTTATTTTATTATGGATTCCGTAGCTGCCTCTGTGTGTATCTTTATTTCAAAGAAAACGACTACTATACATGTTTTTACTTCTATCAAATGACTTAAGTTAGGTCTTAAGAGCCTAGAAGTAATTACAAATGTTTAAAGATATAGAGTACCTACCTAAAAAGAAAATATTCAGCATAGGTAATGTTTTGAAGAATCCATATTAAATAAGATTTAAGAATCCTATCCACCCAAAAGGCAATCATCATAATCACGGTGTTGATCCATTTTCTTTGCTCTAATATAGTCCAGTAACTAACTAAAAAGTTAACACAACTTAACTAATATTTATTGAAACAATAAATTACCTCCTTACCGTTAAATAGGTAATCATAGGTTTCATTATCAACTCATCACCGTGATTATGATGATTATA
Source organism: Thumatha senex (assembly GCA_948477245.1). Classification (NCBI taxonomy): domain Eukaryota; kingdom Metazoa; phylum Arthropoda; class Insecta; order Lepidoptera; family Erebidae; genus Thumatha; species Thumatha senex. Next base: position 11,593,316 of record OX419729.1, on the reverse strand, counting down.
ATACAAAAATCAAGATAATTGAAAACACTGTTAATGTCTATAACACTTGAGTTTTTAATTTTTTTTTTTATTCTCTCCGTCTGTTGACTAGGAAAACTCAAAAACTACCGAAGGATGTTTATACTGTTTCACCTATGAACAGAGTTGTTCAAATGAAATGATTATCTTAGGACTGTTTACACTGTTGATTGATGGCACTTGGTGGAACTTGCTACACATCTTGAACAAAAACACTTGTACTGTTCCACCTATTTATCGGTTTATCTTAGGAGATATAGCAAAATTAAAATAATGCGCAAAGAAATTAATTTCGTGTAACCATAATTCAACTGGGCCGTGCGTACTGGAGAGCGGTTGAAATCAACTAAATTGGAATATATTCATACATTTTTGTGAAATTAATAAACGATGGGATAAAATGGGTGCCACGACGTTCGAAGTATGTCACGGGTGAGCCAGGCTTCACCCGTGACATACTCAGCTAGTTAAGAATACACATATTACTTTAAAGTACTACCTTCACTCTGCCTATAAGTGCTTGTTTACTTTTGATGGTGTTTGTTCAGTAAGACTACAAGTGCAAACACATTCTACTATATCTATACAGATAAATAAAATTTAAGTGTCCGTTTGTCATTCTAAATAAACAGCTTTTCTTTTAATGCTTATGAAAGTAAGTACCTATATACGTTGCCTGCCGTACTTACATTAATTTTTTTACATTTTTGTCTTCGATCTTTCTGTTTGTTTGTTCTTGCGAATCTCTGATAGGGATTCGCAGGAATTCCTGGAATTTCCCTTAATTGGATTAATTTTAACAGGACTTTCATTGGCAGATAGCTGATGTTATAAACAGTAACGTAGGCTACAATTTATTCTCGTTTCCCACGAGAACGGGAACTTCAGGGGTAAAACCGCGGGGCGACCGCTAATAATATAACAAACGTGAAGTTTTATATGGATTTTATGATGGATGTGTGTTATATTTTCACGTGTAAATGGAATTTTTAGAAAAAATTAAAGTGTTTTTACAACAAACTATGTCATAGCTAGGCTACTTTTTTTACTGGGGACAAGTTCCTTTGGGAAACGGAAACGGGAATACTTCACCACGCGGGTGGACCCACAGGCATTTTTACCTAGTTTAATATAAATGAGAAACAATTATAATGGGAGTGTCATGAGCCAAGAAATCAAAACAATTATCCGTTTAATGTAGCTATTACTTAGGAAAATAGCCGCAGTCTCCGTCACGAACAAATGAAAATAATTCTATTTTTGCTTCCTAGAATTTTGTACCACGTGAGCAGATTACACAAAAACAGAAAGGTCAAAAGTACTCGGATACCCAGACGTACATGTATAAAATGATTAATGAGTCTGCAAGAAGCAAAAGAAGTATGCATGAATTGCAAACCTCTCTGACTACTCTGTTATTGACATAGCGTAAAGATATTTTGTTAGTTTAGTTAGAACTCTGTTCTGTGAAGTTCTGATCCATTCAGTAGTTTTTGTGAGACAGAGTAACAAACCTACATCCCTACATTCTTACAAACGATCCCGTTTATAATATTAGTACGGTTTTGTAAACTTTTCAACATGCATGCACATTTTTGTGTCGTCTTCAAGTAGGTAACGTTAGTAGAAAGACAATTCGTTTGGAAACGAAAACTCAACATTCATCAAGTTAATTAGAACATCATCATCATCCGAGCGTCTGTCGCAGTTGCGTCTCGCGACGCCCGGGGTCCACTTTTCTACATTTTCTCCTCCACTTCGCACGGTCGTCGGCACCCCCTGTAGTGTCTCACTCACCCAGCACCATCTTCGCCGCTTAAAGGATGGCCGCTTGAATTCTGTCCCAATCAAGTTAACAAGAACAAATGTTAGCTAAGCGCTAAGTGCTGAGATTGGGTAAATGCAAAATACTAATAAATGATTATAAAAACAGAAACATACAAACCATAAACTTAAAAAGGATGGACACAGTATCACATAATTATTATATACAAACATACAATAAGAAGTCACGCTGTTATCCCCAAGGGGTAGGCAGAGGCATACTATACGCCGACATTTCACAATTTGTTTATTTATATTATTATCCGTATTATTTAAAAAATCGTCGTGTGTCCCTTTAAATAGAACATTATATATTATTGTACCTATATCTATTCGTAGAAATAAAACCGTGCAAATTGCCGACCTTATACATGAAATGAAAAAAAAAAAGAAAGTGCCAGAGACACATAACCATTTTTTTATTTGCACGCAGTCATTTAGGTGTTTGCAAGAAATCAAAAGAATCTAGAAAAGAGAAATCTTTAATTCTTGCAAACTTGTCAACCTGGTGAATACATAACTCACAAAAATTACAATAACACGTCAATATTTAGATTTTTGGGCCTTTGTAACAAACGTCATACCTTTACAACAAAGTCGCAAAATTAATTCAGATGCGAGTGCTTTTCTCGTTAAAGTGTAACTTTACGATCAAGCGGCCCGATTCCAAATTGTTTTACGAACTGTGGACTTCATAACTGCTGCTCAAAATAACCTGTCCAGAAATTTCCAGTACTCATAAAAATGAGATTGATATATGGCCAGTACGTTTATATTGGCATCCACCCATTATATTACACATACAGAAGCAATAAATTCATGTAACATTTTTTTAAAATCTGTGGTAGGAATAAATTATACTATCACGTTTTCATATTTCTGAAACATCAAAGAATCATCATCTTCACAAATTTTCCTATGTTTTTTTATTTTCCTGAGTTCATTTACCCGGCTTTGTAAATTTTCACACCTAGAGTGCTCCTTCTATATATGCTTCGGCGTCTGACGGAATTATAGGTAGGTGCCTATTATTCCGTCTAATGAAATCTTATATTTTTATTCTAAATTTAATTTATAGAGAGTGACGCATGTTATAAATATACCAGTCCTATGGTACATCAAAAGTAACGCCTACCGATTACCATTGCGTGGTACAAATGGCGACAAACTTCATAAATATAAAAAGAAATGGAAAATGCCAAAATCAGTTCGTTCAAAAGGGGTGTCATGACTAAACTATGCAAGGATTACTGAATGATAACATGGCAAAGAGCAGGAAATCTTAAAACATAACTAACAACAACACTATAAGGGCAATCCCCCTCCCCACCAAAATGATAAAATTGGTAGAGGCCTGTTCAGCAGTGGCTTGTAATAGGCCGATTTGATAGATTTTTACTACAGAAATTCTAATAGCATATCGTGTAGATATTTAGTATCCTTGCACTCTTCGTAGAATCCTCTTTCATTATGATATTGTATTCGAGCTGCTTTCAAACCTCATCTGGATTTGAAGCCCGTCCTGTCAGGTTTACTTTTCCTTCCTAGGTGTCTAAGAGCAGCTGGTTTGGTTTTGATTTTCAGCATTGTAAGTAAAGTTGCCTGCGCCAGTGTCTTAGTCTGCAGATGCACCACTAGCAGTCGCGTTTGCCCTTCGGAACTTGGTGGGGCCCCTTGCACCCAACACGTAGGTACCACCCATGCACTACCTCGCACAAATAATATCTTAATATTATACTCGTTGTTTAGTGTCAGCAGTGCGATCGCTGCACCTCTGGTGTTGCAAATGTCTATAGGTTACGGTGACCAATTTCCATGGGCCTTATGCTTGTCTGCCACCTCAGTGGTATAAAAAGAATGCTCAAAGTTCAATTCATTCGAATTTTATCAATGTAGAGCCTACTTGAGTCCTAATAAAATATTCTTAGTACCTACTGGTTACTTTGGTCGGGTAAATATAGACAGATAAAAAATGTAAGAACATTACTCGTTTCAGATTTATATATTTTTAAACACTTGGTTCCTAGCGGAGTAGAATAGGGCTATTTCCCTTCCTATGTGGTAAGCTATTAACGATTTCTTTGTGAGTGAGCGCCACTTTATACCAGTGGTCTTTCTACGATTTGGATTGGACCACATGGCATTAAGAACAAAACCACAGTTGGGTCAAAACTCCCCCGGAGTCAACAAGAGATAAGAGAAGGACAAATAAGTTGAATAATTCATCTCAGTAGATTTAATAGATCGAAGATAGCAGTAAATTTATTAGATACTCGTAGAGTATATAGAACGCCAATTAAAATAATTTTTTTATTGAGAATAAAAACATTTCTGAGAAAGATAAATCTTTCAACACACCGATAATACATGATTTGAACTGAATTGAAAATTGGCATGCAACATTATTACTTGTAGCAATAATGTCCTTTCAGCTCTCGGACATTCACCTAGTGATCTTCACATTTATTCCCTGTCGTATTTGGCCGACTTATGTAACCCACTAAAGTACCTATAATGCGTCAAAGACAATAGATTGATGTCCCGTACTAATGGATTTAATAGGATCCTATAAAACACACAGGCAGATTTATTTACTTAAAACGAACAAAAATTTAATTAAAAAAAAAGTGTGTATACTTATGTACACGCCTTAGAAGTTATGCTGTTTTAGTCTAATAAGATTAGAACTAGTGTTACATATTATCCTACTTTAAAATTGAGGTAAAATACTTTTATGTTAAGTCAATTTATGCCTCTTGTTTGACCGAATACATTATAAGCATCAAAATATATTATAAACTAGTTGACGCCGGCGGTTCCGCACGCGTGGTGAAGTTTTCCATTTTCCATTTCCCACAGGAACTTGTTCCCTAGATGAATAGTAACCTATGTGTTATTCTGATGTGTAAGCTATATTATTGTAAAGTTTCATCTAAATCCATTCAGTAGATTTTGCGTGAAAGAGTAACAAACTTTCGCGTTTATAATATTAGTATGATAAACAGGGTCATTTGTAAAACACCAGCAACCTGCTACGACTAGGAAGCTAACATAATAAAAAATGTTCTATGAAGTGTTTTTCTGGATTTTTTAATTTTTGTTTATTTTTTTGAAATTGTTGATATTATTGTTTTCTTTTTTCAAATAAATCATATTTGATGTACTGATTAAATTACATGCGTACATTGCGACTACGCAATGTACGCATGTAATGTGTGTGGAGTTTAATAATATTTCACAGTTGCGTGTATTAACACGCAACTCATGAAAATCACATGGGATCGGGGTGGGTCGGTGATAACTCCTTTGAACTTGACCTTTTTCTATGCATTGATGCGCGCACGTCCATCGTTCATCCAGGAATGTAGTACGTGACAAAAAAGAGACCCAGGAGTTCTCTTAAGCGAATCCAAGAGCGAAAACCTATGGCGCAGTTCGAGAGTTCAATGTTTGATACTTAGTACGTTTCGTAACGAATTACCATAAGTGTTAGAACAAACGTTGTTGGTAATGACCTTGGCTATCCACTCCTAGCAGGTTGTTGGTGTTGAACAAATGACCCCATCTATTCAAAATCGGTTGGCACCATCTCACAGCCATCTTTCCGCCACCGCGTGCATTCGTTAGTCAAATCAAATTGCTCGTGCTTCCCCTGTTTTTTGTAACACATTTCCGTTCCTTTTACAACATTAGTTCTATAAAAAAATATCCAGCAACCGAGAGGAAATATGGTATAGGTATATCAAAATAGCACTAGAGTGGCGTCTGTCGAACTGTCGTTGAGAGACTTTTATTTTGCTGCGTCATCGTGAGAAGCGGTTGCGGTTTTAGCAATCAATAACTTTAAGCAGCAGAATCGCTATCTGCATTTTTATAGGTTACTAGGTGACCCCCACAGCTTTGCCTGTGGAATATTTCGACTTCCCGTCGCACTTATTTAAACCTGTCGCTTATAAATTCTACAATGATTCATGAAAATTTGCCCGATTTATCAACATTTATGACTACTGCTCAGCTCCGCAGTGTAGTAGCGTAATGATATATAGCCTATAGCCTTCCTCGATATATGGGCTATCTAACACAAAAATAATTTTTCAAATCCGACCAGTAGTTCCTGAGTTGAGTTCCTAGTTTCCAACCAAACAAACAAACAAACTCATCAGATTTCTCCCTTTAGGGTAAGGTAACAGTATATTTTATTTTTACTACTAAGGTCGCAGACATGTTTACGGCCTCATCGGATGGAAAGTGGTCACCGTAGCCCTTGGACGTTTGCAACAACAGGGGTGCAGCACTTGCGCTGCCGACCCTATGTTTGTTGAATGTATTCTTTTCTAGATTTTTGCGCTGTGTACATTCAAGATTAATCAGTATATTTATTTATCATCATCCAAGCGATCATCACTGACACGTCTATACCGTTTATCTCGGAGCCGTAGTCCGCATTACATTGGCATGCAAGAAGCTGGGCATCCTGGAAAAAAATATAGGATACTTTATTATCCTAGGAACAGGTTCCAGGTAAAAGGGTACGTTAAACTTATACCCAAACTTTGTACCAACCTCTTTGGCGAGCGTGGCACATTAAGGTCAATAACCCTCCCGAATTTATTGAGAGATGATACCTACGTCCAACAGTGGACTAGAAAAGACTTATTTGATTGAATGTCATTATTACTGAAAGAGGTTGATCTGATAAACCAAGAATTGAATTTAATTAACCGATGTTTGAATTACACTTGTGTTCAAGAATATCAGAGAGTTTTTGTTTATTATTAGCGATTCCGCAAAAATACGCGTAATGTTTACGGTACGATACTGTACGGGTTAATGCATCTAGTTCTACTGTTAGTTTCACGATAAAACAAATGGACGAAAATCCAGATTGTTCTACTCCGATATAAAAATAAATGTTTTGGGAAATATTATGCTGTGCACAGGAGCTATATGTCTGTGTGGTAGTCCCAAGCACGGAAAAGAATAATCGTCTCTGGTTACTTACTAATATTATAAAGAGGAAAGATTTGTAAGTTTGTTTGTAATAAAAGGAACGACAAAACTCAAAAACTACTGGGCCGATTTTAAAAATTCTTTCACATTTAGTAAGCTACATTCTTCGTGAGTAGCATAGTTTATATTAGATTTTCAAAAAGCTTAGGGTTCCGTACGATATCTCAAATAGGAAAACTTTACAACGCGGGCGAAGCGGGTATCAGCTAGTGAAATATATAATAAGTTTCTTCTTCTTCAACATAGTGTTATATCAGATGCTTCCAAAACTTATCCGGACTTGGACCCGTAAGTTCACCTTTATTTAGCTCCTAGTAGCAGCTATCATTCGGCTTTCAATATCGACATCCCAGAGCGCTTGCGTCGTTGCCTTTTCTGTTAGTCAGCAGGTGCACCGCTACCAGGTGCAGCAACTGCAAAAAACACTTAATATAAACAAGAAGAGGAAGTTGGAGTTACACATAACTCAAGTTTAAGGAAGGACAGTTTTAATTGCTGTTGAAATTCTAAGCCGGCCTTCAACTTGGTTTAACGACTGCCATTTTATGGGCCACCGGGACCAATGGCTTAACGTGTCTTCCGAAGCACTGGGGTGGGTCTAAAGAGCCGAATAAATTGAATAAAATGTGTCTATTTTAGATATTAAATTTTGAAGAAATTTTGAACCGTTGCCTTTTTAGTGAGGTGGTAACAAAAAGGCTAAAAGGTCTTATATGCTAGACACTAATTAGCACGACCAATTATAGTCTTGGTAGTCTCAGACTGAATAAATGTATAATGGAATTAATAAGAACTTTAAGAGAAGCGTGAAAAGGCAAATATATCTGCAAATATTAATAAATATATCTGGGACGTCGCACAACAGCCGTGCACCTGTAACGTCGGACAAAAATGCCTACGGTGAAATGTGGGCGCATAGTATGTCACGCAGTGTCACGCAGTATATTGTCACGCCTTTATCCCCGAAGGGGTAGGCAGAGGCATATTAAACGCCCACGTTTCACCGTATGTATTTTCGTCCCACGTAACAGGTGGTGAGCCATTGCCGTGTTGAAATGGACAGACGCAGGCTGTATCGACCTGCTGTTGAAATTTTTTAAGCTGCCCGTAAGTCCTTCAACTTGGCCTTCAACTTACTATATGTATGTAATGTACCTATTATTGTAAAGTCACATTAAAACACATTCAGTAGTTTTTGCGTGAAATGTTATAGTAGTAGGATATACCTATTAGGTACAGTAAAAACAAAAAACAAGAAGCACAAAGTGTGAAACTGTATCTATACACATAATGTATGTATAGTATTTATAATACAAAACTTTGCTTAATTATTTACAGAAACAAGTAGAAAATAGACTTGTTAATAATAAAATCAAGATAAACAGTTCTCTTCCCAGAAATATATACGTGGGTAAGAAGATAGTAAGCACACTCGTATGAAATATACTTCAATAACAAGACTGTTATTTATATACCATTAGTCATCATATATCATACAATCATAAAGCAACGGTCTACATACAACAAGCAACTTTAATATTATACCTAATTATTCGTATTTATGACAAAAGTGGGAGCAGGGTCGTTGGGCGGGCGGAACGGGTGCATATTACACGGTTTACCATCGCACACACTGCTTGTTTACGTTTTGCATAACCAAGTTTCAACTAAAAATACTTTAGCATCCTGCCGTTTGAGGCTCATGCGATTGGTCAGCGGTAGCACAGGAAATCGGGGAGGATTAGGGGGCCAGGGGCGCCCCGCTTACCTCATTCACCGCTCGTTTTATATGAAAGTATCAGAAACGCGAGCCTAAACTGTGAAACAGCAGAAATAACCCCGAACGGTGGAAACATCAGACTCGCGGGCAGTCGTGTTGTGCGTCTCATAGTGTTAACAAGTGACATCAAAAATGGTTCTGGATACAGAAGACTGGGTAGGTGTCTTTTGAAAATGGAATTAACAAGAACTCGGATTAATCATTATTTTACCACATAAAAACAGTTTTTAGTTCTCCTGAAGCCAGTTAAAAACAGTTTTTATGTGGTTATCAATTTGATTAGGATATTTTTTTCTATATCTATATATTTTAACTCAAAGACATCAACAGTGAATGTTAAAGAATATATGATAACAAGTGCCGTCAACATATTACTTTCTGAATATTTACGGTGTTACAATTGACTGACAGCCGGTGACATTAGAGCCATCATCGTATTTATTTTTCAACAGTTAAACTTTAAAAGACGACACGAAACAATGTTCACCTGTCAACGTAAAAATAAAACGAAAACTTGTGGACAAATTGTCTCAATGGTTGTGGAGACTTCTAAGATTGTATTAAATAACCAATTTAACTTAACGCTATTTTAAATGATTGTGGAAATAAAGAAATAAATAAAATAAATATCCATCACGCCTTATCTCCGAAAGGGTGGCAGAGGCATATTATATGCCCACTTTTCACCGTGTGGATTCTTGTCCCACGTAAGAGGTGGTGAGCCCATTGCCGTGTTGAAAATGGACATACGCAGGTTGTGGCTAACTGCTGTTGAAATTTTTTAAGCCGCCCATTAGGCCTTCAACAACAAGCACGGAAACGCTCGCAAATGTAAATGCCACAAAGTGGTCACCCATCCGAGGACCAGCCATAGTGAAAGTTGCGGAACTGAGTGATCGTTTACAGAACACTGAGACCGCGGGGCCACGAGCGCTTCATTGTGGAAATAAATTCATGGTAACATCCTTAAGAACTATTGATATGCAATACCGTCTAGGTGTAACTTTCATCGTATTCAATGAATATCACGAATTGATTGGAACTATTAGTTTCGTTATAAATACATACAAGTAGGTATGTATAACAATAATATCTAAACAAACTCTAAATAAATTAATGAACTTATATGTAGCTGTTTCCGTTCATTAAATAGTTGATGTAATTATGAATTAGGGTAAGCATTAATGAATTAACTCCTAGAACTTATAAACAATTTGTGCAAGAAATAAGAATTCTTAAACATAGCAGCAGTTGACAGTAGCAGCCAATCGATGTTAACCTAGTTTCCAAATTGGAAATGTTAGAAACGATGGGATATACACTCAGGAGATAAGAATTAAACGTGGGAGCACTTAAAATACAGCATTCTTAATTCCGTTATAAATCCGGATTTAAATAGAAAAACAAATATCGTGGCAATAAAAATAAATTAAGAACTCCCAGCTGGCTGAAAATCAACGTGTTTCAAAACATATGCAAAAGCGTAACGTCTATTTCAGTTTCAATTGCACATAAAATAAATTTATAATGCTTTGGTTACGCATTTCCACGGAAAACTTGCTCTATTCGCCTTTATTTATTCACGTAGAACATTGTGATACTAGTAAAAAAAAACTAGTTGATGCCAGCGGCTCCGCCTTCTCGTTCCCGTTTCCCATCCATTCAATTTTCTGTCCATTAAACCTTCATTAGAGTTCAAATTAATCGAATTGGTCAAGCCGTCTTCGAGTTTTGCGCTTAGCAACATAATTTGCTATTTGAGAGAGAGAGAGAGACGTTAAGAGAAATCTTATAGCTTTAAATAGAAAATCGTAACGTATTTCGGTTACGCGCCATATTGTTTTGAAGTGAAACTTCTTTATCGATGTATGAGAGAAATTTTATGCTAGCTGTAAAAATAAATGTCGTAAAGAAGTTTCACTTCTTACCTGTGTACTCTTTTACACATTTTATTATTTATATAGAATACATGTCGTGTCGTAATTACGATGATTTTAAAATAAAATCACAGAGACTTGCAGTGCAAGAACTTTTTTTCTTTATGTTAGTTTTTTCAGAGTTGCTTCCAAATCCAACCTTGATTTGGAGCCCTGCGTCCTTTATAATCTGTCTTCTAGGAGCAACTATTGTTTGTTTTTTTAATTTTCGGTGTTGTTGGTAGCGACTGCCGTCTGACCTCCCAACCTCGTCAGGGTGCCTACGTCGTTGCCTCGTCACCTTATCTACATTAAAAAAACTAAAACTTATACGTAATATACTTAGATATGATTCCCGCGGCTCTGATTGTGTGGTAAAGTTTTCCCACAGGAACTTGTTCCCGGGATAAAAAGTAGCCTATGTGTTATTCTGATGTGTAAGCTATATTATTGTAAAGTTTCATCGAAATCCATTTAGTAGTTTTTGCGTGAAAGATTAACAAACATCAATACTTACAAACTTTAGTTTTTCGTTTATAATATTATTAGGATAGTTTAGATGTTACTTATCTTTTTTATGAATAAGACATTTTCATTTTCAAGTCGTCTAATATCTGAGATAGATTTTCTAGATCTTTACGATTTTAATCCTTTATTTTAATATCATCCTATTTAAAATTACAAGCAATGAAAACTCTTTTCTGGTTCATACCAACCAGACTATTCATTCAACAAAACTTATAAAACTTGATAACTTCACTTAAGTATGTTAAAGTTTAAAAATGATTCAATATAACTTACTCGTATACATTCATAAATAATACAGACACTCTAAAACAAGTTAAAAATAAAGCATTTATTTCTGAACTATAACTCAGTAAGTTTAAAGAAAATCGTCGATGAATTGTATTTTTTTTTCTATTTATATTTAAAAACAATTAAATGAATGTAAAATTAATTAAATAAAAATTGTTAAAACGTGATGAAATGTAATTAAGTATAAAATAAAAATGTTAATAAGTATAAAAAAAATAACTATTTAAAAAAAATATCAATGAATCCGTTTGTTGTGTCTACGATATTTAGAACGATATATTTGTGCTTGTTTGTTTTATATTTTTAATTTTACTTTTCAGGCCGATGAGCTGCCCCCAGAACAAATAGCCGGTAAGTTCACTAACCTCGAAAAATCTGTAGGCGTGATGTTTTTAATCCCACATAAATAAATATTTTTAAAAAAATATGTATATTACATGGTACGCGAAAGATGATGAAAAATTGCAAACTAGGTATTGGCGTAGAGCCAACGCTACTACAAAGAATTAATTTAATAAAAATAATGGTCTCGTTGTAAGAATACAAAGCACTTAAATTTTGTATGCCGACTTAATTAGGAACATCAAACCAAAATTACAAACAACAGTGCCTTCTTATTATAGCACAACTTACGCAAAGTTTGTGTAATTTTTATTGAAGTCAAGAACGGACTCCGATTTTTGTGTTTGGCTTTGTCACAACCATTTTTTGTACTATGATTTTCTCGTAAAAATGATAATGAAAACATGAAAAATAAAAATATCCATATTCATGTAGTAAAAAGTAACACTTATGAATATCAAGATTCGGAAGCCAGATTTGGAAGGCAATGACAAAGTTGTTGAAAAGTTGAAGCTCTAGTTCCTTTTAAATCAATCAATCCATTTTTAAAACACAGTAGATATATAATTTAAAAAAAATTAAATACTTTTATCTATCTTCTAATACGGAAATATCTTTGGTTTAGTCCTTTTTAATGGATTTCAAATTTGGAGGAGGTTCCCCATTAGTATGCTTTTCGTTGTTATGTTTGTTACGCGATCCTCGAGCAATTTATGAATTGATTTTGTTGTTTTTTTATAGTAGGTAGTCTTCAGAGATGGTCCGATATAAATTGGTTTAGCGCTATTTAAATAGTTAAGTTTCTTAACTAAAATGTACACACAGATAAAATTTTGATTTGTTACACTTATCAATACAACCACCCACGTAAGAAGGACAAACAAACAAAAACACTTGCCCGCGTATAATAAATAAGCATTAAAATGTGGTAGTGTTATGAATTTATTGATGTCTATAAACTCAAATATAATAACTATAAGACAAAAATATTCCTGACTGTTTTGTCTTCACCTATTTATATATAGATTTATATCAAGTTCGTTTTTAAACGGTCTTGAAATATGATTCAGCGGAGAGCGTCTCGAACATTGATAATTACTAGTCTAGAAAAATTAAAATAATTTCTTATATAAACACAGACGGACGCATGTTTGAGATGTTTATTTTATTATAAGAAAATCGTTATTTTCCTCAGACAAAACCCATAAAAAACGTATATAGTTTTAGTGAATTTGTTTCGTTGGATCAAATCCCCGAAGGGGTAGGCAGATGCACACTTTACTTCCACATTTAACCGTATGCATTTTTATCCCACGTAACAGGTGGTGAGCCCATTGCCGCGTTTTATTGGATTATAAAAGATTAAATAATAATGTCCTCCCCTCCTTTATTATCGTTAGATATAAGGTTTTAATGATTGGTATATTATTATTTCACTCACTTCCAATAAATAAATATCCGTCGGAGATACGGCGTCAGAGTTAGTGACGATTAATAATTGTTTTTAAATTGACTTATAGACTATGACCATATAAAAAATATTTAAATTGAAAAAAAAAAAAAAATTGAAGCGCTCGTGGCCCCGCGGTTTCAGTGTTCTGTAAACGATCACTGAGTTACGCAACTTTCACTATGGCTGGTCCTCGGATGGGTGACCACTTTGTGGCATTTACATTTGCGAGCGTTTCCGTGCTTCGGAAGGCACGTTAAGCCGTTGGTCACGGTTGCCAGTAAAATGGCAGTCGTTAAGCCTGGTTGAAGGCCTTATGGGCGGCTTGAAAATTTCAACAGCAGGCAGCCACAACCTGCGTCTGTCTATTTCAACACGGCAATGGGCGCACCACCTATTACGTGGGACAGGAATCCACACGGTGAAAAGTGGGCATATAATATGCCTCTGCCACCCCTTCGGGGATAAGGCGTGATGGATGGATTTTAATTTTATTTTTAAATAAGTAAATATAAATAAAATATAGATAAAATTGAACAAGATCAAGATTCATATGACTGACCTAATATTGTATAAATTAAAAAAAATAACGTCGATCGAAACCGAAACAAACAAATTTATTTATAACACAGTGAAATGGGGAATCTTTTTCTTCGTACCACAATCTCAAATTTATCTAATTGGTTCTAAATGAGCTCATGGAAAACTTACGTCAAAGTTTTTTTTTCAACCGTGCCCATGCTCCATTAATTCTTTTTCAACTCGTATTCCGAGCTAAGTATAGTCAGAAAGTCGAGTAAAATATAGAACAGCCATTAATTGTAATAACAAATTGCACACAGAAATATATCGAGCATTTAGCTTGTAAACATGCTGTATATTATACGTTGTAAATAACATTTTGTAAACATAGATTATGGCGCAACCATGTACTATTTATCAAGATAGTTAAAGGTTTTTAAGATTTCGAGATGCGGTCAGAACCTACGCACGGCGAACGCCCATCCCAAAATACTTTTAAAATATTAAGTATGCGCCCGTTATAAATATTTTATTTCTCATTTCAAAGCGTTATTACTATTATTGAGAATTGGTAACATGAAAAAACGAGTATATCTGCTAAATACTCTACGTAAACTACAAAACAAATGGTAATATTAATCAGGGCCTACTTACTTACCTACCTACTTGTTAATCCCTTTTCATATAAACTTGTCAGAATTGTGAAAAATTGTGAATATTTATCCCGGGACATTTTATTAATTGTGAGGTTGATGTTGTGAGTTTTTAGGAGGTTTTAGGGGGTAATATCTAGAAACCAATTTCGACAAATGCTTTCAATATTAGAAAGATTCTCCATTAGTGCTATTAGCTACTTTTTATCCTGAGATGGGATCCTATGATCCTGTAGGAAATGGTAATGGGAAATCTTCGCCGCGCCAGCGGAGCCATTAGCTAGTATTAGATACAAGTGTTTTCATTCACACATTTAACAATGCAGTGATATGTAACAGTATCTGTGACTGGCCTCCGCAACGGCTGAGCTATTACATATATACCACAGTACTATAAATGTACTTTGAATATATTGTATTTTTTGTATATTTGGAGGTAATGAAAATAGGCCGTGCAGTATGTTTCAACTGCCCTTTTTAAAAAATGATGTAGTATTTTTGCGTGCACAATATCCAAATAATTTATCCGGTCATTTAAGTGAAGTGTACGTGTCGCTTTGACATTTTATTCTGCATTTGTTATGTTAGTAACACAAAAATGTTTGCATGCAAAATTTAACAATGTTAATTTTACATGACAGAACAACGTTTACCGGGTCAGCTAGTTCTTTCATCATATTTTAAGATAATTTTTCAAAATTAGCTACTTAGTGTAATTCTTTTTCAATTGTGTTGAAACATTTACCTTCTTCTTCTTTATCTTATTGCATTCTCTATTTGTTTTAAACTCTGTTTGAATTTGGAGCATCGGGTGTACTTTTTTTATTTAAAGGCTAGGAACAGCTTTCAGTTGTCTCTTTATTTCCGGTATTGTTGGTTTCTGACCTCCTGACCCCGTAATTAGCATGTCCACCTCTAGCAGGTGAGGTAACCTGAGCCCTAATGGTCTTAGTGGGGCCTCCTACTCCCATTGTTATTGGTCAATTAACCAACAAGAACAATTTATTTACGCCCAAATATAAGTACAACTTTCCTGTTGTTTATTGTCGTGTTGTATTATTTATACGGCCCACATGACGTAAATAATTCATATTATTGTAAGAAGCATAAGCTCAAACATAAACATTCGTAACAGTTGTTATTGTTCGCGAATACTGAAATAACTTTGGTCGTAATAAACATTAATGTGGTTGCACGAATTCGTTAAGCATTCAATTAGTCACTGTTTGGATTTAGAAACGAAAAATCGGTGATATCTTTGTTACTAGCGACATATTTATTTATTTTATCGTATTTCCAGTTGATTTTTCACCCGTCTTACCTTTAACCATCGTCTAAATCAGAAACTTGTACGGTAGAAAGATGTGACGAGATGAGATGATGACTCATAATTGAGGTTAGCCTAGAAGAACTTGAAGGCCCCACACACACTGCGAGGTTTTCTTGATCTATATTAATATATAAACCGAAAGAGTTTCTTTGTTTATTGAGGAACTACTGGGTTAAATTCAATATTTTTTTTATATCGATAGCCGATTTAAGGATGAAGGCTATTGGCTATTATCATCAAGTTGCTACCCAGAAGAGCGAAACGGTAATCATAAATGTCTTACATTAGGTATTGTCAAATTAATAAACAATAAGATTAAATGGAAACCACGGGGCTTAAAGTACATTACGAGCGAAGCCGCGAGGTCACCTAGTTCTTAAATATTGGTTGTAAACACACTATCGGTAAAGATATCGGTTAAACAATGACGACAGCGAGTTTTATCTAGTTTTCACACTACATTGGCAAACTTCCAAGCTTCTGCCACGCTAACATCACGCTCATTTTATGATACGCTCAATAAAAGGCATTTTGCTGCAGCTTTGTGATGTATTTAATGGCCGACGAAATCTTAATTATCTAGGAACAGGAGAACAAGAATTAAAAGGAAAGCCATTATCGTTGGTAAAATCGATATTTGTTTATTCTGTCCATTAAAATGTGAATCGTAAATAAGTCCATCTCGAATTTGCTAAATCGATAATTCTTAACACGATATCAAAAAAATTCAACAGCAGGTCGCCACAACCTGCGCCTGTCTCTGATTTGTAAGCTATCTGCGTGTGTGTTTGTGTGTGTACAAATATATCTTCACGCTGTATCCCTGGAGGGGTAGACAGAGATACGGACGGATGTTTATCATTATAACTAACTATTTTCACTGAAAGGTAGTTCACTGAGTCTGAAAGGACAGATCGCCAGGCTTCGCGATCCATGCATTCTTTCGGTTCCTGCAGATTCATTAATCGTTTCATACGTGCACTTCTGGGTATCCCGAGTAGTTTTGACTATGTTTTTTATTATAATTTCTAGTAATCTATTACTGTTAGCTAATTCCCGCCCTCTCTGACCAAATGTTAGTTTTAATGAGTTTAGCTCAGAGCTCCCAGTGGCTGTTAACCAAATATTTTAGCATATACTTACCTATTTGGACACTATTTCATTAAAACGAATAACATGATAAATTTACATCAATTTGAATATTTCATGCTGGTAATGTAAAATATGTCTAAGATGTTATAAATAGTACTAAGTATTATAAAGCAAAGCCTTCTAATTCAGTAATAACGCAACATTCTCTACATCGGTTCGTGACCTAAAAATGATCATTACTGCGGGCTGCCATGATAACTTTATTGTGATTTCACAACCACAATCGTAGGTTGATATTTAATAAAAAGCTAAAGTCCTCTGAAAAAATAGCAATAAAACTCAGGGATCTTGGCAACAACTGCCAAGAACTCTTGACGATTAAAATTAACGCTGGCAAAAATAATAAAAAAAAGTTTAAAACTATTTTGATGCCAAATATCATAGTGAACAGCTGCACAATTTTGTGAG
The DNA here is from genome assembly GCA_948477245.1 of Thumatha senex. Taxonomy (NCBI): domain Eukaryota; kingdom Metazoa; phylum Arthropoda; class Insecta; order Lepidoptera; family Erebidae; genus Thumatha; species Thumatha senex. Next base: position 11,576,095 of record OX419729.1, on the reverse strand, counting down.
ATGCCGTGATATCACGGTCCGCTGCTAATAAAAAAATTGTAGAGGTAAAAAATAAACAGGGAACAGTAATTATATGATCACAAAATTGTTTCTTGATCCTCTACTCTTCTTAAATTTAATTGCGGTGGTCACAAATCCACCCACGTCAATCTGTCAAGTTTTCTGATAATATGTGCTTCCGACTTGCTGATGTAGATTTATTATTCTGTCGCAAAGGAAAATTTAAAATAATTCTACTTCATTCACAGCGCGTTTTATATAATGAGTTAATAATTGAAATAAGCGTTGGAATGTGTGATTTAGAAGCTCTTTTGCAACTAAGATTAACGATGTCATTTTGTTTATGTATGTTGTTAGATTGCAATTTTATTTCTCACTCGTGTTAATGCGTATGCAGTGAGCCAAGGAGTGGCCTCTGAGTTAAATGTGTCATTTCTAAAACGGATGTTTATTAATCTGAAACGGTGCACTGTATTTTGTGCGTACTCCAGTTTTCAATATTTTGTAGCTACATGGACGCTTCTATGTTATTTTGTAAAATTAAATAAATGAAATGCTGATTGTGTATAAGTTTAATATTGTGAACCATACCAACATGTTAAAAGAGCATGCACTTGCGTGGAGTTTCTTGCTAGATTCTTCTCCATGAAGAATCCTGGCTGTAAGGGCAACTGTTAACTTGAATCGCTCTCATTTTAATTATTGTCATTGCTATTCATAATATTTATTATTCTGATTTTAAGCACGTGAGGTGAAAAATGTTTTGTCTTAATTGGGACTTCTTTAACAACTCTTGCAATATAATATGTGGTAGAGTTGGTAGTCGTTTTTTTTACTGCTATAATGGTTCCAAAAACCCTTGCTCTCTAAGTAAGAAGTCTAATATTCAACGGTTTTCGACCAATGGTATTGATAATATTTAGGTCAAATGATGGAAATTTTTGCTGTCCTTAGAAATAGCGGACACATCAAACCAAATCGGTCAATCGGACACGTCTCTTCACATTCTTTTTGGGCTACTAGGGTTACGCCTAGTCAATGTTGTCTCTGGTTTAAAGTACTCATCCTTCAATTTATTATTTTAATATATTATTATTTATTACTTCGAATGTATTCGTAAATAGTATTTACGATATCAACATGGAAGACCTCGTAGGGTCTATCTGAGTATATCTGTTCTAACTTAGGGCCGTATTCCAGAACGTTTCTCAATACTCAATCGACGCTTGAAATTAGATTTTATAAGGCAAAAACTAGCCTCAAGCGTTGATTGAGTATTGAAAAACGTTCTGGAATACGGACCTTAGCTTTAGAAACAAGATTTATTATCGATCAAGAAAAAAATTTAAAACAAAAATAGAAACCGAAAATTAATAGTAAACTTGTAATTCGAAAAGGATTATTGTTGATTTTAAAGATTTTTCAGCCATTTCTTAAAGGAAGGTTACCGACTATGAAGTTTTTATGTACATAATTAAACTATTTTTCGAGTAATTTTTGTTTGGAAAGTATATCTCGTGTACTTTTAAAGTTATTGCAATTTTAAAAGTGTGTAACTTACTTTTGCAGGACAGCCTAAATTTCTATGTAATTTAGTTTTATCTTCACGCTGTAACTCTGACTACCCCGTCAGGGATACAGCATGAAGATAGTTAGTTAGTTTTAAAAAAAATGAAAAAGTATGCTACTATTTGATTTAGATGTGATATATTGACTGTTATTTTAGTAAATTCCCGGCACGAAGTAATATCCATTTCCGATGACTAAACCTCTCTAATAATTTTTTTATCATAATTTTCTTGACTTAGTTTGATAGTCGTTATAACGAACGTGCGGCATAAAATTTTATATAAATATAAAAGAATCGGTTGAAGTTAGTACGATATGATTCACCTGGATGATAAATTGGGGAATATTTTATTCAACTCTTTTAATCTAGTGTAAAAGGTTTGTATAACTGTCACTTCAAAGCATATAATGATGAAGAATTACAGGTAGTATGGATGAAATTGTGTACCTACTGTCTTTAAAATATACCAAGATAATAGTTCAAAAACTAAAACCAGGTTAACTAAGTAATGAAATATCTAGTAAGTTACATGTAAATATTTTGAAATGGGGTATGTAAATAAAACTTTTCATGTAATATCGAACACGGTAAATCTTGCTACTTATCGTTGACCAATTGTATAGGGATCCTAAAAATCTTAAGGTCTCTATTGATCCTCTGGCGTTCAGTATCATAGGGAAGTTGCTATTCATTTCAAACTATTTCAGTGCGAGACAAATTCAGAGGACATAACATAAAGTTGTAACAAAATTGGAGCTTACCTTTTAACAAAATATGTTCTGGTATTTGAGTAATCTTGATATCATTTTTTCGGTGTTTTTGTTATTTATTGTTGTCCTACTTACGAGCGGTGCCCCACGCGGTAATACTCACGACCACGCGGCGGCCGGTAGCCCGATGCACCATGCTCCTGCCCCGAAATAGCTGCGTTGCACAACTTATTCGCATCTCATCTCAGTGCAATGAACCTATGTCCTAATCTTATAGCTAAGCGCGTTGTCGGGTGATCAGTATACCTAGTTTTATTGTCAGTGCAACACTACTTTGGTCATCAAAAACGATTTCTCACCCAAAAGTAGCTTAAAACCTTACCAAGAATGGCACATCATTCGCTAAACATTGAAGGTGCACATCGAAACGCGGAATTACAATCCATATAAATTCTTTATTGGTTACGTAAGGTTTTCTGGTTACATTAAAGCAAGTTTCGTTTGTTCCAGTCCTACGCAAAGCGTTCGATGGCTTCGACCACAACCGCTCGGGCAGCATCCCATGTGACTTTGTCGCGGACATTCTTCGGATGATGGGGCAGCCCTTCAACAAGAAAATCCTTGAAGAACTCATCGAAGAGGTAGATGCTGATAGTAAGTACTGATCTGTATTTTAATTCTATTCTATCTTTTCTTCCTTTCGTGCTCATTGTTAATTTCTCGCTCTCACTACTTCTCAATTCACGAGGCGCTGCGAATGATGGCTATTACATAGAATACATACTAATCATCTTTTTACTTGGACTAAACAAAACCTAAAGAAGCCTGGCGTAAAAAAGACAGGCAATTTAAGAGCCTAAAATATTTTATTAATCACGACGACTTATTTATTACGACAAAATAATTGTGCAAGATTTTTTTTTTTCGTGTGGAAATCCTCATGGATGCTATGCCGGACTCCTACCGACTAAAACCACACGTTACCCTTCTATCTGTCTATGGCCAGGAGTCCCGGGTGAGCCCTCGGAAGGATAACCCCAAGGCTCCCGACATACCTTGTCCGCTAGCGCAGGCTCCTTCAGGGGGGGTTCGGGTGTGTATCCTGCCTCTTTGGGGGGTTCGAGTGTTATCTCGCTTCTTTGGGGGGTTCGGGTTATAGACCACTACCTCGAGGGAGTGAGCTACGCGCGTGTAACCCTCACGCTACGCCACCTTGCCTGGCCTGCTTCTGTAAGCACGGCGAGCAGCCCGCCCACCGTACTCAGGCCCCCGGTCACGCCGGCCGGTAGTCTTGGGCGAAGACAAGTCTGCGGCGCCCTCGTCGCAGACTGCGGAACTCGGGTGGGAGAGTTCTTTCTCGCTCTTTCTCCGCCGCCTCTTTTGCGAGCATGACTTGCTCGCAAAAAGACGCAGCGGCGTCCCACTTGCTCCCGCTGGAGATCATGGCTCTCACCATGGTCTCCAGCGTGAGAATGTCCACGCCCAGACCCGCAACGAGGTTTCGGCGCTGCATCTCCTACGCTGCACACTCTGCCAGCGTATGCAGAGCCGTATCCTCGCTGCAGTCCGTACAGTGCTGGCACTCTGGTGTTACCTCCCGGTGTATACGCCACAGAAACTTACCGAAGCACCCGTGCCCGGTAAGTATCTGTGACATCCGGTAGGTGAGGCTGCCGTGTTGCCTCTCCAGCCACTCCTCCATGACCGGTCATGGAGGAGTGACTATAATATAGTATATTATGTATGTATTGCGACTTGAGCAACCTAAGTGGGGACATACCACAATTGAGGCGATGAAGCCGGCTTCACCGCCTCAATTGTGGTATGTCCCCACTTAGGTTGCTCAAGTCGCACCTTCCATGTCTCCATGAGCTCCTGGCGGAGCAGGAATCGCTGAGCCTCGATTTCTCGGGGCACAGGCCTATTGTTCCGCTCCAGCGCCTCCTTGTGCCATTGATACAACGACGCAAGGGCCCTCGCTTCCAGGTCCCATGGAGGGGTCCCGGCTAGGAGACATACCACCTCGATGGAGATCGTGCGGTACCCTCTAATCATCCTTACGGCCATTGTCTTCAGCAGACTATGTAAAATAGCTACTTTGGTGGCCGTCAGGTTTCTCGCCCATACTGGGGCCCCATATAGGGCCATGCTCCGCACGATGCCGAGGTAGAGTCTCCTGCAGGGAGCGTAGTAGTTATTAGATATCAAAACTTTTTACTGTAGTGTTATATGTATATTAGTAGTACTTATATCATTGTTTAGGTTTTCAGTAGTTCAATCCCAGATGCTTCGCAAACTTCTAAGACTATTGTATTTTTAGTATACGTAAAGCGATTGTAACATATAAACTTTTGTAATTTCAGAGTCGGGTCGTCTAGAGTTCGGAGAGTTCGTTACGCTGGCCGCTAAGTTCATCGTGGAAGAAGACGCTGAAGCCATGCAGAAAGAGCTCAGGGAAGCTTTCAGATTATACGACAAGGAAGGTGAGATATTAGTAATGATGAGATAAACAGGGCTTCTCCCTAATTATGTTACGGAAGACATATACTCACTTACTGGCTGATGCATTTTCTGACCAAGACTGAAAAAAAAGTATGAATGATGGTCTGCAGAGTTAAGCAACTCCCAGGGTTGGGAAGTTTGAAACCTACCTATCTTTATCAGGTTACAAACATGATTTAATAACAAACAGCTTTTTTTCTGTTTTTATATTTTCTGCATTCTCTACCAGTTTTGAACTATATTCCAATTTTCGAGTAGCTCAACAGGAAACTAGTTTAGACATACAAGAAAGCAGTTTAATAAAACATGTTAATTTTCTCGCTATTTTTTCATTACACTATATTTATTATATTTATATTACTCGGGCCTTCACGCGAAGTAATATTTATTTACTTACACTGATGAAGTCCGGAGGTAACTAAGGGCTACGCGTTCGAAACGTCGCCCGTGTAAGTAACTAAATATTATTTAGAATAAAAACATGGTAAAATTTATAAAAGTTTAATAGACGGGCATACTCGTATTAACCACTTAAAGTCAAACTATTGTACAAAAGGCAACCTTATTGCTTGTAAAACTAAAAACATGTAATCTCTTTTTGCCTGGTCAAATGAAAGTAAAATTCAGAATTCAAGGTAGAAGCTTGGGTCGCAACGCACGCATAAGTGAGATTATATTTAGATATCTTGAATAATAATTTATAGGATGACTACTGTGTAGCAGATGGCCAATAAACCATGATTATCTAAAGTAGCCTCTATTTATGTCTGTATCCGGATCAGGTCAATGCCAACTGTTTTTTATTATTTATTATACGTCTTACAGAACTAGTAACTAGAATAGAGGTACAATTTTGACGCATTTTAAATACAGTTAAGAAGTAAATTCATTAAAGAAACTCTTTAGAAATGATCTGCAGCCATTGTGAAATAATATTAATTTGTAAATAGGCCATTAAAAAAACCTTTCCTAAGTTTCTTGTCGGTTTTTTCTCAGATGGGCCTCGTTCCGAACCGGTGGTCACGTTAAAAGTAGTAAATTTATCTATAGTTCTCACTAGAAATATGTATCGTACTATATAATATATGTATGTATGTAGTATCTATGACATTTTCTATGCATAATAAAGATATTTTTTTTTATAATTATCTTTATATAAAGATTTTGTGCAAAACAATACCTATTTTACAGAAATGTATTTATTACAAAGTTTGATAAGACAACTAAGATATTTTAAAAACGGATGTACCGAATGTCACAATCGAGAGCAATATAATTATCTCGACTACAAGTTTGGCACCGCTCTCGTCTCATACATTTTGATGATAATAACTTCAACTACTAAAATTAGATATTTAATACTGATTCGTCAATATTAATCGGAAACGGCTTTACTTTCCAAATTATCGTTTCATATGTCAAATACCACAATATTTGTTATAGATTGGACTTGGCTTACATACTGGAAGAGATAATAATGAAAGTAACTCTATTCGTGATATTGCCAACGACATAACATACAATTTATTATTTTCCTGCGAAAGTTAATTCAGAAATAAAATTCAAACCCCGTTATAGCTTTCAAAAACTTTCTTAATTGATGCCTTTGTCATACGTAATGACTATCAAAACAGATATATTAAAATAGCGTAAGGAATACTCATATTTGTGACAACCTTCATATCCACAATTATTCTTATATGAAGTATCATATACCTACTTCGAATAAGCTCCAAGAGACATAGCTGGAAAAGCCTCATGTAAAATAGATTATACCGATTAATGGGGATTAATGAACTGGCCAAGCGACTTGCACAAAAACTCCGCTGTAGAGGCAGACTCGAAAAGTCGTTGTTGTATGTGTTGACCTGGGTCAGATTTGCCTTTTGCGTGTTGAAGACCGTATGAATTTGATGGAAAAGTAGGCAAGCGAAAACCGGACTTCGAAACGAGAGATAATGATGACGACGATGTCATATTTTAATATAATTCATTCGGCATTTTAATCTAATTTTAATCTAATGACGGCTACCTATAAAGATAAATGTAATTCATTAAACAATCGACTCGTTGGGACACTCTGAAATCTTTTCTTACATATGTATTCTCCATTATTTTCTTAGTTTTGCAATCATGTTATGATCTATGCAAAATAAGGAAGCTTATATTTCCAGGCAATGGCTACATTCCCACAACGAGCTTACGCGAGATCCTCCGCGAATTGGACGAACAGTTGACCGAAGAGGAACTTGACGGACTAATCCAGGAGATCGACACTGACGGTAGCGGTACCGTAGACTTTGATGGTAAGGCTAAATAAATGTACTATTTTTAAAGAATTGCCCATCAAGTGACGTCTTTTGTTAAATACCTTGTAATCCACAGTCTGCCTATTCATTTCTGTCTATAAAAGCCTACCGCTGGACCTAGGCTTTCCTCTTTGAGCACATCTTCATAACCCCCTACAATATCTCACGTTGATCGAAAGAATATGTCGACTTTTCTTTACTTCACTTTTGTGATATTATTCCTTATTCGTTTTTTACGGGATGGTATGATATGGGGTGGTGACATCTGTATTCTATTCTGTCACCAGACGTTTAGTCTATATAGTCTTTATCTTTTCGGGGGCTCAAATCTATTTTGCAAAACGAAACGCATTCTAGTGCTGTATAAATTGAGCAAAACACTCAATTTATTGTACATTTCTTTTTTCCAATAAAATCTCGTAGTCAAAAACAAGTAACGCTTGCGAGGGAAGGAATCAGACGACTTCTAAACCGAAACTAGTTTCAAAACCGAAAGTGGTAGAAACTTTAAAATCTCCTATGTACGTATTCATGGTGTCCTGCATTATGTTTGTCTCTATGTTATAGTTCTTGAGAATTAGATACGTCGGACGGACGGACAGACTGATCCGTTTTATAAGACTTTCCAAAATTTTAGGGTTTAGAGTTTAAAACTAAGCTGTTAACGTCAATAAAGTATATGTGTGACATTACTTACTTAGGACTAAGACTTACTTTAGACTTACTTACGAACATAAATAGGTATCTCTAATCGGGTCTTTTTTTGGTTTCAGAATTCATGGAGATGATGACTGGAGAATAAATATGTATTTCGCTTTATTTTTATATATTTATATGATCTAGTTAATCTAAGGCATCTATATTCCGGTTCTACAAGTTTTGGGTCTTGGGAAAATCGCCTGAGATCTCTTCATAATGGCGAAACACATCACATTACGTTTCATTGATCAATATCATTAAAAGTATTATGTATGTATTGTACAAAATAATATTTTGTTCCTGTTTAATTGATGTGTGTGATTGTGTATTAATGTTTATATCTAATTTATTAATAAATCTTTTATTCTATTAACTATGTTTGAATGAGGTCTTTAAAACCACTACATCGCACCGGATTTAGAACGCAACGTGTATACGACGCATTCTTAAAATAATCTTCGTGTAGAGAATTTGAGATATCATTTTAATTTCTTAAGATTCATGATAAATATAATGACTCCCCTGTTTTTAAAGCGGGCGCCAAATTGTCCTAGATATTCGGATGACATATAAACTCTAGGATGCTTGGCGGTCTGCCAGAATCTAGTAATGGCACCATTGAAGATAAAATTCCGAGTTTAAGAGGTACCTATATTTTATAACTTCAGATTATATGTAGGCTCATTAAAACTCATTGTTTTTAATAAGTATTTATTTATTACGAAATTCTTTGTTCATCGTTTTCATATGATCAGGTGCACCAAGTGGTAACATTTATAACGTTATCATATCTTGGGTCATTAATACATAGACATAGGGAGGATTATTTACGACTTTATGACACATTTACAAATAATACATTCTTATATTCCTACAATATTCTTTGACATTAACATAAAAATAGTTTTTATGGCTTTCATATTTGTACCTACCACGTTAAAAGAAAACAAAAAAAATGGGGATAGTATCTTGTTTTTTTTGCTTTTGTAAATGCCTATGTCACGCAATAGAAACCTTCCAGATTATTTTTATAAATTACATAATGAAATATAATTTATCTATTGAAATCTTTAATATTATCCCACTGGGCATATCGGCATAACTATGCGCAGATAGGGTAGGCTATAAATATGTAATATGTATTTATCATTTCATAAATTAACCTATCTATACAATAATAATATAAAAATACATAAGTTCGATTACGTATACCCCGTGGTAGGCACCTTGTAACAAATTAAACAAAATTTGCTCAACATAAAAATTTACTTATCAAATTATTTATACCAAAATAAATCTCTTAAATAACTTAAAAGCCTACATAAAACGTAGACCTTGCTTAAAATAATACGAATTAATATGTACGTAATAGTAATTACACAAGAAGTCTTGGTGAATTAAAATCAGATTAAATAATACAAAGAGAGAGATAATTAATTCCACTAAGGGCCACCGCATTCTATACAAGCGGCACGCTATGATGGCCGTTTGAAATATTACAATAATGCAAAAAAAAAAACGATTTTTATGAAATACTACACCTTACGCAGTTACTTTTCAAATTTTTTGGTTTAAGCATATATTTAGGGTATTTTTTAATAATATCAATCTGAAATATATTATTTTCCTGAGACGAAACTGTGAAATGAAAGGCCATCATAGCGTGCCGCTAGTGAAGTTACTGTTAGTATCTGCAACCGGCGAATGTGTTGCTTTTTCGAAGCTAAATACATCGATACAGAGTCAAATCGCGGCGTTCTTCTTAAATTAATAAGGTAGATTGATTCGTCTCACCCTAGAATATATAGTAATACCTAGATACCTACATAGGTACACAAGACAACATCGCGCCTTGGTAGGGTACACAAAGGTCAAAGCACCCTATATACAATATTCTTAAACATATTATTGATTAGGAGCATTTTTTAAAGGACTACAAGTGATTGATTATTTATGTTCGTACTTTTATTTATAATAATGTGACCAACCTAAAAGGTACGTTTTTAATAGAATATATTTTACATGCTTTTAAATTTTCGCAATGCACAATAAAATTAAATACGAATTACTGTTGAACTTGCTTGACGTTTCAACTGCGTTTCACCACCCGTGGTCACAAACAGACTGAAAAAGGTGGTGATACTACTATTGCGAGATTAAATCATCTAAATCTACACTCATATTGTCCACCTACTTACCAGTACAGAATGGACTAAAACAGGGAGATTCATATTATTCTTTCGCTTAATCGAAGTCCACCGCCTCTTCAGTCTGCTTGTAACTTTGGCAGGAGCAGGCAATCGAATTCAAGGTAATGAGGCATGACTGACTTAATACTTGTAGTTCGTATTTAATTATAAATTTTACATCCCGTAATATACATATAATCTTTACTTGAAATCAATAACACTTGCATTAAGTCACAAAGTGTCCAGTAATTATATTTCTGGCGTGTTCCAGCAGCCTGTTTTCTTTAATTTGAAAATAAAACAAACATTTTGAAATTAGAACTTGGTGACTAAAGAGTGAAATCTAAAGCATCTTACAGGGATATAAGTAAATATTGTATATGAAAGCTAGTATGATTGAAAAATGAGGCATTGACAGATATTCTTATCACAATTTAGTAGACTTTTAGGGTACCGCAAACTAGATACCTACTTTTGGCTTAGGCGATCGGTGATTTTTCGACTGTATCGATGCTGTATCATGTGCGTTATGGAACATTCAATCGCTGCATTTAGCAAATAAATCGCCGGTCGTCAATGCTAAAGTAACAAGTATGCAGTATCCCTTAGACGATGGCACTCACACATTCACAAGGATCAATAAGAATTCGACGTCATATATTCGCCAAAACACATTGCTATTAATGCCATATATTTTAACGTTATTACAAATATAAATAGTATTGATAACAAAATTCGTTTTCAGAAACATGAGAATAGTTATGTTAAAGCTAAAATTGAAGAAAATTTCACGCTGATACTATGACGAACGGTTTGGACGATATCGATAAATTATAATTGGTGATGATATTTGATGACATAGTGATAAATGATTAATGGTACAGTCAGTCAAGAAAATTGTTAAAAAGTTACAGTGAGGTAGGTACAATTATAGCTTTTTAACGAAGTTGACATGTTGTCAGCTGTGGGATGAAATGTAATACAAATGTATCTCAAGTGTAAGGTGGTAAACCAAATTTTAGACTGACCGTCCAACTTTTAAAATGCCACCGGATACATGGAAAACGTAGTGTCAGGCCATACGTCACTTTTTACAGTGAGATCTTTTTTGGAACCAGAGCCAGAGATTCGCTTTATCAGACTGGTAGGGGTGCAGCTGTTACAGTTTGGGTGCTTTTCGTCCACGTTCGAAGCGACTGCCAGACTGACCTTCAAAACCTTTAGTTGATTGATAGTGGATGATGGATGACGTTTCAAAAAGATGACACCTGTATATATAGTGGGTATTTCCGTTACTTTGACGTACAATATATCCTTTACAGTAATTTGATCGACTTCGTCTCGTTACAATGGAGTATATTTGTAATAACGGCTAAATATTGTGAACAGACAGAAATACACAGATTTTTTTTCAACTAGAAATTACATTATAACATAGGTACATCATAGTCAATTAATAAAACAATTCATTGGTAACGTATTTAACAACTAAACTTTACAAAGAGTCTTTCTATAACAGCTATTTATCTTAATTGTTAAAGTATAAATCATTACGTGTTATGAATAAGTATATGTATGTACATCTATACATATCTCTCACAATCTCTTTAGCATCTTGGCTTCACGTAGCTAGATTTATCTAAGATTTCGTAAAGAACTACCTACAGATGAGATCTCAATTTGAACTAAGCATATTTTACTAAACGTCCCTCACTTGAATGTCTGAATATTCAAAGCTAATTATATCACATTTTTTTCAGAAACGTTCAGTATTACAATGCAATAAATAAAATTAGTAATTTATTTTTAATAACAAATATTATAGTGTTTGCCTATCACATAAATAGTAACCAGCCAACTGAATGCACAATAATACTTTAGAGTAAATATATATTATGAAGACTATAGCAATACATTTACTATAATAGCAATCTGTAATTATAATTCCAATTTCAAAGAATTATCACATACTCTACTGGGATAAGTGAGTGGGAGATGGTTGGTATTGGCGAGGCAAAAGTGAGTTTACATGTGGTCTTAGCTATAATATTCTTGTTTAACTAACTACAAATAGTTTTATAAATACTGTTTAAGTAGATAGATCTTCATTCCTTTAAAGCTGGCTGTATCTTTCAGACGCAACCCACGAACAATTCTGGTGCGATATTTTTATAATACTCTAAAACAAGAAAAAGACAATTATTACTTAGGTATCAAATTGAAGCTCTGTAAGTTTTAATACGGTGTTAGGAGTTTCTACCAAGATCTATAGGTTCGAAGCCGATCTCTCGTAGGTCCTATTCAGTGCATTCAATGACAACAATAACTCCCACAAATACTCTCACAATTGTGATCCATCTCACCATCCCCAAAGGGATGGTAAGATGGATTACATTACGATGTAGTATGCTATCGTACCTTAAATTACTCATTTTTTTATGCCACTGATGTGGCAGACAAGTGTACCTCCTGATGAAAAGTGGTTACCGTTGATAGGGCGGACTAGCGGCTATAGCAATTAATTAAAACGTAAATAATACTTGAATACATTGTGTTAACTTGTATATGAGAAAAATATAATGACACAGTACATCAAAATAAAAGAACATAATACAAAATTCAAATGCAGAACATCATAGACAAATATACGTGGACAGCATCACGACCTTCCAACACCTTCTCCTGATGTTCACTCATGTTACCGAGACACGTTTCTATACATGCATTAATCTTGCACACTGTCTTTCAAACTTTAGTTTTGACAATGGTTTTGTAATTAAGTCAGCTAACTGAATTTCTGTGGGACAGTAGCTAATATTTATTAATCCATGCACGAAGTGTTCATGTATAAAATGATACCGCACGTCTATATGCTTTGACCTTTTGTTGAAGGATCCAGACTTCACAAGTTGAATCGAACTTTGATTATCAACATGCAAATTTATTTTTATGTCCAAACCGGTTATTTCTTGTAATAGAGATTTCATATACAATACCTCTTTGCAGCAGTCTGCTGCGGCTATGTACTCGGCTTCAGTCGAAGATAGCGCTACTATAGGCTGCCTCTTGCATGCCCTTGATGATATTGGTCCATCGGCTATCATAAGCACGGACCCAGAAGTGCTTGTTCGCGTCAATGGGTCTCCAGCATAATCAGAGTCGCTGTAAGCATCAATGTTCTCTATCGGTTTGTTTCGTTTAAACAAAATGCCTTTCTCTTTGGTTCCCACTAAATATTAAAATATTTTCTTGACTTTTGTGACGTCTTCTCTAGTGGGGTTTTCGACCTTCCTGCTAACTCGATTGACCGCTTGTGCGATATCTGGTCTGGTTCTTGTAGACAGGTACAGTAAACTTCCCACTGCTTCCCTAAAGGGATATTCCTTCTCCTGGGCAGTTTCCTGTACCGACTTTGAATCGCTACTTGCGGGCGTGTCACAAGGTTTGGCATTTTTCATGTTGTATTTTTCCAGTACGTCATTTATGTAGGATCTCTGAGTAAGAATTATTACTTCTATTGAGTTTTTTATTTCCATACCCAGATAAGTACTTGGATTTTCATTCTTTTTCATTTCAAATTTGGTTTCAAGTTTCTTCAAAATAACTTCGATCTTTTTCTTGTCTTTTCCTATGACAAGTCCGTCATCAACGAATAGTCCGATTATTATTGACTTATCTTTGTTTATGAAAACGTATCGATCTGTTTTGATTGTCTTGAATCCCAAATCAAACATTGCTTGGGTAAAAGTTTTGTTCCATGTAAATGGAGCTTGTCTTGATGTCAAATGTCGTGAAGTAGTAAGATTTAGATGCGGCAATTGCTAATAAAGTTTTTAATGCAGATTGACTTAATACTGGGCTATAAATGTCTTCGAAATCCAGGTTTCCTTTCTGCTCGCATCCACGTACGACTAATCTAGCCTTGTACGTACCGTCATCTTTAATCCGAAATACCCATTTGTTCGACAGTATTTTGTGTTCTTTGGCTTCTGACTTGTCAACTAATACCCAGGTGGTAATTTTCTGTAATGATTCCATTTCAGTTTTAATCGCCTTCTCCCCTTTTCGTCTGTCGGTCACAACTTCTTTGTATGTGAGTAAAGAGCAGTCATAATCGTCATTATTTTTTGACGTAAACATGGTCACGCAGCGCCTTAACTCATAATCTTTGGTCCATGCTGGTGGTCTCACGTCTCTTTGTGGTCTTCCACTTGAGGGAGATGGTTCATCAACAGGATCTTGACTAGAGCTGGAATAAAGGGGGTTAGGTTCCTGAAAAGGTAAGTTCTCATTCATTTTGTTTCTTTTTACTGGAATTTCAATTTTAATTTGTTCTGTTTCAGGTTCTGGAGTAAGATCTTCGCGTTTCTCAGCAGGAGTACCACCATAATGCATCTTTTCGATTACTTTTACATCTCTGCTGATAACAACATAATTCCTTTCGGGTATATAGATTCTAAAACCTTTTGTATATTCCGCATATCCCAAGAATACTCCTTCTGTGGCTTTGGCTGTGAATTTTCCTCTTCGGTTTTTGTTCATCACAAAAGCTCTATTTCCGAATAAGTGTTGGTGATTTCCTGATGGTATTCGTTGTACCCATTTCTTATATGGGAATTGCCTTTGAGAGCTCTTGCTGGGCTTCTATTTATCAAATAGTTTGCAGTGTTTACTGCATCTGCCCAAAATTTTACAGGTATATTGGCATCTAGCATCAGACATCTGGCTTTATCCATCAGCGACCGATTTTTTCTTTGACTCATGCCATATTGCTGTGGGGTATAAGGTGCAGATAGTCTTCGGCTTATACCGTTATCTTTGAGGAATTTGTCAAACGCTTTAGATCTGTATTCGTCTCCATTATCAAATTGTAGATTTTGAATTTTCTTCTTATGAAACAGTTCAACATAGTTTTTATATTCCTTGAATTTATCAATTACTTCACTCTTTTCTTTTAAGAAATATACACAGCAGTATCTTGTATAATTGTCAATAAATGTTACAAAATACTTTGATCTGGCCATTGATTCATTCTCAAATGGGCCACACACGTCACTGTGAATTATCTGGAGCACTTCAGTAGAGATTATTTGTCCGTGGCTTTGGAATGGTAGAGTGGAAAATTTTCCTTTGATACAAGTCTCACAGGTACCCAAATTTTTTTCTTTAAAGTCGAGTCCTCGCATCATTTTATTTTTAACCATTTCTTTTAGGTCTCTTTCATTAATGTGACCTAATTTCTTGTGCCATTTCATAATTTCGCTTTCATCACTAGATCTGAAGTTTACTGTCTCTTCCAGTTTATCAAATTCAAGGTAGTATAATCGATTTCTTCTTTTAGCTTTTAATACAGTTTTCCCGCCTTTTGTGACAGTAGCTTGTTCCTTTTCAAATAGAACCTTATAGCCATGATCCGTAATTTTGCTTGCAGAAATTAGATTATTCTATAAATCAGGTATATGTAATGTGTCAGAAAGACTAATTTTATAGCGTCGATCCTTTGTATAACGTTCGGCTTTTCCTTTCCCTTTAACTTAGGTCGTATGCTTTTCTGAAGCTAGCTTTAGAGTGTCAGTCGCGGGGATTAAGTTATGGAGTATACTTTTATCACCCGTCATATGTGACGTACAGCCACTGTTAAGACACCATAAATTGCCTTTACATTTCGACGTTCCTGTTGTTAAACAAATGTTATATGTCTTTTCTTGACCTTTAGTTTTATTGGAGTTATTGGGTCTCTTCTTCGACCAACAAGCTTCTGTGGAATGCCCTTTCTTATTGCAGTTCTTGCAAAATTTTACCTTTTTCTTCGTCTTTGTGTAGAATGCTTCTGAAGTCTGAGGTTCACTCGCATCGGTTTATCTTCTTGCTTCGTACTCTTCTACGATTTTTATTTTTAAATTATCAGGACTTGGCAGAACATCTCTCGGCTCAATTGTCGTTCGGAAGCTATCGAAATTTGTAGGTAAACTGTACAACATCATTATCACTACATATTATAAAACAAAGTCTCTTTTCGCTGTCTGTCCCTATGTATGCTTAGATCTTTAAAACTACGAAACGAATTACGATGTGTTTTTTTTTAATAGTTAGTGTGATTCTTATAGAAGGTTTTTATGTATAATTTGTTAAGTTTTTGTATACATTGACCGAACTATAACGATATTTGTTGGGAATGTCGGCAAAAATAAGCCGTCTGGGAGCTTTCAACGAGAACGCTGCCTTAACCCTTTGAGATATAACAAAATAATGTATGGTGCAATTGTGTATCTAATGTAGGTCTACAAAAAAGTCCGCAACGACATATGTCTATCTCTACGAATAACATACTATATTCATTTTAATACTTTTGAAGGCTATTTACACATATATGCTATTAATCCTTATCAATTTTACTACGTTAGTTAGCTTTAGCATTTCATAAAGATATTTTTTTTTTCCCTTACACCTTGCAAATTAAATGAATACCTTACGAGTTATCGCAGATTCAAAATGAAGCGCAAAGAAATTAATTTCGTGTAACCATAATTCAACCGGCGCGTGCGGGCGTAGGTAGGTACTGGAGAGCGGTGAAGTAATTAATGAATTTGGAAAATATTCATACATTATTGTGAAATTAAAAAGCAACGAGATTAAATGGGTGCCACGGGGTTCAAAGTATGTCACGGGCGAAGCCGGGCGGGACAGCTAGTGCTTAATAACTCTGGATGAATTTGACATCCATGTCTTCTAATTTACCTACTACATCCAGTAAATTACTGAGATGGTCTCTCACATCTTCTTGTGGAGTCATTTTCTTCAATACTAGTTGCTTTAATAGCGTAGCATTTCTTGCCGGCCCTGAACTTTGATGTACAGACTTTAGTTTGTCCCATACCTCCTTGGATGTATTACATCCTTTAATTTGTTTAAGTTCTGGTGGAGTTATAAGTAAAAATATAGCTCTGACCTTGCCTTTAAGTCTTCCTTTAGGAACGCACTCTTTTCTTCGGCAGTCGCAGTTGCCGCTAACGTTTTATTACCACTAGCGTATTCCCACAAATCGTATCTTATGAGAACCGCCTGTGCTTGTAAGCACCAGGTATCGTAATTCGATTTGTTCAACGGTTCTATGCTTCTGATACTCGAGCTCATTTTAAACCTTTTATTTTCTCATTTACTTACTATTTAAATATGCTTCTTCCATTTTCCACTAGATATTTATTCAACCACGCTCTGCTACCACTGATAGGGCGGACTAGCGGCTATAGCAATTAATTAAAACGTAATTAATACTTGAAAACATTGTGTTTACTTGTATATGAGAAAAATATAATGACATCGCACATCAAAATAAAAGTAAAAGAACATAATACAAAATTCAAATGCAGTACATCATAGACAAATATAAGTGGACAGCATCACGACCTTCCAACAACCGTAGTCTATCGACGTTTGCAACACCAGAGGTGCAATAATCGCGCTGCCAAAATAGAAATGAATAGTAAAAGTTGCCAATTAAAAGTAAACCCCAGGCTCCAAAACCAGGTAGGATTGAAAGCATCTGGGAAATACTTAAAATTAAAAAGAACAATATACAGAGCTATTGCGTTCTCCTACAACGCCGAGTTTAGCCTCGCTCCTAAACAGACTCATACCTGTGAACCTACAAGGGACTATTGAACTACTTATTTAGAATCAAAAGGTATGTATCCCCTAAATATGTTACGTTATTTAAAAAAAAAGTAATTACCTCTCGTCGCCCCTCTGGCTTTTGACTAGTAGAAGCATCGCCACAGCTATCTTATACATGGATAATAGGTGGCGGAGGTCGAGAGCGACCATTGTTCAATTTTTGAATCACCCTTGGGTCTAGTAAGCTAGTTTCTTTTTCAATCGCTGGTCGTCTTGCACCCTTACGATGACCCTTGGTTAACCACGGCGGTGGAGGACCTTCACACCATGCTGCTCTCAACCAGTCTCGTGGTTCAGCGCCAAAGCGTGAGCATTCTCGAGCGTAAGCACGATATGCGGCGCAATGGCAACGTGTACCTGAACAACTTCGTGCATCCACCTCACAAGCTTCCTGGTAGTTGCGGTGATTGAATTTACTTCTACAGGCTGTGAAAGCTTCTAACCGTACAAATCCACGACATAATCGACGAGCTTTTGTTATTTTAGACTGCCGGTACGGAGGTTTCATATTTACTCGTTTCTGATGCCTCGTGCACGCTCTCGTACCACCCACTCGCCACGAAGATCCAAACCTCCATGTATCGTTCAGTAGTCTACCATCACGAGTTTTCATATCATCCCTGGCTACTGAATTAAAATTACCACACAAACCACACACTTTTCCTTTATACACACTGGAAACTGTCACTTCCAAAAATCCATCACCGTCCCAAAGCATTTGTATACCGATATCAGCTTTTAAAAGGACAGATCCGTTACTCCGTACTATTTCTGCTACTCCATTAATTTTATGGGGTAATGTAACTCTATGTCCGTTAACCTTTATTCGCATCTTTTTGCCCATGTTAATCTTTGTAGGTCCTATACGCAGGGTAGCCGTTCGTGTCCATGAGGAATGTGACGTGTTTCTGGCATCATTCGATATTCTTATCGAGAAACTTCCATTGACGCAATCTGAAGTCAGTTGATATTTACAAGAACCCTGGAAACTATAAAACTTTCCATCGAAGGTTTTGTAATGAGGATCACCAAAAACTGTACATATTCCATCAACATCCACACATTTCTGACAGCACTGTCCTGGTAATTGTCTTAGGGTTTGATCCGGTGCACAGGTTATAACCGGGCATCGTTCCATGGCGCATCGTGGTTCACCACCGTGACATTCACAGGACTTACAAGCATCCAATTGCCATGTTTCTCCATCCTGCAATCAAAAAATCTATCGTAAGTTTAAAGTACGAATAACTACAGAATTACAGATTAAATGGGAAGAGAATTGATTTACCTGGTAAGTTTTTCGGCCTATAACACAAGCGGCTTTAGCTTCCTCAACTTGAGGGCATTCCGGACAGCACTTTCCTGGTGGTGGTGGTAATGCCCTAACCCCACATGTCAGTACTGGACAAGTGTGACGTGTGCACACTGACGTACCGTTCATACATGTGCAGTCAGTGCAGGGATCCATTCGGAAAGGACTCGCGTGTGCATGGAAGTCTTTGCCAATGATACAGGGTTTTGCCAATTTAGTACCTGAAATAAGATTATTTTCATAAAATTAGTAGGGATTCTCAATTGCTTAATGTTTGACTTTTTTCCAATAATTTTCGGCATTATTTTAAGCGACTGCTCTTTGACTTCCCAGGTCCGTCGTTTTCGCGTCCGTTAGCCAGCAGGTGAGGTAGCTTGGACCTCACTTATATAAGGCTGACCAATTATAGTATGTATGAAATCAGAGGCCGAATTATTATTTTAAAACTCACAGGATGTGTATAATTTATTTGGCTTAAGTTAACATTTTTAGAATTATGCCTACTCTTGACACTTCGACTGTTTTGGAATATCCTTGGCTTATGGGTCAGGAAACTCAAAAATTATTTCATTAAGGACACGGAAAATTTCTTTAGGCATTCATACAGGTTACAAAGAAACACTTATAAACGTCAAGATTATTGATTCTACATTAACATTTACTGCCAGATTCGCAAAGCAATAAGTAAAGCCTGAGAAAGAACCTGGCAATAAAACTTATGACCACTCTTTTCTAAACGACAGTTATTACATTCGTTTTCGCACATGAAAGAGATGGTAGTTACCCCCGGACTTATGCAAAAGCGCCTATAGGTGTGTATATATGTGAGTGATTGCTCTTGTATTACCATCAGGCGTTAACACTAACAGCTACACTCTTTGAGACTATTTTGCAATAGATACTAAATAGATAATCTAATTAAAACGTGACATTGAAGGGTAGTATCATCCTAGGGGAACACGACCTCAAATCCAGGTTAGTTTTATACATTTTTATTGGAACCCTGTTACTGAAAAAAAAAAAATAATATTTTTTTATGAAATATCTTAGAATCCCTTATGACCATCCAATCAATCCATGGGATCGAAATTGTCACAGGTACAATTAAGTATAAATATTTGATCTATAAAGATTATTTAGGTTTTAATCTTATAAGTAGATCAAATCTTCATAATTTTTTTTTATTCTATATTATAGGAGTCAATAGGCTAAAAATTACCTGTGGATCCCATAAGCGGCGTGATTGGGGAACTTAGTTTTTAATCCGAAATTAGTAAGAGTCTATAGGCAGAAAACGGATACGGTTCCGATGAGAGGCATGGGAGCCAAGTGGAAGACACCGGTTGTACATTGGGCAACGTGGTTAAATTTTGAAAACTAACCTGGTGACAATTTATCAGAAGTCGCATGTATACATTTGGGACAGCAGTCTCCAGGTGGTGTGTGCTGGTTTGCAGGCGTACACGGCAGCACTGGACAGGCGCGCTTGGAGCACGACAGCGCGCCGTGAACACAACGACACGACAAGCAAGGCTCTTCAGGGATTCTTACATCACGACCTTCCCAGACTCGCTGACCATTGATTACGCATTCTGAAATGTTTTAAATACATATACATTATTGCACTTGCCTCTTCCATATTCTAAACTTTTACCTACTTAAGTGAGTAAAAGTTCTGTTTAGTATATTAAACCCTTAGAGTGACAAATAGTCTACGGAATCGTAAGCTTATTAAAAGGTTTTGGGCCTACCATACTTGTTTGTGTACAAAGCCAATCAAAGTCTATAACTGCAAATAATGGTTTGATTTTTTCCACGTTTTTCCCTCAAACCTACGTAATCATACAGAAACCACAAATATTTTAAACCAATCCACTATTTAACACTTTGCAAATTTCGAAAAATGTTGGGTTGTACGTTATAAAACATGTAGTTTGTGTTTATCAATCACGCCTCATTCCCGAAGGAGTGGCAGAGGCACATTATATAACACCATGTACATTCCTGTCCCACGTAATAGGTGGAGAGCTCGTTGTCGTATGTAGTTTATGGTACTTGACTTATTCACTACTACTTGACTTATTACTGACTAATGTCGAAATAGAGCGCTTTTATCTACTTCTTTCGCAACATATTGAGCAGATGTGCTTCCAAAAAAATTATAGTTCAGTACAGTCAGCAACAAAAGTCGCTTAGCATAGCATAACATTATCTACAAATCTAAATAAATAGGATTCAGTATATCAGAATCAGATGACGAAGAATATACTTTTCTCAAAATATGTTGATATAAAAAAGGACGAATATAATAAATTTTAAATTTAAAGTTAAAAAAAATACAAAAAACTAAATTTAAAAAAATAATAATTTTAAATGTATGTATCAATCACGTGTTATGCGCGAAGGAGTGGCAGAGGCATATTATACGGTCCCTTTTCAACTTGTTAGTCACACGTAATAGGCGGTCAGCCCATTGCCATGTTGAAATAGACAGATGCAGATTGTAGCTAAATGCTGTTGAAATTTTTAAAGATGCCTTAAGGCCTTTAACTTGGCTAAATGGCTACCATATTACTGGCAACCGGGACCAATGACTTAACGTTTCAATTGAAAATTTAGGATATAGTTAACATACTAATTGCTTATTTAAATTGTTTCGAATATAATAAATTTTCATTCCCAAGTCAATTCAGTAGATAATTTTGGAATGTGTTAATCTATTTCTGAGGCTGACTGTACATAAATTCATTATCATTTACTAATGATAAAATTACATACCGAGAGTTCCATCTATTAAATAAATTAATGTGAATACAAAAGAGACACCATTTAGGGACCACACTCTTTGATAAAAGTTGAAACAAAAACCAATTCCATTGTTCGCTAAAAGGGAATGAGACTTCTGGCGGTGGCGGTGCAATGACTGCGACTAAACGCGATCTCTATAAATTAGTGCGGGAAAACGATGAATCAGTCAGAGTCTAATGAATGAAAAAGAGTGGACGGCCGCACACTGAACAGCAAAGCTATTCTTTTAAAACAATTTAGTATTTTGACATTTGCGGTGAGATGCCAAATTTTATATGCAAATTTGACAGTTTACCGTGAGTCCAGCGTCGAGTTTATAAAATGTTCTTTTCGACATAGTAGCATTAGGCAAGCACAAATTGACTTTTAACTTATAAATGCTTATCCAAGTGGACTACCCACGCGCCGACATCGAACTGGCTCCCAGTATCCCATTGAAATAGTTGTGGTAACATTGCATGTTTATACCAAAAGGCAAGTGTTTACCTAAGAAATTTAGTTAGTAATGTACACAACAACTTGTAAGAGTTGATGTATAGTCCAGTTACTTTACCACCAGTTTCACCAGTAATAGCATAGATAATATAGGTAGTAGCAGTACAAACATCACCAAGCAGGATAACACAATATCTCATTTACCATTTTATCAGTCCCATTTTATCGTTCCCGAATTTAATATGAATTTGACTATTGGAAACCATTTTTTATTTATTTTTCTAATACTCGTAATAACTTCAATGAAATAATAGTATGTAGTTCAAGTGCAGGGTCTACAATATTTCATAATCTTTGTCATAATAGAACGTGATCCTAAATATCTACTATTCGTTTATTTGTGAGTGGAATACAATAACACGACTGTAGAATATACGATCAGAATTTAACAAACCACATGGGTATTTCAATAGCAAGCATAGAACCTATATAGAGAACATTATTCTAACCATACAAAATAACGAAACGTTATAAGAAACTATGCACGGTATCTGGTTGGTCGTCAAGTGTTTAGATCTTCAATGTATAATATTTGTATTTATTTTGTAAGCATGTTAGAATATAATGGATTCCATTCAACAGTCGCTGACATTCAATTTGTCATACGTCGATAGCTGGGACCGCCGGGCAGCTCTGGCGCATAATTGTGACAATGAAAACGGTCAAGTGTCTGTCGTAAAACCAGAGTCGACTATACAAAGTAGGCTGTCCTTTTGTAAGCAAACAATTAGGTATTCATCGTCAGTGTTTCTCTACGAGTGCTTTGTCATACGCAAGATCCCTAACGGGCGCTTTTGTATAAGCTTGCTTTGACTGAAAAGCGGACACCATTATTTATAGTGATATTACAAGAACATTAAATTGAAGAAACATCATTACTACTTACATACATACATATTGTCACGCCTTTATCCCCGAAGGGGTAGGCAGAGAAACTATACGCCCACATTTTACCGTGTGCATTTTTGTCTCACGTTGAATGATTACACCAAATTGTTAATACGGAAAATTATATTAGTTACAGAAAAACATAAATATTTAGTTTTAGTAAATAATAAGGACAATTGGGAGAATGACTCGGAGAAAGTCACTAATAACTATAGCACTCGCTCGGTGACCGCCGGCAGATATGTGGTTCCAGGGGTGCACAATTATTATGGCGATAGAACCTCATAAAACCTGTACATTATTACCTAAATAGCCTGCCGACGGACATCAGGACTGATCCAAACAAAACTTTGTCCTAGAAAAAACTTAAATAACATTTTTAGATTTATTATAATATTTATGATAATCCATTTTCAAAAAAAAGTTACAAAATATGTTGTATTTCAGGATCGTAACAAGTGGAAAGCCATAGTATCTGCCTACCCCGAGGGGAGACAGGCGTTATAATATGTACGTATGTATTAAAATATTTTATTGTAAGAATATATACTTACTAGATGACCCCCACAGCTTCGCCCGTGGAATATTTCAACCTCCCGTCGCACCTATTTAATCCCGTCGCTTATAAATTCTACAATGATGCATAAAAATTTGCCTGATTTTTCGACTTTTATGACTACTGCTCTGCTCCCCAGTGTAGTAGCGTAATGATATATAGCCTATAGCCTTTCTCGATAAATGGGCTATCTAACACAAAAAGATTTTATTAAATCCGACCATTAGTTCCTGAGATTATCGCGTTCAACCAAACAAACAAAAAATCTTTTCAGCTTTATAATATTAGTATGGATATAATGTAATTAGCCCAGTAGATTTCCTAGTTAAACCATCAAATTATCAAAAAAAAGCGAAGTTACGATCGTATTGAATCCTAATCAACTACGCGCTTAGTTTGTCCAATAAGTAATTTGACATTCCTTTCTAAAAAGCGACACTTGTAAACTATAAATATGTTTGTCATTAACAAACAAGCTAATTAATTGTGTTTTAGTTAAGCTATATAAATAAATAAATAATACATAGGGTTAAGATAGTTAGGTAGAGATGTAAATCAAGTTAATTTGAGTTACGCAACTTTCACTATGGCTGGTCCTTGGATGGGTGACCACTTTGTGGCATTTATATTTTTGCGAGCGATTTCGTGCTTCGGAAGGCACGTTAAACCGTTGGTCCCAGTTGCCAGTAAAATGGCAGTCGTTAAGCCTGGTTGAAGGCCTTATGGGCGGCTTGAAAACCTTCAACAGCAGGTCGCCACAACCTGCGTCTGTCTATTTAAACACGGCAATGGGCTCACCACCTATTACGTGGGACAGGAATCCACACGGTGAAAAGTGGGCATATAATATGCCTCTGCCACCCCTTCGGGGATAAGGTGTGATGGTTATTTATTTATTTTTATATTTTTTGAAGTTATAATTCTTTTGGCGCGATAAGGAAAAATTATGAGAGTATATTTTTACGATGCGCGCGCAGACCGTCACGAAAAACTGACACCATGAATTTAGCTGATAATTGTTCCCATGACATCTTATAACTACTTACATTCAAAGTTGTTTTCATTCTTTTGGTGTTTTTTACTTACTAATTTATCATTCCTGTTACAAACAAAGAGTTGTGGTATACCTTTGTGATGAAATCTTATTAGACTAAAGCAGTATAACTTCTAATGCGTGTACATAAGTACACACACTTTATATATGAATAACTTTTTTCAACGAAATTAGTGTGCTATGGTTTTTTGTATATTTTTTTTTAACGTGTATCGAGATATCTCGTTTCAGGCAGGGATTTGAACCCATAACCTAGGTAAATGCTCCTAGCCAACTGCGTTTTCAGAACCGTAGTGAAGCTAGTTGAAATTCTTGAACATCTTTGTGAACGCCATTCAAGACTTTTTTTTCTATTCAATACTCATGACAAAATATTGAAATATAAAAACAACTAGCTGATGCCCGCAGTTTCACCCGCGTGGTGAAGTTTTCCTATTCAAGACATCATACGGAACCTTTTAGAAAATTCAATATAGTCTATGTCACTCACGAAGAATGTATATTCCTAATGATGTAAGAATTTTTAAAATCGGCCCAGTAGCTTCTGAGCCTATTAATTACAAAGAAACTTACGAATCTTTCTTCTAATATTGGTATAGAAGAAGAAATAGAAATGATGCCTAATACACATCTTTGTTTGTCTACAAATTTTAGTAACTCATGAACTTTTAATGTAAAAAGCTTCGTAAGACCCAAATATATAATATGCAAGTTTTACAAAGTGATGACAGGAATGTAAAACAGATACGCCCATACACTTAACCAGAATAACATTATACTACACCAAAATTTGTCTTAAAACACACATAATAGGCACTAAAGAGTATTAAAAATTCACAACGCGCCTCGCTAGTAGGTAGGTACATCACGAGTAATTATTTCAATTTCTCAGATCGCTATCACGGGCGTACTTGATAATACACGTTCATGTTGAAACATTACATGAATTTAGATGGGCCGATTTTGTACAAACTCATATATTTTTATCTATTTTCAATGTATAGTCACAACTGCCACTGTAAAACACGATATGTACCTATATAAGAAATAACTAACCAAATAATTTATATTTATTTAATAATCTATCACGCCTTATCCTCGAAGGGGTGGCAGAGGCATATCATATGCCCACTTTTCACCATGTGTATTACTGTCCCACGTAATAGGTGGTAGTGAGTCCATTGCTGTGTGGAAATAGACAGAGGCAGGTCGTGGCTACCTGCTGTTGAAATTTTTCAAACTGCTCAATATGGCCTACAACTAGACTTAACGACTGCCATGTTACTGGCAAACGGGACCAAGGGCTAAACGGGCCTTCCGAAGCACGGAAACGCTCGTAAATGTAAATGCCATGAGCGCTTCCACTACCAAACTAATTAGTTGGAAATAGCCTTTACTTCGCGAAAAGTATACTTCTTAACTTTTCAATAATATTGTATTACTAGTGGCACCCCTGACCAGTCTAACTCCCATAATAAATAAATAAATATAAATAAATAAAATAAAAATATCTTTATTTTGCATAGACCATTTTAACGGCGCTTACAAAATGTCATACACTATTTAAAATATTTAAATCGACCACCGGTTCGGAACGCGGCCCACCTGAGAAGAACCGGCAAGAAACTTAGGAAGGCTTTTTTTTTGATGGCCTATTTACAATTTAATATTATTTCATTTTGCCAGCATATCATTTCCAGGCGTCCCTGTCCTGCAAATAGTCTGTAACGGAGTAAAAACCTTTTTCACAAAGCTTGTTTTTAATAAACTTTTTAAATTTATTTAAAGGTAAATTTCTCAGGTCACAGGGAAGCTTGTTGTAAAAGCGTATACAGTTACCCTGGAAAGAATCGCCAATCTTATGTAGTCGACTGTGGTGAACTGAATAGATGCAATTCTCAAAAATAATGGAAGCATACACGCTACCTATCTCTGTACAAAACTTGAGCCAGATTCTTTTAGCGTGTTTTGAGCTGAGTTTTAATGAATCAATCAGTTAAGACAAGTAACTTCATCAAGTACCAATATAGATTTTTCATTAAGAAGGGATGAAAGTCATGTCACTAAAAGAACTATGAATATGAAAGTTGAAGGATGGGAGAACCAGAAGAAGGCCGAAGAAAAAATGGATGTCCTGTATAAGGAGTGATATGAATATAAAAGGAGTGAATGATCAGATGACAAATAACAGGGATGAATGGAAGAGGAAGACATACTGCGCCGACCCCAAGTAAATTGGGACAAGGGCAAGAGGATGATGAAGGTAATCTCCCAATACATTAGAAACAGAAAAAAATATAAATATGAAAAAAAACTAATCATAGTCAGCATTTACTGCATTCAATAAATACATTAAGTTGTAAATGTGGCATCATACTAATACATACCTACTTTCTACTTAAGTTGAAAAGAAAAAAGAGTTCCCATGTTGATAAGACAAGAATCGTGAAGAATTAACAAGTTGAAAGAAAAAAATTAATGCACTGTTGGGATCGTAAAACAAACAAACAGAGGGCACACGTCGAATCCCGCAGCCGCGGCGGCGCTTTGACCACCACACAAAAACCAACCCGCCCCAACCTTTTAAGTAGGTTGTTAACTTTTTGATTTATGGACAATAATAGAGACGCAACGCCGTGGGAGACTCCCAGACCACCACAAATATAATTTTAACGAACCCCCGCCGACTATAATAATGCCTTATTTCGTTGTCAATTTTTTATCTCTAGTTATAGACTAAGCATTAAATAGAGGAAGCGGACGCTATAACGAAGGTTCTCTAAGGGTGGTCCAGTTTGCAGAAAACATATTAAAAAAAGAACTATCTGTGGATCTCTCAATTTGTACAACACATTTCAAAAGCCATTATCCGTTTTTATTAGCACTAAAATTTTCTACAATTGACGCTCTGTAATGACAAGTTCTCGCTTCACCGTCAATTTAATACACTTCGAAGGTATAAAATCTTTCTTATTTATTTAGAATCTCGGTCCAGAGTAATCATTCTTTGGCGCCACCTTTATGTACTTATAGCACCGCGCCTTTTATAGATGGTTTATTGAATAGCTAATAATTGTATAACTAGTTTTTGTGGCGTGTAACCTTCAATACGTGATATATTAAATTACATTCAGTAGATCACTAAATTATTCTAGTGTTGTCTTTGACTCGCTATAGAGCAAGACTCGGGATCGGAATTATGGCAGAGTAACCCATTGTCTTCCACGTTGCTATGTCACGCTCACCGTTGACATAATGCGGTGTGTGGGCGACTATTGCTACGAAGTACACAAAACGAAAGATCAAACGCCTAATTTCACAGATCTAACACCTTATTAACTTTTCTAATTTCGACGCACAGAGCAACGTCCTATGCTCCCTTGATCTCCCCGCGCAGCATCCGATGGGTAATTAATAAAATCTAAACATAGGCAATAAAACTATAATTTGGAATGCGTCGGCGATATTCAAAGGTTGTATCGAGTCGTCATCTTGTAAATTACTATTATTTGTTATGGAATTTAATAAACTTGTTAAGGTTTGGAAGCACAGGTAAATTGGTTGTCGTTATGGTTTTATTAAGTTCGCGTCTCGGCCTGTGTTTGTTTTTGTATGGTATTGTGGTTGTTGTTTTTTGGTTCGCGTACGTCTGGGTGGGCGCGCTCCGAGACACGGCTGCGCCAGCGCAGACCAGACCCGTTCTTCAATTATGTGAGTGGATACTCGTAAATGGTGGTGGGAAAAGATAGCGTGTAGAATTATTTCATGTTCCTTTCTTATTGTGAAGTTTATTTTAAATTAAATTAAATAAGAAAAGAGAATATATGGGATTATGTGTTTGACTCTCTTGACTGAGAACCTAAGTAGTTTACAAAACAGTTTTTTTTATACCACTGAGGCTGTAGATAAGCGTTGATCTGATCGATCGTGGTCACCGTAACCTATAGACGTTTGCAACACCAGAGGCGCTGCACCCACGTACGCTGTCATGTCTTTATTTATTAAACTTTATCAGTTTGCATAATTTATAACATTCGCCAAATACGTGTATAGCAACTAACAAATTTTCTTTTCTTAAAAAACTACTCTAGAAAGCGCATTTTCTCAGTTAATCGACTACTTCAAAACAACTATTACTTAATTTGTACTGGGAGAGGGCATAAACTTTGTTCAGATAAAAATAGCACTTTAAAGCATATTTTTCATGAAAGGATCCTTTAATCTAAAAATAGATTGTGCAAAGCTACAATATTTTTAATTGACTTATCCAACGGTACCCTACACCATTTTAACGAGAAAAGAAATAGTCTTCTCTCTTACATCTAGAGACATCTCTAACTAAATTTCATTTACTTCTTCCTTAGTATGACAAACACGTATATTATAACATACATATTTACATACATACATATTGTCACGCCTTTATCCACGGAGGGGTAGGCAGAGGCATATTAAACGCCCACATTTCACCGTATGCATTTTTACACGTAACAGGTGGTGAGCCCATTGCCGTATTATACCAAACCAAAATATGAAAAAAAAATAAAAAATAAAATATATAAAAAAAAAATTAATACAGGAAGCGAAAAAAGTATGCATGGATCGCGAAGCCCGGCGATCTGTCATCTCTGACTACCCCGTAAGGAATAAAGCGTGAAGATCGATAGACCAAAATACAGCTTTTGAATACTAAGAGTCTCTCTACTTGTCTGCGGACCGACATTAATTACAGAACCATAAAAAATCCTAACACATTATAAATCCCGACAGCCTTCACAGAATTACAGTGAAAACTACAAAGGTGTAAAAAAATTACTACGTACATAACTTACCATCACAGACGGGACAATTATTATAATGCGTATGCCTCTGGTGCTTCGGTCTGTCGCACGGCAGGTAACACTCCGGCTTGGTGATGGTGATGATTCCGGCTTCACATCTCATCACCCTGTTATCTTCATTCCATTCTGTGTGAGAAGCACGTTCGGTTCCATTGTACCAGCATCCTTTGCATTTAGCGCAACAGCCTTCTCTAGGCATTACTACCGCGCAATCATCCATCTTTCCACACTCCTCTACACCACTGCGGCACTCCACAAAGCCGTTCTGTAAAAGAATGAAAAATTTTTTCTAAAATGTGTTTCGTTCTAATGAATGCAAGATACCTACTTATCCATACTAATATATAAAGCTGAAGAGTTTGTTTGGTTGGTTGAACGCGCTAATCTCAGAAACTACTGGTCAGATTTGAAAAAATCTTTTTGTATTGGATAGCCTATTTATTTATCGAGGAAGGCTATAGGATATTTATCAATAACAGTATAATCATCACGCTACTACCCAGGAGAGCGGAGCAGTAATCATAAATGTAGACATTTCGGGCAAATATATATGCATTATTGTAGAATATATAAGCGACGGGATTAAATAGATGCGACGGCAGTTCAAAGTATGTCACGGGCGAAGCCATCGGGGTCATCTAGTATAATATACATTGCGAGTTAGTAAAAACTTGTACCAAGGGACACTTTTGCGAGAGATAAGCGAGTTGTCGATATACCTACTGTAGGAGGGCCCTTTAGTTACTATTATCTAATCAATGACCTTGCGCTACAGCGTTTTTTGTCGTTCCCATTCATAAAACTATAATAGTAAGAGATACTGTTGTACGTTTTTTGGTCAGTGTTGAACTTTGGACATTCTTTGTTTTTAGAAAATACCCGCACTTTAAAATAATATAATGTACAGTACAACAGAATGGGTGTAAAGAACCCCACCAAGATTCCGGTGCCGAGTGACCTCAACTACTAGCAGTGCATCGGCTGATTTACAGACGAGGTAGAGATGCTGGTGCCCTTACGGGTTTGGCAGATACATTATAACGGCAGTTGCTCCCAATAATGCCGAATATTAAAAACTAAAACAGAGCACTAGCAACTATATATAAAAAAGGAGTGTGTGTGCTTACGTTCACGCGTTAGAAGTTATACTTCTTTGGCGTAACAAGATAAAAATCTATTTAATTTTTTTATCTTTCGCCTTATTCTACGTTTGTAGAAAATACTAAAATGTTGACTATAGCTATCTTCAGGTTGTTTGAAAAGCTTCAGGTACTTTGAGTGTAGTTATAAGTTGTCATGGAAACACTTATCAGCTAACTTCAGGGTGTCGGTTTTTCGTGACGGTAATCACGTATCGTAAAGGCCCTTGAACAAAATAATGGTTTGAAATAACCCAGTGCATACCACTAGAATGCTGCTACTACGTCACTATACGAACACATTTCAACATATGTTTGATGACACGTTTTTTGAAGTGTAGAAACAGACAGAACTAGATAGTGGCTATTTGCTTTTGAAAATTTTCAAGCCCGTCTTAAGCTTTTAACATGGTAGGATGATGGTGGACATAATGCAGGATCTAAAACACATAAACGCGTGGAAATTGATATACTACAAACAGTCTTAAATCTCAAAGCCTTTAATCTATTAACTATTACAACGAGTCTTAAATTTATGACAATATTAAATTATTACTAGACTTGCATCGAAGAAAACCACGCAGAAATATTTACTAAGTAATTGTTTCGCAATTCACATTTATATCCAATGGGTACATCATCATCGTCGCCGATCATAAACATTCCCCTATGTAGGTCTCACACTACGTTAGGTACAACACACATAACTCAGAATATCGTCAATGACACAACCAAGGGACATAAAGACCAACTAATGCTGATTAAATTCTACATATTCACATCACACTTTATGGTCTTTGATATCAAGTAATTACAGTTAAGGCCACAGCTGACATGAAAATATGACTTCTATTGTTGTTTGACGAGCTCCGATAAATGGAAATGTTAAAATAAAGCTCTGTTTCGACTAAAGCGGAAATAAGGGGAGCTTATACATGCTGAAACGTGCTAAAACTTTGACTGCCTCGGTGGCTCAGTGGTAGCGTATGCGACTGCCGTGAATGAGGTCCGGGGTTCAATTTCCAGGTCGGAAAAAAATTCGTGAACCAAAAATTTTTGTTTCGGAGTTTGGGTGTTTCCTATGTATGTATAATATGTGTGTATTTAGAAATATATATACGGATGTTTATCAGTCGTCTAGATCCCATAACACAAGCTTATATTAGCTTACTTTGAGCTAGACGTGGATGCGTAAAAAATAATCCCACAATTTAAACTGGAATTCAATACTGTTTGAAATATATACGATAGTTAAAGAAATACTAATTTAAAGTTACTTCGTAGACAATAAACAAATGAAACTTTGATTACTGTAGTTTCAACAAACTATTCATCTCATTTAGAATGTAGTCGATATAATATCTCAAGTCACTAAAAGTGTGTATGCACTTTAAAAAAGAAATACGAGCATTACAAATGCATACCGTTACAAATCTTAACAAACGTTATTCAACGTTTTCCTCCTTACATAAAACCCGTTATGACGTGGGGTCAGCTTCCCCATCATGTCTTTATGCCCTTTAATTCGCACTGTCGTAAACCACACACGGATAAAGGATTAATTAATACTTGTACCGTGCTTGGAAATTTTATTTCATAAATGCTTCATACACTTTCTCTGCATATATTTGGAAGCTTTGAGAAGTATTTGAAGTATTTGAGAAAAGTAAGTAATAGTACTTATAGTTGCATTGGCGTATATTGCGTAGAGGTACCTATAGCTACAATTATTATTTAGATATATTCTTTTTATCATTTATGTTATTGCAATGAGTGTTATGGTGAAAAATTGGGGCAGGCCTATGTCCGGCAGTAAACTGTAGCAACGGAGTATGGCTAGGCATGAACTCATAATTTCTGGAGAGACTATAAGTCACATTATCTGTGGAGAAAAGGGAAATTGGCAGAGTCATCGGTGTTGGCGACTTTCCGTTTCAGCCATTTCTAGTATTTTGTTAGGTTTTAGGATTAAACTTCAATTCAGTGCTTTATTGATTCAACTCATTAACGGATGTTTTTACATTTTAATAGGTATATTCAGATTTTTTTATATAATACAATAACTGTTATTCGTAAATTAAATGTCAATGGTCAAGTATGTAATTACAAACCGTGAAAACGTGTTATAACAATATGTTTCCGTAATTTTCCATAGCAAAGCGCTTAAAAAAAACTACAATAATCTGTAGAATGAAAGAATGTAATTTATTTGATAAACTTATGATTCATTCAACTTAGCACGCGTAAAGTATCAACTAAGATCGTCACAATGAAAGATTACGAAACGGAACTGCTTGGAAATGAACTAAAAAACTAATTAATGTTATCTCATGTAACGGCAATATATAACAAAGTACTATACGAGTATGGACCGTTTCTTTTTTAATAATTATTTAATGGCTTGGTTCCTAAGACCTTTTAGCCAAATCTTATTTTTTATATAATATTTCTTCAATCTTATCTTCTAATTAGTCCTGTCCAGACGATATCGTGTCCTCAGGCTACGTCCTGGTCCTTGCCCTCAGTATAATGGTGATTCTTATACTAAGGTTGTCAGTGGACGTTTCGCGGCAAGAGAGAAAATAGCATTTCACTGCATATATATCATTGTCTTTCAATATAGCACATTAACACAACTTTTATGTCCAAGAAACCACCACTCTCGCACATAAAACAAGATAAATGCACTAGTTTTAGAAAATAATATAAAGCAAACGTCCGCACTTGTCACTCTTCCCGCCAAATGTCAGTATGGACCGTGTTCGTCCATAATAAGATCAAAAAGCACTCACACAATTATTATTGAATGCGTTATATTACAGCTCTTTGTTCTACACCGCATTTGCATGAACACGTGGCTTACTTGAAGTCAATGTTAATTGCTTTTCTACACAATAAGTTACGTACGTACGAGTACGTCTCATAGTATCACCGCAAACAACTTTGTATGTGTACTACGTTAGATGATATCAAATCATTCGGGTTTGTCTGTTTCCTTAATTATATTGCATAAGTAAAGAATCAGAACTACATAGAAAAATCATAAGGTATTATTTTAACATAAACAGAGATGAGCAAAATAAAAAAAAAATTATAGATTTTATTATACTATTTAAAAGGCATGTTAGAATAGAATAAACTTTATTGCACACCAATATAAAAAAATAATCACAAAGGGCAGCTTATCGCTAAAAAGAAATCTCTTACAGGAAATCTTTATATATGATAGGTAAATTAAAAAAAATGTGAACTTAGACTTCATGCATTTTTTTTTGTGTAAACATCAAGATCTATCGTAAAAATCCATTCTCGTACATAATATTATGAAACGACTCTGAAAGACTAAATGAGATTCTCCGTACATGGTGTTTCATTAATATATAGCTTTAATGGCGATGGATAATAAAAGGAAATATATATTGACAGGATAACGTTATTGTCATTATTTCGTTTTGACGAATAATATCTAATTAAAGTCAAACTAAGATCTTGTCCAAAGGCAGGTAATTAAAATTAATAATTTTCCTGTTTATGACTACTTATTTAATCTTTTAATGAGGGAATAATCCAGAAATTGATGGTATACACATAAAACCACGCCTTATCCCTTGAAGGAGTAGGCATATTACACGCCTACCTTTCACCAGTTGTATTGGACCGTCTTAATAGGTGAAAGAGCCTATTGCCGTGTTGAAACAGACAGAAAGAAGCTTGTTGTTGTTAACTGCTGTTGAAAAATTTTCAAGCCGTTTATAAGGCCTTTGTGGCATAAGTGGTAGTAATACTGCCACTTCAAGGTCTCGGGTTTGTATCCTAGGGTGCAACAAATATTTATGTGATCCACAAATGTGTGTTAGAAATCTTTATGTTTATGGGTTGTCTAGATTCCATAGTACAGGCCTGTTTCGGATTAGTTTGGGCTAAATGATGTGGTGTGAGAATATCTCATATGTATCTAAAAATATATACCATAAAAGTTATTAATAAAAAAAATCGAGAGTAGAGTCGGTCGTGGATAAAACCTTTCAACATGGCTGAATCACTACCATGATCTGGCATTCGGAACCAAACAACTTAACGTTGCTCCCTTAGTACAAGAACTATGGGGGCCGCGGCCGAATCTACTATTGACAAGCCGTAGAATAGAACCAGAATCGCTGTTTTTAGCTGTCAAAATGTTAGTAGACTATCAAAAATGCAACTGACTAGCGACCACTGGCGCGGTACGTGTTAGTAGAACTCATCGGCCGACCGATAGAAGTCTATTGGAGTACGATTGTAGTAGTAGAATACGAAAAAAATTTTAAATTGTACCGGTGGCTTTCTATTGAGCGATGATTACGATTCTTTCTTTTCTGACGCGATAGAAATAGTAGACTTGGCCTCCTGATTAATGAAAATACCACAAACGTTCATAACTGATGTAGCGTAATATGCTTGACGCAGTGATCGTTTACAGAACATTGAGCTATCGGAGCTGCAGGCGCTAGTAATTAATTACCATAATTTATCCGAGTTGCTTACACTAAGGATCCAGATCCGCCATGCAAATATGAGTAGTTCAAAATGTAAAACATTCTACTGGCTCTAAATATAGGAATATTCTACGAGTATCAACACATATTGTAAAGTTAAGTTTAATGTAGAAAGTACTTTTTAAAGTTATACTTCTTTTGGCGCGTTAGTAAGAAATGTTGATTTTAAATTTTTAAAATGCGCGCGCAGGCCGTCTTTAAAAACCGACACTATTTTTAGTTAGCTGATAAGTGTTTCTATAACAACTTATTACTACTTTCAAAATAGTTTCATTCTTTTGATGTTAATTTTCTTACTAATTTATTATTCCTATAACAAACAAAGAGTTGTGGTATATGTGATGAAATCTTATTAGACTAAAGATGTATAAATTCTAACGCGTGTAGGTAGGTACATAAGTACACACACATATATTTTTTTATTTTTGGTTATCACTGCAGTCTTACTGCGGCCCTACTGAGTACTCCAGTGCCAAGTATGAGGTCATACGTGCATCAACAGACGGAAAACCCTAAGCAGTACCCTGTACCTACGCGTCTGGCAAGCGTGGCCTCCCAGGATAATTTGGAGAAGCCTACAACAGTGGTCTGCGATAGGCTGCTTTGATTGATCTATTGATTTCGTTATCAACTAATAAAAACATGTTTTGTGATAAGGGTGTGTTCAAAACTGTACTGTAAAGATCGAGAATCAAAACGGCCACTTCTCATCGTACTACAATGCCATAACCAAGATTTGTTTAATTGATGAGACAAGCTAAACATGGTTGTCACTGTTGCCTATAAAATTATATAACACCCAGAACAACACTTCTCAGAATCCCATACTGTAGATGTTTGGGAGTGGTACTGTTAGCTCATTCGACACTCCAAACCAATGCTGGAAAAGCCTCTAGGACCTTAGCTAGTGCTCCAGACGCAAAGTATTAGGATGAATACACTGACTATGTTGAGCGGTGCAATGATAGCAAGCCGCCGAAGGTATGTTGAGATATTCTTCAGTCCATCTCACATACTATGACTGTTATCTATTCCGATATAAAATACTTTTTCACTTCTCATGCTCTGAAAGTGCTTATTTGTGCAGGATATAGGCTGCACAAAATCGAATTTTGTGCACAAGTGCATTAACGCGTCTACTTATACATAAATGTATCTATATTAAGGCAAAGAAAATGAGCCATACAGCCAAACACAATAAGAAGTAAATATATAATTTACTTTAATTTATTTGCCTTATGTGTGTTTTAAGCCATAAAACAATTTCCTTCAGTAGGTATTCAAAACTGTTCTAAATATACTTTGAATTTTAATAAAAGAACTACCGTAGTTCCTCGCAATCGAAGTGGAAATCAGAGTTTATAACTCATCCACAAAACCATTTTATCCCCGTAATTACTATCGGCTTCATTGCTAAAAATGGTTCGTTTTGTGCACTTGTTGTAAAATCTACTATTTACTGACTAGCAACAGAGAAACTATTTAGACCCTCTAAGACCAAAGTACAAGGAAATGTATAGGTAATAATAACTAGATAAACTATCAAAGAAGTCAGGCAACTTATTAGCATCTGAGCTCGCACAGACAGATCAATATTAGAGGTTAATATTTGCACAAATCTGTAAACTTATCAAACGTTTTAACACCAAACATTATGGTCGTCCTAATTTGTATAACTTTTGGTTGCTCATAAGTGGCTTATGGGTCCAAAAGCAACAGCTATTTGTTTACGTTTGGAAATTTTCATGGATGCTATGCTGGACTCCTACCGACTAAAACCACACGTATCCCTTCCATCTGGTCTGGAGTCCTAGGTGAGCCCTCGTATAGGTAACGCAAGAGCTTCTGACAGATTTTATCCGATAACGTGGCCTCATCTTCGGGGAATCGGGTATTATCTCGCTTCTTTCATGTCAGGGAGTTATCGAATGCATTATCACATGGCTCTCAAGAATGGGAGATTTTCCACGCGGTTTAAGTTGCAGACTCCACTAGAGGAAAATATTTAGGCTTAACTGTAACTATTACTGTTACGCATTTTTGCCTGGATGGCTATTTAAAATAATCAGTCTGTGCCCGCGGCCAGTGCAAACTAGTCGAAAAATCAGACAAAATAAAAGGTATGAAAGTATCCGCGTTTAGCCTTGGTAATAACTGATATACTTAAAAATCACACGGATACTTTATCTATAAAGATAAACAAAATTGAAGTGTCTGTTTGTCATTCCAAGTTAATAGGTTTTCACTAAGTGCATATGAAGCTTACTTGAAAAAATAATTTAAAATTGATGTTATAAGGAATAACTTCGGCTACATTTTACCCCGTATTCCCATGGAAACGCCCAATATGCGGGTAAAACCGCTAGCGTCTAGTTGTAAAAAAAAATAAAAACATAAATGAAAAGCGTAAAAGTAGGGTAGTTATTGTTTTGTACGAACGGCCGATTTGGAACCGTGCCGAAAATCATTTCGCAAGGTTGCCTCTGAAGGCAAATAAAAATGATAAAAGTCTCCCCTTAAAAGAATAATAGCTTTCGGCAGCCTGCCAGAAGAGTACAATTGGACAAGAACTTGCCTGACAGACTGTAAAAGTCTAGATTTCAATTCAAATCTTTATTGCATTCTTTATTTATTTCTTGGTTATAACTCAATCTTTTAACTTGTTTTATATTTTTTCAGTTGACGTGGCCGTTGGCATACTTCAGAAGTTTAATGTGTACTCGTAGTCGTTAAACAATACTGCATACTGGGTAAGCTTGGTGGCTTCAAAATTTCAACATCGGATAGCCACATTTTTGCGTCAAACACCTTACCGCCAATTAGATGGGCACAAATACAACTGGTCAGAAAGTTTAGACGATTAGTATGCAATGATTTGATAGTTTCGTTTTGATTTTCAGTAGTGTCGTAGGAAATTGAAAATATAATGCGCTCAAAATAAAAACATGTTGTAAATTAATTTAATATCTGTAAAAACTAGAGCATAGACGGTAATAATAAATTAAATTTATACAGGTATAAATGAAAGATTTTTGAAGATAGCAAAAAATCAGTAAATAGAAGCGAAAACGATTGTAAACAGTTTAATATTTGCCTATTTTTAAAAAGATTATGATATATTATACTTCAAAACAAATTACAGCTACTCGAGGTCACGAGATCCCATATTGTTTATTGGTTTTCACTTCTTGACCGAATTTTACGCGCGGCTCTCTTTGAAATCATCCTCAAATAGAGTAATATTTACGTTACACGTTGTATAATATAACAGTAAGTCTATCGACTGCCCATTACTCCTTGTAAATAATGTGAAGGTACCGAACAAAACAGAACAGATTAAGAATACAAATTTATACAAATTGGGGTACGAAAGTAGCGTGAGAAATCTATATTACTGGTATACATCACTCAAATACTAAAATATATGTGAACTGCTTATATAATAATTGTAAAATAGTAACTAAATGTAGTTTGAAGATAATATTTGTTTCCAAATCGTTATCAGTTGACAAATTAAATACATTATAATGTAATATAATGTACAAGCTTCATGTATGTAAAAGCTGAACCAAAGTTGTCACACGATGTAACTACTTCGACTATATTTTTGTAACAGGTGAACATCTTAATAAGAGTATTTGGATTTTGGTGTTTATTTGATGTGTATTTTTTTTCTTATTTAAAGCAACACACTCTCACACCCACACTCACACTTTGTCTGACCACTCAAACTTTGCGCGGAGCGGGTCTGCTTCAATACCACGACTTTAATAGTAGTAGAACAAAACTTTGGAGTCTCGTCTGAAGATCTTTGATTTTAACCCACACACACCCACAGGCATCGACGTCAAACTTATAATACCCCCTTTTTCCGAGGCAAAAAGGGGGTGTTCTAAGTTTGACGTCGATGCCTGTGGGTGTTTTTGTGTGTCTGTCTGTGGCATCGTAGCTCTCAAATGGTTTTTTTTCATTTGAAATATTTGTGGTGGTTCTTAGTTATGTTTGGTTAATATCGGTACAGCAGTGTAAGAATATCAGCTCTTTTCCGACATGAAGTAAGGCATTTTTGGCGTATGATTACTCGATTAAGTGCCTAACGCGTGCCAGTATAATCGTCAAAAGACAATTAATTGATAACTTCAACCTGATGCTGTATTATTAATTAACAAAATCTAATACATAGTAAATCACCACAAAAGCTTATGAAGTTCTTCGTCATCATAATCTTAGCCGACCAATGCCCACTGCTATGCGAAGGCGTTCTACAAAGATCACGACAATTCCCAATCATTTTATTTATTTTTAGATAGTCTGTGCAAATCACAATGATGGCTGTAATGGGCCAGAGGGCCGAGTCTGATATTTCAATCGTGTCGAAATAGAATCTAAATCGTCGCTCAATAGAAAGCCACCGGTACAGTTTTGACAGTTTTTCGTAGTTTACTATTACAATTGTACTCCAATAGACTTCTATTGGCCGATAGAATTCTACTATCACGTACCGCGCCAGTGGCCGCTAGTCAGTTGCATTATTGATAGTCTACTAACATTTTGAAGGCTAAATACAGCAATTCTGGTTCTATTCTACGGCTTGTCAATAGTAGACTTGGCTCCCTAGACAAGGTCTCCGGGGCCTAAGCGACCTCACCTGCGAACTAACTAACGCACGCCTTACGGGCTTGGATAGTCAAATGTGAGGTGTTGGGGGCACAGCGACAATGCCGAAAATCTAAATCCGTTATTTGGCTGCTTCTAACAACGATATAAGAGTGGACCCAGGCTCTAAATTCAGGTAAGGTTTAGAGGCAACTATAAATACGCTAAGACGAAGAAAAAGTCTGAGCGAATAACGAAATCTGATTTACAAAATGTCTTATTTACAGTTTTACCAAGAACATCTCTCACGAAGCTAAAATAAAGGTTCCGTACTTATCAAGAGCTAGAATATACTCAAAAATATAATAGCTACCAGCAACCAATGAACATCAGGATTGTCGACAGGCTGATGAGACTGAAAACGGTTTAGCAGCCGTTTCTATACGAATTTTATGTTGTGAGTCACGTCATAAAACTACGCACTAGAACATAATACTTAAACAAAATTGTTGTACCTAAAACTCAAGGTATTCTAAATATATGTTTTTTTATTTTATCAAAAGCAGATCTGGACTGCATCGATAGTGTCTTAGATAAGCAGATTACATGATGTTAGATGGTGTGAATAAAGTGTTATAAAAACCAGTAGATACGTTCTTGGTTTGTAAAGTAGACACCACGTATAAATAACTAGCGGACGACCGTCAGTTTCACCGTTTCCCATGGGAATATGAGGTTAAAATGTAGCTAAGTTACTGCTTATAATATAAGTTCGTTTCAGGTATTAGCCGGAATAAACAGACAGAGAGATAAGAAAAAACAATGAATTTTGCTCTAAGTACTGTAAATTATGTATTTAGTGAAAAGCTGTGAATTTGGAATTACAATCAGTCACTTAAACTATACTTATCTGAATAGATGAGAGAACAAGAGAGAAATAGGCATTTCTTAAAATAATTAAAGATTTTCATAATTTAATTGGGATCTACGATAATGCTACGAAGGTCTACGAGATTGGACTGTCACAGATATATAACTAGCTAATGCTCGCAGATCTGCCCACGTGATTTAGTTATTCCAATGAATACACCAATCATTCTGTTGATTAATCAACCTGTTCCTCTTATTCCACAAGGACTTATTCCCTGTATTAAAAGTTGACTATGTGTTAAGCGTATCATAATCCTGTTTGTATACAAAGTTTCAGACAGATTGGTTTAAGGGGATTTGAATATTAGTTTAATTGTTAAATTTTTAAACGCGCTATTCTAAAAGTCAATTACACTACATTTTGATTAGTCGGTTAATAAAAGTTATTCAAATATTAGTTTTTCAATCCTATATGTAACTGGAATAGGACCACCTCGACTTGTCCTTATTGGACCAGAACTCCAGATACTATTCATTTTCCGAAAAAATTGTTTGTTTGTTCATTTGATTAAATTAAATAAATATAATGTGGGACACTTTTTACACAGGTCCATCTAGTCTTAACTAAGCTATAAGCTTCTACTATGGGATATAGACAACTGATATACATACTCATATATTTCTAAATATATACATAATAGGTGGGGGAAAATGTTTCTTCTCATTTTATATGAAAACTCAAGACATTTTAATTCAAAAATAATTTACTTTTAAATTTAATATATAATGTACCATTTTGGTCAACAACTTTTTGCAATCTTGTGGGTAGTGACATGATCCCATTGTTGTAGAAATTTTGGAACTTCTGATCAAAAAAAACGTGACAAGTAGTTTTGGCAGTCCTCTCTTGATGTTAACCTGACAATGCCTAAAGAATTCTGAAAAGATCGAAACAGGTGGAAATCAAAAGGTGCAAGGTCAGGGCTATATGGCGGATGCATTAAGCCAAACTTTCTTAATTTTTGCTGAGTGGCCAAAGATGTGTGTGGTCTAGCGTTATCGTGATGAAAGACCACACCCTTTCCATTGATCAATTCCGGCCGATTTCTCTCAATTTCTTGCTTTAATCTCATCAGTTGTTGGCAGTAAAGATCCGAATCGATGGTTCAGCCCAGCGGTAAAAGCTTATAATGAACAATGCCCTTCCAATCCCACCATACACACAGCATCACCTTATTGCGAGTTAACCCGGGTTTTGACACAGTCTGTAAAGCCTGACCGACCTTTGACCACGACCTTTCTTCAGCTACGTCGTAACTACTGATATGCTGATCTTGCTTCACTTCATCAAAAATTGCGTCAATTTTATCTGTAACAGGGCGACCAGAGCGAGGTGCATCAAAATTCCCGAATTGAAAACGCTTATACCAATTTTGTGCTACTCTTACTTACACTGCATTAGGTCCATAAACCAATTTATATCGTGGCTTGCGTCCCTTTTTGTTATAAAACTTTAAAATATATTGAATCTCTTCATTAGATTCACTAATTTTGACAGAAAGAAAAACAAATGAAAAAAAACGAGAAACTAATTTTTACTAATTTGTTTCTTTTTTTATAATGTAACCTTTTTAATGTTATCAAAATCAGCCAGATAAAAATAGTACAGCCAAAGATTTTTAAGCTATTGCATAGCTTCTATCACGGGCCTTGAGCGTGGAGACCGAATCCAGAAATTCCGTAAAGAAAATAACCTAACACCCAAGCTCACACGAACTTCACCGAGCACGGCCGAGCGTTTGCTTAACGTGTATGTACATATATTATATAGTACGATCCGTGCGAGCTTCGTACTCGCACGGATCGAGACGTGATGATAGTGAGTGTGAGTGTGAGGGTGAGGATGAGGGTGACTGTGAGAGTGAGGGTGGGGTGAGGGTGAGAGTGAGGGTGAGAGTGACGAGTGAGAGTGAGGGTGAGGGTAAGGGTTTTTTTCTTTTTTTTTAGAAATCGGATCGAGAAGTCATGATAGTGAGTGTGAGTGTGAGGGTGAGGATGAGGGTGACTGTGAGAGTGAGGGTGGGGTGAGGGGTTTTTTTTTAGAAGTCGGATTGTGACCTTATGATAGTGAGTGTGAGGGTGAGGGTGAGGGTGACTGTGAAGTGAGGGTGGGAGAGGGTGAGAGTGAGGGGTGAGGGTGAGGGTATTTTTTCTTTTTTTTTTTCCTTTTTTTTCTTTTTGCTTTTAGAAATCGGATCGAGAACTGATGATAGTAAGTGTGAGTGTGAGGGTGAGGATGAGGGTGACTGGGAGTGAGGGTGGGGTGAGGGTGAAAGTGAGGGTGAGAGTTAGGGGTGAGGGTGAGGAGTGAGGAGTGAGGGTGAGGGGTGAGGGGTGAGTGTGAGGGTGAGGGTTTTTTTATTTTTTAGGATGGAAAATACTTCGTACAATTGGTAATAAATTTCCACTTTTCTTGGCTGGCGATTTTACCACGCTCAAAAAGTGAAACTTGAATTAATATCAAAGAAAAACAAAGGAAAAAAGACGTGTGGCACTCAGAGACTGTCGCGGTAAAGCTATTGCATTGCATTTTTTATCAACTTATGTAATTATAATTATTCATTTATATTATTTATCCATTTTTTTCCTTTGTTTTTCTTTGATATTAATTCAAGTTACACTTTTTGAGCGTGGTGTTTCTGGATTCGGTCTCCGCGCTCTTGGTCCGCGATAGAAGCTATGCAATAGCTTAAAAAATACTGCATAAATAAAATAAATCAATAATTATAATTACATAAGTTGATAAAAAATGCAATGCAATTGCTTTATCGCGGCAGTCTCCGAGTGCCACACGTCTTTTTTATTACAAGTATTTACATACTAAATGCGAAAAGACTTTTTCCCCAACCTAATATTATACATAGGATACACCCAAACTCCGAAACCAACATGTGTTGATCACACAAATATTAGTTCCCACTCGGGAATCGAAACCTCAGCGCGGCAGTCGCATACACTACCACTGCGTCACCGAGGCAGACGAGTTATCAAAGTGAGGAACACTAATAATAATTTAGCTTTAGCAATTATCATAGCCGCGTTTCATATTCTTTTCATCTTA
Source organism: Thumatha senex (assembly GCA_948477245.1). Classification (NCBI taxonomy): domain Eukaryota; kingdom Metazoa; phylum Arthropoda; class Insecta; order Lepidoptera; family Erebidae; genus Thumatha; species Thumatha senex. The sequence goes on along the minus strand of OX419729.1, from coordinate 11,532,227 downwards.
GTGTATTCACAATTGCTTCCAAGTCATAAATTTGCAGCTTTTACAAAAACAAAAACCTTGACTGCCTCGGTGGCGCAGTGGTAGGGTAGGGTATGCGACTGCCGCGCTGAGGTTTCGATTGAGATCTAGGGTTTGATTCCCGGGTCGAAAAAAATATATGTGTAATCCAAATACGTTTGTTTGGATATTTTCTATGTAAAATATGTATGTATTTAGAAATATATAAGTATGATCATAAATGAATAAGATCCCATAACACAAGCTTATATTAGCCCACTTTGGGCTAGACTTGTAAAAAAAATGTCCCACAATATTTATTTAAAAACCAAGCTGTTTCTAGCAGTCAAATACAAGTGAACTGTTAGCAGCTATAATTTGGCTTTTTTTTTGGTACTGTTAGGAGCGGCTGTACCTGAACTCCCAGCCACGCAAGGGCGCATACATCGTTGGTTGGTCCGTTAGTTAGCATGCGAGGTTTCTTGGCCCTGAAAACTTGGTGCATTAAATAAATAAAATAAATAAATATCGTTGGGACAACTCACACAACGCCATCTGATTCAAACTAAGTAGAGCTTGTACTATGGTAACCAGAGAACTGATAAACATACTTATATATTTCTCAATACATACATATTATAGATAAGTAACACCCAGACACAGAATCAACCATCAACAAGTTTTATCCTGGATGAGAAATGAACCCAAAACCTCTTGCGTAGCAGTCGGATACACTTCCACCGCACCACAGACGCAATCAATAGGATCTAGACGACTGATCAACATACTTATATATTGCACTCATTAAAGCCGCGTTCTTTGCCTAGACTTTTATCACTGCTTAAGATAACAGTGAGATTGACTTTGATAAGCTACAAAATATCCATACAATCACAGCCGAAAGACATACAGTCGGTCGACGAAGCTGTCTAGACAGAGCAATCGTGCAGGGGACAAGGGACGAGACGGGGGAGGGCTTGTCCCGACCTGCGAACAAAATTTTGTTAGTAGCTCGGGACAGTCTTTCAGGGCTGACGCATTCACGACCGCTTGCTATGAGTATTTTAATTTTGTATCGATTTCTTTAATTCTTTATTTTAATTACCGAAATAAAAAATGGTGCATACGAATTGTGCTGTAAGAGATTGCAAGTCATCATCGCGGAAAAATAAGGATCTGCGATTTCATCAATTGCCGCACACGGAAGAAAGGTAAGGGGTATATTCATGTCGTTTGAATAGTTCTTTTTATTATAAAGCGTTGACAAAATGGCTGCCGCGTCGTAAATCGTAGTTTTAAAATTATCATGTAGGGTACATGTATAATTCATGGGGTTATTAATATTCTGAATAAATATTTCGTGTTCATTTTGCAATCTAATATGGCCGCCGAACCGTGCTCATAAAATTTCATGTTGGGTATCGTATAAAGGGTTGGGTTTTTTGGTATGCTGAGTATGAATTTCGAGTTAATTTTGCTATCTAATATGGCCGCCACGCCGTGGTCATAATATTTCAAGTTGGGTATCGTATAAGGGGATTTTTGGTATGCTGAGTATGAATTTAGAGTTTATTTTGCAGTCCAATATGGCCGCCGCGCCGTGGTCATAAAATTTCATGTTGGGTATCGTATAAGGGGTTTTTTGGTATGCTCAGTATGAATTTCGTGTTTATTTTGCAATCCAATATGGCTCCAGCGCCGTGGTCATAAAATTTCATGTTGGGTATATTAGGTATATTATTACCAGTTTCGTTCGTTTATGACTATTTTTTGGTCTTAAAATTGGTCTTAAAATTACTGTTGTTTTTCAACAAAATAATGATTGGATACGCTTTAAACAAGTTTAAATATTAATTATGACGAAAAACTTGCATACACTTTACACAGGATAACAAAGTATAGAGTGTGGTTATAATCCCACATGTGTGCTCCGCATACCATATTACCCAACATGAAATTTTATAACAGCTGGCGCAGTGACTATATTGGATTGCAAAATTAACTCAAAATTAGCATGAAATTCGTACTCAGCGTACCAAAAAACCAATTATATGATACCCAACATGAAATTTTATGACAACGGCTCGACGGCCATATTGGGTACTAGAAACCTCATGAATTATAAAAGTACTTAACATGATAATTTTATATCTACGACGCGGCAGCCATTTCGTAAAGGTTCTCTCATAAAAAAAAATTATCGATTCGACATGAAATGAACCTTACCTTCTTTCGTGTGCGGCAATTGATGAAATCGCAGATCCTTATTTTTTTAAACCGGTATTTATATTATTGATTAATTATATATTATATACACATATAATATATATTGATAGTTGATTGCGACTGCGAGTCCATAAATAAGTTATAAATAACATCAGCCTTGTATACTTGTGACAACCCTACAAGCATCACTGTCTAGACGTTGTCGGCATTTTTGTCAACTTCAAACACGCACACGCCTTTACCTGCTTGGTACACATAACTCTTCCTTTTAAACTCCTACATCCGTATTAGTTAAAATTGTAAATAATTTGTGTTTTGAGCTTATTGCTTTCGGACAGAAAGACAGACGCGGCGGGAGACATTGCTTTATAAGGTTAAGCATATAGAATGAATTAAAAGTTTTATCAACATTAGAAATCAGCAGTACATGTGAACGTTTAAAAATTTTTGTTATTTGTATTCATGAGTCAGTATTCATCAACGCCCACCCAGAACAACTGAAGAACATCGATACATGAATTCGGACAGTTGTATTCTTTTGAAACGTAGAAATCGACTAAAAAGGGATTTTACGAAATTCATCTCCTAAGTGGGTGAGCTGATTTGGCAAATATGGTAAGTTTTTTTTTTAAAATAGGCTATCGTCTTTAAATAAAAATAAAATAAAATAAAAATATCTTTATTTTGCATATACCATTTTAACGGCGCTTACAAAATGTCATACACTATTTACAATATTTAAAGCGACCACCGGTTCGGAACGCGGCCCACCTGAGAAGAACCGGCAAGAAACTTAGGAAGGCTTTTTTTTATGGCCTATTTACAATTTAATATTATTTCACTTTGCCAGCAGATCATTTTCCAGGCGTCCCTGTCCTGCAAATAGTCTTTAACGGAGTAATAACCTTTTTCACAAAACTTGTATTTATTTAACTTTGAACTTTCTAGACTTTGAGCAAGAAGCGACCGTTCCAGCCTGGTTACCTCCTCGGCCACACCAGCGTCTAGGCACAGCACACTGCAACTACGGTCAATGTAAGAAGAGCACATCTCTCCCGTCTATGCAGCAGCCAGCCACTACGCAGCAACCACCCCGACTCACTGGGGTTACCTCACCGCGCACCGCAGCACTGCACTCAGCCCCGACTCACGGGGACTAGAAGCTTTTGATTCCGACTCACTGGATTCAGCGGCATACGATTCCGACTCACTGGGATCAGCTGCATACAGTTTCGACTCACTGGGACTACACAATCTGGCACTGGCGCGATTCACAACAGACGAAGACACCAGACTCATACTCACAATCGACCTCCGGTCTCAGAGGGGAGTGATGTGGCGACCAGCGCCACCTAGCGTAAAGCTATCGAACCACATCGATACTAAGAATCCTACATCGCGCTATGAGAGTTCTCACGCTGAAGAATGATATATACAACAGCCCAACATCAACCGTTGGGCTGCGGCCCGCCAGGCGTGATCACCTTGCCTGGTCAGAGGATCCTCCCTTTGTGTCGGAGGAACATTTCCACCCGTTCCTCCACATAACCATTTACTTTTAAGTGGAAATCCCTTTCAGTCACCAACGATCTACCGCATTCAGAGTTAATGATGTTCCAAGTCATTTTTATTTTATTAACAGAATTAGAAATTTTATTTTTAATGAAGTTTGACTTAGCAAGATAACACGTTTGTTTAAATATCTTTGAATAATTTTTAACATATTCCTGAAAGTTTTGCATAAAGTTATATGATTTTTCTGAATATTATTCAAATAATTTATTTCTACTTTTAAAGATACCTGGTGTTGCCCAGTCACTGAAAACAGGACGACCACCAATCTGTAGTGTTTATGAGGTAAAAACTTTGCTAAACTCATCATTAATCAAATTAAATAAGTGTTTATATGACTGGTCTACACAAGTGAAGTTAGGTAGATTTGGTAATCTCTTTAATACATTTTCTTTAAAATTATTCAAACGACTTTGGTTAATTGGTACATATTTAATTTGTTTTTTGCAGACTTTGTTACTACTTATGGAAACTTTATTCATTGGCCACGATGATTTGACTCTACAGGATCCACAATACCTTTATCTATAGGTTTAATATCAGTAAAAATATTATCAATACATTTTGCACTGGTGGCTGTAATACGAGTGGGTTCTAAGGATGTACTATGCAGATTAAAGGATTTAAATAAATTTTTCATTTCATTTCTCTCTGATGGAGTTAATGATGTATCTAATATATCAACATTAAAATCTCCACAAACTATTATAGATTTCTTAGAACATTAAATTGGCATTTGAACAGTGCTTCTTCAAGCTTTTCTTCAAATTTAATGTAAGAAGCATCAGGGGGACTGTATACGCTTAACAAGATGAAATGCTCAAACTCAATACTGGCAATCTCAATAACTCGTTCAATGGAGAGGGCTACTAAGTCTCTACGTTCTTTAAATTTTAAGTTTTTATTAATTAATATTAAAGAGCCTCCACGTTTAGAATGTTTTCTATTGAACGAGCTAGCAACCTGGTGATTTACGAAGTTCAACAATGTGATTTCATGATCTTTTAACCAGTGCTCTGTAGCACAAAAAATATTAATAGAATTTGCATTAATGTACAGCTCTAACTCTAAATCTTTACCATTTATACCTCTAACATTATGGTGCACCAGGTTTATAAAAACAATATTTTTAGTAAGATTATTCTCAGGGGCCAAAGTCAACTGGCCAGATTTATTATCTGTTGTCCTATAAACTAGTTTATTGAAATTTCATTTTCCAAATGTGAAGTGTCAAAACTATCCTGCTCAATAAAAGCAGTTGTACTTGCCAATAATTTGGCTTAAAAATTTAAAAAAATTAGATAGCAAACTTTCGTTGTAAAAATTTTGATAGAAAATATCTATCTAATGTCAACTGACTATTATTATTGAACACTAGCTGACCTGCCCGGCTTCGTCCGGGACATACTTCCAACCCCGTGGCACCCATTTAATCCCGTCGCTTATTACTTTTATAAAAATGTATGAGAGTTTCCCCGATTTGTTGATATTTATGATTACTGCTCCGCTCTCCTGTGTAGTAGCGTGATGATGTACAGCTAAGAACCGTCCTCAATAAATGGGCTATCCAATACAAAAATAATTTTTCAAATCGGTCAAGCCGTTTTCATGCTATGTCGTGACAACGGAAAACGGGTTTCATTTTTATATATATAGATTGTGTTCCAATCGAACAATTCAATTTTTTTGGAATATGATACCATGGTTTGTAGTTTCATATTTAATCTGTATCTTAAGTGATTTTCCTTGTGGCTCGTAACAGTGCTGTATGGCAAGGTGGACAAAATTACTTGCTTTATTTGCAGACATGATAAGTTATCAAAAAATTTTAAAAGAATTGTCACTAATAATATTGCCTCTTCTACCAACCAGCACCACTATAGTAGACTGCATGCAGTGTGTACCAGTCAATATAAAATCTATAATTTGAGAGTATGAAGCTCCTGGATATGTATGATTTATTACAGAATGACCTAACTGTGATAAATAATGTCCAAAATTTTTACCTATTTCATCGCAATAGACTATGGTCTTTGCATGACTTTTTATTTGCAATTTTTCTATTATAGATGCCTCGCAAGTACTACTTGAACTTAATATACTATTATCCACACTGCACACAGTTTTAATTGGTGAAAATTCATCATTGCATCTAATTCTTTCACAACTAAAGGGTGAGGAGGGAACATGGCCTGCGGATATCAATTGATCATTTTGACAATGATATGAATTTACTAATTTACCTATGGCTAACACCTGTTCCCTACTCTGTTTCTCTGCTGTTTCATATTTATATGAAATTGATTTCAAAGAGTCTTGAAGTCGGTCAATCTGACATTGAAGGGCCTGTGTATCAGTTTTGTACTGTTGTGCGACAGTATCAAGTTCTAACATATACATATTTACCTGGTCAATCAGTTGCAATCTCTGTCTATTAAGTGACATGCTATTTATAAAAAACTTGTATTTATTTATAATTTTTTTAGATTTAGTAATAAACTTTTTAATTTTTATATATTTCTTTAACTTATTCTTACTACACTTAATAATTTTTAATGATTTAGAACATCCCCCGGTTTCATCATCAGAAGTGAGGTTTATGACAATGGAAGGGTGAGCTGTAGCAGTATTTAAACTTGTAGCCATCAGTTCATCGAACAAACTCTGATTAGATTGAACCACTGTGCTCTGTTTCTCGTCTTCTAGTTGCGATATTTTGATCTCCGATCGTTGTAGCTCCTCCTTTAGTATTCTAATTAGGTGCAGAGTTTGTTCATAATGATTCCTACATGAGTCAAAACTGTCTACTATAACTCGTAACCTATCCCGATTCTGTAAGGTATCAGTATACAGCGAATGCAACTGTGCCAGGTCTTTCTTGAGTTGTCCGTTCTTACTTAAAATACCTAACAGTTCTAACTCATTTTCGTCCCTTTCCTTGTTCAGTTTATCGCACTTTTCACTCAAAATCCGTAACTCTTTCAACGTTAATTGAAGCCTTGTCTCTTGCTGATGAGCCAAGGCCTTACGCGTCATTATCATGTTAATAGTATTCGACATTTTGTTATAATTACGTACTACAGAATCAGTAATTATTAGCAAAGTAGACCTAGAGCAAAGAAATGCGAAACAAAACAAGGTTATGTTTTATTCATAGAAAATTACGAAATCGCACTATTAATGGACATGTGAGGATGTAAAAGTAAATAAACTCACAAACCTTAATTGAAAAAACTATTAGTTTTATAAATCTTGCCAAATCCAAGAAATAATTTCAAATATTGAAAATTTTTCCGATGTTCTAACTGTCACTACACCGGTACAATTTTTATGTTTATATTTATCTACTTTTAGCACTATAAATAGTGAAAATGATTATTTAACACTCAATATGGTATTATTTGGTCATGATGAATTGGTTTTTAGTTAAAATTATAATTATTTTTGCAATATTACAATATTAAATACGGAGCCAATTCAAATCAGCTGTTATGCATAGGGTTGCCACAAGGGAAAAAAAATTCAACTTCCACATATATAAGTCACGCCTTTATCCCTGTAGAGCTGGCAGAGACATACTATACGTAAGCATTTTTGTCCTACTTGACAAGTGATTCCATAGCCGTGTTTAAATGAACAGGCGTAGATTGTGGTAACCCTCAGAGGAGTAAGTTGAGGGTACAAGTTTGTTCATCAGGTAACAAAGGGTATATAAATGTGAATCATGCCAGCTCTTAAAACTAAAACATAGTATCTAAACAGGTATGTACGTAGCTCGCACTGACAGTTAAGAAGGTTAAACTTATTACGTAGGGGGTTAAAACAGCAACAAAGTAACATAAACATACATGAGAATCGTCGTACATGTCCCCGAGCAGTCTGTGTATGTAGAATACGATATCGTTATGCAAATGGGCAGATAAATATATTAAATGAACGTCCACGTTGTATACGACACATCCAGTTCTCGTAATGTAACTTCCAAAGCTGCAGATTGAAATTATCAAGCGATTCACAGAAATTACACTTCATTTTGATCACGTACGCATTCCGTCAGGTGTTAAGGAAAGTTACGTCTGCGGCATAATATAATCAAGAATACTTTTTTAATTTACTATAATCTCAGAAACGGCGGAAATCGGTACAGGTTATTTTTCTGCATTTTTGGTTATTTAACAAAAGTCAAAACAACAAAATATTGACGATGATGTGTCAAGACTTTTTTTGAACTACTGGACGCGCTCAAGACTATGAGAGACTTATTATTCCCATTGTAGATTGACCTGTGGTAACAAGAAGCTATGAACCGCTGGCGCAGCGTAGAACAATAGTTTCGTTGGCTGGACACCACGTGCCGGGCAGAGGTGCGCTCTCATACAGTGGAGTGATTTTTACCAAAATTGAGCGATTCTAAAGATTGTTTCTCTGTTAAACCATAAAAACTTGGAATACTCTGCCAGCTCACGCATCCTCTTACAATCCTATGGTTTTGAAGCAAAAGGACATCATTGGGCCGCCAACTGGAAGGGCACTCTCAATACTCTTGTGGACTGCAACAATTGCCTTGAATCCGCTAAATGTCACTAATACACAATTTGGGTTTCTAACGGACATCTTTGTTTCAGAGTTTATCCCTTAAAGAGACTACAAGTATAACTCGTTTCATAGCTTGCTGCGCAACATTGAGGACATGAGTTTTCACCGATTTAAGTGTCTCTTTTATAAACTGTACAATTATCACAAAATCTAAACAACATATTTAATTCCATGATAGTAAATTTATATTTTTTTATACTTTGGTACTGTTAATCTTCCGTAAACATCCCAATGAAAAGGACGAAATATATATCATATTGTATCCGAATACATACGCAATATTCTTATATAACATTGCTTATGTGCCACAATTTAGAAGGTCATTACGCAATTATTCAGGAAACGCGATGGATAATGGATAGTCACCGCGTGTCCTATCAAATACGGGAAGTGGCAGCCGCCGAAATATCCGATACAGTTCCACTATATAATAACCGAACAATATGTACCTACTCAAATACTAAGAGTAGTAGTTTTAATCTACCTTATTAAAAATCTAAATTCAAATTTATTTGAATTATTCTTTTAAATATTTTTTGCAGTAGGTACTCCATAGTCTAAGACAGTTTTTGAAGTGCTGATGCAGTTTCTAATATGTATTTAGAATTCATCACTCATATTCACATTGAAACGATTTATGCTTAGATGATTATTAACTGTTCCTGAAAAATGTTCTACGAAAAGGTTGACTTGAGAGAGAATTATAAACTACCACATAAGGTCACAATATTGTGGAATCTCGAGTATAGCTTCAGGCGAGTAAGAGTATTTGAACTCGAAACATTATAGTTTTGATTTACTTGAACTTAAGACTTCAAATTCTGATTAGATCACGCCATTCCTAAGGAAACGAAAGATCGAATTGTTCCATCATTCTTCTACATCCGTAATAATGAAAACAACTAGAATTAATAATGTGTTAATGTGTATGCTATTCTATGTCGATTACATTACCAGAATCATCAAAGTAAGCACGGAGACAGCTGGAACTACAGGTTTAAAAAATAAAATTAAATACATTTGATACTACAATTTATTTCCTACTACCAACGCAAGAAAAAAATATCATCACAACAAGTATTTAAAGTCTAAGCTTAGTACCAACTTATTAAAAAGAAAATCCTTGATATAATTATGTTCAGTCGATATATCTAGCTTAAAACGGCGTGCTGATTAAATACATTTCGAGGCAGGTAGTCGGAGGTTGTAACAATATCTAGCCTAGTAAATGATCCTAGGGCGGTGACATCGAAGGCCGAGTGTGGGCTGCGCGTGCGACTATATCGGCGACGTCCGGGCGCCGCTTTGTCCAGTGCAATTTTTTAAGTGCACTTTTTGTCCTGTTCGGAAATTTACGTTTTTGTCATAAGTTTATTATATTTTATCTATGCATAAAATCTACCAGATTTATTATACGTTAGTATATCAGGAAGTACTTTAACAATCATTGCACAAAATTAGAAAAATACTTTCAAAATTATAACTATAAAAAATTCCTACTTTGTCATGGAAAATATTTCGACACATCTACCGCAGAAAGCGCCATCGCGTTATGCGACTTTTCCCATCTAACAATTTGTACTATGGAATTTTAAAGTCAAAGTTCTTAGATGACCGAAAAACGGTTGTGTCGAGGTCGCAATCATAGTAGTCGCAATTACTGCTGCTACACCAGAAAGTGCTATTCTGTTAATATAAAAAATAAAGTTACAACAAGGGACAAAAACATAAAAGATTTCTTAAAAGTCGAAAATAAGATATTCGAGGTAAATAATCTATGATTCGAAATATTATAAGTATAATCCACCTCGTTTAGAAATAATCTCTTGTCTAAAAATATAATTAATACACACGAAACACGAATACCGATGAATAAATTATACGAGTGCAGTGTCATTACAATTCGTCTCGCAAAGGTTATTGCACAAGCATTATAATGCGGATGTACGAGTAGGTACCGAGCTTATTTTTAGTGTATCAAATCTTTTAAAATAGGTGTGAGGTGTAAAAAGACGTTAATTACTGCAAACCAAACAAAGTATAATTGAACTATTAGCGCTGAGAAAAGAAATTAAGAAATATAGATGTAACATGACTCATAAAACAGGTATGCACTAAAAGCTAACGCATTAATCATGAGACTTCGACCTAGCAACTAACTGTAAATATTAATTATAGACGCGGATATCGAACGAAATGCTTTCCGCCAATATCAATTGATATAACGGCTCGAATCCGTGTAAATATCTGCAATATGCAACTGAATTAAAGTTGTTTTTTTTTTTGCATCATAGCAAAACATAACAACAATATTGATGATGTGTAGTGTGTAAAAAATACGCGTTGCTAGAACCGGTGCGACCGCATACCGTGCGCGCGCTCGCGGCAAGGCCTTGCCATGCGGGCGGCACCTGCGCGTGCATGCTGCTAACATTCGCGTCCACCATCGCAATCTCTTACACCTACTTTCACATTTAAATCCAATAAACCTTCTAATGACGAACATAATCACGAACGAATTACAATCAGATGATGTTACATCCCAAAGAAAGTGTTCTTCATCGCGTAGACTACGAAATTCCTACTCTTTTATTTTAAGCTATGTTATTCTTGGTAGATCCTAAATCCTAAATGTTGCTTCCAAACCCTTTCCGGATTTGGAGCCTGTGGTCTACTTTAATTTTGCTGCTATAAGTAACTACCGTTTGACTTTTAATTCTCGGCATTGTTGGGAGCAACTAGCCTCTGATCTCCAAACCCCATAATGCCGCCTGCATCGTCGCCTCATCAGTAAGTCAGTAGGTGCACTGCTGGAAAAGTCGCTTGGGTCCTGGAGATTTCGGACCAGCCTATTAACTCAAATCTTGGTGAAATCATGTTTCCATTTCGTTTATTTAGTTTGTATCCGAAGCTTTCAACATCCGAGATTAGGTACTCTTTTACAAAAATATGATGTCTTCTCTATCTATGTAATAGCCACTGCATCAATAGAGGTTTCTGCAGCAAGAGACGCGGAAAACCTATATCAACATAATGCCGTTAGATTGCAGCTGAGGTTGGCTAACTCTGTTTTAAACTTTCCCAACACTACCGAGATGAGTAAAAATAAATTGTCCGTTTAACTCGAACACCTCTATAATTGTATAGATTAGTATACAGAATCTATCTTTACTTGTATCGACTTGTATCGATTCTGTATACTTATTGCAGAGTAAGCCCATATCCCCAGATCATTCTTCAAGATCTCCGGAACCCAAGTGACCTGCTAGCGGTGCACCAGCTAACCAACGGACGCAACAATGTAGGCACATTTTGGGGATCGGAAGGTCAAACGACAGTCATTCCCAGAAAAATCAAATTAAAAACACTACCGATAGCTGCTCGTATTGGCCAAAGACCGCAAACTCCAAATCCAGACGAAATTAGAAGCAACTGTGAATACAATCAAATGAAGATAAATTACAACTGAGTTGCTGATAAAATTACATTCTAATAAAAAAATAGTACTTGTTCTGGTTTAAGATTTCGCTAAAAATCGATGCGTACCGCAATTTTTCTTACTACAATTAAGAATAGTTGTAGTCAATCGTCAACAACTGTATATCTTTAAAACGCTTATGAATCAGATGACTGATAGCGAAGAATCGAATGAGCAATGTTCTTAAAATATTTCTTGTTATCGCTAAATGGTCTGACTAGCGTCACTGACTCGTTGCGGGATCATTACAGGTACTTAAGTTAGTAATTTACTTGTAACTATAAAATACAATTTATGGGATATTAGTAATAACAGCCAGGGCAAAAATGGCCACTCATGTTACACTACTTAATTACTAGGAACACTGCGGGTAGGCGACGTGTAGCCCTGCAATGTTAGGAATTCGCCTGGTATGATTCAATTATATTGTCGGTGAGTAACTGCACAGCTATTATTACTGTAGAGGTTTACAGTTTAGTGGAGAACCGTCTGGATAGTCAACATACAGTTATGTATTTGTTTCTTAGATATAAAAGGCACCACGTAATCGCATCCTGTTAGTTTGAACGAAACTCTTTCTTCGAATTAGAATTAGCTAACGTATATCCTTTTATATAGTATCTACTAGTTGCATGTCAGAAATATTGATGAAAAATTTTTTTAATAAAATTAATCAGCTTATCGCAACCCACTATTGATAGTGATTCTTATGCTTATAGTGCCATATTGAACCAGACGGATTGATTAAGGACTTCGTTTCGAGTTTATCTTCAGGAAATAGACTGCTTGCAGGTTAGATTGACTTGGTATTCAAATTTGTTAATGTTTAATTAATTGTTTTTTAGTACTTTCGAAGGTTAAATTTAGCATTATTATTTTAAGGAAGGCGGGAAATTTTGGCCCTTTTGTTACCCTTCTTTGGTCTTCTCGACTTATTTCGTTTTTAAATAGATTTTAGATTGTTTTTTAACGATTTGTCCACGTCATTGGTACAAATCAAATATATAATGATGTATTCATTGTAGACAATAGAAAGTATGTGATAAGGTAAATATGTCGTACCAGAAAGACTCTAACCGCAGACAATATAGTCATTTATATGTCCCTATTACGTTTACCAACAAAGCAGATTAATCTAATTATGTTTTTATTATAACCACAATATACCTACATTTTGCGGCCAGTGACTCTGCGAATTGTGATTACAATGTATGTACCTAGTTAGATACCTATATATTGATTACAAACGACCGCAGCACACCTACGCATATAGGTACAGTCATTGTCGATTATCTTAAACGTAGAAGCGCAAAATAACATAACAAAAGGGTTACTTTTGCTATAATATATTGTATTTCTATTGTTGAAACTAAAAAAGTTGAGATATAACCACCCCTTCTGCGTCTACCATCAGAAACAAGATAATTATTAACGTCAACAAAGGCGACGACATTGAAGGTCATATAAATCCCAAGAGTTGCCAATTCTCAATCCTTTCAAGCTCATTCGATGATAATCTATTGACCTTTACCTCACTACTAGAAATAAAAAGCCCGTTGTAACAGCTGACTACATGTAATCATAATAACTCAAACCTAAAAGGTTCTATGCACAGAAATTGTAGATTGCTCAAAAACGGAAACGCAAAAGTACTCGGATACCCAGACGTGCATGTATGAATCTACAAGAAGCGAAAGAAGTATGCATGGATCGCGTAGCCTGGTGATCTGTCCTCTCTGACTACCCCGTTAGAAATACAGCGTGAAGATAGTTAACTTATGCACTGAAATCGGTAGCCTAAATATTCGATTATCACAGTAAATCAATAAATGTCAAATTATGAGCTTGCTATCATTTGACATTTTTATCATGCTTTTTAATAACTCACTTGCTTGTATGTATGGGTGAATTGATTTTAAACAAGTTCCCAATCAACTGGATACTTAAAATTTGGATTATAACTCCGAAGTCGATGACAATCCATAAAAATAAGGTTGTTTTTTCTAAATCCTTTCATGTTTTTTTACGACTGCAGAGTCATTAATGAGGAAGCGAACTGGGAATAGATCCTGAGAAATTTACCATTGGCCAAATTGAGACAGACTTACGAAAAGTAGTGGGATAGCATAAATTTGAAAGAATATTGAAAGAATAAGTAAATTAGTAGAGGGTATCAGTGAGAACAATTTCGACAACAGCTCATGATACTCACATTCCTATAACTGGCTATTGCTGGAAATCCCAAAGTCTCTTACATGATTATTAATTTGTAATTTATAATAATGTAATACATAATTAGGTAGGTAGATAAAATTGTATCATTTCAGTATATTAATCAAACTAATCGTTGGCTCATAGTAAAACTGGATCACCGGTTTGGTTTGTCAATTTTTATTGCTTTTTGTGACATATTGTAATAATTTATTGTCACCATACGACAAAAAAATAGTATATTATTGAACTAACAAACAGGAATATTAGATTCTTGTTTAAAACGTACGTAACGTACATGGTTTGTAGGTTACAATCGAATAGTAATATTTAATAATAATAATAATAATAAACCCCTCGAGGACAGTCGTTATCTTTTATAGGATTAACGCAACCCTATGAGGGCATAGTAGATTCGCTTTTTGAGTCATCCACTTTCTGATATCAACAAAAAATGTATCAGAAAGTTATTGAAAAGCTCACATCCGCAGGGCAGCTTGTGGCGAGCTGAATGTGCGTGGCTACACATCGGTCCCGATTCCTCAGAGTTTTGTTGCCCTTCTGCACCGGTTAGGATTTAATGGCCTAACGGGAGAGCAGTGAGAGTGCTTCTCCCGGGAGTGCAGCAAATCTCAACTCTGGCTTGCCTTAATTGGCCGGTCTGAGGGAGGGAGCCAGAGCTATATGCTCGGGGGTGGAAGTGTCATTTTCAAGGGCATAACTACGGGGAAGCCGCTCCGGGCCTGTCCCGCGAAGGTGAAACCGGCGCCGCACCGCTCGACACCCCAAGCCGCTCACACCGGTGTTGCCCTCTGTCGCCTTACAGGCTTATCATGCCTAAGGTGAATGTATAGGGGGCCCATCTAGTGAGTTGGCGAGTCACCGTCTGCCAAATTTTTGACAATCAGATATTAAAATGGCAGACGCCGCCTTCATGCATAGTTATAATCACCTAGTTCATCAAACCCCCAACCCAATAGCCCATTTCTTAGTTAGCATATTTTACAATAGTTTAACTCCCATTGGAGGTGGTCCATTATCGTGCTTCTACATAAGGCGGGCGTGGACTATCTGCAGTGGGGGTCCCATTTCCTTTTAGATTAAAATTCTCAAATGGCCTCTGCATGTTGGACCAGTATGTCCCCATGTACGCCTACCAAAAGCCCGGGTATCTTCATAAAAAAAAAGGAGATACCCGTGAAAAGAAGAAACATAATAATAATAATAATAAATCTTTATTCATTTAGGTCACAAAGTAACACTTATGAACGTCAAGAATATTGCTTCTACATTTACATTTACTGCCAGATTCGCAAAGCAATAGGTAGAGCCTGAGGAAGAACCTGGCAATAAAACTCATGGCCACTCTTTTCTAAACGCCAGTAATTACATTAGTTTGATTAACATGATATTTGACCAATTATATAGTAATGAATTTATACAAACAAAAAAAAACAAAATCAATGTTGTGTTTAAATCATATCAAAATTAGAGCGATTATAGTTGCCGGTTCTAAGGGCAGCCTACCCTTGAAGAAGAAGAATCTGGCAAGAAAGTCAATGGATGCCATTTTAAAATGTAGGAATGGCTTACAACATTAAAATTACACTTACATTGTTCCTTTGGATTTATGTGAGAACAGTCGACTAAACTTAAGTTTACCTTAAATATAAATAAGATTATTTTTAATAATTGCTATAACAGCTATGAGCTGACCAGTCCCAACAGACGGCACCCATTCACGGGTATGACGCATTATATCAGCCATCGCCCTACTCAACCATATTATAGGGAATAGGGCGACCCGATACATACGCCACCACTGCCAGGACACTTAGGCGAGCATGACATACTCAAAAACTGCACAGCAACTATCATGTCAATTTCAAAGAAATAAATAAGTCTACATGGTGCTCACACAATAACAAACTCAAATTACATTGTATACCGGGACTAAACGCAGCCAATTTAGAAACCTTTAGTTGTCAGATGTTTCAAATTATTAATAATGTAGAGATGTAAAAATACAACATATATATGCAGATTCAAGGCATATCACAAGATTCATTCGAATCCTAAATAGCTCAAGCGAAGAGCAAGCAACTCATTTCCATTTATTTTTATCGTTCAAATAATCATAAGTTGTGTAATAGGCCCTTTTCAAGAGGTGCCTCTTGATTTCCGCCTTAAATTTATGTAACGGCAGGTTCATAATGTTTAAAGGAATTTTATTATATAGTCGTGCGCCAATTCCTGCAAAAGAGTCGTGAACCTTTTGTAAACGATGATGCGTTCCAATTAATTTATGCTTATTTCTAGTATTTATCGAATGTATGTCACTGTGTCTAATGTATAAATGTATGTTCTGTTTAACTAACATAATATTTGCAAATATATACTGTGATGCAACCGTTAAAATGCCAGTTTCTTTAAATTTTTCTCTAAGAGACACTCTAGCACTCAATTTATATATTGCACGTATAGCTCTCTTTTGGAGTACAAAAATTACTTGTAGATCAGCTGCTTTGCCCCACAGCAAAATGCCGTAAGACATGACACTATGAAAATAACTAAAGTATACCAGCCTGGCAGTTGCCACATCAGTAAGCTGCCTGACTTTACTAACGGCAAAGGCTGCCGAGCTGAGTTTACCTGCAAGACACGTTATTTGGGCATTCCACTGCAGTTTGCTATCTAAAGTGATCCCCAAAAATACAGTTGATTCTACAAGATTAAGGGTATCACTGTTCAATATTATATTTGTACCGCAATTCCTGACATTAGGCATGCTGAATCTGATACATTTTGTCTTCTTAGCGTTTAGTAGCAAATTATTGGTCGTAAACCAATCTACAACTTGGGCAAGTGAACTATTTACGCCGTTAAAATTACTAAGCGTGTGATCAACTTTAAAAATAAGTGACTTATCATCAGCAAATAGAACAATGTCGCACAAGTTCTGTATATAGAATGGCAGATCGTTAATATAAATTAAAAATAAAAACGGACCCAGAATTGATCCCTGCGGTACGCCCATAGCAACAGATGCTCCAGGGGAGCGAATTCCATTGACATCAACATGTTGTATTCGATCATTTAGGTAGGAGGCAACAAGGTTCAGTGCAGAGTCTTTGATACCATAATAAAAGAGTTTTCCCAATAGTGTTTTATGGTCAACGCAATCAAATGCTTTGGAGAGATCGCAGAATACACCAATAGCATCTTGTCTATTCTCCCAGGCGTCATATATATGATTCAGAAGTGTCACACCTGCACTAATGGTAGAACGACCCCTTCTGAACCCATACTGCTCTTTATGTAATAGCATATTTAAATTAAAATGAGCTTGTAATTGTTGCAATATAATTTTTTCAAAAATTTTGCTAATGGCTGGTAATATTGAAATTGGTCTGAAATTACCAGGGTCGGTTTTGGATCCAGATTTAAATAGAGGTATTACTTTGATGTGTTTCATTAAATCTGGAAACACTCCTTTATCAACACATTTATTAAATATTTCAGCTAGATGTGGTGATATATTAACAATGATAGACTCAATCAATTTTACAGAAATACCCCACAAGTCAGCTGTCTTTTTTGAGTTAAGTGACTTGAATACTTTAATGATATCATTAGGGTTTACATATTTGAAGCCAAATAAGACACTACACTGATCCACGCTGCCCCCAAGCATGCGTTGAGCTTTTATTGGACAAGAATTTAAGGAGCTAGTTGTTTTCGCGGGTATGTCTATAAAATAGTTGTTAAAAGTTTGTGCTATATCCCATTTATTATTACACACTTCGTTATTTATAATTAACTCAATGTTATTATCACGGGGTAGTAATCGACCGGTTTCAGTATTGATTACATTCCAAGTCATATTTGCCTTGTTTTTTGACTCTTTAATTTTATTACTTATATGTAACGACTTGGCAGCAGCACAGGCCTTTTTAAAGGTCTTAGAATAAATTTTAACATATTGAATAAAGGCAGGATCAAAATTAAATTGCTTCATACCATATAGTTCGTACAACTTAGCCCTACTTTTGTAAATTCCTGCAGTTGCCCACTCACAAAATTGCAAGTTTTTGTTTTTATAAAATGTTTTTGATTTAAATATGTTGTTGTACTCAGCTTTAATTGTATTAAATAAGGAGTCATGTAAGCTGTTTGGATCTTCCTGATTAAAGTCAATATGAGTGACTTTTGCTGAAACATTTACAATAAATTGTTTAAGTCGATGTGCACTCATTGGTATACATACAATTTTATTCTTTTTAGAAGTGACATCAATAGGAAATGCTGCTTTCTGACCAAGATGATCTGATGGAAAGTTACTTAGTATCTCCCTTGTTGTTGATACAAAGTTGCAGAATATATTATCTATACATTTTCTAGAATGTGAGGTGATTCTAGTTGGCTCACAAAATAAATTTTGTAAGCCAAAAGACTTAAACAAATTTTTAAATCTAATACATTTCGAAGACTGCACAAGTAAATCAACATTAAAATCCCCACACACCACAACATGATTTCTACTAGTGAACAAACGCTTCAATACATTTTCCATTACAGTTTCTAATAAATTATAATTCCTATCTGGAGGACTGTAGACACAGAGGACAATGAGTTGCTCAAGCTCAACACAGGACAATTCTGCAGTACGCTCAATAGAAAGGGCCACAATATCTTTACGTTCTTTACATTTTAAATTATTAGATACAAATATAAGAGAGCCACCACGAATAGCTTTCTTTCTAGAGAACGCACTGCTAAGTGAATAGAATTCATTGTTGAACAATAGTTCATGACTTTTTAACCAATGTTCTGTAATACAAAAAATGTGAACATTGTGTTCCTTTATATAAAGTTCTATTTGTAGTAGTTTTTCAGATATGCCTTCAATATTTTGGTGAACTAAGTTTAGACTACTAGAAGTATTGTTGATATACTCAGAATTATTACAACAAATATTATTTACAGTGTCTTTAAAAAAAATTGACTCAATGGGCTCAAAAGACCTATAACCATGGCCAGATTTTTTACCTGTTGTCTTACAAACTAGTTTTTTGAGATAATTTCCCAAGTTAGTAAGTCATTCCTAATACGCTCAAAAGGAGCTGGTTTATAAGCCAATAATTTGGCTTGATTCAATAAAAAATTGGATAACAATACAGCTATCTGACGTCGTAAAAAAATTGATAGTAAACAACTATCTAATGTCAAAAAATAATAATTCTGTAATAAAGAATTACAGTCAAATAATTCTATATTCCTACTATATGTGGTCAAGGTATGTAACTTTCTATTTATATTGTATCTAATATTATTTTCAATTTGTGTAAAAGATTTGCTATATGGCAGTGTAGATAGTATAACCTATTTAACTTGCATGTTTGACAACTGTTCATAAAAAATTATGATAGTTTTAATTTTCACATTATCTCTTCTGCCAATAAGTATCACTATTATTGTTTGTGGGCAATGTGTACTGGTTAATACCTTATTAATTATTTGAGAGTAGGATGCCCCAGGAAATGAAAGTGTTATAACCGAGTTACCCAGATGTTGAATTAAGTGATAACCTAAACTCTTGCCAATTTCATCACAATAAACTACAGTCTTTCCAACATTTAATGGTTGCGTAATTTTTGTTACAGGGCTATCACAGTAAATGTTATTTGTGCTTACAATATCGTCACATATACTGCCTACAGAGTCAACCATTGGAGAAGTTGACTCCGACTGCGATGTTATTGATAATGAAGAACATGGAAGGGATTTATCACAGTCAGGTGTTTGATTATATAATTTTTCAAGTGATAAGAACCTTTGTTCATTGCTGTGACAAGACTCCACCAAGCTATTCAATGCCTTAATGTACTCCCCAATTTCTTTCTGCGATGTTTTGTATTTTAAAGTTATTGACTCCAAGGAATCATTTAAACACATAATTTCAGTCTGTAATTGATGTATATCCATCTCATATTGCTCTGTTTGGGTGTATATATGTTTTTTACTTGTTTCTATTAGTTGTTTTAACTGTACATTTGATTTACAAGTCCTAAGATAATTGTTCATTCCTAATCTAAGCTTTTTAATGTGTTTCTGTGATTTGGAAATAAATTTATTGAGTTTTATGTATTTTTTTAATTTATTCCTGCTACTACTAACTAATCTTATTGATGTGTTGGTGTTAGTCGATAACAAGTGGTGACCAGTTTTGTCTATTGCTGCAATAGGAATACTCAATGAGTTAACAATCAGGTGTGTATTATAAATGTAAAAATATTAAATATTAATATGTTTCTTCTTCTTCTCGGGTATCTTCTTTTTTTTTCTCTTACAATGATACCCGGTCTTTTGATAGACTTACATAGAGACATTTATTAAAATTATTATAATTTTTAATTAATTTGTATCTTACACACAGCACATTAGTCGTAATTAAAGGAGACAAATTACGCTGAAGTTTTAATTACAGTCCACCTTCTGATATAACTGTTGCAAAAACTTACGAATTATACAAAATGTTGATTGTGGCTGTGACTATTTTTAAATATGTAAGACACCTCCATAAAAATATGGAATACACATAAGATAGGATGTACATGTATACGTTGCGCGATGATAGGTGAATTTAGCTTTACATAATAGAAATACTCTCGAAACGCTCGAAGAAGCTTCTTTTGGCACTATCTTGTACGGACAGCTCCAAGGAATCTCACCCCCTTAGAATATAAATGTAAACTACTGGGGGTGAGGTACCACTGTTCAAAATTATTGGCTGTTTGTAATGCCCACAATATTGGTACAGTTACCTTTTAAATTAAACATCACGCGTATAGTAACTCTGTTTACATCTACAATCGTATAAAAAAGTGATCCAAGAAAGAACTGTTAACCTTCACATTTCAATGTCAAGAACGTTGATAAATCATACAAAAAATAACATGGTGTCCCACAGTTGCTGTGTGACACGTGACAAAAAACTCCCATTAAGTAAGCAAATGTATATTTTAATTCAGAATAAGCGATAAATCTCGCGCGATGGGCTTTCGAATTCCGCGCAAGTCATCCGACGAGGTGAGATCGGCTGGGAAATACCATAATATACTTATCTACCTCTACGTACGGTATTCCTACATACATACCTGATGTCGTGTAGATGACAACAGCTGTGTAACGATAAGGTTTTTATTATGTGTTTGTTTTTAGTTTTATTTCAAAAAATGCTGGTATTTTTATTTTATCAGTACAACATTAAGTCAAAACGGATCTGTCAGTAATTATTGGAAATAAAAGTCTGAGTTTAGGAATGTGGTTGGGAATAAATAATAATGGCTTGTTAGGAATAGCTGCGTTGAGTTCCAGACGATGTGATTGTCAAGGAGTTCCGCATTGGTAGTTTTTGCAAGATGCTTCAGGCGCCTGGCATCCGGAGGGCCCGGTACGGACACGAGACACGCGCCTCAGCCGTGCGCCAGTTTCATTATAAAAAAGTTAATGTTATAAATGATTAGTAATTCTTCAGTCTTCTGGGAACTTTTGTCCATAACTAATGAAGTGGCAGAATTTCATTATGCTTGCTAATTTCTTTTGTGTTTTCGTCTTTCTCTTGCGTTTGAGTTAAATTTATATAGAGCATATAGCAAATAGCCTTAATTTGTGATACTTTGTTTTATGAAAAATAATTGTTTTTTTTTTGAAAGTTACTATAGGTAGATTATAGACAAAATAAATACATTTATAGTAGTTTAAAGATCATTACTAATACAAATCGTTTTCTGATCATAACTAATGTTGAAAATTACTACTGACAAAAGATTTTTATCACTGCAGTTTCCACACAGATATTTAGATTCAATCAGAATTGATAATTGAGAATCAGTGTCTCTTCATGCTTTTTTTGGTTAAAAAGATTTTAAACGTGCTGTTCGCCTAGCTAATCAGTTTTATAGTTCAAAACTTATTGTATAAGGAAGATGTAAGATAAATAAGTAAATACAATAGTTGTCTATAAATATCCGTATTTGGTACTATTTGCAGTACTTTACTGATTGGTCAAACTTATGCTGAAATATACAGAGTGATTTTGATTAGGACTTTAGCTACGTCACAGATTAGATAAATAGTTATCAAATCTTTGACTACTATCTAATGACAAAGAAATGTGTTTATAAATTTAAACAAGAGGTGCAGAAATACACTCCGTATTATCAGTCACGCCTTTAACCCCAAAGGGGTGGCAAAGGAATATTACACGCCCACATTTCACCGTCAGCATATTTGTCCGATTAAAATTATTTATTAGCTCTTTCATCATAGCTAATGTTAAAGTGTTTTTTTTTCTCAAGAAGTAAAAAAAAATATTTGTACAATTACGAAAGTTAAAAATCATCCATAACAGGTACATGACATCAGCGGTTATTAAAATCACTGGCCTTTTTGTGAGAATTATTGTTTCACGATTGGATTTTATGATTTATAAGAAGATGGATTATTATTTTACGGATATATTACAACATTTTAAGACAATGACGTAAATCTGAGCAAAAAAATTAAATTTTCAAATTGCATTAAAATCGTAATAAGTAGAATATTTTCAGATGTGATATTGTAATGTTCTAAATATTTCATCAAAATATATATTTAGATATTTTTAAAACCTATTAAGTAAACAAAATTATATGACACATCAAAGACAAGTCACGAACTAACTTTGACTATGAGATAAGTTCAATATTAGTAACATTTCTAGTGTTCATGAAAGAACAAAATCCTACTTAGATATATTAAAAAGACTAAACTTCGTTTTGATGTGTGAATGGATGTCTGTTAGTCTTTTGCACAATAACTGCTGAATAGATTTAAATGAGGATTTACAGTAATATAGCATGAACATTAGAATAAAACATAAGCTACTTTTTATCCCAGGAACAAGCTCCTGTAAGGAACAAGAACGGGGAAACTTCAACACCAGGGCGGATCCCAGACATGAACTAGTTTAAAATAGTAGTTTCAGATACTATCAATATATTCGTACTACCAAAACCACAAACTTTCCTAATTTAACCTCAAGCACATAACAAAAGAGATTCAATTTCCTAGAAAACTCGTCTGCTAACCAAGTTATAGATACTGTCTAGGTGTGAGCATGTCGCACGCGTGCCTTTAAATTATTATTCTAAACTTGGTGTGTGATAAATTGATCTGGTGACAATAGTCACCGTGTAAGCATACTAACGTTCCTTAACAACTGACCAGAGACAATTACGAAGCTCGCATGTTGTATTTCACACCTCAAATTTATTTGTACGTTTATTTATCGAAAAGTTCGTAACTTGCTGAGATTATAACCTTGTTACTAAGTAAGGTTTTAAGAATTATACCTTTGCATAGTAATGTCTCTGAAAAATGTTGTGTTAAAGATTTCCTGTTAAATATATACAAGTTTAAACATTTTTGTTGTCCTTTATAGTGCATTGGAGAAATCATTCCTAGTCGCATACTCTTGAGAGAGATGAGGTATCGAAGGAATTGAACTTTATTTAATAATAAAATTAACATTAATATTTTTAAAAACACTAACAATACCTTACGTTTTAAGTACCTACTTCATGTTATTTTACCTATTTATCTGACTTATTATCATCTCTCCATATTAGTGTATTCCCAATAGTTTCCAAACCCTTACTGGACTTGGAGAATTGGACCACTTTTATTTGACTGCTATAGGAGCGACTAACGTTTTGATTGTTATTAGAACCGACTGCTGTCTGACCTCCCATCCCCAAATAAGTCATTGCCTCGTCCGTCAGTCAGCAGGTGAGGTCTCTAGGGCTCCGGAGATCTTGATAAGGGCCTTAGATATTTAATGATGAATGAAGATTATTTAATCTATATATATATATATATATATTGAAGCGCTCGTGGCCCCGCGGTCTCAGTGTTCGGTAAACGATCACAGAGGTACGCAACTTTCACTATGGCTGGTCGTCGGATGGGTGACCACTTTGTGGCATTTACATTTGCGAGCGTTTCCGTGCTTCGGAAGGCACGTTAAGCCGTTGGTCCCGGTTGCCAGTAAAATGGCAGTCGTTAAGCCTGGTTGAAGGCCTTATAGGCGGCTTAAAAATTTCAACAGCAGGTAGCCACAACCTGCGTCTGTCTATTTCAACACGGCAATGGGCTCACCACCTATTACGTGGGACAGGAATCCACACGGTGAAAAGTGGGCATATAATATGCCTCTGCCACCCCTTCGGGGATAAGGCGTGATGGATATTTATTTATTTTTTTATATATATATTTCAGACTTAAAGGATGAGCTCAATAATATCTCTGTTACTACATCCAATCATTTATTCCACTAGTTTACTCACATTGTTATTAGGTGATTATTATAAGGACCGACTGCCGTCTGACCACCAAACTCCAAATGAGTCTTTGACTCGTCAGTCAGTCAGCAGGTGAGGTCTCTAGGGCTCTGGAGATCTTGATAGGGCCTTCGATTACCTATTAGTATCCAACTACCTACTTAAAGGATGAGCTCAATAATATCTCTGTTACTACATCCAATCATTTATTGCACTAGTCTCTTCACATATTTATATACAAACCTCGGACGATTTAACCATCGTCCTAGGTATGATCGTTAAATCATCCAAGGTTTGAACGATACGTAACGTTACCTAGTTCTACAACAAATTGAAATCTTTCACAAAAATCACGATGTTCCATAAAAACTTTGCAACCCTTTTTGCTGTGGTGCTGAAGGTGCTGAATTTTCAATAATTCTTTCGTAATGCCTACATACGTCATGGAATAGCTGTCCAAAATTTTATAGTTCTAGACCCAGCAGTGTCGTTGTGCCTTAATCGATCAGTCAGTCTGTTACTGTTTTTATACATATAGATTAATTGCAGTGCATTTGTAAGCAAAACACGTAAATAAACACTTTAGTATTTGAATAAATCAAAGGTACTCATACGCAAATAGTCTAACCTAACTTAAAGCAATCGTGAGTTGATTGTGCCCTTAGAATACGTGATGCGAATAGTTGTATACCAAATTTTGATATATAAATTACTTAGATAATGCTTCGTATAACAAGTTCGGTCAATGACCGTCATTGCAAGATATCAAGGACAAATACCTATTGACGCCTACAACTTATTTGGGAAACACAAATGATATTGACATGTTGACATAATTGATGTGGTCGGGATTAGAAAACACCTTTAAATATAATACAATGTCACTAATCTTAAATAACGATGTCAATTTAATTTTTGTATTATTTTTGTATCATCATAGATTTTTTTTGCATATTTGGATCTGAACGATCGTCGTCACAATTCGAAAGACGAAATCCTAAATAAGTTATGAGTAATAGGTATTTTTAAAAATAAACTTTTATTGAAATGTGATTTATAAAATAATTTTCATTAAATCTTTTCATTCGATATCCATACTGCAGTAGAGCATAAAAACGTAGTCCGTCATTTTGGGAATTTAACCATGTTAGATTTAGGGTAACTTTACACAGTTAACTATCATTGTCATTCAAACTAAACGTGTGTACATAATTTCAGCTTAATCATTTAAAAAAAAATCTGCTTCAAAACTGAGTTGCGAGACAAACATTGCAAGTTAATAGAAAGCTTGTTTAATGATAGGTATTTACTCTCTAGTTACAGTTATCTATGACTTTTTAAATGGAAATATACCATGTATCATAGTCTATATTCTAACTTCCCTTTAAAATTTATAAGGCTATATTCCTACTGCTCTAGGTATAAACCTAAAGCAGTAGGAATATAGCCTTACATAGAAATTATGTACGTAATATTACCATCGATTCACCAGTTTTGGGATTTTCGGACTGCGAGTAGGTGATATGTAGTTTCTGGTTGCGATATAACTTAGCTTCATTCATGCTTCACTTCGCTCTTACCCGACTCGACTCTCAAGATAAGGTTATAGTACAAAATCCTAAAATATAATAATAAGAAATAGTGTAGACTCTCTTACCTTACAGAAGCAGTGGTAGCAACTGCTCCAATCTTGCTCCAACCGCGCGTCCTGCAGAAGCACCGGCTCGCCTTCGTTAGCACACGAAGCTCGGTCCCCTACTGTAAACACAATAACATCCTTTATAAACTGATTGCAACATTGTCCATTTATTTCTACCCTAAGGATTTTAACTTCAAAAATATATAAGTCAACTTGAGAAAGTCGAATATAAAAGCAGCTGAATCCGATGCAAATAATCTTAAATAAACAAATCAGCCAGGCGTAAAATAGACATTGTTTGTTTGAAGATACGAAAAATAACTTATGAAACTATAAATAAATATTTCGTGATATTTTTTTCACAACGATAAGCTTGCTCTATAATATCTAGACAGATAAAAACATACTTGTACCTATATTGTGAATAAAACACTTGTACTATTCCACATTATTTGCTTTTTAACCTGACTAGTTTCGCCTTACGGTATTTTCAAAGGTTGACAATATATTTTAAAGCGTTCTACCAAGTGCCATCAACCAAGAGTATAAACATATAAACATACTTATATATTCCTGAATACATATTAAATATACGAAACATACAAACTTCGAAACAAATATTCGTACGTTCCACACAAATATTTGTTCCGACCAACTTTTTTGTAAAGAAATATAAAAGTCTATAGTTGACAGAACAATTACAAGTTCTTAATATACGAGTATAACCTTGTATTACAGAAACCAATGACCAAATATTGGTATCAAGTTAAATATTATTTTGTTATTATCTAGAACCACCAAATCCAGAATAACCAGATTAAATCACTATAAATCCGGAAAATCAACGCATTTATTAATAGTGAACGATATGAAATAGGGGCTTAGACTCATGTCCGCGGCATACGTGTCTGTGGTATAAAAAATGACCGTTAACGCATCCCATCCGGCAAAGTTGGTGACAAAATAGCATTTTAAAGTAATACAGTCCCGGTAACTCCCTAACTTGATTTTTCCGAACGTCTACAATATGTGTTTCTACAAAAAGGGTTTTAAAATGTGATTTTCAAGCGACCACCTCTGATGTTGAAAACGTCCACCGCTGCGGTGACCACTTTCGATCAGGTAAACAGTATCTGTGGTATAAAAAAAATACCGTAAAAGCATCTCATCCGGCAAAGTGGGTAAAAAAATAGCATTATAAAGTAATACAATCCCAATGACTGCAAAACACGCTCGTTGTACCTGCCAACTTGCCATGTGGCATACGAATGACCACGAGAACTGCGGAGGAGACTGCGGTTTAAGCAACTCGCGTGGGAAACAACTGCCCTATATAGCAATGCACCGAACTGCGCCGACCATTGTATACATGCCAATTATTTGAATTCAATTGCTATCAAGCTATTATTGGCTATAATCGTTTGGTAGTAAGTCTAGTTGAATAGTTTTTATTTATAGTAAGATTTATTTTAATTACTGAGTTTATTGTACACGACAATAAACTCAGTAATTAAGCAATACATTTGCAATATAGATTGATTATTATCTATACAATTCATATATCGTGTGCAAGGATCACAGGAATTGGGAGGTTAAAGAAATAACGGCTCCTAGCAGTCCATCAAAGCGGGTTCCATGCGCTGATGGCAGGCGCAACTGCGTCTATGTCTATACTATAACATGAAAAAGCTTCTGAATATATAAGTAACTACCCCGTTTAAAGTATAACATTAGAATTCACATGAAGTCTTTATAAAAACCCTCATAAAAGTACTTAGTTTACTATACTACTTCTACGTGCAAGAAATTGAATATACTTAACGAAATGTCCCTCAGAATACCAAATTTCGAAGTTATTCACTTTGGAAAACTAAACTTTAGTATATTTCAAATTAGTAGTATTAAATAAAACCTTATCAATATTCCATAGGACTTTGTGCCAATTGAAGTGAGGAAGATGATGGGCCCACATGGCGTAAACCTTCAGACCGTAACCGCATCCTGATCAGTGTCGATTTAGCCTGATTATTTCTGTTTACAAAGGCAAAGGTAGCGTACAGGATTGTAGTAACTACCGCGGTATCAAGATCATGTTGAAGTTCATCGAGCGCATCATTGACACACGGCTCCGTGGCGAGTGCACTGTCTCGGGGTGTCAATATGGCTTCCGGGCGGATAATAGCACCATGGACGCAGTGTTCGCCTTACGGACTCTGACTGAGGCTTACAGAGAGAGAAGGAGAGCTTTGCATATGGCCTTTTTAGACCTACAGAAGGCCTTCGACTGTATACCTTGTCAGTCCATGTGGTGGGCACTTCGCTTCAGGGGCGTTCCCGAGGCCTATATTGGCACTATCAGAGACATGTACCGCGATTCCGTGTACTCTGTCCAGATCGCTGTTGGCGAATCCAATGGCTTTCCGATATCTGTTGGCGTTCACCAAGGCTCGGCTCTCAGCCCGTTCTTGTTTAACGTGGTGCTCGATGTAGTTACGGCAAACATCCAATATAAGCCTCCATGACTAATGATGTATGCCAATGACATCACCCTCGTTAATCAGAACAAAACCCATCTTGAGCGTAAAGTCAATATTTGAAAGGACACGCTGGAAAACGGTGGTCGGTGACTGAATGTGGCGAAGACTGATAATATGTCCTGTGGCAGCACGGATTCAAACACCATTCGAATAGGTTCGGACCTGGTCACAAAGTCCAATACGTTTAGGTATCTTGGATCTGTACTGCACTAGTCTTGCAACGTGGACGACAACGATGTCCAAGCACGTATAGGCGCGACTTGGGTGAAGTGGCATGAGGTAACCAGCGTTGTATGCGGCCGCAAAATGCCTCCGAAGCTCAAGGGGCAGATATATAAATGCATCATATGGCCTGTCCTCCTATACTGTGGCGAGTGTTGGCCACACTTAGTAGACTCATCCAGAAACTCCGCGACACGTAGATGAAAATGCTGAGGTGGATGAGTGGCGTAACGCGATCCGATCGCATTTGCAACTCATTTACCCGAGGAAGTCTTAGTGTCCATGACGTCGGGGAAAAACTGCAAGAGTGTCGTCTGCGATGGTATGACCACAACATGCGCCGCCCTATGGAGTACATTGGTCGGAGATGCATGAATATGGCTGATGCATGAAGGGGGCTAGATCCCGTGGTCGTCCTCGCAAGCGCTGGCTGGACGTCGTCAAGTCCGACATGAGAGGCAATGGCCTAACTGAAAAGGATGTTTAAGATCGGACAAAGTGGAGAAAGCACAGTCGGAAGGCGGACTCTGGCAATAATCGGGATTAACACCAGGTGGAAAAAGAAGCAGAAAAATATTCTTTACGACTTGGTTACTTCTTAGTCTACTGACTGTATATTTTTTGAGGCTTATAATTAAATGTTTAACCGTACTATGGTGTTATAAATTAATATATATTCACACAACGTGACTTCAATACAGAACACGTTTCAGAGTAGCTACTATGACATTACTTTACCTATATATTATTAAAAGTAAATGTTATTTATTAAAAAGAGTCGAAGAACGGTACAGTTATCAAGTTATTATATAAAACGAAACGAGTTATTTAAACTTAGTAACCACAATGA
Organism: Thumatha senex; assembly: GCA_948477245.1. Lineage (NCBI taxonomy): Eukaryota > Metazoa > Arthropoda > Insecta > Lepidoptera > Erebidae > Thumatha > Thumatha senex. Next base: position 11,502,517 of record OX419729.1, on the reverse strand, counting down.
TCGTTACAAAACATCATCGCGTCAAATTTCGTACAAATGACATCGGCATTGCGTCTCAGTGTCGATGTCTTGGCCGTTTGATCACATGTTACCTTGATTAAGATCCATGGATCCGCATTCTTATTACGTAGCCATTTCGGGCGCCACCGGTCGCACTGTCCTCCGGCACGCGTAAATATTTTTCTAGGTAATTAAATACGATCGTCTATGTCAAAATTCCTCACCTTATGTTTACTTGTCCTCGAGCACGCTCGTCGCTAATATTTAAGCATAGGCTTTGATTTTTTGGTCAAAGTATTTCGTAGTTAATACTGAGAAATTTAACTTACCTACGTAGGTACTTTTATCATTTCAAATGTAATTAATTCTATGTTAATTATAAATAACAATTTTAAGTATTTTTGATCTTATTATAAATATTGCTGTATTATATGTATAGAGATATTTTGTTATTATTTTATCAGTAATAAACTCAATTTCATTCCTGAATCACTTAAGGTCAAAGTTATTTAGATACATGCAAGCTCACAATACACTTAGGTACTTTTGTATCATCGCATAGCAACGAGCTGGTTCTCAAGGTAAACAGTTCTATAATTAATTCACTGAATTGTAAATAAAAAAAATATATAGGTAAGACATACTGTGGAAGAAATATATAACATAATAATAATACATGTTATTATAGGATAACTTTGTATCTAAATCCTTTCAGAAATTTTATATGAAGTAAGCACTAGGTATTTATAAATATAATATACATTCGTTATGTATCGTATAATACATTTAATTTTAAATAAAATAGAAAATTTATAAAAAATATGCTTGTTATTTATCAGGTTTTATTATAATTATAATAAAATGTATATGTTAATCGCGTACTGAAAATTGTAACGTATATTTTATTAGATTAATTTATTTTAACGAGCACTAGATTATTTTTTGTAAGGGGCTTATTAATATTACTTATTATATTTAGAAAGTTTTATGTATTTGTCATGTATATAGGTTTTTGTTACAGTAATTATTTGAGAATTTTCTTTTATTTAACCTTACATGATGGTTTACTCTCTTTAGAAATTTACTATTTCCATGAGAACCGAGTACCTACTTGTAAAACAATTATTTTTTTCATATTTTGCAAACTTTATTGGGTACTCGCAAACTCACAAGCTGGTTAATAAATTTTATTCATTACCAGCAATGACGTTTAGTAAACTTGGGAAAGATTGTAAAATTCGCAATATCAACGTTAAATTTATAAATAAACGAGATTAAGTAATCATAAAATCCGCAAAAGCAACTTTTTTAAATATAATTTCATTGAGTTAATACATAATAAATGTTGGGCTGCTTATAATTTTAAAGGTTTATATTTCTTGCTAATTTAAGAGCTGGTAAATGACAAAATCCTACAAGTGACAAGAAATTATGCAAATAACGACAATATCCGTGTCACTTTAACCACGATTAAATTGCTTGGATTAAATATTGCGATTATAAAGTGTCTTACTTTATAATCGCAATATTTCTAAGTACAGTGATTATGACTCACTCACATAAAATCTAAAGGGATTGATTATAAAACATTAACCGCTTCGGTGTTCGGCTCTGGTTCGAATCCCTAATCAGAACAAATATTTGTGTTTCGGTTTAATTATACGTTTGTAAATGTCACAAAGTGTAATATTTTTTTAAATATTGGTACTTCAAAATGGCGTCGCCACGTGATAGGAAGGTAGGAAGCAGAGACGACTGATTGAGGGCCAAGATCTTAACCCGCAGGACTCCGATAGCGATCCTCATTTTAACGGCCCAGAAATATGTCTTTCCACTCTTCTCTTGAAGAACTTACGATTGTAAGAGGAGGAAAATACGAGCTTGTTTTTATGGTGCTGTTTTCCTTTCTTTTCTTATGGTAAGACAAAAAAAAAGACCTACTGAATCTTTCGGTTCTGAGCCTTGCCTGTTTGCCTAAAATTTGATTCTCGTTTCGACTGAGTTGCACCATCCGTGATTACAAGAAACTGCATTGCCGAGTCATTTTGTTCAAATAAACTATCTTCACGCTGTGTCACTGACAAGGTACAATCAAAGTTGGTGAAAAGTGGGCATATTATATGCCTCTGCCACCCTTTCGGGGATAAGCCGTGATAGATAAATAAAAATTTGGAAAACCCATAAGTGCACGCCTCACACGCTTTTATTATATTTAAAAAAATTGAATTACAATCTTACAAACTTTGCTATGAATTATCGCGTAGGGGTTATGAAATAAATAAAGTAAAGCTAATAACAATTAAACCACATCGAACCAGTATCACACACTTGCCGTGTGCACGGCGTGGGACGGGCCGCGTATCGCCCTTACGGTCCTTGTCGGTGTTGATTTGTCGCTGCCGGCTGTGGTGCAAGCCATGGTCGGCAGCCAACAGTGTTGGGCCGCCGTCGCCTCGTTTGCTAGCGAGGTGATGGCGGCGAAACGTGAGGAGTTGCGGGTGCGGGAGCGTACGGGACAGACGCTCCCGCCCCGCCGTCCAGTTCGGGGGCGTCAACGAGCTCAATACATGCGCGCCCCCGAATAGTGTCTGGCCGTGGGCGGAAGGTCGGGGGACCCCGCCCAACTGGCCACTTGGCGACGGGCACCCTTTCTGTGTTCCACGGGGTGCCCAATTTTTGCGCACGCCCGTAACTGCCGCTCTCACCTCCTCTGCTTACAGAGAGGTGCTCGAGAGCGGTGGAGGTGCGGGCTAGTTCTTCAGCTCCTTAGGGAGCTCCGGGGTGGTCGCTTATCGACCGTCCCGAGACGGACCCCTCCATTCTGGTGTGCCCCTTGCCGGCTCGCAGCGATTTAACCTCAGGCCTACCCTGCGAGTCGGTTTAAGGTGAGGCGGAACACCGCGGGGTTTAGAGGGTAGGACAGCCCTCTCTCACGGGTCAGGAGCCCCACACACCGTCCCTGCTGCCCCCGCAGCAGGGATGACGGTGCGTAAATGCATTCCTCGTGAAAACAAAAAAAAACATCGAATCAGATCGTGAAAAGTGAAAGGGTATTCCTAATTATACTGAAGCGTAAGAGAAAAAAAAGACTCGAATAGTAAAGTATTTCGGTCGTTATCGTGTTAACAAGAAAATAATCCGTAACATACAGACACAGGGGCGTCCGAGACGGAACTTTTTTAAACAGTTTTTTAACTTGTTTCTATAACAAAAATGGCATCAAAAATATCATGAGTGTTAAAAATTGTGTTTTTTCTTGATATGTGTGTGTATATATTATTTTACAAGTGGAATATAATGATAAAGAGAGACATTTTAAGTTTGAAAAATCAGATGTTTTGCGCGAAGTGACAGTAGTACCCACCTCAAAGCTTCGCTTATGAGGCGTGCAATTATCAATACTAATATTAGTTTATTAATTATTATTATTATGCCAAAGTCTAAAGTGTTTCTTTGCTTGGTAGATCTCGTCGCGCTAAACTCAGGAACTACTTGCTCGAATTGAAAATTTGTTGTTGTGTTGGATAGCCTAATATTTATCGAAGATAGATAGCCTAAGGCCTTGGCTATCATCACGTTACTACCGAGGATATGCAGTTCATAAATGTCAACAAATAGGGAAAAAATTCATAAATTATGTTAAATTAATAAATTTCGGGATTAAATTGGTGCCACGGAGTGTTCATCATATCTCAGGCGAAGCCGCAGGGTACAGCAAAGCCGATCGTGGTTGTAGCTTGTAATTCTGAGCCTCAGTATGTTTAGTATGTAATAATTTTATAAGTATCAATTCATCTCAAAAGCTTCTGAATAGCGTCCTTATTTCGTCTAATAAAGATAAAGAACCTTTTTATGTAATAAAGCCTATTCACAAAAAATAACAGGCAATATTTCTCTTTTATTTCCTTTAGTCCACTTCGTCATACTTTTTTTTTGAAGGTTTTGTTTTTATACTTGGTATAATATTTGCTACTGCTGTGCTGGGTTACTATAGGGATAACTGGACGGTTGTTACATTATACTTGAGAGTTGGTACCACTGAAAACTATTTACAGGTTAGTCAATTAAAATCAAATTCACGTGTCAAATAACTTATTCTTACATAATTTCATTGTCATAAAAGCTACTGATATATTCATTCATGTCAATTGTAAGTTTAGGCTTAACCTATCATACGGATTCAATAAATATTGTTTTTTTCAAAATGTGGGTCACTATAATGACGATTATGATTGTTAAAATTTAAATTTACTGCCTGATTTGCATTGCAATATGTAAAGCTGTGAGTGAGTATAATTTTTTTTTTCAAAAAATTAAGTTATGTTTTAGATTTTATGTTATTTCTTAGTCTATCACGCCTTATCCCCGAAGGAGTGGCAGGGGCATATTATATGCCCATGTGTATCCCTGTCCCACGTAATAGGTGATGAGCCCATTGCCGTGACATTTTTGCTTGATTTCAGAAAATAAAATTGTTCTATCGAGTATGAGGTAGTTGGTCAAATTTATCTTGCAAAATTTAACACACACATCCAGTCTTTGTCATTTCATACAAACATTAATTTAAAGTAAATACCAATCAAAGAAGTTTGTTTTCATCTAGGCTCTTGTCAAGTCATAAACATAACGTGCACACACACAAACACGTACAATATTATAGTGGTGATAAATGTGTGATCCACGTGAGAAGGTTTTGCTTGGCTGTGTTGCAACATTGATAGTTGAGCTTGTGCAATCGGCCTGTCGAACCTTATTGTTGTGATATACTTTGTTATTAACCATACTATCTTTCATAATACCAGGTCCAAACATCAGTAGGTAAATGGTATCCAGAAAAGGCTTAAAGTATCCACTTAGCGTGGAATTTGTGAATGAAAATTATATGAAAGTTCAAAAGAACGTTCGGACGATGTGGATGGCCAAATTATGTAACCTTTGTACGAATGTGTCATGCGTCTTTGATAGATTGTAATAGTATCCTGTCGGCATAAAGTCTCCTCACTTATCATCATCATGATTGAGATGATGGTATAGACAGTAGCGTCAATCTCTATACCTTTAACTATTTAAAATCATGACCAATTTTAATTGACTGAGGAGGCGAGCGTAGCGAGCCCACGAAAGTTTCAGTTTTAAGTCCACTGGTACGGGAAAAATGATATCGATGTCCGACCATTCAGTCTACAGGTCGCAGTTTTCATCGAATTTGCACGCAACTTGGCATGGCACTCAATTTACTCCGAAGTTTACGATTCACAGAACCACTAGTATTAGTAAATAGAAGTACTTAATGCTACTTCACAAACTTAAGCAAACTTAAGAAGGCTGGACCGAAATGGTGCAAGACAACTCAATCTAAAGCCTTAGCAAAGGCTTTGGCCTTTGGCCAACTGTGAAACTGACAGTACAGGTTTTTTTAAAAAAAAAGAGATTACTTACTGAGACCTGCAGAAGACGCGCCTGCGACAGGGTATACCGCAGCGGCGGAGAGCAGTAGTAGGACGGTGGCGACTGTGCGGGTGGTGTCCAGGCGCCGCATGGTCGCGGCTACTCGCGGCGCCGGCGACCTGACATCCGCCCGCCGCGCATCACACCCTTGCGCCACGCCACGAGTGCACAACACCTGGAACAATGGAAAGAAAACTGTTAAATAGTTCATCGTAGAGGGCGCCAAATGTGTGTTACAAAGCAACTGTCAATCTTCATACGATTTCGTTCGAAATACACGGTTTTAATTATTTATTGAAGAAAGGGTCATTGTGTCCCTTATTTTTTTTAAATCCTGCTTTAATACATCGACTCGCCAGGTAGAATTCATGTTGTAAAGCTTTATTCCACCACAAAAAAGAAACTTAGAGCAAAAACAAAACCCAAGACGAAGCAGACTATAGTAGGTTTTGCTATGAAACATAACTTTTTCTGTGTAACAAACACACAGCGCACTCTACATAAAAGTTTTTTTCCACATTCAGAATCCTTGGAGAGGCCAATAGGTGGAAAATTAATGTAAAATCCAAACCCCGAATTAAAGCCGCTACGATACTTAAGTGGTATTTCTGCTTGTAAGTAAGTGAAGGGGGACAATTTGAGGGCCATGTGATAGTGGCCCAAAATCTTTTACGGCAACCATCCATCTCCACCAGACTAGTGTCGTCACCAGTTTTGTCACTTATGAGTAAACAGGAACTACACAGTAGGTCCTAGTATTCTTAGAACAATTCTATACTTTCCATTTATTAAAAAAAATGGGTAGCATATTGTTTTGTATTGAGGAGCTCGTAGCCCTCAGTAGTAACTAAGTGTTCTGAACTCTCAACTTTCTATATGGTTTGGTATGGATGGGTGACCGCATTCTGGTATTACCATTTACGAGCGGTTACGTGCTTCGGAAGTCATGCTACCGTTGCTACACAACCTGCGCTTGTCGATTTCAACACGGTAATGGGCTCACCGCCTCTGCCACCCCTTCCAGGACAGAGGCGTGATTGAGAAACAATTTGTTTTAAACCAAAAACTGATTTCACCTACTGCGGGTCGCCACCTATTACGTGGGACAGGAATACACATGGTGAAAAGTGGGCGTATTATATGCCTGTAATTTCACAGTAATCATTACCTACTAATCATCTTAGAATTAATTATGCACAGCTAATGAGAGATTTAATGACCTCCGTGGATAGTGGAACATTGGTTTTACAGTTGATAGAACTCCGGGCTGATGTCCTTAACGTATTTTTTACAGCATTCCTCTCGTACATTGACCTCGAGTATCCGACATATAACATTAATAATAACAACTAGAAGCAAAAAGTGGTTCATATTAAGTGCGTTTACACCGAGTTCAAGAGACATAGCCATGCCAATCGTGTACATGCCATATTAATTTACTATTCCAAAAGATCTCATCTCCATTCCATTGTCAATTACTACTAGTTCCGGTTCCACATCCTCTTCAGTAATGCGTTTTTACAAAATAAAAAAAAAAAAAACCTTATTGAAACGCTTAACACAGTTAAACTTTTTATAGAATGCAAATAAAACGTGGCCACAGTTTACGAAATAACAAATCATAATTGAAATGATAGAAAACGCACTGCTACGAGTAGAATTCATTACTCTTAAATTATAGTATAATTTACAATGAAATTGTGTATTTAGGAAGTATGTTTAGCGCGGATGGAAGATGTGATTCGGATGTAGAACGGCGAGTAGCTGCCGGAAACAGAGTTAACGGTGCTTTGTCCCAATTGGTAAAGCGACAAAGCATCGTAAAAGAAGCACGACTGGCGGTTCATAACGCAGTGGTAGTGCTAACTTTGCTTTACGGTAGCGAAACCTGGGTATGTCAGCAGATGCATGAAAGTAAATTGAATGCTGTGGAGATGCGATCACTTCGAAAATTGTGCGGCGTTACGTTGACCGACCGAATACGTAACGAAGTGATACGCAATATGGCAGGTTTGAATGAAAGTGTCAGCGTTAAGCTGGAAAAGGGCGTGCTCCGTTGGTTTGGACACGTCCAACGCATGAGTGAGGAACGATTGACGAAGAATATATATTGTGCGAAAGCAGAGGGTAGAAAAGGTCAGGGTAGGCCGAGACTTACAAATGAAGATCACGTGAGCAGATTGCTCAAAACGGAAAGGTCAATAGTACTCGGATACCAAGACGTGCGTGTATGAAGCGATTGATGAATCTTGAAGAAGCGAAAGAAGTATGCATGGATCGCGAAGCCTGGCGATCTGTCCTCTCTGACTACCCCGTCAGGGATACAGCGTGAAGATAGTTAGTTACTTAGTTAGTTATAATTTACACAAGCGATTGAAGTATTAAAACAGTTATTTTTATTCTTCTATAGGACCTACCGAACACAAGTATGCAACAGTTAAAAAAACTGTTTGGCCGATCGATTACGCAACGAAGTGATATGCAATATGTCAGGATTGAATGAAAGTGTCAGCATTAAGCTGGAAAAGAGGCATGCTTTGTTGGTTTGGATACGTCCAACGAATGAGTGGGGAACGATTGACGAATAATATATATTGTGCGAAAGTAGAGGGTAGAAGGAGACAGAGTAGGCCAAAGACCACCTGAGCAGATTGCTCAAAAACAGAAAAGTCGAAAGTACCCAGACGTGTATCTATGAATCTCCCGGAAGCGAAAGAAGTATACATGGATCTTGAAGCCTGGCGATCTGTCGTCTCTGACTACACCGTCAGGGATACGTTAGTTAAAGAAAACCTTCAACACAAAAAGAAAATTGTTATAAACATAAATAATATACATACAGCAGAATGAAGATAGATTTCCAAGAAACTAGACGTTCATTGCTAATCAATAGTTCCCTGAAGAATTGAAACGATTAACAAAACACATCAAGAGGCAGGATATGAGACTCTAAGAATATTGGTAGTAGCGACGGTATCGCTGATATCGCCATAGCTACCGGCATTGTGTTATTTTTTGCTCAACATGTCAATCAACGCGTTGTTAATCGTGAAAATACTGATCAGGACAATAGAGACGGTAAAAAGTTTAAGTTGATATAAGAACAATAAACACTTTATCAGCATACCTATTACTTTTTATATAATGTTATTGTAGAGGCTTTGTTATTTAATAACTGCTTGCAGATTAACTTAGATCTGATAATAATTTTCAGTAAATTAAACAATATTCTGTTAGTTACACCATTTATAATTCAAAACGCGTTTATCTTTTTTCTTATCTTTGATTTGATGTGGAAAAGAATTTTCTCATACATTTTCTATGAAACTGGATTTTACGGCATTAAATTCGCAGATACATCTAGTTAATTTAATTTATATAAAATTTACACAAAGAAATAGAAAAATATTATCATTGTTTTTGGTTTTATCTCATTTTAAATACGAGTTATGGTACAACTCAATTTTATTCCTCTGTTCCAAATAACGATTATGAAAAATTATAACGTTACGTTATACGACATCTTATTAGATGCCCGTATATGACGGGCATCTAATAAGATGAACGGACACTGTCAATATAAATACACTAGATGACCCCCCACAGCTTCGCCCGTGGAATATTTAGACCTCCCGTCGCACCTATTTAATCCCGTGGCTTATAAATTCTACAATGATGCATAAAAAAATTCCCGATTTGTCGACATTTATGACTACTGCTCTGCTCCCCAGTGTAGTAACGTAATGATATATAGCCTATAGCCTTACTCGATAAATGGGCTATCTAACACAAAAATAATTTTTCAACCAGTAGTTCCTGAGATTAGCGCGTTCAACCAAACAAACAAACTAACTTTTCCGCTTTATAATATTAGTATAGATACGCCACAGTCACGCCTTCTTTACTGAAGAAGTAAGCAGAAGCATACTATACACTCAAACTTAAACAGTTGTATTTTATAACCGACTTCAAAAGTGGGATCTCAATTCGTCTGTTTGTTTCGTTAGTTTTTTATGAGAAAATTACGCAATTTATAAATTGATTTTGATGTTTCTTTTCTTATTTAGTAGAGTTTTTTTAACCTTTACCATTTAAACCTTAAAGAAAATGAGTCAAAGTTTTTTCAGAAAATTTACTAAAACAAAAATATATACGTAGATAAATCAATAAATAAATATCCATCACGCCTTATCCCCGAAGGGGTGGCAGAGACATACTATATGCCCACTTTTCACCGTGTGGATTCCTGTCCCACGTAATAGGTGGTGAGACCATTGCCGTGTTGAAATACACAGACGCAGGTTGTTGCAACGGCTTAACGTGCCTTCCGAAGCACGGAAACGCTCGCAAATGTAAATACCACAAAGTGGTCACCCATCCGAGGACCAGCCATAGTGAAAGTTGCGTAACTCAGTGATCGTTTACAGAACACTGAGACCGCGGGGCCACGAGCGCTTAGTGTCTTAATTTAATTCACTTCAGCAAAACATAGAAAACACATACCTACATCCTACTTTATAGTATATGTTTGTACATAAAAGCCTAGTTTTGAAATTTATTCCTTTTCAGAAAAACACAGTTTACGGGGTGGTGAACTGGTGAGCCGTCAATAATGATGACATCAACATTTTTTTTCCTTCATAGTTAATAACCTCTTGTCCTTGTCATTATTACATATATGCTAAAATATATACCCAATACACTTGTAAATATAAAGATTGGAACTAACTTTCAAATCCATGTTAAAGCATGTAAATTTGTATTGAAGTGCACCACAGATAACATTAACTAAACAACTAAAATGTTGTAAAATAAAGTACTCCAAAACATGCCAAGTAAACAAAGGGGCAAGGTAATCCTGAAAACTCGCACTAAGCATTTGATTGAAGTTATAGTGTCATGTAATGTGTAGATCAATCACAATGGCATATTTCATCGAACGCGTTGTGCAACCAGCTTTATTGGTAACTCTTGCGAAAAGAAAGTTGCACATACTTCCTTGTAAGCGATTATAGTACAATCTATACTAATATTATAAAGCCGAAGAGTTTGTTTGTTTGGTTGAACGATATAGATATATATATATATATATACACGGTGAAAAGTGGGCATATAATATGCCTCTGCCACCCCTTCGGGGATAAGGCGTGATGGATATTTATTTTATTTTTATATAATCTGACCAACTTTTGACTCCAATTGAAAAATGATCTTTGAGTCGGTTAGTCCATTTATTAAGAAAGGCTGTTATATCATCATGTTACTACGCAGAATCGGGCAAATATTTAAACTTGTAAACATAATTGTAAAATAATAAACGACGGAATTCAATGGGTGCTACCGGGGTACATAGTATGTAACGGGCGAGACCGCAGGGCTCAGCTAGTCTTAAATATTTGTTTGTCGTTATTGATGTTTATTTATTACTCAAGCTACAACCACAGCAAATTGAAGTACTAATTTTTAACCACGTGCTGTTGAATCGACAGTTGGGTGCAATGGGGCCCTTTGGGGCCGACCTGCAATCGTTGCACCAGCTGTCTAACTAACGAGGTCATGTAGAAGAGAAGTAATACTCGAATCGTAAACGAATCATTCTGAGCTGTTCACCCAGTGATTATGTATGCGTATGTATGAAAATATAGGTGATAGTCGTTTTGGAACATAATATTTGAGCACAGTTTCCATAAGAGAACCGACCGGAAATACCTACTAAGGAATAAAATCTGTACCTTTTCTCTTTTACTTTGTGTTGATTAATGATTCTTTCTTTTAAACATGCCTTGTGCGGGCAGCACAAGGCTTGCCCCAATATGATTGGGATAGGGCAACGTCCAGCATTATGATTAAGAGACAAAATTAAAAACAAGTTCATATTTTTTTTAAAGTGTTTTTGTAGTGTACTTACATACACACACATATTGTCACGTCTTTATCCCCGAAGGGGTAAGCAGAGGCATACTATACGCCCACATTTCACTTCTTTTTCCCATGTAGGTAAGTGGTGAGCCAGTGCCGTGTTGAAATAAAAAGGGGTAGGCTGTGACGACCTATTTTTGAAATTTTTCTAACCGCCCGTAAGGCCTTCAACTGGGCTTAACGACTGCCATTTTACTGGCAACCAGGACCAACGTCTTAACGTACCTTCTGAAGCACGGAAACGATCGCAAATGTTAAGCCACAAAGTGGTTAGCCATCCAAGGCTAGATATAGCAAAAGTTGGTATCGTTTACAGAACACTGAGTTAGCGGGACCACGAGCGGTACAATAGCCTAAATAGTGGTTACCTTTTTTGCTTTTTCCATATTGAGGGAGATTTTAAGAAATATATTTTCTGGTATTTTGTTGTGGCGGCCATCTTGGACCGATTTTCATCAAACATAGCTAAGAACACCCGACTAATTCACCTTTCAAACAAAAAAACACAAAATCAAAGCGATTCACCCGTTCGGGAGCTACGATGCCACAGACAGATACACACACAGTCACGTCAAATTTATGACACCCCGTCGTTATTGCGTCGGGGGTAGAAATAGCTATTCTCTAAATCACATAAAAAAGTTACAATCCAAAATTTTCTGTTAACGAGTATTGCGGTTTAGTGTATGGATTGATGATTAATTAGGCAGGTCAAGAAGTATATGGTTGTAATTTAAAACTAATATCTTATCCGTATAGCGACGGCAAGCAGCAGTATCACTCACCCCACGAAATAAGAAGACCCCTTCTTATTCTCTACTCAATACTAAGACTCAATAACAAATAATAACAAACATTATGACCATGCATCAAAACATAATCGGGATAAATTTTGATACCTGGTAAAATGAAGCGCTCGTAGCCCCGCGGTCTCAGTGTTCTGTGAACGATCACTGAGTTACGCAACTTTCACTATGGCTGGTCCTCGGATGGGTGACCACTTTGTGGGATTTACATATGCGAGCGTTTCCGTGCTTCGGAAGGCACGTTAAGCCGTTGGTCCCGGTTGCCAGTAAAATGGCAGTCGTTAAGCCTGGTTGAAGGCCTTATAGGCGGCTTGAAAAATTTCAACAGCAGGTAGCCACAACCTGCGTCTGTCCATTTCAACACGGCAATGGGCTCACCACCTATTACGTGGGACAGGAATCCACACGGTGAAAAGTGGGCATATAATATGCCTCTGCAACCCCTTCGGGGATAAGGCGTGATGGATATATATTTTTTATACCTGGTAAAATGCGTATTTCGAAAATGGCAACCGCAGACATATAATGTGCAGCAAACTTTAAAAAAGAATTAAATTTATCTTCTAAACAGATAAATAAAATAAAATTGTCTATTTGCATTTACAAATTAACTTTTTGCTAAAAGTATATGAAAGTATACATGGTACCTACTAACTAACTATCTTCACACTGTATCCTTGACGGGGTAGTCAGAGAGGAAAGATCGCCAAGCATCACGATCCATGTATACTTCTTTCGCTTACTGCAGATTCATTCATCGCTTCATACATGCACGTCTTTGTTAATGAATACTTTTGACTTTTCCGTTTTTAAGCAATCTGCTCACGTGGTCTTCATATGTAAGTCTCGGCCTTGCCGGACTCCTTCTACTCTCTACTTTCGCACAATTTAAATTCGTCGTCAATCGTTCCTCACTCATTCGTTGGACGTGTCCAAACCAACGGAGTACGCCCTTTTTCAGCTCAACGCTGACCTTCATTCAATCCTGTCATACTGTTTTTAAAAATTTCTGTTTGTTTGTTCCGGCTAATATCTGAAATTACTGAACCAATTTTAACGGGACTTACACTAGCCGATGCTGATTTTATAAGGAGTCACTTAGGCTACATTTTATTCCCATGTTTTTTTAAACCCGCGGGGCGTCTGCTTGTGTCTTTACATCAGACAAATTACATATCATCAGTAAATTTTCGTCCATAGACTGATGTCAAAAGTTTGAACATTGCCGTCTTGGGGTGTCATGGCAGGTATTGACTTGAAACAGTACTTTTGTCTTTAAATTCTTATGTTGTTTCAAAAAATACAAGGCAAAATTAATGACTTTATTGAAATAGATACCTGTAGTTAACAAAAGAAGTATGACTACACGTAAGTTGCTTAAAAAAAGATAGTAGAGACACAAGAATATAACGTCACTACATTCTGCAAGCAAAGGTTTTCAGTTAATTACATCTATAATTCATGAACAGCATATCCTACTAACAAAGCTCTATGTCCATTAATGGTTAACATTATGACAACTAGACTGGATCTCGAGAATTATAATTGATCAGATAATGTATTAGAGTAAACAAAGTCTCATTTACGTTCTCAATCACTCTGGTACTGCATGTTATAAAGATAAATAAACTACGATATATGTGTGGCATCAGGCGGACAGACTCATTTAAGATATCATAGCCCGCCTCCGCCAGATCTGAAAAGTCGAGGTAGCCCCAAAAAGACATGGCTTGATATGGTATGGTACAAGTGACGTTATTGCCAAAAACTATAGACATGAAAAGAATAGTAGATAATTGGACCCCGAGTTCAGAAGCGAGGGTTTTGGATAATACAGTGACTAGTGGTCAAATAATGACCTATCATACGGCAATCTATTACTGGGACCGTGTCTGCGTAACAGTTACTTAATAAACTTACATTTTTATACTAAAAAGTTAAAGTTAAGTAGTCATCTAAGTTTAGTTCTTCGAAAATTCAACTAGAGCTATTTCAAACCTTGTTTATGAAAATATCAAGACGAATTACTATCAAAATTTTGTCATTGTAGCCTGACCATATGTTTTATATGCAGTACCGTATTGATCAATCGTATGAGAACGTTTAGAAAGCCGGTGTAGGGCCCGTGCCGTGAGCGTGTGTTAAGACGGGTGGCACGGCAGCATGCGGCAAGCTCCGTCACCTACTTTCACGGAGGCAGCAATGGAGGAGCGCCCGGCTTGGCGGCGCAAGCACTGGCTGGCGGGGACCTGATGTGAGGGGTAGAGGGGGACGGAGGTTGAGTACGTGCGACAAGGTCGTCGTGAGGCAAACCACTCGTCGACAGAATTTCTTCGGCGCAGAGACACGCGCATACCAGACCGGCAGCGGAACGCGGTCGCAATAAAAACGCTCGGATATATTTCACGCGTGCGCAACATTATCTCGTCGCTCTCGACTCCGATTACTTAATGCTCCGCGTCTAACTGTACAAGCGGAGAGAAACACGATCAGGTTTTTCTTAGCAGGTTCGATGATCGCAGGGCATCACTTCCAGGGTGCAGTACTTGGTAAAATTCGTAAGACACATTGCTTTCGCTATGTAGTACAAATTCTCTAACGTAACCTCCTTTCCTAAGGTAAAATACGAGCTCGAAAAGTGGAATAATTTAACCTAAATTGACGCATATTATCTTTTATATGTGAGAAATATTCAGATACTATGACATGATAGTAATCTTTGATGGTAACCACACGAATAGTCATAATTTATTCGGACAATTGCTATGACAACAAAGTGGCTTCGTACGTGAGTTCGTATCTCTAAATAATCTATACCAGTTCAATGTTTATAAATAATCATCTTCGGGTTTGCCATAAAGTGATTTTTAATCTAGCTTTTCATGTCCATATTTTATTTTCAAAGCAAAGTCTGAACTCTGTAATTCACCTGTTTCTAATGTGTTTTAATATTTCGCTCTCAGGTATGTGTGCAATGTTCATGATAGAAATTTTGCTGTGACCAAGTTATTTATACTCTCATTAACACAGCGGTTATCATTATACTGTGCTAGGATTTATCTTCGACAAATATTGAAGGTGAATTAGTATTTAGCTTATGTTTGTAGTTCTGAGATAAATTTAGCTTGTACTTGTGCAAATGTGGTAAAGTCTATGGCCAAAGTATATAAGTTTGCAAAGTCACCTAATAAAACACAATTTTGTGCATTACAGAAATCACTGTGGGAGAGATAGTCACACTCTTCTGTCTAGTCTCAAATATAGTAGACGTTCTCGAGAATACTAAACTACAGTTCCTACAGATAAACACAAAAATAAACCCCTGCCTCCATTCTTACTGTAAGGGGTAGCACAGATCATAGATCCATAGTGGCATTGTATTGGCGGCAAAGAAACTTAAACGATTCGCCGAGAGAACATTCCTGATTCTTGGGCTACGAGATAACATGAATGAGCAACATTTGGTTTTAGTCCATTGGGTTCCAAAATATCTTCCTCATTATCGGGTATATCGGAATACTCATCTCGCCTTTAGTTCCAGTGGGATGGCTGAATACGTAGGGTGTAACTGGAGTAAATAAAGTAAATAAATTTGGAAAACCCAAAAGTGCACGCCTCACACGCTTTTATAATATTATAAAAAAAATAGAAATACAAGCTTACAAACTTTGCAATGAATTATCGCGTAGAATTATATAATATTATAAAATATAAAAGCTTTTATAATATTATAAAATATAATATTATAAAAGCGTGTGAGGGTTATGAAATGAATAAAGTAAAGATAATAACAATTAAACCACATCGAATCAGACCGTGAAAATTGAAAGGATTCTATTCCTAATAATACTGTAGCGTAAGAGAAAAAAAAGACTCGATTAGTAAAGTATTTCGGTCGTTATCGTGTTAACAAGAAAATATCCGTAACATACAGACAAACGGACGTCCAAGACGGAACTTTTTTAAACAGTTTTTTATCTAGTTTAAATAACAAAAATGGCATCAAAAATATCATGAGTGTTAAAAATAGTGTTTTTTCTTGATATGTGTGTGTATATATTATTTTACAAGTGCAATATATGATGTCCGAGACTACCAGGACTTTAATTGGTCGTGCTAATTAGTGTCTAGCACATAAGACTTTTTAGCCTTTTTGTTACCATCTCACTAAAAAGGCATCGGGTTCAAAATTTCTTCCAAATTTAACATCTAAAGTAGACACATTTTATTTTATTAAATTTATTCGGCCCTTTAGACCCACCCTAGTTCCGTGCTTTGGAAGGTACGTTAAGCCGTTGGTCTCGGTTGCTAATAAAGTGGCAGTCTTTATGCCACGTTGAAGGCATTATGAGCGGCTTAAAAAATTTCAAGGTCGCCGCAGCCTGTGCCTGTCCATTTCAACACGGCAATGGGCTCACCACCTGTTACGTGGGACAAAAATGCATACGGTGAAATGTGGGCGTTTAATATGCCTCTGCCTACCCCTTCAGCGATAAAGGTGTGTGTGAAGAAATTTTGAACCCGTTGCCTTTTAGTGAGGTGGTAACAAAAAGGCTAAAAGGTCTTATGTGCTAGACACTAATTAGCACGACCAATTAAAGTCCTGGTAGTCTCGGACTGAAAAACTTACTTTTACTGATAAACATACTTTTATATTTCTAAATACATACATAATATAGATAGGAAACACCCAAACTCCGTAATAAACATTTGTGGATCACACAAATATTTTATTCCGATGCGGGAAACGAACCCGGGCCTCAGCGCGGCATAGTATCAGTCGCATACACTACCTTACTTAAGCCACCGAGGCAATTGGAGAAACTATAAATTGAAAGTTATTGAAAATTCTATAAATTATATATAATAAGGTACACACTAGATTTCAATGTAGTGTCAAAACAATGAATACCGCTGATTGCCGAGGCCGGGTTGGGCACTAATTGAATTAACAGCCCAAACACAACATATCCATTAAGTGGTTCTTCAAACAGCGGGACGTGTTGACTCTGGTCTCGAGAGCGCATTAAAGCGCCGGGTCATCATACTCACGACTTATTCCATACAATGACAATTATACAGCAGATGCTTTCAGAAGGACATTTGACGTTGATTTTTATTTTTACAGTGAGTCTTTTAAGCTGAAGTAATTTATTATCGTGTATGCATGTGTGTATGATTACAAAGTTTCAAATGTTTCACAAGTTGCTAGTGTAGAGTCTGAGAGATATGAAATGATAAATTTTATAATTAGGTTTTATCTCCAAATATGCATGAAATTTTGTGTTACAGATTTTTTATTGAAACCAAGATTTGTATTGTAAATGGTAATCCACGTTATTATTAAAAACGTAAATATATTAGGTCATCCGGAATGCCTTTTATAGTTAATAGTTCAGCCAAATATAAGAGAAATCCTCCTAAATAACATCAGATGCGCTCATTTCTTATATTTATATCAAAGTCTTTTTAGCGGGACGATACTTTTTTAGTTACTTAAAGTCTTTTTATAATCAACTAGGTGACCCCCACGGCTTCGCCGGTGACATACTTTGAACTCCCGTTACACCTATTTAATTCCGCTATAAATTCTGCAATAATGCATTAAAATTTGCCCGATTTGATTTATGACAACTGCTCCGCTCTCCAGGGAAGTTGCGTGATGATATACATATAGCCTTCCTCGATAAATGGGCTATCTAACACTAATAGAATTTTTCAAATCCGACCAGTAGTACCTAAGATTAGCGCCTTCAACCAAACAAACAAACTCTTCAGCTTTATAATATTAGTATAGATTTTACCAAGTTTCAATTAGACGTATGTTGTATAAGTTCTGCCTACAATTTTTACTAAATAAGGACAGACTTAAGATAATACATAAAAATGGAAGCAAAAAGAAATTAAAGTCCGTAATTTATATCAGGAAATCGTATTGGTACTTGTTGAGAGGTTTCTATTGTTGTAGAAACCATAGAGTAATTGCAAATTACTAAAGCGTGTACAGGTCATTTGTAAGTGGGCATTACGAGTAACGAATGTAATTCATAGTCTTCTGTAGAATTACATAGAAATACAATTAACAGTATACAATTACAATCTTTTATTGCCAAAACATTCAACAATAATAGGTTTATTTGATTCCAAGTTATAAGAAGCGTTATTGTAGCTCCGCTAATTCTTATTCTGTAAACAATTCGCCATGATGGGGCCATGATGTTTTCGGGCTTTGGAAGACACGTTAACCCATTGGAAGTTGATAAGTCGTTAAGGCCCTTAGCGGCTTGAAAAAAATCAATAGCGGATTACCACAATTTGCACCTGTCCGTTTCAACACAGCAATGGGCTCACTACCTGTTACATACATACATACATACATATTGTCACGCTTTTATCCCCGAAGGGGTAAGCAGAGGCATATTAAACGCCCACATTTCACCGTATGCATTTTTGTCCCACGTAACAGGTGGTGCACCTCGTAACAGAGCCCATTGCCGTGTTGAAATGGACAGGCACAGGCTGCAGCGACCTGCTGTTGAAATTTTTTAAGCCGCCTATAATGCCTTCAACTTGGCTTAACGACTGCCATTTTATTGGCAACCGGGACCAACGGCTTAACCTGCCTTCCGAAGCACGGAACTGGGGTGGGTCTAAAGGGCCGAATAAATTTAATAAAATGTGTCTATTTTAGATGTTAAATTTGGAAGAAATTTTGAACCCGTTGCCTTTTTAGTGAGGTGGTTACAAAAAGGCTAAAAGGTCTTATGTGCTAGACACTAATTAGCACGACCAATTAAAGTCCTGGTAGTCTCGGACTTCTCCTATAATTTTCGACTACCGCTCCCGGAATATAAATCAATGTTTTAAGTATGCTGGGTCTACTAAGGTTGTAATTTTATTGAACACCACTCTTATAAAAAAATACAGTTTTAGACTTACAGAGAGATTTTTTGTATTTAAGTACCGTATAAACTTTCATTTGCGATTTTATTTTTACACTTTTCACACAGCGCCTTCTAGCCCAAAGTAAGCTAATACTAGCTTGTGTTATAGGATCTAGATAACTGATAAACATACTTATATATTTCTAAATACATACATTTTATACATAGGAAACATCCAAACTCCGAAACACACATTTGTGGATCACACAAATATTTGTTTCAACCCGGGAATCGAACCCGGGATATAATAAAATATAAAATAATCATAGAAAAAAATACAGTTTCAGACTTACAAAGAGATTTTGTCTATAAAAGTATTGTTATTCACAAGCTGTGAATTTTGAATCAAAAACAGACACATCATTTTATTTATAAATCATAATCACGCCTTAATCACCGAAAGGGTGGCAGAGGTATATTATATGCCCACATTTTAATTTTCTTTATCTGTATAGATTAAGAAACATGTCCTAAGCTTAACAAACATTAACTTCAAGTGTCCGTAGGGTAATGGATATTACTTCAACATTGCTAATGTAATGATCTGAACACTGGACCTGTACTTAAGAGTACTGTTTACGAAGCGTGGTTTTTAACACTTCAACAGCATAAGTACAGAGAAAAAAGTTTGAAAAGCTAAGACGCCTTATGACAAAAAGAGGTGGTTTCGAGTAGGTCTCGTTGTAGTTGGTAACGCATCTGGTGCGTTAAACCAGAAGACGGTGGTTCTAGCCCAGCTCGAGACTGAATTATTATACCACTTTAAATTTAAATAAGTACAGAGCTCTCCTAATTTGAAGTTCACAATAAGAGCGTTACGTTTTAGTCACACGTAATAGCATTCCCAACGGCCCATATAGCCGTCGCCGTCACTGCCGTTAAACGAAGTAAGTAAAGTATGATTGGCTTGAAAAATTACTACAGCAGGTCTTCACAACCTGCGCCTGTCCATTTCGACACGGCAATGAGCTCACCACTTGTTACGTGGGACAAAATTGTAAACACATGTGGGCATATAGTATGTCCTTGCCACTGCCTGATCAAGGCTGTTGAATCCATTTTGCTAACATCAAAGTGTCCATAAAGTGTGGATTCTGTGGTTATAGTTATATTATATTATAGTTGTAGTTTTAACTTATATTTATATAAATACTAGCTGACCCCCGCAGCTTTGCCCGTGGCACACTTCTGACTCCCGTCGCACCCATTGAAACCCCTCGCACCCATTTAATCCCGTCGCACCCGTTTAATCCCGTGACACTTATTTAATCCCGTCGCTTGACTTTTACAAAAATGAATGAAAATTTGCCCGACTTCCTGATATTTATGATTACTGTCCCGCTCTCCTGAGTGGTAGCATGATGATATATAGGTAAGGGGCCATCCAACACAAAAATATTTTTTCAAGTCGGACCTGTAATTCCAGAGATTAGCGCTTAGCAACATATTTTTGCGATTCATTTTTATTTATAAAGATTCACGATGGTCACGAGCCAATCCGTGATCAAGGCTGGTGTAAATAGGTAAGAAGAGGAAGGTAGGCATTTTACCTAATAATATACGTCGAGGATAAGACCCCTAACATTTTTTAAAATATTTGTTATAACTTTATCACTTTACTGGATACACGTGGCGGTACAAATGCGCAAAAATATTCGTTTAAGATTACCATAATACCAAATTCGTTGCGTAATGTAAAATTTGTAGTTAAAAATAATCGTTTTTGTCGGTTCATTTAAATATGAACAAACAGGCGGTCAATACACTTACAAGTATGCGGAAGTTCATTTTTTCGCACTCATAAAATATATAAGTGGCTATTATAACTAGTAGACATCAAAAGAATTTAAATTATATTTATGATAAAAATCTAAAGTTAATTATTTATATTTGAACAGTAGCTTGGCAAAATGCTACTGTTTTTTTTTTACTGAAGGCTTATCACCTAATAAATTTTCGTAGTTTATATTCAAGTTGCTATTCAATATGGACGAGATAAAATATCAGTAACATTGAAAGTTATTAAAGTGGCTTTTTTACATAACTTACCTACTAAAATGGACTAAAAGTCTTAATCGTACGTATTAGGTATCAAAGATTTCTCCACAGAAGTGGGAAGTTTAGTTTTAATTTACGAGATTACATTTTGCTTATACATCTACCAACAATACTCAGTATTCTTTCTACTTAACAATAAAATATTTTTTCAATACGATCTAGTAATCTTAAAGGTGCGTTAGTAATCTTAAATAGCGCGTTCAACTTATCATACACATTCGGCAATTTTAAAATATTTGTTTAGATATAGGTATGTGCTGCGAAATCACATAAATTTAAATAGCTTAATTAGATTTTGTGGTCGCTACTGACCACATTGATAACACGACGAGTACGACCACAGAATACGACGTCTTGTCGTTCTTTTTATACATAGTCGAAGTTTGTATTTATCTCGATAAACCGACGCACTATGCCGCCTGGACCGTGGCGACATCTAGCGAATTGAGGACTACTCTCACCGTTTTATAATTGTGATAAAAATCTAAAGTTGTACTACGAAGCTTGGCTTAAAGCTACTACTGCTTTTACAACTAAAAACTTATCACCTTATAAATTTTCGTAGTTTATATTCAATTGCAATAGACAGATAGGCAGGGATCGTTTGGTTTTAGTCGGTTCGAGTCCGGCATGACATCCGTGGGGATCTCCAAACGTAAAAAAAAGATATTCAAAATGGAGGATATAAAATATTAGTAACATTGAAAATTATTAAAGTTTTTTTTACATACTTAACTACCTACTAAAATGTCAAGTCTCAATCGTACTTTTTTAAATTAGTAGGTATCGATTAGAGTTTTTACTTTTAATTCACGAGATTACATGTTGCTAATATGTACCAACAATATTTAGTATTCTTTATATTACATACATAATATATAGTCACGCTTATATCCCGGTTAGGGTGGTAGTGGCATAATTATTATACGCCTACATTTCACCGTTTGCATTTTCGTACCACATTGGAGGTTTGTGGCTACTTCTGTTGATTTTTTTTTCAAGCCTGGCTTTTAGCTTATTGCTATTAATCTTGCGAAAAAACACATCTGGATATGTTTGACGATAATTTGCAACATCTTTGTTCCTGAGACAAAGGCCATGGCAAACAACCTGTAATGAATTCGGTTTTTTTTATTTATATATCTCCTAAGGGATATAAAAAACATATTGGATATAACCGGCTGGACAAAATCTAGGCACATGGTAGTGGGAGAGGCGGTTTGTGGCGAGTGTTGCCACGCCTTTTCACCTCGTCACGCCCATACAACCTATCACCAGAGATCTACCAACTTTCACCTATGTAATCCCTTATTATTATACATGCTACTACTATTCTAAATTTAAATATCAATGTACATCTCAACAGAATCTATAAATGTCTAAATAATTTCGAGTACTGCATTCGATTTCAATGGTTGTAATAAGTTTTGTTTCTAAAGAATAAGCTCTGAACTTCTGAACAGCCGCTTTCAATAAAGTATTATTATTATCTTTGCATACTTGAATACGCGATGCTGTCGAAAAAATGCCCGAATACGGATGTCTTTATTTCTCGCCATAAACAACTTTACTAGACTAACTAAACTACTTGACACAATTTGGGTTGCGGGTCGCTGGTGCCTGTGGTGATTAAGAGAAACCTAAGTTACCTACAGGTACCAGGTTTTCACAGCCTGACTTTATTACATTTTTACAACAATTTTTAATTAGACTATTTTATTAGTAATGGGCTCAACACCTGTTAAGTAGGACAAAAAGCAAAGCATAAGGTAAAACGTGGGCGTATAGTATGCCTCTGCCTACCCCTTCGGGGATAAAGACGTGACAGTATGTTATGTTATGTTATGTTAAAAATAAAAATAAATATCCATCACGCCTTATCCCCGAAGGGGTGGCAGAGGCATATTATATGCCCACTTTTCACCGTGTGGATTCCTGTCCCACGTAATAGGTGGTGAGCCCATTGCCGTGTTGAAATAGACAGACGCAGGCTGTGGCTACCTGCTGTTGAAATTTTTTAAGCCGCCATAAGGACTTCAACCAGGCTTAACGACTGCCATTTTACTGGCAACCGGGACCAACGGCTTAACGTGCCTTCCGAAGCACGGAAACGCTCGCAAATGTAAATGCCACAAAGTGGTCACCCATCCGACGACCAGCCATAGTGAAAGATGCGTACCTCTGTGATCGTTTACCGAACACTGAGACCGCGGGGCCACGAGCGCTAGAGTTATGTTACAACAATTATTGGCCTATTATTACAATTTTTGGTCCGTATTGTAAACCTAAAAACTTGTAAAAGTACCTATTGGATATAATATACGAAAGTGTGTATTTATGTATGTATGTAGATGTTTGTTATATGTGTTTGTGTGTGATAGATATCTAGACTGAAAGTGATAAACCATGATGAGTGTGCTTGACGTTACTTAACAAAACATTGGTAAGGTCTCCAATTCAGCCTCATCATAGATGTATAAGTTGCATGCAAAATAAAAACAAACTATTAGCTTGGTACCTATATAGGTAGGTACAGTTTGGCTCAGAATTAGATTACCACGATCCAAAGTTTTAAGAACATAATATACTTGTTTTATATAGTCAGATTTTTAAGCTACTTTTGTTGCTGACCATAAACCTTACAGAAAGGTAAACGTATCAATGTATAAAAGAGATAATGAAGATGTGTAGCATAAAGAGTTAACGAATGGAAAATAATCAGACAAAACAAAAAGGTTGAGATATGAGTTGAATTATTAATAGAGTTAATGAGGCAGTCGTGATAGTGGGGTGAGCGAAGCGACCTCGCAGCGTACGATAGTGCCCACGCAGCCTGATTGTCGCCAACTACCCAAAACTAGGGCTGGCGAAAGCCATAGCACAAGCAATGCACAATCTGTGCATTAGGTCACAAATATGTCACTTGCGAAACATTTCTTCGTTGCCTACGCAGTCAGTTTGTCGCCAACTGTCAAAAAATAAGGCTAAGAGTTCCAATAACTGGAATAATAGACAACTTAGATTATTGGAACGAAGTTCCTTATGGCAGGCTTGGAGAAGATAGGGAATTTGCTGCGCGACCGAACTGAGCAGTCGTTTGTTTTGCAAATTGTGTCGATTTTCAAACTGTCTATTTACCTTTTTTTGTTTGTGGCGAACACAATGTTCAACCACAAACAAATTCATATGTATACGAGGAGATGTAAGTCAAAGAGAAGCATGATAGATCTATTCCTAATGGATAGTCGGCTCCGTAAACAGGTGATGGACACAAGGGTTTATCGAGGCGCTGAGCTGGGATCAGACCACTACCTAGTCATAACTAGGATTAGGGGTCTGTTCGCGGGTTGGCGTCATCGTACCGAGTGTCCTGAACCTGAGCCGACTTATAGCATCAAAAGCTGGAAGCTGCAGGATGCATCCATTAGGGATAAATATAATGAAAGGGTAGCCGAAAAGCTTGGCGATGTCAATGTAAGCAGTGAGAATGTGGAAAGTGTATGGCAGAACCTTAGGGATAGTATGATAAATGCCGCTGTGGAAGTGTGTGGAGAAACGAAAAGAGGCAGTAGTAATAAGCGTGATGCATGGTGGAATGAGGAAGTGAAAGAAGCAGTTCGAATGAAGAAGAAAGCATGGCTAGACTACTTAGCCTCGCGGAATGTTTTTAATATGAAAGAGAGATACAAGCTGCAGAAAGTTAACACGAAGGCACTTATAGAAGAAGCTCGTGAAAGGTGCAGAATGAAAGCGGATGAAAGGTTGTCGTCCAATTTCCGGGATAATGCCAAGCTCTTCTGGAAAGAGGTAGGCAAGACCCGGAGTTGTTCGGCAATCTGCAGTATGAATAAAGTGCTTAGTGTTAACAATGACGTCCTAACAGACCAAAGTGACGTCCTGCAGAGATGGAGTGAATATTATGGAAAGATGTATGCAAGAAAAGACAGAGATGCCACATCGGGAAGTGGAGCTCACTTCGATGCTCCGGATCCCGATGTCATTGAAGTCATTAGTATGAAAGAAATAGAACAAGCGATAAGAAGTATGAAATGTGGTAAGGCTGCGGGAAAAGACAGAGTCACTGCTGAGATGATCAAGTACGGTGGGTCGCGTGTCTGGGACACACTATGTCTGTTATGCAACTTGTGCTGGCGGACGGGTGAGGTCCCAGATGACTGGCGAGTAGCAGTTGTAGTACCTATTTACAAAGGGAAAGGCTCGCGCCTAAACTGCTCCAGCTACAGGGCGATCAGCTTGGTCAGCTTAGCTAGTAAGGTGTATGCAAAGGTTATAACGGCACGAATGCAAGAAAAGTCTGAAAGGTATTTATGGGAGGCTCAATGCGGATTCCGACGTGGAAGAGGTTGCATGGATCAAGTGTTTTCTCTCCGCATGATCGCGGAAAAGTTTCTGGCTCTTAGCCAGAAGGTTTTCTGCGCTTTTGTGGATCTAGAGAAAGCATTTGATAACGTTGTGAGAGAAACGCTGTGGGACTTGCTGCCAGGATATGGTGTGGACGGCTCGCTACTGCGGGCAATACAGTCGCTTTATAGGGACTGTAAGGCTTGCGTGCGAGTAGGGGGGGATGTGTCACCTCTTTTTCTGTACAGGCGTCAAACAGGGATGTGTCATGTCCGCCTGGCTGTTCATAGTGTATCTGGACAGTTGCCTGCAGAAGTTGAAAGATTTTAATATGGGTGTGAATTTGGGTGACTTTACAGTAAACTGTCTGCTGTACGCTGATGATGCGGTGCTCATGGCCTCATCAGAAGCCGACCTTCAGGCATTAGTCACTAATATGAAAGAGGGGTGTGAAAGTAAGGGTCTCCGCTTGAATGCAAGTAAAACTAAGGTTCTAGTATTTGAAAGAGGTGACGTAAGAACTAAATGCGAGATTAGGGTAAACCAGGAACGTCTAGAGCAAGTGAATGAAATTGTGTATTTAGGAAGTATGTTTAGCGCGGATGGAAGATGTGATTCGGATGTGGAACGGCGAGTAGCTGCCGGAAACAAAGTTAACGGTGCTTTGTCCCAGTTAGTAAAGCGACAAAGCATCGTAAAAGAAGCACGACTGGCGATTCATAACGCAGTGCTAGTGCCAACTTTGCTTTACGGTAGTGAAACCTGGGTATGTCAGCAGATGCATGAAAGTAAATTGAATGCTGTGGAGATGCGATCACTTCGAAAGTTGTGCGGCGTTACCTTGGCTGGCCGAATACGTAACGAAGTGATACGCAATTTGGCAGGTTTGAATGAAAGTGTCAGCGTTAAGCTGGAAAAGGGCGTGCTCCGTTGGTTTGGACACGTCCAACGAATGAGTGAGGAACGATTGACGAAGAATATATATTGTTCAAAAGTAGAGGGTAGAAGGAGTCAGGGTAGGCCGAGACTTACATATGAAGACCACGTGAGCAGATTGCTCAAAAACGGAAAGGTCAAAAGTACTCGGATACCCAGACGTGCGTGTATGAAGCGATTGATGAATCTCGAAGAAGCGAAAGAAGTATGCATGGATCGCGAAGCCTGGCGATCTGTCCTCTCTGACTACCCCGTCGGGGATACAGCGTGAAGATAGTTAGTTAGTTATTTACCTCAGTGAAGTGAATACTAATTTGGAAATTGCAGTAACTTAGCTGTGTGGTTTGGGTGGTATGCTGCTCGGCTGAGACGCAAGAGGCCCGGGTTCGAATCCTAGTACAAACGGTGACTTTTTGTATGATTAATTAATTCGTGAAATTGTTTTTCCTTTTTTTTTTTTCTACTTTAGTTTTTTCGAAAGTTCGAACTTTGTTCCTACCTGGTGTCCCACGACACCACATCTTTTTTCTGTAAAATACCACTTCTGAGACTCTTGTGTATTTTTATTGGTTACCATGCACCTGATACCAGGTAATGGTAAAGAAAAATGTAATACTACATTTTTGAAAAAAAGCACACCACAGTGCTTGACCCCATGGATCAGAACGACAGTTTAGTAAATTGACTTTCTGAGACGAACAACATAAAAACAAAACGTGGTAGTCAGAGAGCACATATTGCCAGGCTTCGCGATCCATGCATACTACTTTCGCTTTATACATGCACGTCTGGGTATCCGAGTTCTTGTGGCTTTTCCGTTTCTGAGTAATCTGCTCACGTGGTTTTTATATGTACGTCTCGGCCGACCCTGACTCTTCTACCCTCTACTTTTGCACAATGTATATTCTTCGATCGTTCCTTACTCATTCGTTGGACGTGACCAAACCAACGGAGTATGCCCTTTACAGCTTAACGCTGAAACGAACTACTAGTAAAAAGTCTGAAATTTATTATGTCGCCAATTATGTTCACCAAAGTCGATTTATACGACGAATATGTAGTCACTTACTTGATCTCATCGTCTAATTTCTTCACCAACTTCGTCATTAATTCAATCAAGATTCTTAATCCACCAATCGAAATCTTATTGTAAGAATTTTATTAACACGTAAGTGATATTCGGTAAACTTTGCCATAATTACCACCGACAAAGATTCACCTATTTATAAAATAAATAAATAAAATAAATAAATATCCATCACGCCTTATCCCCGAAGGGGTGGCAGAGGCATATTATATGTAATTTAAATTGCAATTTCACCTATTTATGGTTTCATATTTTCATGCCTACAGCTAAATAATCTGATTTCAACAACCCTATCATAATACCTAGTTTTATACTCTTTGTGTAGTTGTAAATGTAATACTCTAGCACAGATTGAGAGATAAATTATACCTATAGGTACAGTGCATTTACACTTATTCTTTTATCAATGTGTTTGACTTAGCAACATGGTATTAATACAGTTAGTAACTACAAGTATCCCAGAATAAGAGATAATACTAACAAGAGAAAGTTACATCTGCAGAACTCTCCTATGAACGAATTTAATTCCCTACAAAACTGCTTGCTGTCTAGAAAATTTTATAGTACTCGTACTCTTATGCATCATTGATTGCGACGTCGATACACCCATTGCTGCTGCGTATTCCAAGTGGCGGGAGATGACTGGTGTCTATTTGTGAACCAAAAATGCCGGTCAGATTGTAGGGATAGGTCTATAAAACCATCATTAGACCTGTCCTTTTACATGGCAGTGAGGCGTGGTCATTACTGGAGCCACACAAGCAGGAGCTGCGTGTCACTGAAATAAAGATGCTGCGGTGGATGTGTGGAGTCACGCGAATGTACCGCGTGAGGAACTCTCGGATCCGCGGCAGCCACGTGTTCACGTCCGTGACATTGCAGATAAGCTGCAAGAGTGTCGCCTTCGCTGGTATGGTCACGTCTTGCGGCAACCGCAACCGGGCTATGTGGGAAACAAATATCTGGCTATGTCGGCCCCGCTGGGAAGTAAGAGGGGAAGACTCAAGAAGTGCTGGTTTGATTTCATAAGGGATGACACGCGTGCCAATGGTCTCACTACAGGGGAAGCTGACGACCGTGCGAAGGGGAGGAGAATATTTAGGAAAGCGAGCCCCGGGCGTCGCGAGACGCAACTGGGACAGACGCCCAGATGATGATGACGATAATGTAAAACATTTGCCTACAATTTTTATAGAACACTCGGTGAGCGTATCCGACACGCACTTGTCCAGTTTTTTTTAGACTGTTATTTTTCCCTTTTATTATCTACTAGCAGTCGCTTCGCCCGTGACATACTTCGAACCCCGTAGCACCCATTTAATCCCGTTGTTTATTAATTTCACATTCACAATAATGTATGAACATTTTCCTAACTCATTGATTATTTCACCGCTCTCCAGTACCTTCTACCTACGCCCGCACGGGCCGGTCGAATTATGGTTCCACGAAATTAATTTCTTTGCGCTTTATTTTGAATCTGCGATAACTCGTAAGATATTAATTTCATTTGCAAGGTGAAAAGGGACAAAATAATCTTCATGAAATGCTGAGGCCAACTAACGTAGTAAAAATGATAAGGATTAATAGCATATTTGTGTAAATAGCCTTCAAATTACCGATTTATAATTGATGGTTTTTTAAAGTATTAAAATGGTTATAATATGTTATTCTTATGAGATAGATATATATCGTCGTAGACTTTTTTGTAGACCTACATTAGATACACAATTGCACCATACATTATTTTGTTATATCTCAAACCGTTTAGGCAGCGTTTTTGTTGAAAGCTCCCAGACAGCTTATTTTTTCCGATATCCTTAACAAATATCGTTATAGTTTGGTCAATGTATACAAAAACTTAACAAATAATACATGAAAACCTTCTATAAGAATCACACTAACAATTGAAAAAAACCGCATCGTAATTCGTTTCGTAGTTTTAAAGATCTAAGCATACATAGGGACAGACAGCGAAAAGTGACTTTGTTTTATAATATGTAGTGATTTCTTAATCCTTTAATCATTTTATATAATCATAAGGTCCCATTTGGTTCCATAGGTTAGTTCCTAAGATAAAATTGTTACTTGTTCAGAGTTTGTTTCAAGCCCAGAAGATTCCTGTCAGAATCCCTGGTTCCAAAACATTACCTTGGAAGCAGTAGTCCACTTATTTTCTCTCTGTTAGAGGCAGAGGATGTTCTTTTTGGCATTTTTGGGAGTGACTGTCGAGCAGTTCTACGTGCGCCTACGCCGTAGCTGTAGTCAATCAGCAGATGCACCTCGCAGGAACGATTTCCTTTTTTACGGAGATCTTTGTAGGCCTTTGACCCACATCCTACATTACCTCATATCATAGACACTTACGTTTACTAAACATAATGTTCTGATCAACAATAGGTATTCTGATAATATTCTACTCATACCTCAATATTTATGTATAGAAACGTCAGACTGGCATCAGACTGACGTCAGACTGACTCTTAGACAGTTTTCAATAATGTCGGGTAAGGCCACGAAAAACTGTTCATTTCAAAAATAAAACGTGGACCGTTCTAAAATTTGAAAAAGATAAATACGGTTCCATTATTTCTAGTACCATTTACAGGTCTATCAATATTTGGAGCATTCCTGCTCAGCATGGCGTAATTAAAATCCAAAAATATCTTATCTATTTATGTAAATGTTCGATTTATATTTTAGGTTGATTACAGCTTCTATACAAAATCCAAATGTCCCTCGTCCATTTTGCACCGAACTTTGGATTTTTTTAAATATAAACATGTTATTATCATATATATGCTACTTTGTACCATTTTATACTGTTATGGCCTTGCTATGAAAAAGAAATAATAATCTTATAACTGGATATTATTAAAAAAAAAACAAGTTTTAAAATATGGGCCGAATTTGATTCCCGTGTGTAACATAACACGAAATACATGTTAGTTTTTAATTTTACAATCGCAGTACCACTAAAAGTATTTTTTTATGCTGGCAAACTTTCCTAAAACCATAGAGAAACGTCATGGCACAAAGGCCGAAGTAGCCATGCCATAAACTAGAGAAACGTCAAACATCTGTCAGCAATTTTAGTGTGGAAGCAAATCGTGAGGTTGTTGCAAGCGAAATTTTGGTCACCTAGTTTTTTCCAGTTATTTTACGTGATTTGATAAGGTAAGTGTTTGAATTTAATTCGTTAAAGTCAAAATTACTGTAGAGAATGTTGTTTTTGGGATATCGACTGGTATTATGTGCATTTAGATTGTATTTAAAAGTTTAATACTCAGAAAAAGGTTATATTTTCACGTGTGATTGTTCCCGAATGTTACGTGTGTTATATTTTGTGTTACGTAACACACGAGAAAATACGTTAAGCCTAGTTCACATTGCAAGATAGTTAAAACATACATATATACTGATGACCTCTATATTCTGGCGAGTGTGTGCGAGCTACCAGTCCGTGTAACACCATAAACCTAACTAGCGTATATTGTGTACATATTTTAAACATGCAACTGAATGGCAAAACCAGGGGACGGTTGCATGATGGTGAATGTCTTGAATGAAGGTGAATTGTGCTTGTACATAACAAAATTGTATTTACTAAGCTTTACCGGTGAAGGGTATAATTTCCTTTTTTTTTAGATGCCTATAACGCAAGCTGAACGGCAGAAGTTGTACAGGGAATACCTTAAACAAAGGGACTCGGAAAAATATATGGAGGAACGCACCAAGATGTAATCCTAAGGACCACGACAGGTGTTACTCAAGTCATGTGTCAAAGTTACGTTTCAGACCTTTGATTTTATTTCTAATTACCATTTCAATTTATTTCACTACCATATCTTGAGATCTAATTACCGTATATGGGAAATCTCATAACCTTTTTTTTTTAAAAAGAAACTTCAATATCTCTTACAGAAATGAGTAATTGCTGTACCTTTCATAAAATTCAGTTTCTATCGTTAAATTCTTTCCGAAAAATACATAAAAAACATGAATATGTGCATTTTTTTTTTCATCTAAAGGTCAAAATGCTCGAAATGAAATATTCGCCCAATTAGTTAAGTGTAACTGATCTCATATGATTCAGAGAAAAAATATCAATACAAACGATTTGATTAAGAATGTGTACTGTTAATTATATTTTACTAGTATATTTTGTTGCTCTTTAAATTTTAGTTGCTCTTTAAAACGCGCCACTGTAATGATGCGTGGTCGAGCCGCGCCATCATACGACTAACGCCATCTATCGGACTGATGCGGCATTGAAGTTACTCCAATATAAGCGTGGAGTGGGAGTTCGAGGTCCCGTCCCCCGCACATTGACCCATCCCTGGGCCCTATATAAGCAGTTGACAGGAAGCTTCGGGAACAACCTAGATTTGTCAATTACGCTACTGTGTACTACCACACAATAGTAGGTCTCAAAAAAAATAGAATTATAAAATAAAGTAATTGCAAATTAAATACAATTTGCTCTTCTTTAAAGTACTTTCCTAAAACTAAATTTATAAAAATATTGGACCCGGAATATCCCGGGTCCTTTGTTACGGTTGAACCTTTACGGTTCCACCACTACTACCTACTATCTGTTGGCTGAGAGCTGCTCCGAGGCTCCTTCTGGTCGCGCCTAGACCGGGAGTGGAAGCCGTCGCCCAGCCGGAGAACCCTACGACAGCGAGAGGAACAACATCCGACCCGTGGAAGATCACCTGGCCTTCCCTCAGATAAGTCCAGATTCCGCGGCCTCTCGCGGCAGCGTCCACCTCACGGTTGCCTATCTATATTCAACACCCGCGACCCTGACTAGACTTCTTTTGGCCCTATCGGGATATATACTATATTATATTCTATCTGCTACTATTTTTATTTATCTCCCGTAGGGTCCTGTACAACCTAAAGGTTTACACCACTTTCAAGCATGACAAAATAAAACATTCCTTCGTACACTGTAAGTAGAAATTAAATATTAAAGTGACACTGTAATTAGTTGTGTTACCACAATTTATATCTAAGATTTGGTGTTTGTTGCCGACTATTAAGTTCAAATAAATATTTTAAGTATTTATTAGTGTTTTTTTTTAGTATGGATAATTTATGTTTTAGAAGAATCTGACGGGCAAAGCCGCGAAATACAACGAGTTGTATAAAGAAGTATAACTTCTAACGCGTGTACATAAGTACACACACACTTTTTGTTACATAACATTTATTTTTCTATGTCCACTTCAGACAGTTATATGGGGTTTAGTGACAGGAAGCATGCAGTAGGAAATATTTCAGAAGTCTTCGAAATAAGCTAAATACTTTAGCTAGGAGTGTTCTGTGTGGGATTTGAGTTACTAGTTTGAATGACTTGATTTAGTACAATTCTGTTATGCAACCTCCGTAGGAATTTGTTTTAAGAGTCTACTTAAGAACGGCAGTAAAAGACCCCGCCTATTATAGAAGTATAAATAAATTTGGGTAAGAATTGTTTTTAAAATAACATCTATCTATCTTCAAACTGTATCCCTTACGGGGTAGTCAGAGGGGACAGATCGCCACGCCAGACTTCGCGATCCATGCATACTACTTTCGCTTCCTGCAGATACATTAATAATAATAATAATTCAACCCTCGAGGACAGTCGTTATCTTTTATAGGATTAACGCAAACCTATGAGGGCATAGTAGATTCGCTTTTTGAGTCATCCACTTTCTGTTATCAACAAAAAAATGTATCAGAAAGTTATTAAAAAGCTCACATCCGCAGGGCAGCTTGTGGCGAGCTGAATGTGTGTGGCTACACATCGGTCCCGATTCCTCAGAGTTTTGTTGCTCTTCTGCACCGGTTAGGATTTAATGGCCTAACGGGAGAGCAGTGAGAGTGCTACTCCCGGGAGTGCAGCAAATCTCAACTCTGGCTTGCCTTAATTGGCCGGTCAGAGGGAGGGAGCCAGAGCTATATGCTCGGGGGTGGAAGTGTCATTTTCAAGGGCATAACTACGGGGAAGCCCGCTCTGGGCCTGGCCCGCGAAGGTGAAACCGGCGCCGCACCGCTCGACACCCCAAGTCGCTCACACCGGTGTTGCCCTCTGTCGCCTTACAGGCTTATCATGCCTACGGTGATTGTATAGGGGGCCCATCTAGTGAGTTGGCAAGTCACCGTCTGCCAGTATTTTGATTATAATATATTAAAATGGCAGACGCCGTCTTCATCCATAGTTCTAATCACTCAGTTCATTTAACCTCCAACTCAATAGCCCAATAGTAGTTAGCATATTGTACAATAGTTTAACTCCCATTGGAGATGATCCATTACCGTTCTTCTACATAAGGCGGACGTGGATTGTCTGCAGTGGGGGTCCCATTCCCTGTTACATTAAAATTCTCAAAAGGCCTCTGCGTGTTGGACCTCTATGTCCCCATGTAAGCTTCCCAAAAAACCGGGTATCTTTGTAAAAAAAAAAAGAAGATACCCGTGAAGAAGAAACAAATAATAATTCATTTATTTGCAAATAATCGCTTATTACACGCACGTCTGGGTATCCAAGTACTTTTGACTTTTCCGTTTTTGAGCAATCTGCTCACGTGGTCTTCATATATAATACCATAATTAGATTAAGTTACTTATTTATCACTCACACCAATATTTCCAAAAACGTAGGCAGAGGTTTCGATTTTGACATATTTTTTGGGATAAATATATATATATATATATATATATATATATATATATATATATATATATATATATATATATATATATATATATATATATATTTATATATATCTCCTATTTATCTAATTCCTATTAATCTCCTATTTATGTAATTAAATATATATATAATTACATAAATAGGAGGTGTGTGTGAGGAGTGTCAGTTGGTGAAAGTAAAGTAGAAGAAACAAACACTTTTCGCCTTTTAATATTACTTTAAATGTGTAATACGTATTTACGCATTAAGACAAAAGGCGAGTATTGATGGATTTCCTGAACCTATCTGCAATAGATGTAGGAATATTCCATGGAATCCTGGCAGATCTTACGTCGAATGCAGCTAAGATACTATGTATACTCTTTTTTTAATGTAAGTAGTTAGCAATATACTTATTTATTTATTTATTTAACCAACTTATATTAACAGATATCCATACATATAAGTTATAGGTTACAAACATTATTATTTTCTCACTTAAGTAATTCATTCATTCATTATCCTAGTAATATTCATTATAATTATACAATGTTAAAATAAAGATATCAAAAAATAAAATAAAAATAGAATAGATATAAAATAATAATAATTTGCTAAGTAATTAAAAATTTAAAATCATTTACAGCATTAAGGCTTGTTATTCCTGCCGAGGCCACGATTTCGAGTTTTTTAAAACAATGCGAATCGTAGAAAAAAGGGTTTTTGATTCTGAAAAAAATATATATGATAGTTAAGGATTTAATCTAGTATAAATGGCTGTCTGTTACAAAATCTAATAAACTTCACTTGATAGAAACACATTCCAAAGTTGCCCCCTTTTGAAACGATTTTTCAATACCAAAATTAAACTACAGATAATTTTCATGAAATTTTTATACCTAACTATAGCTACTAAATATTTATAGACATAATCGCTTACTTTGACTATATACAGTGATTTGTATAGTGCAAATGTTTAAATAATATTAGATTCACGCCGCTGACGCCTGATCAGTCGCGCGCTGGCGCGTACTGAGGTAGGACCTGTGTCAGGTTTTTTCGTTGCGCTCCCCTTGTTATTTCTTCGCAATGGCACAGTATATTTATCAGAGTAGTAAGCATTCTATCATCATCCGAGCGTCTGTCCCAGCTGCATCTCGCGACCCCCGGAGTTCGCTTTGTATAGTGTATATGAAAGTTTTAATATAAAATGAGCTACGTACACTTCACAGAAGCGTTAGAATTATCCCTGTAAGTAATATAAAATCGAACCCGGTACCCACAGGTTAGAAGGCAGTTATATAATTAACTGAGTTAGTGGGCTGTTCAATGTACTCGTATGTTAACCTATTTTTCCGCTAATTATTGACGAATTTCATTTTTTTTTGTGTAATGTGGTTCTAAACAATAAAATAATAGAAAAAATAAAAAAGGCGTGTGTGAATTTGGTTCTAAACAAATTTTATCAATAGATTCTGAAGCTTTAACATACCGACTGCCACTGGCTGAAGTAATCAGTGCAGTAGTTATATTTAAGCGTCGCTTAGCTTCGCATAAATTATTTAAATTGTATCCAAGACCTTTGGTTTATTCTTGAAGTATAAATTATTAAAGTATATTTATACATTTATTAGCCACGTATTTATCCCCGAAGGTGCGGCAGAGGCATATTGTGGTGAGCCCAAGGCCTGTGTTCAAATGGACAGGCTCAGATTGTGGCGACTCGCTGTTGTAATTTTTAGGTCGCTGAAAGGGTTTTCACTTGACTTAACGAGTGCCGATTGCAACGTTACTAGCAACCGGGACAAACAGCTTAACGTGTCCTTCGAAGGACGAAAACGCTGGTAAATGAAAATGCTACATCCAATCCGGTCATCAATCCAAAGTCCGAGAGAGTTTCTTAAATCAGTGATCTTTTACAGAGAACTGAGTTAGTGGGGCTACCAGTGCTTTTATATTTATATTTTAACTTTTTGTTAGTAGCCTTAAAAAAATGTATAACATTTCATTCTTTAGTGGATCTGGAGAAAGCATTTGACAAATGCTTTCTCCAGATCCATTAAAGCGCAGAAAACCTTCGGGTTAAAATGTTGGGTTTATTAATTATTAGTTACATGAAATGTTATATTTGTGAGAGAAACTCTGTGGTACTCATCCGTGTGGCCTGGCTGGCCGTCCACACCATCTCCGGGCAGGATATGATGTGGACGGCCAGCTGCTGCGGGCGATACAGTCACTTTATACGGACTGTAAAGCTTGCGTGCGACCAAGGGGGATGTTCACCTGGCACCTCTTTTTGACGTCTGTTTGGGCGTCAAACGGGGTTGTGTTATGTTCGCCTTGGTTGTGTTTCTCATAGTGTATCTAATAGTTGGCTGCAAAAGTTAAAAGTTTATGATGTGTTGTAAAATTGGAAACTTTACAGTACATTGTACGCTGATGATGCGGTAGTGATAGTCTCATCAGAAGCCGACCTTCAGGCATTAGTCACTAATATGAAATTCAGTCTTCGCTGCATGTTAAACTAAGAATCGGGTATTTGAAAGAGAAAAAGTAGGAACTAATAGCAAGATTTGGGTAAACCGGAAACGTTTAGAGCAATTAAATGAAATTATATACTTAGGGAGAATGTTTAGCGCGAACGGAAGATGTGTTCTGAAGTACAACGGTGACTAGCTGCCTGAGACAGGGACATAACATTATGATTTTAATATTATTTAAAAAAAAGGATGAGTATAATGAGTACGGGAAATTTTATTTATTACTTGTACATAAAGGATTAATTTATTATAAAATATCACCATTAACTTCTACTAATATTATAAACGCGAAAGTTTGTTAATATGAATGTTTGATGATACTTACATATAAAACTACTGAGTAGAATTTAAATAAACTTTACAATAATAATAGCTTATCTATCAGAATAACACATAGGCTACTTTTTATACCGGGAACAAGTTCCTTTAGATAACTGGAACGAGAAAACTTCATCACGCGGGCGGAGTCGCCGGCGTTAACTAGTATATCATAAACCTATAATAAAATCCATAACAATAACAGAGATGTTCCATTTCGATTGCTACTGCCAATAATTTTTACTGTGGCGTGCCAGCTGAAAATACATCGCCAATCTATCTGACTTGACCTACCTGCCCTTAATACAATTAATAAAATTAAAGTATTAACAATAATAACAAAATCAAATATAAATATGCTTATCATCTATTTAGGTAAATGTAGGGGTGACTATGTAATAGTACTGGAAGTGGCAACACTCTTCAGATAGAGACTAGCTGCGGACAGAAATCTCAACTCAGTGTACGCAAATATATCTATCATCCCATCACTCAGCAGAATATCATTGATTTGGGTTAGCCCAAGGTATAATGGACTAGTCGCAAGTGCCACAGTGGTCTTAGGTACTAAAAACAGTGGACGTTGTTGAGGACGTAAGGTGCGTATAGCCGGTAGCGGTACATTTATTGAAATATACTGCAGGAGTGAGGGATTACTTATAGATCCACGGATTAGACGGAATAAGTATCTAATAAGCGTGAGATTTCTCCTAACTTCCAGGCTTTGATAGGAAACCATTCCAAGCACAAAAGGTGTGGGGTACATGTAGGGATAGTATCCGTACACCCTCAGGTATAAATAACGAGTGAATGATTTTTGCACTCTTTCCACTAGCAGTGTATATGATTTTTCATGTGGATTCCAGATTGCGCAGTTTGTCTCCAGTACACTTCGAACATAAGAATTATTGAGAGTGGTTATGGATTGGTGGATGTTAAAATTTTTGGCTTGTCGGATTACATACCCTAAGTTCTTTCGAGATCTGTTACAGGTTTGGATTATGTGTTGGTTGAACGTAAGGTGTGGATCAAATTGTGTCCCCAGATCCCGTATTTTAGAAACACGGTGTTGGGCCACTGAGTTTAATGTGTAAATGTTGTGTATCGGTTGCGTTGCTCTGGAATAAGACATGACCACACATTGAGATTGAGACTATTACTTGTACTCCAGGTGTGAATTATGTTAATGTCTTCCTGAAAATTTTCAGGATCATTTAATTCATTAACGGCAAGGGACGGCAATTTTAACGTCATCTGCATACATTAGGACATTGGAATATTTTATGTATTTTGGAAGGTCATTTATAAATATCAAGAACAGTAACGGTCCCAGGCTACTGCCTTGTCCAATGCCTGAAGTGATACGATAGCAGTCCGACTGTGCGCTTTTGTATTTAACATATTGTTCACCGCCCATTAAATAGTTAGCAAAGTATTGCAGTAAGGATCTAGAAAAACCAGCCGTTGCCATTTTATATAGTAGCATATCATTATCCACCCTATCGAACGCCTTTTGGAAATCGAAATATGCTAAGCTAAGCTATGTCAACCTGACTTTTATTGCCTAAGTTTTCCGCGATAAAAGTAGATACATTAAGAAGATTCTATGTCGTACGAGTAGAACGATTAGGTAGGAATCCATGTTGTTCTTCAGCAAACTACCCATGCATGTCGTTACGAATTTTTTATATAATATGGACTCCAAAATTTTACCAAAAATGGATAGGATAGCTATAGGTCTATAGTTCTTATGTTAAGGTACGATGGGATTGACATCGTCTCATCTGTCATCATCATCATCATCCGAGCGTCTGTCCCAGTTGCGTCTCGCGACGCCCGTGGTCCGCTTTCCTACATTTTCTCCTCCACTTCGCGCGGTCTTCGGCATCCCCTGTAGTGAGACCATTGGCACGCATGTCATCCCTTACGACATCAAGCAAGCACTTCTTGGGTCTTCCCCTCTTACCGGGACCCGGTGGGGCTGACATGGCCAGACATTTGTTTCCTACGTAGCTCAGCGGTTGCCGCAAGACGTGACTATACCAGCGAAGGTAACACTCTTGCAACTTGTCTGCAAAGTCACGGACGTGAAGGCTGCCGCAGATGCGAGAGTTCCTCACGCGGTCCATCCGCATGACTCCACACATCCACCGCAGCATCTTCATTACCGTGACACGCAGCTCCTGCTTGTATCGCTCCAATATCGGTCACGTCTCACTGCCATGTAAAAGGACATAATAATGGTTTGGACATCGCAATCGATGTCACTGGACGTGTGAAAAACAGATCCCAGGTGTTTAACCTAGTCCGTGCGCTCGACCAAATCACCGCCTGTGCGGACGGATGTGGGATCTGTCGAGTTTAGTGCCAAGTACTCGGTCTTCGCCACATTTAGTTTCAGACCGTCGTTCTCAAGCGTCTCCTTCCACGCCTTTACACGTCGCACCAATCTGCCCCTGTCCGCGTCTGCCAGCGCAATATCGTCAGAGCAACCATGGTGGTTGCTTATGCGAGTTCCTGATGTTGTCCGACAATTCGTCTAATATTACACTGAACAGAAGCGGACTAAGGACCAAACCCTGGTGTACCCCGACGGTGGACGGATCGGAGTCACAGTACATGTCCCGGATAGTGTCAATATAGACCTCTGGAACCCCTTTGGACCGCAGTGCCCACCAGATCATCGCACGAGGAACACAGTCGAAGGCCTTCTGCATGTCTAGAAACATACAGTGCAGAGGCGTGTTCTTCGACCTGTATTTCTCTGCGACAACCCTTAGGGCAAAAACAGGGTCCGTGGACCCATCACCAGGGCGAAACCCATATTGACACTCCGAGAGAGTACACTCCTGCGGGATTCGTCTCATCTGTGTAGGTACAAAAATTCCTGAATAAATAAAGAGTAAAAGTATATAGACGCACGTTTATTGTAGTTGTATGAACTTTTTGAAAAACAACTATTGAATTATAGCAATACATTGATTGATTGATAAAAAAGACGTGCTAGATTTGACGTATACAAGTTTATCTCTACTTTTATGGCGGGTTTCCTTTGCACTATGATTACACAAATGTGTACATAGAAACAAATCTACACTAATACTAGGTGACCCCTACGGCTTCACCCGTGACATACTTCGGTCTCCCGTCGCACATATTTAATCTCGTCTCTTATAAATGCTATAAAAAGTAGCCTATGTGTTATTCTGACATATAAGCTATATTATTGTAAAGTTTCATTAAAATCTATTTAGTAGTTTTTACGTAAAAGAGTAACAAACATCCATACAAACTTTCGCATTTATAATATTATTAGAATTAAGCTGTGTGTAACGATGTGGCGGTCGGGTAATGTTAGATGTAACATGGAAACTCGTATGTACGAATCAAAATGATTAAAATACTATTATGTATTTGACTTGAATAATATTCTTATCATGTATTTAACTTGAATAATATTCTTATCATGTATTTGAATTGAATAATATTCTTATAATGTATCTGGCTTGAAAGACCTATATTGTTTGTTGCAGTTCTATAAACTAAAGGAAGACCATATTAGGTTCTTTTTTTAAGGCATATACGAGTATCTAACTTTTCAAATGACGCCACCTGCTTGATTGATATGTCAAAGTGACATTCAGAGATTGAGTGACAATTTCATAATCGGTTATTAAGTTTGACCTTTAATTTCACGACCCTAAGATATGCCTTTTCGGTGTTGTAGGAGGTATAGAATGTTTATAGCTGTGTAGTCCTTTTGTTTAGACTTTGTCGAAAAAACCTTCACATCTATCTATTTACAGCTACCTGTCGGTAGGAGAAGGGAACTAAGTACGTACAAAGAAGATGAGATAATATGAAATTCAGTGACACAACATATGTCAATGATCGGCAAAATAAAATAGCGATTACTCGTTTTATCAGCCCTTTGTTATAGCAACAAGTGTAATTCATA
Source organism: Thumatha senex (assembly GCA_948477245.1). NCBI lineage: Eukaryota > Metazoa > Arthropoda > Insecta > Lepidoptera > Erebidae > Thumatha > Thumatha senex. The sequence continues at coordinate 11,461,459 of OX419729.1, read as the reverse complement.
CAAACACGATAATAACTTAAAAACACGTTAGTGCAAAACCTTAATTAATATTAAATATGTTACGTTAAATATGATCTATATATATATCCAGAAATCGATTTCACTTCAACCAATGAGCCCAGATTTACATTATTTGATGTCAATTTCAAATAGTATTCGTCATCCATTATGTAAGTAAGGTTGAACGAGAGCTTCATCTCGCGTAAGCTTACTTTGTGGAATGAACTCCCTATATTTACGATTTCCCCATAGTCCACTTTATGGGGTTCTTCAAAAGCAGCCTTAAAGCCTTTATGACTGCCATCTACATCCGACTAATATTATAAACGCGAAAATTTGTAAGTATTGGATGTTTGTTACTCTTTCACGTAAAAACTACTGAATGACTTTTAATGAAACTTTACAATAATATTGCTTATACATCAGAATAACACATAGGCTACTTTTTATTCCAGGAACAAGTTCCTGTGAAACGGTAACGGGAAAACTCCTCTACGCTAACGAAGTCGCGGGCGTCAACTAGTCACGTATAAATATGTTCTTTATTTTTTTGTTTTTGTCAAATTATGTGTTTTCATTGTTGCTTCCGAACTCCATCTTAATTTGGAGCCTGGGGTTTATATTTATTTGACAGCTATCATTTGACTTCTATTTTTCATCATTATCCCATTACTTCTTTATTTATTTTATCGATTTTCCTAACTTCCACAGTATGGGATTCTTCAAAAGGAGCCTTATAGCCTTTACGGTTACCATGTAGTTATTTCTTCAACAAACACTTAACACAAAAATTGTGCCTAAGTAAAGAATATTCTCAGAAATATTCCATTATAGTTATCACCATGTATCAACGTACCGCAGTGCCTACTGTTGCACAACTATATAAACTTGCGATTGAGTCCACTACTCGCCACTGACTCCTGATAACAGAGGTCGCTGACTATTCATTCAAGTAATTAAAATAAAATGAATGACTTATGTTCGAAAGTGCTCATTATGTACAATATCAATGTTCTCATAAATTTTTAATAAAGTGGAAAAAGACAATTTGATTCGAGACAGGGATTGAACCTGTGACCTTTGCCTAACCAGGGCAATGTTCTAGCCACCTGAACTACCCGAACCGTATCGAATCAAGTTGAAATTCTCCACCATATTTACATCGTCATTTTAAGAGTATGACCAGAGCCATCTATCGAGCTAATGAACAACTCGATACCAATGAACAGTGTTAAAACTATTTTTAAACATTGATGCAATGGATTCCACTCAGTATATTGATAAAAAATTTTTTAAGCAATTATTTGCTAAATTTCTCATAAATTTTTAATAAAGTAAAAAAAAAAAATTCGATTCGAGACGGGGATTGAACCTTTGCCTAACCAGGGCAATGTTCTAGCCACCTAAACTACCCGAACCGTATCGAATCAAGTTGAAATTCTCCACCATATTTTAACCGTCATTTTAACCGAGTTGTTCATTAGCTCGATAGAGGCTCTGGTCATACTCAGGTAGGTAGGGTTTGAAAGTAACTTTTATTTGGCTGCAGCAGCTTTTGTTTGCACCTGCCGTCTGACCTAACAACCCCGTAAGGTCACCTGTGTTGTTGCCTCGTCGGTTTGACAACTGGTACACCGCTAGCAGAGCAGGAGGCCAAGTCTACTATTGACGAGCCGTAGAATAGACCCAGAATCGCTGCTTCTAGCTGTCAAAATGTTAGTCTATATATATAATATCAAAAATGTCACTGACTAGCGACCACTGGCGCGGTATGTGTACGATTGTAATAGTAAACTACAAAAAACAGTTAAAATGTCCCGATGGCTATCTATTGAGCGACGATGTCGATTTGATTTGCAGCAAAGTTCGCTTCCTTATGCATGTTCTGACTTTGTGCTCTCAGAAATTGTTTGAAATGATAATTATGTTTTATCCTCACACTTGACTCGGAACGCTCGTTCTCCTTCCTTTTGTCCGCGTCCAGTCGGATTATGGAACGAGCTACCTGCTTCGGGATTCTAAAATATCTACAAAACGGAATTCTTCAAAATGGGTCTTAGAAAGTCTAACTTGGTAGGGTCGGCATCGTAACCGTAGCACTATAAGTAGATTACGGTGACCAATTTCGATGAAGCAGGTGAGCCGTACGCTTATATTTCACCTTTTTTATACTATCTATATTATATAGCTATCCTAGGTAAACATGCCCATAGATACCTTAGTGGTAAAAATAAATAAAAAAAAGAAGTAGTTGCGGTAAAATGGCCTTGATAATATTTAATGAGGCGCTGAAAAGTATTCACCGCATGAATCGCTGAGATACAAACCAATGATATTAGACAGTATAGGTTACCTTCATGCAAGCATCATAATTGTTTTTGTTGAGCCGAAATGACGTATATGTAGACGAATGCGATTTGTCTTCTTCTATAGTGTACTAAGAAAAAGATAGTCATATTCTTTTTGCTGCAAATTGTAGAAAATTTAACCAAAGATACAAGAAAGAAGAGAAATGGTTATTGAAAGTTACAGTTACGGCACTCTGGTTTGATATCTACATATATTTTTGCATATAATATTATTAATGTAAACAGTGACATATGGTTATTACCAAACGTTTTACGACAACTGCGATGGTAGGTTAAAGGGTTACAATAAAGGATAAAATTAAATCGGACCCACAAATGCAACTTAAAACGTCAATTTCCTTTCTAGCCCATTTTCTAATAATGTCCCCCCCCCCTCGCCTCCCTAGTAGTATTAAAAATGAAAATTAAACGGATCTAAATTATGAAGCAATCGTAGTCTCTTTACCAAAATTAATAATTGTAAAATAAACCGGACCGACTGTGTTTTTCTCAGGTAGATACATTGAAATATATACGCTTTTTTGTCAGACTAATAAAACCTAAAACCCCGGACGACAAACAACACAGGCCTTATTTATGCGCAAAGCGACGGTCGCCCTGAGCAATTTCTCGGGAGGATATCACAGTACTCCCGTTGGCTACCACCGCGGCCATTGCTAGTAATAAAATACCATAAGTTACTCCCACAACTGAGAAGAACCTCATGATACCTGGCATACTGATATCTATAAAACCAATTTGTCGTTATAGCTAGAGCCTAAGAATTAGATGCTCTCGAAAAACATTGCCTTTCTCAGTAACGTGAAAAGAATTCCCTTCATCGTTCTTGTAGTATGAAGCGCTTGTGGCCCCCCTGACTCAGTGCTCTGTAAACGATCACTGCGTTAAGCAACATTCGCTATAGGTGGTCCTCGGAATGGTGACCACTTTGTGGATCTGGTTGAAGGTCTTATGGGTGGCTTAAAAAATTTCAACATCAGGTCGCCACAGCCTGCGCCTGTCCATTTCAACACAGCAATGGGCTCACCACCTGTTACGTGGGACAAAAATGCATACGGTGGAATGTGGGCGTATAGTATGCCTCTGCCTATCCCTTCGGGAATAAAGGCGTGACAATATGTATGTATATTCTTGTAGTATTGGCCTATATCTATATCCCTTACTATTAGCAAAGATAATAAATAATAGTACTACATTCTAATAGAATACCTATTTATTTAATAATCAAAACGGATTTGGAAAACCCATTTTAATACAATATAAGCCGTAAAACAACTATTACTGATAAAAGCATCAATACTCGACAGATTAAAAAAATAAATCGGTAAATATTATACTAATGAATCACCTGTTTTGAAAGCATTTTATCAGAAGGGTTATATCACTAGAAGACATTATGGTATTGGAATGCAAAGATAATCACATGCAATTAAGATATTAAAGAAAACAATCCCGCTCTTGATCATTTCCTACACGATAAATTGTAAATTCCTTAAATATTTTTGATTATGAAACGATTGATAAGTTGCGTCTCTGAGTGTTGGTTGATGACGTATTTAGAGATAAGCAATATTTTGTCAAGTCATCATACAAAGTTTGTTAACAAAGAAACTGACTGCCTCGATGGCGCAGTGGTAGTGTATGCAACTGCCGCGCTTAGGTCCGACTCCCAGGTCGGAACAAATATTTGTTGGGCTAGATGGCGCTGTGTAAAAAAAGCAATTTCTGTTGTAAAGGCCACTGGTTTTAAACCGACCTTAGTTGCTGTCTTATGGATGAGACTCTGAGATGAGAGAGGAGATTAAACAAAGAAAATGAGAATTCTGTAGACCATATTATTTAATTTGTGAGTAGAGAAAACGAAATTGAAATTTCCACAAAAAGAGCACCAGCAGCAACATTTTAATTGCCAAATGTCTATTTAAATGTTTTTAGCACCTTAACAATGCTAAACATGTTACATAACACAATGAATTTGATAAACTTTAATAGAAGTGCAGTTTCAAAAATAATGTGCATCATTTTTAAAACATGTGTAGCCACTTTAGCATTTAATTCTACCAGTTTAACAAACCCATTGTTATGAAAATCTTCCACATGCTATGGTTGGTCTGCTACTTAGGTCTCAAATGTTACAAATGCTTCGTTATGTCTTCTTCATTTGGCTCCGGTAAGAGTGGACGGACTGTCTCATACACATTATCTGTATAATTGAGTTTATGCAGTAAACTGAATTATACATAATTTGTGTGAAACTTATGACGTAGGTTTCGTAAACCGGGGTGCCAATGCCCCATAAAATAGAAAAACATCAAGCATATTAAAAAAGGAAGTCCTTCTTTTATGATAAAAACGCTTGCTATAGCTATATTGATTACACGGGCTTTATTATAATGTTCATTTTCTTTATTACAATATAATTTTTATACTAGGATGCTGCTACGAGTTACGTATTTACGAATTCCAGTGAATTTAACATTTTGGCTATAAAACAGCAATAAATAACCAAAGACAATAGCCTGTGAATCCTTTATCTCAATAACCCATAAGACATAAAAATGTTGGTAAATCCCAGTCTTTGTGTAAAAACGACAAAGGCTGTTACAATGTAGTATATTTTTTTGCCAATATGATGTTACCATAAATCACGCCGCCAAGTATGGTAATAAGTTAGTATTATGAGTTGAAAGTGTAGCGAAAAACAAACAAAATATAAAACGGTAATCAGGTTTACTTGGACGCTCGGAATGTTTGTGTAACCCAAATGATATCACTGAATCTCAGGATTAGTTAGACTGTAGAAGATAAATCGTTGCAGATAGATTCGTATATTTAGTTGACTGTTATATATTAATTTTGAACGTATAAACTCTAAAAATAATAAATGAGGATCCAAATAAATAAAATAATTTACGAACGAAATCTTCATTATAATTTCTGTTATATTAAAATTGTAAAGGCGAAAAAGTTTGTACATTATAAACGTTTTGGGTCACTAGATAAGTATTACTACAAAAAAGTTCATTTTTGTGATAATATCTGTGTGTTTGTTTGTTATCTCATTACAAGAGAATGGCTGAATATCTTTTACATTCACAAATGTTGGCAGCGAGTACACTATAAATGTAATTATGTCTATTAAAATCAGTGAAATGTATCTTACTCCGTCCCTACGTAACAACACATGAACCTGAGAAGACAATTACGTATTGCGTTTTATCCAAAACATTTGATTGCGTCCATCTTATAATATTATACAGGAATCTACATCACTACCTATAGTAAAAGATACGAGGCTCTCGAACTTCTGTTTTATAATTTCATCAATAAGTAAGGGTCTCCGCTTGAATGCAAGTAAAACTAAGGTTCTAGTATTTGAAAGAGGTGACGTAAGAACTAAATGCGAGATTAGGGTAAACCAGGAACATCTAGAGCAAGTGAATGAAATTGTGTATTTAGGAAGTATGTTTAGCGCGGATGGAAGATGTGATTCGGATGTGGAACGGCGAGTAGCTGCCGGAAACAAAGTTAACGGTGCTTTGTCCCAGTTAGTAAAGCGACAAAGCATCGTAAAAGAAGCACGACTGGCGATTCATAACGCAGTGCTAGTGCCAACTTTGCTTTACGGTAGTGAAACCTGGGTATGTCAGCAGATGCATGAAAGTAAATTGAATGCTGTGGAGATGCGATCACTTCGAAAGTTGTGCGGCGTTACCTTGGCTGGCCGAATACGTAACGAAGTGATACGCAATTTGGCAGGTTTGAATGAAAGTGTCAGCGTTAAGCTGGAAAAGGGCGTGCTCCGTTGGTTTGGACACGTCCAACGAATGAGTGAGGAACGATTGACGAAGAATATATATTGTTCAAAAGTAGAGGGTAGAAGGAGTCAGGGTAGGCCGAGACTTACATATGAAGACCATGTGAGCAGATTGCTCAAAAACGGAAAGGTCAAAAGTACTCGGATACCCAGACGTGCGTGTATGAAGCGATTGATGAATCTCGAAGAAGCGAAAGAAGTATGCATGGATCGCGAAGCCTGGCGATCTGTCCTCTCTGACTACCCCGTCAGGGATACAGCGTGAAGATAGTTAGTTAGTTATCAATAGAATACAGAGTGTCAATGTTAATGACACACGCGCTATGGGTTAATAGTCAATAGTTCCACAAGGTTCGATACTTGGACCATTTTATGCCTCAAATAGTAACTGAATTACCTAGGGCCTAGTACCTACTTACCTAATGTAAATTGAATGCATTAAATTTATTTGACCAATTTGTTTTGAACTTTGAGGAATTAACTCAATAGCTTATGTAACATAATATTGGAACCATATTTTGATTTTTTTTAAGTTTAGACATATACTCAATTATAGAGATTAGAACATTAACAGACATAGATACAACTAGAATGGTTGTATTCAACTTTTTACATAGTATTACAGTACTACAAAATTCTCGTTCTGGGGGAGTCAACCTTAAATAAAATAAATAAATAAATATCCATCACGCCTTATCCCCGAAGGGGTGGCAGAGGCATATTATATGCCCACTTTTCACCGTGTGGATTCCTGTCCCACGTAATAGGTGGTGAGCCCATTGCCGTGTTGAAATAGACAGACGCAAGTTGTGGCTACCTGCTGCTGAAGTTTTCAAGCCGCCCATAAGGCCTTCAACCAGGCTTAACGACTGCCATTTTACTGGCAACCGGGACCAACGGCTTAACGTGCCTTCCGAAGCACGGAAACGCTCGCAAATGTAAATGCCACAAAGTGGTCACCCATCCGAGGACCAGCCATAGTGAAAGTTGCGTAACTCAGTGATCGTTTACAGAACACTGAGACCGCTAGGCCACGAGCGCTATCATATCGATATCAATATTAATGACGACGGAGTCAACCTTGATTTATACAATTTATTTGTATATTGTATTTATTCTACGAAATTGGGTGGTGTGTGTTGTTATAAACTTGAGCCCAATAGAAGAAAGATAAATTCTAAGTCATGAATATTCCAACTACATTTAGAAATTCATTCCCATTGAATCCCTTCGTTTATTGCTATTACAATAATGTATGAAAAATTGCCCGATTTGTTGATATTTATGATTGCTGCTTCGCTCCCCTGGATAGTAGATTATATGTAGCCTATAGCCTTCCTCGTTAAATGGTATCACCATTGTCAAAAAATAATTTGTCGCCGGACCATGTAAAAAAGTCAAGTCAATTCGGACTCGCCCATAAAGAGTTCCGTAGCAGCAAGTAAAATCATATAAAAATTATTGTATTTCGTGGTAACTTTGATCAATTTTTACGATTTATGACGTATTAAAGAAACTACTTACTAGAAATCGTTCAAACCAATTTGCGGTGGAAGTTTGCATGGGAATGTTACATCATATATTCTTTTTAGTTTTATTATTCTCTTATTTTAGAAGTTACAAGGGGGAGAACACGTTCGGGGAGGACACATTTCCCCACTTTTGAAGTATCTCTCGCGCTAAAAATTCAGTTTAAAAAATTAAAAATATATTTTGTATAATGATACTCAAAATCATTTTAAGGACCTATCCAAAGATTAGACACGTATGAGTCTGATAAAAAAATTGAGTTTTAGTTCTTAGAACCCCCAAAATTTATTACATTTTTTTCCATTTTTGTGTGAAAATCTTAATTCGGTTCACAGAATACTTCTACTTACCAAGTTTCAACAGTGTATAGTTCTTATAGTTTCGAAAAAAAGTGACTATGACATACGGATGGACAGACAGACAGACATGACGAATCCATAAGGGTTCCGTTTTATGCCATTTGTCCGGGAAGTAAACCTTTGATATCTTGCGCTTTTGTGAGAAGTCAATACAGAGATTTTTAGCATAAAGTAATTTTATTCTTTGTTCTGTGATTTTTAACTCGAATAATTCACAAACAGACCGAAAACGAATATCATAGTCATAATTTAATTGTGAGTAGTAGTAGTATTCTCTGCTATAAAGCACATGTTTCATCATTTCAGCGAAAGATTGCCATGACTAAGCGACCATTCATCGTCGTGTCGCTTAGCAGCCAATAGAGTAATGACACACGTATCTACTACAGCTGTTGATATATCTGCAACTGTGATACTATCTATGATAAGTAGGTACGTGTCTCAAAATTTACTATCGAGATCTGGTAAATCGGCAAATTTGTATAGAGTACCAGACTTTATCAATATTAATGACATTACATTGATGTATTGATTGATGCTATTGACAGTTTAGTAAATGAAATTTAACAAGGAAAAATAATAAGAAGTATTTAAGTCATACGTCATACCAGTGTCTGTTTTGCTATGTTGTTTCTTTAACTTTTTTTTTACTCTTAATTTTAATGGACATAAATCACAACAAAGTTAGTTATTTCCTGAATATTTTGTTTTACCTCCACTAGTCTAGCCCATTGGTGCAAGTATAATTTAAAGTTCTATTAGAATAATATTACTAGAGGTATAGTCATATTGTCGCTTGTGCTATTCTCGCCTCAGTCATCATCATCATCTTTCTGTTGTTAGGTACTTTAAATGAAAATTTGTGAGCATAGTTTTGTTAATCCCGCTACGAAACCTTTTAACTTCATGATGCGGCTATAACCGAAAATCGCTCATCTCAATTTTTCCAAACATAATACATATAATCCGATCAATTGATCATCTTTAAAATCATGATTATCATATTATACCCTGTACAAAAAGCACTACGCCTCATTAATCAATCCGCCAGTTTAAATATTGAATCAGTAGAATTGGTACTTACAACCGACTTTGAATTAATTAAACACGCAGTGCTGGTGTTTTATCTTCGGGGCTAATAAGATCCCTTGTGATCTCAATGGTAAGTACCGATCGCGCAGGAGCAGTAGTATATGGTACTCTACCCCTACACATTCCATTGCATAATTGTAACTAACCCAGCTACACGACAACGTCACGATGTGACATCCGTCTTGAAATATTGTAACGTTTTAAACGTTAGATTTGATGTACATTGCTTGCTTCTGCCACCTTGACCTTACCACAGGGTTCGATTATCCAGCTTCTTTAGTTTCATCCTCCCAAGGAAGTGGTATAACACTTGCACCCCAAATATTATACCATTTTCTTGGTAGGAGGTGATGCCACTCTTGCACTCGCAAGTAATGCCACGCCACCGTCTGTACAAGTAGGCCCGCTTCTGTAAGAACATGTAGGGTGGGCGATGACAAGCCTGGAGCGTCTACGCAGAATGCGGAACTAGGGAGTGAGAGTTTCCAGCCACGTTTTATGCGAGCATTACTTGCTCTCAAAAAGACGCAGCGGCATCGCACTTGGGTCTTTGCGTGCTGAGTATACGTTCGCCATGTGTGAGGCTTGGGACGGTCCGCGTAGTGATCTCAGGGGCAGCTATGGGCCAGATCTGTCTCTGCCAGCGGTGCAGCGTTGGTGCGAGTCATTGCCGACAATGTTGGGCGGCCGTCGCCTCTTTCGCTAGCGAGGTGATGGCGGCCAAAATAGTGGTAAAGACGTGCGCGCCTCGACTATCGACTATGTTACTACTAGACTATGTTACTAAGAGACAACTACGACTCATAGGTCGTGTTGATTATCATCAGCCCCCATAGTTCGTGTTGATGATAATCAACACGACCTATGGGGGCTGAACATCAGGCCCCCAAGCGAGCCCCTTCCCGGAGTTTCGCCTTAGCCGAGACGCCGTGACTTACCCTCTGGCATACTCTGCGCGCCGGTAGTGAAGAAAGCGGTATATCGAGGGATTTAGTAGATAGAGCAGCCAAACCGTTCCTGTTTTTCCGCAGCAGCAGGTATGATAGCGCGTGAAAGCATTCCCGCGTCAAAAAAAAACAAAAATTGTAGACTGTAGGACCGATTGAGATGACTTTTCTTTAGCTTTTATGGCTGTCCCGGATGTGAGTGTAAATAATAGGTCTACAGAATGGGGTTCTTTCAAAAGGGTCTTAGACCTCTTAGTGAAGCTGCATACACGTCTATAGGCAACGGTGACCGCTTCCCATCAGGTGGGCCGTATATTTGTATACCTCAGAGGTATAAAAAAAATCCAACTTAATCAATATATGTATTATGAAATAAATAAATATCCATCACGCCTTATCCCCGAAGGGGTGGCAAAACATATAATATGCCCACTTTTCACCGTGTGGATTTCTGTCCCACGTAATAATTGGTGAGCCCATTGCCGTGTTGAAATAGACAGACGCAGGTTGTGGCTACCTGCTGTTGAAATTTTTCATGCCGCCCATAAGGCATTCAACCAGGCTTAACGACTGCCATTTTACTGGCAACCGGGACCAACGACTTAACGTGCCTTCCGAAGCACGGAAACGCTCGCAAATGTAAATGCCACAAAGTAGTCACCCATCCGAGGACCAGCCATAGTAAAAGTTGCGTAACTCAGTGATCGTTTACAGAACACTGAGACCGCGGGGCCACGAGCGCTTCTGTTGTTTGTTGAAATGTTTTATGAAACTTTTTAAATATTTTCTCTGTATACCTAAGTAACGACAACAATGTAAGATGCTTGTAGTAAATTAATGACATGTAATAAAAGATAATGATCAATACAATACGACAATAATCTTTCATAATGTGACGCAATCCTCTTGAAAATCAGGAGTTCGTGTTTCGACGCGTAAACTACGTTAGCATTTATTACGATATTACACACAACTTAGCGTTACTTTACAAACAAAGAAATTAAATATTTGTTTAGTACAGTCGCGCGCATCACTGTTACGTTTCGATTCTGATAAAATAACCGTTTTAAAAACAAAACAAGCATGGTGCTTAGCCACCACAAATGTGATATAAAATAAAAAAATACTGAGTTAATCTTTGAATTATAAACGTAATAAACTAATAAAAATATTAATAACTTAATCATTTAAATTCATCTCGAACTTGAGTTACGAGTTACAACTGATTATTATTTGTTATTGCCTATATTATAATTTCTTGTGATAGCTGATGGCTTTCTAAATTTATTTAACTTGTATGATAAGTGGCATTCGAATTGTGGTCATATATGCGTGTTGCATACCTTTTTATTTTGCTACTAGTATTTAAATATGAGTAACGAAACTTACTTAAAACGTACTGATTTATTGTTAATTTAATTTGATTTTACTACTGCAGTTCGACTTTATAAATGTTAAGTAATAATATTGGTTTATATAAAGTATATTTACAAATAGTTCATCACTATTTAGTATAACATACCTATGTATTCATATCAATTTATGAGCGAGTACTACCAATTATTTTACGATGTACGCTGGATCCTACGAATAAGGAAAATATTGACTGATTCTAAGTTGTTAAGGACTTACAACTAGCACAATGTATACATGTATTTGGAGAATCGGAAATTATTTAACTTGTCCCAACATAACGAGGTTACATCAACTCGAGTACCTACTTGCTTACTTATAGTACATTAACTTGTTTCGTTGCTGTGCAAGTGACTTTCTAATATAACATAAAATATCTTCGTAATGAACAGCCTTCAAGCTATTGACCAATTTATAATTTTCATAGACTTAACTTACCTTTAACTTAAAGTCGCTGTCCTTCCAGCACCGTCAATAAAGAAACTTCACTCGCGATGCACTCAGAAGTAACTTGGTATTACAAAAATAGCACTTTAAGTAAATGTAAACAGAATCGGCTAATGCAAAAATCACTTGATCGAAATATTTGAAATTATTGAACCGTCAAAATTGATCCGATTATAATGTAGCAAATTTAATTAGCGAATATGTCGCGTGTGAGTACGATACGCTGAGAACGAAGCACGATCGTAACCGAGCGTACCGGCTATGCAGACTAGCGGCGGCAAGGCAGCGCGTGCACTGAGTGACGAGCCGTGGCCAGTGGCGCGTCGCTGCCGGCCGCCGCGAGACTCTGCCCCGCGCGTGCGCCGGACCAGTTCCAAACAGCCTCCCGCACCCACCAGCCTGCTGCCCGCGCCACATACGAACAGCCTCCATGTACCCAACCAAAGAAACCTACTTGCAATAAATGCACCGAGGAACTCACAAATCAGTGCATAAAATATCACATGTCAATCGAACTAACTAGGATGTCGTCAAACAGATTACATTATCAATGCAATAAATATCTTGTAATGGGCACAGATGTCCGTGCCTTTCAACTAGAACATGAGATGTTCAATTATAAGACTCTGTTTTGCAATCATGACTTTATATACTACGCAGCTACGAGTGTTGCCATGCAACGCGTTTGAAATGTCGTTACCACCATGATACAATAACAACTTTAGTGTACATTTACCGTAGCATAAAAGTTCCGAAAAAAATTTAAATGGACCCACCCACTTTCATATCCCTAACTCCAACCTCCTGCAGCCAGTCTCTTTATATTGGTGCAGCTGACTGGTCGACAAAGAGTGTCTACACCAGAGGTGATCATAAAAGGTACAAAGCAACGCGATGTATATTCCCACATTTCACCATATGCATTTCTGTCCGACGTAACTGGTAATGGCTACTACTTTTGATATATTCAAGTCACCCATAACGACTACCTAGTTATTTGCAACCGGAACCAACGGCTTAACATACCACAAAATGGTCACACATCTGAGGATTAGTCATGAAACGAATAACAACTATACAAACACACACACACACACATTGTCACGCCTTTATCCCCGAAGGGGTAGGCAGAGGCTTATTAAACGCCCACATTTCACCGTATGCATTTTTGTCCCACGTAACAGGTGGTGAGCCCATTGCCGTGTTGAAATGGACAGGCGCAGGCTGCGGCGACCTGCTGTTGAAATTTTTTAAGCCGCCCATAAGGCCTTCAACTTGGCTTAACGACTGCCGTTTTATTGGCAACCGGGACCAACGGCTTAACGTGCCTTCCGAAGCACGGAACTGGGGTGGGTCTAAAGGGCCGAATAAAATTTAATAAAATAAAATGTGTCTATTTTAGATGTTAAATTTGGAATAAATTTTGAACCCGTTGCCTTTTTAGTGAGGTGGTAACAAAAAGGCTAAAAGGTCTTATGTGCTAGACACTATTTAGCACGACCAATTAAAGTCCTGGTAGTCTCGGACTAAAATAACAACTATGCTTAACGCAATGATCGTTTACAGAATATTGAGTCAACGGAAGGCGCTTCCTAGGAAACTATTACATGTAAAGAAATACAACTGGCGAAATCTTCATACACTGGCCCCATTCGAGGATATGGGCGTGTTTAAAACAAAACCGCCTATCGCAGTTAACATAGATTAGACGTAGGCCTCCCAATCATATCTGGAAAATGATTGGAATTGCCGTAAGTAGGTTCTACGCTGACCCGACGTCATGATCTCATCGGTTAGTCAGCAAGTGTTGTTTCAAATGGGGCTAGCTTGGACCCTGAAAATGTCGGTAGGGTTCTATTGCACATGGTGTGATTGCACCAGCAACCACTGCAACTATATAGCATCCCTATGGCTTTCCTCCGACAAAACTTAAACTGAAAATGTTTTTTATTAGCAAACCAGATTAAGCCACGCGATTTCATTCGCTACATACTCCGAAACCCCCCAAGAATCACTTGATAAAATATCTGATATTTGTTATATACACGTTAAAAAAAAATCTGATGTCGCGAACCCGTAAGATTTTCTTCTACCAAAAATCGCTCAACGAGCCTGAATAACTTTTTACTATAAAAACCCGTTTGTAAAAGTCACTATCTGTACAGCCTTAGCTAAACCCGCTTGCAAAATGGATGACTGTAAAGCAGGCCTGCAGACATCTAGAGTAGCCCATTCTGTTTGGAGATTGGATGGCAAAAATAACAAGGACAATGCCGCAAAGCAAGCCTAAATTGTTGTGCCTTTGCGAGACAGTTACCTGTACCTACTAACATATATCCTAAGTCATAATTGGTACTAACAAAAGAGAATTGAGCAATAACATTAATTGGATTGAATTTGCCGTGTGCAAAGTGACACAGTGAAGTGCGACAAACAAACGCGCAATTAACTATGACATTTTTGAGTGCCAAAATATCACAGTCATGAAGAAAATGTTGTGTTATTGTGTCTATGTGGGTCAATTATCATTATGCTCTACTTCTACGTGATTAATTAATCATTCTTATTCTACTACACTGTCTTTTTAATGGGATATTTTAACGCCTCATCCATAATCGCTAGAACCTTTCCAAGAGTCCGTTTGATGTTTAGCATAAGTATATGTTGACGAATCAGCGGGTAAATTGATAATAACTAAACATAAGGTGTGAATATGTTGAACGATGCCCACAGTTTAAACATGCACACGTTGAGTTATATTAAAAGGGAGTTTCTAAACGTTACAGTTATTTTTGTAACTATATTTAAACAGATATTATTATAAAATCTAATCGAGTAATTGTATTATGTAAGACAAGGTTGTTTGGTGAGGTGCTTTCGCGTCCAAGATTTTCTGTGCAATCATTTACTGGCCGTTTTCGCTCCAACCGCTGAGGATTTATGACCGTCCACTTTTTGCTGTCATTCTTGGTCATACTAAAATTGGGTTTAGAATTTAAAAGATCTTTGATTAACTGAGGAGGCGAGCGAAGCCGACGAAAGTCTCCGTTTTAAGTCCACTGGTACGGAAAACTGCTATCGATGTCCGACCGTTGGTCCGAACGTCGGTCGATTCAGTCTACAGGTCGCATTTTTCATCGGATTTGCATGCAACTTGGGATGGATAGTCCTTGAAATAGTCAAAAACTTTTATCGAGGGGGTTTTTTGACCGGGGGGGGAGGCAAATGGAGGAAGGGGAGAGGAAACGGTCCCGTAGTGGTTGGCAAGAGCGCTCAAAACGGTATGTTTAGCCTTTTTCCGCTATTTACTCCGATGTCTACAGTTCACAGAACCACTAGTTTTATAATATCTTGAATTTAAAAATAGTATAGATAACAACAGTATGAACCGGCACTTATTGGTATGGTGACAAATCATGATTAAGAGATAGAAGAATTGCTAACAGAGAAGATCAAGAAGAAAGCTCACACTACAGTAATATTGCTGATAACAGTGGACTCACTACTGTGTGTCTACATTCATAACTAAAATTATTTTATGTTAAATAATTTTTTTTTTCTATTTGAATAGAGTACCATGTAACTACGTGTGGAAATCTTATCAAAATCGGAAATCAACTTCAATTTCACCACCATTTATAAAGTTGAAGTTGAAGGGGTAGGCAGAGGCATACTATACGCCCACATTTAACCATATGCATTTTTGTCCCACGTAACAGGTGGTGAGCCCATTGCCGTGTAGAAATGGACAGGTGCAGGCTGTAGCGACCTACTGTTGATTTTTTTCTAGACCTTCAACCAGGCTTAACGACTGCCATTTTACTGGCAACCGGGACCAACGGCTTAACGTGCCTTCCAAAGCACGGAAACGCTCTCAAATGTAAATTCCACAAAGTGGTCACCCATCCAAGAACCACCTATAGCGAGTGTTGCTTAACGCAGTGATCGTTTACAGAACACTGAGTCAGCGGGAAAATAAAAAATAAAAAAATAAAAATATCTTTATTTTGCATAGACCATTTTAACGGCGCTTACAAAATGTCATACACTATTTAAAATATTTAATGCGACCACCGGTTCGGAACGCGGCCCACCTGAGAAGAACCGGCAAGAAACTTAGGAAGGCTTTTTTTTTGATGGCCTATTTACATTAATATTATTTCACTTTGCCAGCAGATCATTTCCAGGCGTCCCTGTCCTGCAAATAGTCTGTAACGGAGTAAAAACCTTTTTCACAAAGCTTGTTTTTAATAAACTTTTTAAATTTATTTAAAGGTTAATTTCTCAGGTCACAGGGAAGCCTGTTGTAAAAGCGTATACAGTTACCCTGGAAAGAATCGCCAATCTTATGTAGTCGACTGTGGTGGACTGAAAGATTATTTTTATTTCTAGTGTTTATATTATGTTTATCACAAAGTTTAGAAAACTGTGATAGATTTTTCTGCACATACATAAGATTGGCAAAAATGTATTGTGATGGTACAGTTAGAATATTTACTTCTTTGAATTTTTCTCGGAGAGAAACTCTGGGGCCCAAATTATAAATAGCGCGTACAGCCCGCTTTTGTAGAACAAAAATAATATTTAAATCTGCAGCACTCCCCCAAAGGAGAATACCGTAAGACATAATACTATGAAAATAGCTGAAGTAAACCATTCTAGCCGTATCCACATCTGTTAGAGTCCTGATCTTTTTTACAGCGTATGCAGCCGAACTTAATCTAGAGGCTGTCTTTTCTATGTGTGGGCCCCACTGCAAATAGGCATCAATAGTTATACCTAGAAACACAGTTGATTCTACAAACTCTTACACTTGTCCATTCAGTTGAACATTGGCCGCAACTTGTTTTACATTTGGTAGAGTAAATTTTATACATTTAGTTTTATTTTCATTAAGACAAAGATTATTTGAGCTGAACCAATGAACTACTCTTGCAATTGCATTGTTTACATCGTCATAGTTATCTAATTGTCTTTTAATTTTAAAAATTAATGAGGTGTCATCTGCAAACAAAACAATCCTATTCCTGTCCCTTACATAAAATGTTAAATCATTAATATAAATGAGGAACAAGAATGGCCCAAGTATCGAGCCTTGCGGCACACCCATTGTAACCATGGATCCTACAGAACGTGTACCATTAATATCGACCCTCTGTATTCTATTGTTTAAATATGAAGACAGAAGGTCGAGAGCTTTGCCTCTTATTCCATAGTGGTGTAATTTTTTGCACAGCGTTTCATGTTGAACGCAATCAAAAGCCTTTGATAGATCGCAAAATATACCTAATGCATCGTGCTTGTCTTCCCAAGCTTCATGAATACATTTTAATAACTCAACACCAGCATCGGAAGTTGAGCGCCCTTTCGTAAACCCAAATTGCTTCGCATGGAGTATTTTATGACTATTAAAATGGGATAGCATTTGATTCAAGATTATTTTTTCAAATACTTTGCTCAAAGTTGGCAGCACTGACACTGGTCGGAAATTAGACGGCTCTGTAGCGCTGCCAGCCTTGAACAAGGGAACGACTTTGCTGTGTTTCATTAAATCAGGAAATGTACCACTAGAAACACAGTCATTAAACACAGTTGCTAGATGGGGCGCAATTACCTCAATTATACATGATGCAGTTTTGACCGATAATCCCCAAATGTCCGCGGTTTTCTTAATTTCGATACATTTCAATATTTTTACAATGTCCTGAGCACAAATATCTGTGAATACAAATGCATCCCTGCAACAAAGAACAGATTCTTCTAATAAAAGTTCAGCGGAACTGGAAGATGCTTGGAGAGATTTTGTTGTCAATATAGGTACATTTTTGAAAAAATGTTCAAACTCCGTAGCCACTTCCAGGTCCCCTGTAACATGGCAACCATTTACTTTTAAGTGGAAATCCCTTTCAGTCACTAAAGATCTACCGCATTCAGAGTTAATGATGTTCCAAGTCATTTTTATTTTATTTACAGAATTAGAAATTTTATTTTTAATGAAGTTTGACTTAGCAAGATGACACGTTTGTTTAAATATCTTTGAATAATTTTTAACATATTCCTGAAAGGTTTGCCTAAAATTATATGATTTTTCTGAATTTAATTCAAATAATTTATTTCTACTTTTAAAGATACCTGGTGTTGCCCAGTCACTGAAAACAGGACGACCACCAATCTGTAGTGTTTATGAGGTAAAAACTTTGCCAAACTCATCATTAATCAAATTAAATAAGTGTTTATATGACTGGTCTACACAAGTGAAGTTAGGTAGATATGGTAATCTCTTTAATACATTTTCTTTAAAATTATTCAAACGACTTTGGTTAATTGGTACATATTTAATTTGTTTTTTGCTGACTTTGTTACTAGGAAATTTTATCCATTGGCCACGATGATCTGACTCCACAGGATCCACAATACCTTTATCTATAGGTTTAATATCAGTAAAAATATTATCAATACATTTTGCACTGGTGGTAATACTAGTGGGTTCTAAGAATGTACTATGCAGATTAAAGGATTTAAATAAATTTTTCATTTTATTTCTCTCTGATGGAGTTAATGATGTATCTAATATATCAACATTAAAATCTCCACAAACTATTATAGATTTCTTAGAACATTGGCATTTGAACAGTGCTTCTTCAAGCTTTTCTTCAAATTTAATGTACGGAGCTTTAGGGGGACTGTATACGCTTAACAAGATGAAATGCTCAAACTCAATACTGGCAATCTCAATAACTCGCTCAATGGAGAGGGCTACTAAATCCTTACGTTCGTTAAATTTTAAGTTTTTATTAATTAATATTAAAGAACCTCCACATTTAGAATGTTTTCTATTGATCGAGCTAGCAACCTGGTGATATGCGAAGTTCAACAATGTGATTTGATGATCTTTTAACCAGTGCTCTGTGCACGGAACGGGGCCATGAGCGCTTCATAGGAATACACAAGGAGAAAACTGGGCGTATAATATGCCTCTGCCACTCCTTCGAGGATAAGGCGTAATTGATAAACAATTCACGATCCGATAAATTCGAAAATGCAAATTTTGCGATGCTTTAGGATTTATAAAGGCTCTGTGAATCCAATTGACGTTAGGATGTGTTGATGAATATTCCTTTAAAAATTTACGAATTGTTTTGAATATGGAAGCCGGCTCAAAAGATTATCCGAAACAGGAAGCAGAATTTAAAAAACGCTTTCCGGGTTGATTTTTTATATAAATTAAATTACGTGGTTATTTATATAAAAAAAAAGTATAAAGTATTTTGTAAAATCTTATATTTGATCTTAACAAGCAACAAATAAGCCTATGACAGTTTGGGTTGACGTAGGCTTCTGTCACAGATTTAGAAGAGTAAGCAGATCAAACATATTCCTTTGTTTAATATGTAATACTTCATCCTTTTAATTCTTTTTATTTCTTCTATAACGCTATCTTTTTTTGTCATGTGTAGCGACATGTAACTCACACATAGACAGCGAACAGCGCGTAGCCTAATTTTCTACATAATTTCAACTATTGCCGCCATTTTAGAATCAGGAATTTGTTAGTGTTTTGTGCCGAAGGGATAATATTGTGTGAAGTAAATAAATATTGTGGGAAAACATGGTGAAGTGTTGTGTAAAATGTTGTGATAGCTCCGTCACAAGAAATCACCAGGAATAACTTTTCACAGGTAATTGATGTTTTAGTTACGACTACATGTTATTATTCTAAGATTTTATTTCAAAAATGGGGATTCTTCTAGACGAACACTTGAAAAGTTGTTAATATATGGTTCATAGCATCTGTTCCATAAAACGTTTGGTCACTATCGTCATCTATATCTAAGATTTTTGTTAATTTACATACATTTTGTACTGTTACGGCATGGGGAAAATTCAGCCAATTGTTTGCAATTTCAATATCCAAAGTCAAGCTAAATGTAGTGCCTGATTCAATTAATTATGTTAATATTGTTTTAGGTTTCCTAAGGATACCATTAAACAAGATGTTTGGTTAATAAACATAAATTATGAAAGATATTAAAATGACATGATATTATAGCTAATTGCGACCCTGGATTAAGCTACCTTTTTATATGTGTGAAATAGGCTACGCTATTCTTCTATATCTGTGGCTTCTGTCAATTTTCGCTATAACTGGCGCTCAACTCTTAAATGTAATTTTCACCTCTCCAGCAGCAAAAGGGCATTTTTGCTTAGTGAAATCTCGAAGAAAAAGCGACTTTTGCTGCGAACGTGAGGCAAAGTAACTTTTTAAATAAATTTGAAATAAGTTATAGCGAGGTCCGCAACTCAAGACTGGCTGTACAATAATGTAATTTAATTATTGTAGTTTATAGGTGCAACCATATTAATTTATGGACTTTTTATTAAAAAATAATAATAACTATATAATTCAGTAAACAATAATGTCGCATTACAAAAAAATATCATTAGTATTTAGTTTTCAAAAATTGGCATGCATTGTCATTTCTTTTTATTTTACTCGTACCTTTAAATTACTTACTGCGCTCAGTAGTCTAATTGCTAATCACTCGCTATGCTCGTGATTCAATTTTAGACTACTTCGCTGGTTTGTAATTTAACATCAGCACTCGGTGCAAAAAATGCTTTTGCTCACTTGTTGAACAAATAACTATTTCATATCTCCTGCTCGTCAATGTATGATTGCTTGCTTTATTTTGACATTTTAATGGTATATAATTGTATGTCATAAAATGTCAAAATAAAGCAAAGTGCAAAAAGCAAGTGCTTATGTCCTTTCGAAATGCAGAGGTAAATAATATTGTAGAGATTCTCTAGGGATTAAAATGGTTTGAATTTGAAACGTTGAAGTTCGTATGAAAACTCTTACTCTTATTATCATTGTACAAAGACTTTATTACAAAATCAACCTCTTTGTTTAAATATCGAACTGGCCACCTCAGAAACAAAACACAAATACGAAAATATAAAAAATACGCAATCGGGAATAATTTTGTTAGTTTAACACATAATTACATTAACTGAATTAAATACGAAAATGTCTTCAAGCAACTGCGTATTGATGGATTATTAATAATCTACTTAGAGTAAAATCAAAATACCTAAAAGTTTATGATAATTTCGAACAATGGAACAACAAGAAGAATAGGATAATTACAATAATACGTTTCTGAATGAAGCACCAGATCACAGCTTTCTTGCCATAAAAGTAAGTACCTACTATCTTATCTGTAAGAATACTTAATTTATCCAAATCTGAGTATACATTATAGTAGATGTGAGTTGTTCCTCTTTTACGGTCATACAATTCGATCGATTTGGATTAAAACTTAATTAAGTATAGTTAAAATTGTAGTTGCAACCGCGGTTGATCCCCAAGCAACTCATTGTACGCTAGGAGATCGACCGCGAGGCCCGTGAAGCAAGACACTATTGAACTCCCTTGGTGCATAATCTTCTATTATTATTATTTTGGCCTTCCAACTGCACGCAGGAGGACCTAATGAATGCTACTGAAAATGCTGTTCTTGTAGATAAGTTTTGTGCCAAAACAATCTAAGTTTGTTAGCGACACGAAAAGAAGAACAAGAAGATATTTAATATTTAGTTAAATTCATTTATTTTGCTGATATCTTTTTATGATCGGCTTAACTTTCTCCCCGTATTCTGAAGTAAAACTATTCTAGACTTCTAGAGGATGTATCCGATGTCCAGAAGATATTGGAACAATGGCAACACTAATCCCGTTGAACGCCACACCTCCCTTGCCTCGTACATACATACACACATATTGTCACGCCTTTATCCCCGAAGGGATAGGCAGAGGCATATTAAACGCCCACGTTTCACCGTATGCACTTTCGTCCCGCGTAACAGTTGGTGAGCCCATTGCCTCGTAGGTGTTATTAAATTTTATATTATACCCTATTTTACAGTCTAGATAAATTCGTCAGTGGACTGTACCTATAAAAATCTATAGGCAATGCCATGGCATGCCTTTGCTTCTGCCTGTGAGTATAATTATGTTAAATGTAGTAATAAATACCCTACACATTGTTTGCAATAAAATAATCAGTGTGTAATAACAAGCGTCAATATTTTATCTGCAGACATTTTTTATTTAACTTAATCAAAACATACTACAAAACATATGTTTAGTAGTTACTGTTTATGATAACCATAAATAGGGTAGCCTTTGCCCCGCATTCAGTATAATAGGTTATTGCTATTTGCTCATTTGGAAATTTAATTATCATTCATACGCTTATTTCATGACTAATTGGCCTTTGTTATCATTCAACAATTTGGGTCGATAGTAGTCCATTCATTTTTAAGATTAATATATAGTTATATTTTTACCCAAGATTTCAGGGTCCCAAGCTGAGCTTCTACTTGACTAATAAAGCTCTGACTTAAGCTTTGATAAGCAATAAAAAGTCAGAAGGCAGGCGAAAAGAAAAGTCATATCATAGTTGACCATAGCAGAAATCAAGGTATATCCACTTTGTTGACTTAATAAGATGATGTCCAAAGCACTTTACGCCCTTGCAAGTTCGGAGGGTAGTCGTTTCCAACGGCACCGAAAATTTAAAGTTCAATTAAGGACAGCGGCTTCTAGAAGTCAATTTTATTGGCTCTTGACTCCAAATCCGGGTAGTCGAAGGGTAATAAACACTAAGCTTAAGAACTGCAATAAATATAATATCGATCACAGAGTAAGCAATGTTGCTTGCTCCCTCCCGCTCGTGCCTAATACAATTCTGAAATTAAGTCAGTAACATAGTAATAATACAATCAACCAATCAATCAGTCTATAATCAATGACTGTTGACGTAACTGGATAGATATGATAGTTATACGACTGTCATAGCAACTACTGTAACTAAATATATATGCACGTGTGTAGTAGTTACAGCAGTCACAGTCAGTGTGAGTACACGAAAATTACCATTGCTCAGGTAAATATGCTCCAGTAAATGTAACTTCAGCATATTCATCTGCAGCACCGGTCAAAAAGATTGATAAATAGATGATAATGATAATTTGAAGATATCTTTGTCTTAATTTTTAGGTATCTATAGAGTAGCAGTTATCTCTTCCCTGCCAGGTGAGAGCAAAAAGAAGCCAGAAGCGAAGAACCCAAGTTTAAAGCACATCACAGTCGTTAGGTTAAGACTAATAATGGAAGAATATTTAAAAAATGACCATATTTCTCCTACCGGATGAATTAGGTGCCGCAGCTATAGCGCACTCATGATATAGGCCGGAGTATAATGCTGGAGCACCCCTACCACTGTTTAGTTTTTATGCTGAAGTACTCCAGATGTACGTATCCGGAACTAATAAAGCGCAAGCGAAACTTGCAACTGCTTACCTTACCAAATGATACTATGGGATACTAACTACTTCAATAGTACAATTAAGAAACTCTAGGTTACGAAAAATGTTATCCAATTTGGAAGTTATCGAATGTCTGACGTCAACCTAATCCCAACTCTCTTTATCTTACTGTATTTCAGTTTCTTCCAAACTCTATCTTGATTTCGATTTTGGGGTTCACTTCTATTTACATGCTAAGTATCGTTTGGGTTTTGGTTTTTGGTATTGTTAAGAGCGTCTGCAGTCTGATCTCCCATCATGTAAGGTCTGCGTCGTAGCTTCCTCCGTTAGTCAGCAGACGCAGCTTGCAAGTGAGGCCATACGTTCCCCGAAGATCATAGTGGGCACCAATGCCAATCCAAGAAACTCTAGTTTACGAATAATATTATCTAATTTCAAAGTTATCGAATGTCTGACGTCAACCTAATACCAACATTGATTCGAATTGAATCACCGCTTACGAAGTTGTTATCATCAACAGGAAAAATGTACAAGGTGTTGAACTGCAAGTGTCGATCATTCAATATTCTGCCTTTGTTGGATTCTTATTATCTTATTCATATTGATGCGTGCGTGCTTGGATAATTCTCAAATAGTTTCTTAGATTGACGATAAAAGTAGGTTTTATGGGAGGTTTTATTGAGTACTTTGTAAAAATAAATTATTTTTTTATCGTTTACAAGACTAGATGTACCACGGTGTTCTTTTAACTATTTACTAAAATAAATGATTGGTATTTACTGGTGGTAGACGATTTCTACCTTTTTATCTCGTTCTGCAACATCATAATATGCTGCTTTCTTTAGTAGAAAATATTGGACTGTTTTCCATCAGGTGGGACGTATGCTTGTCTGCCCACCTCAGTGGTATAAAATAAATAATAAGTAACTGACAGGTCGCGATATTCGCATATAGTTTGACGTTTACTTTGGCACGTGGTATTATTGGTGGTATTATTCTTGCGATTCGGATTTTCGTTTTGTCCTCGAACTCCTCCCAAACCACTTAACACTTTTTGATAAAATTTGACTCATAATATGACATCTAGCCATAGATGGTTTAGAAAAAATTAAATCGAAAATCGGACATACCATGGAGGAATAATCTCCGAAAGTTGGTGTTCGGAAATGGTGACGGCAGAACGCTTCGCTCCATTTAGACTTAGTTACTGCCAATTTACATCCTCATTTAATCCTGCCAAGTTACAAATAAGCTGACATCATCTTATATACTTCAAATAACATGTCTGTCATAGCCCATAACAAAGTTCTTGCTAAATTTTAGTGCAGATATGACAATCGTCTACGTCACAGCAATTGCTACGTAGTGACAGTGACAAACATCGCAGTTATCAGCAACATGGATATGTAATCAGCTCACGCATGAATTACTTTTTTACAACATGTCTTATATTGTTCACTGAATGGTTCTGGTGTAAAAATAACTTTAAATTCACGTGACTAAAGTGTGACATTTAAAGATATTGATCTTGCCATGGTAAACATTTAATTATTTATTTATTTATCTATCACGCCTTATCCCCGAAGGGGTGGCAGAGGCACACATATTGTATACCCACTTCTCACCATGTGTACTCTTGTCCCACGTAATAAGTGGTGAGCCCATTGCTGTGTTGTAATGGACATTTAATAAACATTTAATATTAACTAGAAGACCCAAGAAGTACTGGTTTGAAGTAATAAGGGATGTTAATGCGTATCAATAGTCTCCCGTGTAGTAACCGTCCGAAGTGGAGAAGAAGAAATTGGAAGTAGACCTCGGGTGACCCGAGACACCACTAGTACATGAGCTTGAAGTAAGATATGAAAAAGCACCCGGACTCTGATAAAAAGGATAGAGTTATCAGTGTGGTAGGTCCTTTAGAGGAAGGAGAACGTAATCTCCTTCATCAAATATATTGGTGCTCTGGTAAGCGCTAAGCTCTGCGGAAAACTAATTGACCAGACACGTCTGGCTTTGATTTAGTTAGTCAATTGACGTATTCGTTTTGTTCTCAATGAATTGGGGTACGACTTGGTATAACTTAAAAAAATATAATGCCTAATAATGTAAGTATTCAAGCTCTTGCTTATCTAATTAAAAATATAGCATAACATCAATGATTTTATCGTTTCAAAAACGAGTAGTTAACTAATTATTTTATTAACTAAAGGACAAAGTATAGTCAGTAAAATAATTTGAAACTAAATCTAAACGTAGCTGTGCATATAACAACCAACGCAGTTCCCGCACTATATTTCTTGGTAGTTATATTTCGTAGCTGAATCTGAAATGTCTGAATGAAATAGCGGTGCAGGATTAGGGAGTGTTATATGCGCGTCCACGATAAGAATGATTTCAATCTATCAACATATCTATATCGCCAAACGGAACTATTAAGATCCCCCTCAAAAGATATCGGCGAAGATAAGAACATTATACGTAATACATACATTGTAGTTGTAAAATTGGTTCCGGCAGAAACACCATGAGTCATGCCCTTGTTCCGGCTATTTGCGTGCATGTAATCTGTAGTCAGACCCACATGCTTGAAGTTTGTAATTTAAAGAAATGTCTCACCATTATCCTTTCCACTACTCATAGCGTCGCATGACTCATTAGGAATTTGGTTTCAGCGGCTAATGAAACAGAATTTTTTTAACAACTTTAGATCGTGAAAATAGCATTTGTATAGGTGAAGCCTATACAAATGTATTGACAATTGCATAAGTTTAATAAATTATCTTTTAAAGTTATTGGTAGGTACATACATACAATTTGACTGCCTCTGTGGCACGGTGGGAGTGCATCCGACTGCTATGCAAGAGGTCGTGGGTTCGATTCCCACCCAGGATAAAACTTTGTGTGATGAGCACGATGGTTTATTCTGTGTCTGGGTGTTATTTATCTATAATATGTATGTATTTAGAAATATATAAGTATGTTTATCAGTTATCTATATCCCATAACACAAGCTAATATTAGCTTACTTTGGGCTAGATGGCGCTGTGTGAAAAGTGTCCCACAATATAATTTGTGGCATATTTATGAAAAAACAAAAGCAGTTGCAAATAGGTATCTTCCCCTTCCACCGTTTTCCAACTAGGTATAAAGGAAATTTATCGCTAAATGAGTTACTAATCTCAAATTTTGAGAAAGACTGGACTAATTCTGCCTAAATTTAAAATTGGAATTCACGGCATAGGCGGTTAATGAAGAAATATGCCGAAAATTTGTCGTAAATCTTCGGCATATTTCTTCAATACAATTAATTGAGCGAAGGTCCCATGGAGCGATTTCAATGGCGTTTGTAACACGGGCAGAACTTCGCCATTTCTTATCCGTTTTCGAAATATTTTCTGCTACGAAAATCTATTCAAATTATGCAGGTCGTGACGAAACCCGAATTTCAAAATTCTATCTAATAAAAAAGTTATCTGCAAAAATCATGTTGTCTATGGGAAAATACTTAGTTTGATAATATGAAGCGCTCGTGGCCCCGCGGTCTCAGTGTTCTGTAAACGATCACTGAGTTACGCAACTTTCACTATGGCTGGTCCTCGGATGGGTGACCACTTTGTGGCATTTACATTTGCGAGCGTTTCCGTGCTTCGGAAGGCACGTTAAGCCGTTGGTCCCGGTTGCCAGTAAAATGGCAGTCGTTAAGCCTGGTTGAAGGCCTTATGGGCGGCTTGAAAACTTCAGCAGCAGGTAGCCACAACTTGCGTCTGTCTATTTCAACACGGCAATGGGCTCACCACCTATTACGTGGGACAGGAATCCACACGGTGAAAAGTGGGCATATAATATGCCTCTGCCACCCCTTCGGGGATAAGGCGTGATGGATATTTATTTATTTATTTATTTTTTGATTTCACGCTTCGCTGATATTTATGCTGCTAGCATAGGTTACACCTTTGCGACTGCGGTTACCTAGTAATTTAAGGGAATTGGATGAAAAGGGGTTAGAAGTAAATCACGAGCAAAGGTGCGAGGTTCAGTTCTAAAATGACAATAACCAATATTCATAACATGACAGAGCTAGTATTCAGCTGCACCAGAAAAAAAGTAGCTGCACTTGGGACTTCTAGAGAAGCAGTGTTTATTTGTGTTATTATTCGTTTGTATATTTTTAACAAAAATGACTAGTGCCATAAAGTACTATAAAAATTTTGTCTTTGAACCACTAAAAAGCAGCCACACTCTCTCTATAAATGATTTTCATTTGGAGGAAAACCAAAGGAGTATATTATTTCAGAACAGAACATGTCATATTTTCGGAGCTTGATAACAAATCTAATGCAATTAGGTATTGAGAAGTCAGTTTAGGAATATAAATTAAAGATTACAATATTCTTTAAATACATGCTAATCTTCAATATATATTCTTCTTCGTTATTTTGACAGGAAGAAAATTGCTTGAGATGATAAAATTACAGCAGTGTTATAGTGACCTTCTTGGAGACAATGGTATGTTGAACTTACCAATCGTGAGTGAAATTAAGGTGTAATCTCAAGTCTTTGACAATGCATATATCGTCTAACCATTTATTTCTGTACCTATTATTGATATGGTTACGCCATATTTCAAGTTTTTTAAGTCCAATAAAATTACCTAAATTACATATTTTATTTATAATAAAATTGGTAAAATTTAAAAGTAAATTTAAAGATATGAATTTTAAACAACAGGAATTGAAATGTACAAGGAATTTCCCTTGTAGTCAAAGCTAAGGAACACACTTTTACTATAAAGATTATCGTGATCAGCGATATATGCAGAGACCTTTGGACTTGAAATATTATCGATATAAGATAACAAGTATTGGGCACTACCGCTGAGTAAATGAATGGTAATCGACTACAAACAATGTGCTCGCTATCTCACTTATTTGTTTTTACACAAAACAAGTTTAATATAATAAAAAATTTGGAAAACCCAAAAGTGCACGCCTCACACGTTTTTAATATATTATAAAAAAAATAGAATTACAAGCTTACAAACTTTGCTTTTAATTATCGCGTATGAAATAAATAAAGTAAAGATAATAACAATTAAACCACATCGAATCAGACCGTGAAAATTGAAAGGGTTCTATTCCTAATTATACTGAAGCGTAAGAGAAAAAAAAGACTCGATTAGTAAAGTATTTCGGTCGTTATCGTGTTAACAAGAAAATATCCGTAACATACAGACAAACGGACGTCCAAGACGGAACTTTATTAAATAGTTTTTTAACTAGTTTATACAACAAATTTGGCATCAAAAATATCATGAGTGTTAAAAATATTGTTTTTTCTTGATATTTGTGTGTATATATTATTTTACAAGTGCAATATATGATAAATAGAGACATTTTAAGTTTGAAAAATCAGATGTTATGCGCGAAGTGACAGTAGTACTCGTACCCACCTCAACGCTTCGCTTATGACGCGTGCAATAAACAATCTTAAGAGAGATGATAAAATAAAGAAAAGTCGATATCACTAACCGTTGAAGAGTTCTCTCCTATGCAGACGCTCCCGATTAGGCCTCAGAATTTCTCGACATGCTTATAATACTATACTTCATTACATTACATAACACATTGTCACGCCTTCATCCCCAAATGGGTACGCAGAGGCATACTATACGCCCACATTTCACCGTATGCAGTTTTGTCCCACGTAACAGGTGGTGAGCCCATTGCTGAGTTGACATGGACAGGCGCAGGTTGTGGCGACCTGTTGTTGAAAATTTTCAAGCCATCCATTAGGCTTTCAACTGGGCTTAATGACGGCCATGTTACTTGCAACCGAGACCAACGGCTTAACGTGCCTTCCGAAGCATGGAAACACTCGCAAATGAAAATGCCACAAACTGGTCACCCATCCGTGGATCAGTCATAGAGAAAGTTGCTTAACGCAGTGATCGTTTACGGAACACTGCGTCCGCTTCTTTGCTTATAAGGTAGTTTGTGGGTGGGTCTGAAGGGCCGAATAAGTTTAATGAGGTTTTAGTGCCTTTTTAGTGAGGTGGTAACAAAAGGCTAAAAGGTCTTTTGTGCAAGACACTAATTAGCACGAACAATTAAAGTCCTGGTAGTCTCGGACTGAACTATACTTCAAGTATCTTAATCTTAATAATATTATAAATGCGAAAGTTTGTATGGATGTTTGTTACTCTTTCACGTAAAAACTACTAAACGGATTTTAATAAAACTTTACAACAATGTAGCTTATACATCAGAATAACACATAGGCTACTTTTTATCCCGGGGACAAGTTCCTGTGGGAAACGGGAACGGGAAAACATTTTTACGCGGGCGATAATATATTCATTTTACCACCCCTTCTCCATTATTAGCCATTCAACACCAAGGTCATTCCTAGGGGTTCGACACTTGACAGGATTGAATTGTTGCGTTCATTAATTCCTATGACTACTTTCCCTCTTTATCATCAGACCAGCTCCATGACATCATATTAATCAATTTGTCATATAGGTTACATTGGTGTACCGGGAAGCCGGGAATTAAGTCAAATTAGACAAGCATGATTTATTTTACCTTACCTACATACAATTGACTGCTGCGTTGAGGTCCTGGGATCGACCACAACATTTATGTAAAAAAAATCTTTTCTAACACACATTTTAGGAGCGACTGCCCTTTGACTGATATTGGTGGGTCCCCTACATTCGCATACATAAATACATAGATATACATACATGCCAAATAGCGCAAGTTAAAAAATAACTTGAAAACATGATCAAGCAATGTACTGGTATAAATACTTGTAGTTCATTATTACCAACTAATCGAGGTACAATTCAGGTTTTGGAAGTCTTCTCCACAAAATACTTAATTACTAATGATCTATATATCTTATTTATAATATATATGTATTTAGAAATATATAAGTATGTTTATCAGTTATCTGGTTACATAGTACAAACCCTGCAAAGTTTGAAATCAGATGGCGTTGTGTACTCACACAACGCCATCTTTCATTAAAATGAAAGATGGAAATTTCGTTGGGACAACTCTGTCCCAACGAAATTTATTATTTATTAAATTTTCACACTATATCCTTAACAGGATAGTAAGAGATGACAAGTCGCCAGGCGCATAAAAATACCGATTTTTTTTATACTATTACTAGTTAATACTTTACTGTAGGTGGCTCGCTTTTAACCCTCTGTAATCATTATGTTGTGTTTCTGCTTGTTGGACTATCTAAGGAAATATTATATGATACCTCATAAAATGTTTGACACACATTTATATCAATCAATAAATCAAATCCGTCTATGGCATGGCAGTTCGCTGCTGGACGTAGGCATCTCCCAATTCACGCCACCACACGCATTTATATAACTGCATATATACATACATATTATCACATCTTTATCCCGAAGGGGTAGGCAGAGGCATAATATACGCCCACATTTTACCGTATGCATTTTTGACCCACATAACAGGTGGTTAGCCCATTGCCGGGTTGAAATGTGGCAATCTGCTGTTGAAATTTTTCAAGCCTAACGACTGGCATTTTACTGGCAACCGGGACCAACACCTTAGCCTTCCGAAGCACGGAAACGCTCGCAAATGTAAATTATACAGAGTGGTCACCCATCCAAGGACAACCTACAGCGAATGTTGCTAAACGCAGTGATCGTTTACAGAACACTGAGTCCGCGGGGCCACGAGTGCTTCATTTATATAACTACCGTAATAATTATAAATAAAAAAAACATAAGAACATATTTCAGCAAACAATATTCTAATCTTTATAGAATTTGTAGCCTGTTGTAGTTTTCTTTCAACGTTCTACTAAAACATAATATGTGTACCGCGCCCTTCGTGTTCAATAAATTAACGCATTTCGAGTTCTGATGAGGCTGCCACGTTTCTGTAGTGCTTCGGGAATGTTTTCGGGAATTATTGGTTATACGCACTATGCGTAAAAGATGTGCATCCTTGTTGAGGCGGGTTCGGGACAGATCCAACAGAATCAAAGATGATTGCAAGCAGAAAGGATAGCATTTATATGAATCATTGTAGTGCCATTTCACACGGAATGAAAATAAACTAAATATTTTAATATTATATTGGAATATTATCATAACAA